>JASPKZ010006444.1:0-665899 GCA_030220185.1 Diploptera punctata | reverse complement strand
CAAAGGGGGTTGAAAAAAATCACACTAGATGTCATACCCATACAGAACAGATCTTCAAAATTTTGCCTTCCATAATCGCCAAATAACTTAGAAAAAAATAATATATATATCGTTGGATATATCCGTAACTCCACCGAGTGAAGGCTTTCTTGAGACGGATATTCACTGTAACGCCCACCCAACGGGTTAAGTTAGAAAGAGGAAATGTTTAATTAATAACAATGGATGGCTTGCGGTCAACATACCGACCCAATGAGACATCTAACAGGCAACCAAGGTATTATTAGGATGTTGACATCATCAAATTTTGTTTAGAGGTATCTTTATTCAGGCTTAAGTATTTTTTACGAGCCTGAAATATCTTCACACTCGGGACTCACAAATTAAAGTCCCTCCCGGAGGAATTGCTCCTTGGATTTTTCCGTCCTAAAAAATCCATCGATTCCGGCAGGCTTGAACCCGCGACCCTCGGTACTAGAGGCGAGAATAATAACCACTAGTCCACCGCATCAAAACAATATATAATAACCATATAGATGTATAATAGGATTTTCCCCTAAGCACAATTAACGCATTTATTAAAACAAGATTGATTTCATAAAAATTTGGACAAAATGCGTCTTGTTGCACAGCGATAACATGAATGGTGACACAATAACCGTAACGTTACGAAGCAACGTCATTGAATATGAAATAGAAAATTACAGTTTAAATGATATTAATAAAACATAAATATTTTTCAGATTGGATTCAAAACTGTTTAATCTGTGTAGCTGAGATTTACAGACAACGCTTCCTCTATCAGGCAGATATTAAATACATTTTCAAATATCTCATTTCCCATCGTTTAAATGCTAGTTATTATGATATATCGTGATGTATATAAGACATGTTAATTGAAATTATAACAAATTTACTCTCAAATTAGAAATATTCTATTTTATATAATTTCACATAATATTGTGTTATACTGTCTTTATTAAACTTCTTCGTTCTTAAACACATAAGAACCTTGTTGGCGGGAGAGGCCTGCAACTGTCTAACCACTTGGTACTATTATATTTTTGCAGAAGAAGTCAATAATCTAGACAGTATATGTGTAACATGTGCTGATCCTACAGTATTTATAGCTAGTTTCTCAATCTGGAGACGCTGTATTTTAGAGTTATCATAATTCCTCATGATGCTGACTCGGCTTCGGTCCCATTCTGGGTGAAATTGCATAAGAAAATTTTTCCTCATAGTGAATCAAACTAACTCACGTTCCGCAGCTCCGCGCCAAGGCATGATGCTTCATCCCGAACCATTCTTTTTCTTCTTCTTCTTCTTCTTCTTCTTCTTCTTCTTCTTCCTTCCAAGTATTAGGCCAAGGCCTGTTACGATCCCATAGAAAACCTTCCCTCCAGCGACCGATCCATTCTTAATTTTCTATATTATATCAAAATTTCCCGCAGAAGCCTGTCCCAAGCCAGGTTGTAAAACGGTGAGGTGGAGAAGTACCAACCTTGTTAAAAAAAACCAGGGTTCAGTACGCTCGGCTGATAGTACCCTGTGAGAGCCCCTGCCTAGGTTACAGGTACTGCTGCCTTACAGTTTGATGTTGGTTCATCAAAGGCTAGAGGAAGATAACCTTAATCAAAAATCACCAGATCCTTCAGGTTAGAGGTTGATGTGCGGACCAGCTTCTCGCTCATCGTTAAAAATATAAAATGCTAAAAAACAGAAACTTAGGCCTCGGAATCAATGGATTTACGGAAAAAGATCAAGCAGCCTAAGGAAAATGAATATAGGATGTTGTAATATACAAGGTATTTCAACTGAAGTGGACATTTTACCCAAAGAACTTGAGGAATATGACATGGACATTGTAGTGCTATCAGAAACAAAAATAAAAGAAAAGGGGGGGAAGAAGAAATAGATTTGGTGTAATAGATGAAGACACAGAGGACAGATAACGGTGGAGAACTTTAATTAAGGTAAATTTGTGAATGTTTTTTGCAAACTGATAGTCTCTATTTCCGTAGTCATTTATATGTATTTATTTTTTTAATTCATGTTATTTATTAAGATTGGTTGGAGAAAACCCTCAACAATGAAGAAAATTCTCAAAATGAATCAATGAATTAAAGTTTAGAGGTCAATGATTTTCTATCATCTATTGATTATTTTATTTATAAACTCCTGGTTATGTGATTATTTGGGACATCCATATTTTAAAATAATTATTTTCATTAATAATTATATCTTTGTAGGTTTCTACCGTTTTCCCCTGCCACAAATTTCAATTCTGGATTTCTCCAAACTCATCTCACACATTTCGTTCATTCGTTCCTGTGACGGAGCGTCAGATGTGATCCACCGGCACACGTGACGTTCACAGACATCTATAAATATAGGGGCTTCATCTCATCTCACCCCTCATCCCGACCCTAAGTTGGACACGAGTTGAGAATATTATATAATAATAATAATTATCCTTATCAAGTTACACTACTGCTTAATGTTTGTTATTTTCTTCTCAGTCGTCAAAATAATGCATTGTTAAGTTATCTGCCAACGTGCGAATTGTTATTTTTCAGATTTATTTATGGATGTTCTGTATTTTTATGTTTTATTGTTGGGCATGTCCAAGTTTCAATTTCGTCTTCTTCTTCTTCTTCTTCTTCTTCTTCTTCTTCTTCTTCTTGCAAGGATTGAACCATTTTGGTTCGTTTCGGCTCCAAGTATTATAGCTGCTGTGTCCATCTCTTTCGTGGACGTCCCCAATCTCATTTTCCTCCTCGTGGTTGATAATATAATATATATATTTATCTAATATATTAAGTATATTTGACTTCCAATCAAAAAGTTTGTATTTACAAGATAAATAATCTTTATAATAATAATTATAACCTTATTCATTATTATTTTGAATTTTCCTACGCAATCTGTTTGTACCCATTCTGCAGATATGTTCATACCATTTTCTCCTATTCTCTCACATTTTATCTGTCAAACTGCATATTTGGGTAGTTCTTTACGGATATTTTCACGTCATTTTTTATCCATTAAAGTATACCCTGCCACAAATCGTAAATATTTCATTTCTGCTGCTAAGTTTAATTTTGAAAGCAAAATTATCTAGAAATTCGCATGCACACTTTTTGTACCGTAACCTACTTCTATATGTATTTATTGTTTTATCAAAATATATTCCTTAATTTACTTTCAATGGTGAAATATTAAATATGGTATTATAATTAAATATAACAGATAGATCAGTCAAGGACGGAAGAATAAACAAAGCAGATTTCTTATTTCAAATTTGATAATTAGAAATGCGAATGTTTGATGTTTGTTAAAAAAATCATGCTTTAATGTTTAAACGGACTTGACCTACATTTTGGAAAGTATTGGCCTACTATGATGGGTTAGAGACCCCTAGAACCAATAGGTATATGACATGTAAAAACAATGTAATACGACCGATGCTACTGTCGAAACCGATTAAATTTAAGCCCAACTTTTTACGTAAAGTGCCCCAAAGAGGGAGCGAGAGTGGAAGAAAAATAAAAAGTAAAAACGAGCCGACATTAGTGTCCAATCTATGGATTTTATAGTCGATAAGTTGATTATTGACATCCCGATGACATTTAATCCGAACTTTTGACATCTAGTCTTCCTTGGAGGGTGAGGGTAGCAACAGGTAAACAAAAAAAGAGAGTAAAAAATGAGCGAGATTAGTGTCGAATCTATAAGAATCGTAGTCGGTAGACAGATTGGTTACATCCAGATGACATTTAAACCCTACCTCCCCAGGGATTTAATAATAATCGGAAATATTGGTCATGGATAACTATCTATGATGGTTTTTATCACAGAAGGTAAAATGATGTTGTAGGCCTATGCACCTTGTGCACTATGCAACAGATAATTTGTTTAAGTGCAAGATAACTGTAAGTACTGTATTTTGAGAGTTGATCATAAATAATTTAAACATATAAAAATAAGTAAATTTATGTGAAAATAACAGTAAAGTTAAATATTCCGCTATGTTCTAATATATATATTTTTTGTAGTATTAGGGACTAATATATCTTAATTTAGGCCTAGGTCTAATACACATTAATTATACCCTTTTAGTCCTGTGGTCTCGAGGTAGCGTGCTGCCTTGTCACGCAGCGGGCCTGGGTTCGATCCCCGGTCGGGGCAAATGTATTCATCACAGAGGTAGACATTCACCCAGCCAGTGTAGGGGCGAGATGTGGTCGTTATGTCGGGTCCCACAGCCGTTATATCTCGTTTTCTCAACCTTGAGCCGCTACTTATTTTAGCTACCCAAATGCCTCACGATGCTGGGTTTCCACCGGTCCCATACTGACCGAAATTCTATGAGAAAATATCTTGCTCCACGAAGAATGGAACCAGCGCAAGTTCCGTAGTTTTCCACCAAGGCATCCTATGTTAACCTCTCGGTTACGGCGCGGGACAAAAATGAGTCACACTGGCTCGATATTTGTCTTTTTTATGTAGCATACACTATTAGTTGGGTTGAATTTTAGTCTCATAGTTTTTAAGATGACTTCTTCTCGAGAAATAGCAATTTATTATAACTTGATCGTTCATAAAAATCGTCAGTACAATAACGCAAATAATTGTATTTGTAATTTCCTGTTTTAACTAGTTCAAAAGAGGTACCTACTACATAATTACCAAATGATTATGAAACGCATTAATTTACTTCCAATTCGTTGGTTACGTAAATTCTGGAAATATAGCGCAAGATTACTTGTTAATGATTTCAATTTTTTAAACTGGCTTATAACTGTGTACTATTATGTTCTAGTGTTTATGGGATCATTATTGAAGATAATTATACGTGCAAGACAGTGTGGTAAACACTAGCAGGACTCTCAACAAATAATTCTTACCAGCTTTCTTCGCCCATTTAGACAGCATCGAAGTGCAAGAAGAAAACTTGGTGAAATTCTTCATTCTCATCTGCTGACACATCGTCAATTTGCAGCATTTCAAAACTCTAAACCTTAAAATGCTTTTAGAAACATCTCTCAAATAATGACTGATAAATGTAGTTATAATTTTACTCCAGTTAAGAATACTGTATACATTATAGGAGAACAATACTTAGAAGATAGTAAAATATGTCGTTCTTAATATTAGAGATTTTATCTTTAACATTAATCGAGAATATTGGTAAAATAAATCGTTAGAACTTTTATCGCACAATATAACAATTCAGTGTTTGAGTAACTTTATAAATTTATATAATTTAACGCCCTGACATTTGGAGCTGAGTCACTTTACGGTAAACTTTCTATTATAATTCGCCATCAGATTAAATTGGAGGTTTTCAAATCAGTACTTACTTTCATAAGGTCCTAATTCAAGACACTGTCGCTATGACAACACAAAATACAAACCATATGATGGCAAGATCTTAAGTTGGTGTAGATATTCTCGAAGGAGGCCATAACCATTTAAGATTTGAAATGCTGCAACTGGTTTCTTCCTTGACATTTTTGGTACAACGCAATGTGGCGTGTTGCAAGAAGCTAGTTACATTGTTTTCCAAGCTGATGTTTCTATAGTGTAGGCACATTTTTTTTGGTTTACATTTTTTATTGACTGCAGCTTCAACAAGTTGATGTTGTTGTATAATTCATTGGGACCTTCCTTGGCTAATGTGTGTGTGTTGGTTAATTATTTTGTACTCCACAACGGAAATATATCAGTTCAAGTTGAATTTAATAGGATAGCATTGAAGCATGGCATAACCTATATATATATATATATATATATATATATATAAAACCATCATCTTAAGGAAAATATCTGGTAAGGGTTCTCTGTACCGTTGTGGCAGATCCGTAACATCTTCTACCAATATTATCCTGTAACAGCCATAGTGCGCGTTAAACTTAGTCATGTCCTGAGCGATGTATTTTGTTTCTTTCCGCGACCTACAAAACCCAACAAACACTCTAATCTACAGATAATTTTCAAATAGATTAAAATTAGTGATCGTGCTTCTACCAGTTAAAATCTCAGTGAACAAGAAAAAGAATAAACCTTGTACGCCCCGTAGCGCACGTAGTGGTTAAGGCACTGAGCCCTACAAGCCGGAGGGTCGAGGGTTCAAGTCCCGTTGGGGTCAGGATTTTTAAACTGACCCAACCCTCTGGCGGCACTATGGCCCTGGGGTCGACTCAGCCTCTAACGGAAATGAGTACCAGACGCTTGTTCTGGGGGTAAAGGCGGCCGTCACGCAGGGCTGACAACCCGGCTCACATAAAGTGCCGATTGTATAGAAAAAGTGGGAGCCTTAACCTCCTACTACCCCAAGGACCTCCGGGTCTGTTGTGGGATCACTTTACTTTTTACTTTACTTTACAATATGATATTTATACAATAATATCTTGTAAAAATAAACAAATTCTTTTATTTCTTCATTTCAATTTTCTATCGATATATAACGAAAGTCTTCTTCTTCCTTCCTTCCAAGTATTAGGCCAAAGCCTGTTACGATCCTATAGAAAATTTTCCTTCCAGCGTTTCATAGGACGGCCCAGTGATGTTCGTCCTCTTGGTATATAATTAAAAACAGCTTTGGGGATCCGATTTGAACTAATTCTTTCAAGATGGTGGTTCAATTTAGTTGGCACTGTTTAATGAAAGTGAGATAATATTACACAGCATATAAGGCATTTACATCTCTGAATTGACAAGAACTCAGTATTTTACAAAAATCTATTTCAAATTTAAAGATAAGATCTGTAAGACTAAGAATTTGAAAAAAGCGCTAAAATAAGATTATATAGAACAAATGTATATTGTACTTCACTTTCCTCTCCCTCACAAAATTCTGAAAATATTACAGCAACATAAAAAGTCAGTGCTTATAAAATATGCCATTTATCAGGTCTATGTATTACTTAGCACAAAAAAAGAAGAAGAAGAAGAATGGAGCGGCCTCTTGACCTCGAACATATAAAGTTTTAAATGAGCGATTCAACACGAGTAAACTATTTGCACAAGTATAGTTACAAAACCTTCACCTTCCTCCAATGAAGAGCAATATTTTATGTACATGCCAAGACATAATGAACGCTTGTACTCAGTTTCTTTATTGCTTGATTTGTATGCAATAGGACACAGGCTCAGTTACTCGAGTTGAGGTTAATGTGTTTTTAAATGTTACAATGCTTTCTATTTTATTCTATGTGCCCTTTTCTTAAGGAAAAAAGAAACTATCTATTCTGGAAGTATGTTATGTATTATTATTACTTTGCCATTATTAATTTTCAGTATTGTCCATTATATGTGGGCTATTATTACGGTCGACCGTACCTATGTGAGTACTATATTTTTTAAGTTGAAGGATGAAACGTTTTCCCCAGTAATACGTAATAAGTAAATACATAAATATGTTTAAGCTATATGAACATTAATTACATACTATTTATAGCTTTATTATTAAAACGTGGTACTGCAAGCACAATTGGATTTATACCGGTAGCTAAATTAGTGTTACTATCAGTTTACGACGGCCAGGATTATACCCTAATGCTAATGTAAATGTAGATGTCGATAACGTGTCCTAGGAATTAAATGTTAATGAATCTTTGCCGATAATACAAACTATAAACAACAAAAAAACTCATTCGCTGGACGGCGATCTGCAATGGTCTGGCTCTCCCCCATATATATTTCATTTTTTGTTAATGGGTTCACACGATCTCACGGTACTAGTCATGTCGGATACCAGTCAATGTCTAATCCTGGTTTTCTTGTTTCGTTTTACACTATGTACGAGAATTGAAATTTAATATTCCACATGTCGTAATTTGAGTAATATTGTATACGGTAGAACACTCGTAAATATCTAGATATGTGTCTCCTGTATTGACCTTTAACTAGTTATGACCATTAAAACCAAATGCGTAGTATTATAACAGCTTAAACAATGCGTTACACCCTCGTGACAAAATAGAATCACAGATCTTCAAGCTTGCCATACGTGGGTCAAGTAACAGGGATCGGGAGTTTGAAGCCAATCTTTTTTTTTTTTTTTGCTAAAGTGTACATTTTTTCTTTATTTGCTGGATATTTGGATATTACGTAAGTCTTCTTATTTTAAACACAAATTGTTTAGTCAAAATTGAAAACAGAACAGTGCTGTTGTTATTGTACGCGATACTTATAATGAACACCTGATAAGGTAAAAAAACAAGTAAGAATTTTATTCTTGTTCTAGTGGATGTCAGTGGAACGGACGAAGTACGTACCAAGCATTGCACCCTGATCCATAAATCGCGAAAAATAAATCTGGAAATCACTTTTTTGGCTATCAGATTCATACCACGTGCATAACATTAAAAAATTTTAAGTGTAGAAGAATATCTGGCTGATCATAACTTGATGCGAGGACTTTTAATTAGATGTTACCACGCAATGTATTAGTTAATGACTGTTTTTAACAAAAATCGTATTTGCGAGAAACTTCGAAAAAAAAAACTATTAATCTATATTCATAGATAGGTGTATTAATTTAGATACAAATTCTTATTTGTTTATTTATTTAGAGATTTTTTAAGATGTTCTTGTGCTTAAAGTTTAAATTTTCCTTCTCCATTAACCTCTTTATCCATCCACCCAATTACATTTCAATCATTTTGTTCTCATAATTACTTATCTCCGTTGCGTTGATGAATTTTGAAAGACTCGAAGTCAGAATACCCGGAGGTCAGAAACCAAGGAAGTCAGAAAAGCCTGGAAGTTCGGAGAAAGTCTGGAATTTCAGAAGCCTGGCAAGTCAGAAAGTCTGGAAGTCAGACAGCCAGGAAGTCTGGAAGCCTGGAAGTCAGGACAGCCAGGAAAGCTCTGAAAGCCCTGGAAGTCAGAAAACCCTGGAATGTCAGAAAGCTCTGGAAGTCAGAAAGCCTGGAAGTCAGAACGTCCTGGAAGACATAAAGCCTGGAAGCACAAAAAACCTAGATAGCCAGAAAGCCTTAAACAACGCTCAGAAAGCCTGGAAATCGGAAAGCCTGAAATCAAGAATCGCCTAGAAGCCAGAACCCTTGGACAGTAAGAAAGCCTCGGCAGTTATAAAACCCTGGAAGGCAGAACGCCTAGAAGCCACAGAAAGCCTGGAAGTCAGAAAGCTCTATAAGTCAGAAAGCCTGGAAGTCAGAAAGTCCGGAAATCAGAAAGCCTGGAAGTCAGAAATCACTGGAAGTCACAACAAATCCCTGGAAGTTAGGGGAGGACTGGAAGTCGGAAAGCCTGAGGAAATCTGAAAGTCTGGAAGTCTGGAGAGTCAAGAAGTCAGAAGTCGGAAAATCAGGAAGTCAGGAAATCAGGAAGTCAGGAATATGGAAGTACAGGTAGAAAGTGATGGAACGTCAGGAAGCAGACTTAAGGAAGACAGGAAAGAATGGAGAGTCAGGAAAAGTATGGAAGTAAGGAAGTATGGAGGTCAGAAAGTATGGAAGTCTATAGGATGTCAGGAAGTATGGAAGTTAGGAAGTATGGAAATCAGGAAGTATGGAAGTCAGGAAGTATGGAAGTCAGGAAATATGGAAGTCAGGAAGTGTGGAATTCACGAAGTGTGGAAGTCAGAAGTGTTAAGTCAGGAAGTGTGGAAGACAGTCGGAAGTCTGGCGGAAGTCTGGAGAAAGTCTGGTGGATGTCTGGTGGAAGTCTGGCGGATGTATGGCGGAATTCTGGCGGATGTCTGGTGGAAGTCTGGCGGAAGTCTAGCTGATGTCTGGTGGAATTTTTGACCGAAATCTGGCCGATGTCTGGACTAAGTCTGGCCGAAGTCCGGCGGAAGTTCGGCTGATGTCTGGCCGAAGTCCAGACGAAGTCCGACCGAAGTCAGGCCGAAGTCCTGCCGAAGTCTGGAGGAAGTCTGGCGGAAGTCTGGCTGACGTTTTGCGGAAGTCTGGCGGAAGTCTGGCCGAAATTGGGCGGAAGTCAGGCGGAAGTAGGACGGAAGTCAGGCGGATGTCGGGCGGAATTCGAGCGGTTGTCGGACGGAAGTCGGGCGGGAGTCGAGCGGGAGTCGGGCGGAAGTCGGGCTGGAGTCAGGTGGGAGTCGGGCCGAATCGGGTGGAAGTTGGGCGAAAGTCGGGCGGAAGACATCGGGAGGAAGACTTCGGAGGAAGACATCGGGAGAAAGACGGTCCCGAGGAAGACGTCGGGAGGAAGACTTCGGGAGGAATTCGAGAAGTATGGAAGTAAAAAAATATATGGAAGTCAGTAAGTGTGGAAGTCAGGAAGTGTTAAGTCAGGAAGTGTGGAAGTCAGTCGGAAGTCCGGTGGATGTCTGGTGGAAGTTTGGCAGATGTCTGGCGGAAGTCTGGCGGATGTCTGGTGGAAGTCTGGCGGAAGTCTGGCTGATGTCTGGTGGAAGTCTGACCGATGTCTGGCCGAAGTCTGGCGGAAGTCAGGCCGAAGTCCGGCCGAAGTTCGGCCGAAGTCTGGCCGAAGTCCGGACGAAGTCCGACCGAAGTCGGGCCGAAGTCCTGTCGAAGTCTGGCGGAAGTCTGGCCGAAGTTTTGCGGAAGTCTGGCGGAAGTCTTCCGAAGTCGGGCGGAAGTCGGGCGGAAGTAGGACGGAAGTCAGGCGGATGTCGGGCGGAAGTCGGGCGGAAGTCGAGCGGGTGTCGGGCGGAAGTCGGGCGGGAGTCGAGCGGGAGTCGGGCGGAAGTCGGGCGGGAGTCGAGCGGGTGTCGGGCGGGAATCGGGAGGTAGCCGGGCGGGAGTCGGGCGGGAGCCGGGCTGGAGTCAGGTGGGAGTCGGGCCGAAGTCGGGCGGAAGTTGGGCGGAAGTCGGGCCGAAGTCGGGCGGAAGTCGGGCGGAAGACGTCGGGCGGAGGACTTCGGAGGAAGACATCGGGAGTAAGACGTCGGGAGGAAGACGTCGGGAGGAAGACGTCGGGAGGAAGACATCGGGAGGAAGACGTCGGGCGGAAGACGTCGGGAGGAAGACGTCGGGCGGAAGACTTCGGGAGGAAGACGTCGGGAGGAAGAGGTTGGGAGGAAGAGGTCGGGCGGAACACGTCGGGCGGAAGACTTCGGGAGGAAGACGTCGGGCGGAAGACGTCGGGCGGAAGATTTCGGGAGGAAGACGTCGGTAGGAAGACGTCGGGCTGAACACTTCGGGAGGAAGAAGTCGCGAGGAAGACGTCGGGAGGAAGACGTCGGAAGGAAGACGTCGGTAGGAAGACGTCGGGCGGAACACTTCGGGAGGAAGTAGTCGCGAGGAAGACGTCGGGAGGAAGACGTCGGGGGGAAGAGATCGGGCGGAAGACGTCGGGCGGAAGATTTCGTCGGAAAGACTTCTGGGAGATGTCGTCGGGAGGAAGACGTCGGGCGAAGAAGACGTCGGACGGAAGACTTCGGGAGGAAGACGTCGGGAGGAAGACGTCGGGAGGAAGACGTCGGGCGGAACACTTCGGGAGGAAGACGTCGGGAGGAAGACGTCGGGAGGAAGACGTCGGGCGGAAGACGTCGGGAGGAAGACGTCGGGAGGAAAACGTCGGGAGGAAGATGTCGGGCGGAAGACGTCGGGAGGAAGACGTCGGGAGGAAGACGTCGGGAGGAAGACGTCGGGAGGAAGACGTCGGGAGGAAGACGTCGGGCGGAACACTTCGGGAGGAAGAAGTCGCGAGGAAGACGTCGGGAGGAAGACGTCGGGGGGAAGAGGTCGGGCGGAAGACGTCGGGCGGAAGACGTCGGGAGGAAGTCGTCGGGAGGAAGACGTCGGGAGGAAGACGTCGGCGGAAGACGTCGGGCGGAAGTAGTCTGGCGGAAGAGGTCGGGCGGCAGTCCGGCGGAAGTAGTCGAGCGGATGAAGTCGGCCAGATGAAAACGGGCGGTAGTCAGGTGGAAGTCAGGCGTTAGTCAGGCGTAGTCAGGCGTTAGTCTGGCAGAAATCCGGCGGATGTCTGGCTCTAGGGCTCATGGGTTATGTGGCTGTCGGTTTCTAGGGATCTCAGTCCGTCGGGCTCTGATCAATAGTATTAATGCATAAGTCTGTTTAACACAATTATACGAAGTGAGTGGCATTAAAATAATCAGAGATTTTGTTAATAATTTGACCAAAAATGTTTAATAAAAATTTAGTTTTTATTATGTTTATTTAACGGCCATAAAATTAGGTCTAATAATTAGCATACAGTTTAATTCTTTGGCAGATTTTTTAATCATCAACTTTTCTAGAGAATTCTTCACATTTTTCCCCTTTAACCATAAGTAAAATTTTTATTTTCACCTGGATCTTTGATATTTTGGATCACTGTGAATCGGGCGGCTGCATTAGCGGAACCGTATGCGAAAGTAGCCACGTCGGCGACAGGTGAGCAATTCCACGTATGCATATATGACAATTTCAATAAATCTTTAGAGTAAACCCGTTCTATTTAATATATAATTACTGTGAACATAATTAAATGTAACATTTAAAATATATTCCTTGGTTTGATGTATCCATTGAATTACTCAGGTACAAGGTCAGTCAGTGATGTCATGGAGGAAGCATGAGGATGTGCAGGCGAGAGTGATAACAGCAATTGGACAACCGTTAATAATACCTGTATAGGTAAAGTTTATATTTTTATTTTTATTTATTTTTAATTTACCAATTCTTACTCATAAGTCAATTATTTATTGCTTTAATACAATTTCTTATTAAAAATATGCATAACAACATAGTTAAAATCTTTCTGCTTTGTTATAATGTAAAGTTTTCTGTATGTCTAGTACAAAATGTAACAAATCACTGTAACCTACTCTTAAATATATTGTTAGAAACATAATATCCAGCAAATCTTGACGAGCATTCGTAGAGTTATAACTGAAAGTGCATATGAAAAATACTTCCTTTTTTTTTTTGTTACTAATATTTACAGACTCAGAGAGTGTGATTTTCTGTTTGTTTTCTCGAATAAATCAAAGATTAGTTAAAATATTAAAATATTAATTTTAAAATTAAACTGATCTTTGAAGACGTAGTGAATAATGAATAAAAAAACACTGCATAATTTTGGTTAGATCTACAAACATATGTATATATATTGTAAACCTAAAAATAAATAATTATTGATATTCAATTTTATACTTACTATTCCATTATTACTGCTGTTTTTACCCAAAGAGAACCAAAACTAACAGCTGCTGCCTTATAGCTCAGTATTGATTCTCTAAAGGCTAAAAGAAGACAAAAACCGATGACAAATTACCTGGTCCTCCATGTTGGATAATTTAGTGACAGGCCAGCTCCGTGTTCTAGAGACATAAAATGTATACCCCTAAAAGACCAAAAGAGAATAAAGTAGGACTGAATCAATCCGAGCAAAGTTTCAGTTTAGGTCTACAAGTAATGTAAACAAACTTAGTGTGTGGATTGCGTCGTAACTATTTACATTTAAACTTGTAAGAAAATGTGTTTTGCTTTCTAACACTCGAAATGGATAAAATAAAAATAATATATTTTAGGCCTACCTAGCACATGTCTATATACGTTATATGGGAGGACCTATAGTAATTTAAACAGATTAAATAAGCATTGACCGGGTGGACTAGTGTGTATTATGCTACTTGCCTCTGGTCCTGAGGACCGCAGGTTCAAACTGGGATGGGGTCGATGGACAATTTTAGGATGAGAAAATCTAAGGAGCAAGTCCTCCGGAAGAGACTTTAACCCATGGGATCCCAGTTTGTAGATTTTCAGTCTCTAAAATATACTTAAGCCTGAATAAAAAGTCATCTAAGAAAAATATGCAGAATTTTTAGATCTTAGTACTACCTTGGTATCCTAGATGTCACTATGAGGTGGAACACTGACTACGGGCCACTCTGACATTTACTCCAAAACGAGTGGATTTATATTAGTATGGTTGAATTTCTCCCCTGTAGGGGGATAATTTACATTTAAGAATGCATTGACCATATTCTGCTTGTAGGCCTATTGACATTGGAAATATAGGGTGTCTACCGACATCATGGAAAAAGTGTAAACGTCTGGTATGTCCATATATAATTTTTGTCATAAACAAATGAGAAATAGAAGTTACTAATTATTGGTATCATGTTGCCTTCTATTCAGTCTTCTTTCCCCTAGTTATACGATATAATCAAAGAAAAATTCATCTATGACACTTTCGTACACAATTCAGTCATATGGCGGGTAAGATTAACACCACGGTTCCGCCAGTAGACCCTCGTTGAAGTAATTTCTTAAGCAAGTTTGTTTACAGTACAACTTGAACTTAGCTCGGATACAGTACAGCAGGTAATGAATATTATATGTTAGGACAATCACGGGATACCAGACAAGATTAATATAATTTCGAAAAGGAATGAAATGCTGAAACCAGAAGGAGAATAGCAAAATCCACAAGATAATAGATGGATGGCATCAGGAGAAGTATGAAGGGAATGGAATTAGCTGATGAAAATGCGTAAGTAATAAAATATAAACGTAATACGAATGAGAAACTAATTACCTTTATCGAACCCGTAACTTCATATCCCCGCTGACATAAGCTCTCCATACATTCTTAACCTGAGCTAATGTTATCCAATCAACTCCTGTATAATATAATTCCTTGAAATTGTGGCCAATGTATTCTTCCATCTCATTCCTGGCTTAACTACTCGTCATTTTCTCTCTATTTTTCCTATAAACAATTTCCATGACCTTCTGCCATTCCCCATTTGTCCTACATATCCTGACCATCACAGTCTACGAGGCTTAATTTTATTGTCATATCTGGCACTTCATAAAGGTAACACAGCTCAACTGTTGCTTATTTTTTCTATATTACCCCTCCCACTGATCATTTCCCTTATGTCCAAAAATCTTCCTAAGAACTTTAGTGTCATATACCAGTACTCGTAACATTTTCTCCTCCTTCCTTAAAGTTAGAATTCATGTTTCACATCCATATAATATAACTAGGATAATATCAGTATATATATATATATATATATTCAGTTTATAATTGGATTGCATAATAGCATTCATTTCCGGAATTGAGCCTATGTTTTAATACTTTGTGCATCTCATTCTTTTTTTTCCAATTATGGTTTCCAAAATATTTGAACTCAGTCACTTTTTTCAAAAATGTAATTTGTCATTAACTATCCATTTCCATTATACGACATTCATCAACTGTCATAACATAGGGGTAACGTAACTCCACCAGACAAGTCGGCCAACCTAAGAAGTAGGTTGCAATTCCGCCAAATCCGGAGATGATACCACGAATGACAAAGACAACCTGACAACCTAGTGGCATTGGTAATACATAGCAATGTATGACTAATAATAATAATAATAATAATAATAATAATAATAATAATAATAATAATAATAATAATAATAATAGCTTAACAACTTACTGCGACTATCGATCCCTGGGTTCATGACCGCGCGGAGTTAAGTTCTCCATAATTTCCTAACCTCAGCTAATGTTTTTCCAATCATCCCCCGACCTCATTCTAGGTCTATCAATTTGAAGTTTACCCTCAATTACCCTACAAGAAGCTACCATGTCCCTCTTTCTTTCCCCACTCGTGCCACTTATCCTGCTCATCGCGATCTATGATACTTAACTCTTCTTATTGTATCTGCTTTCCTATAAAGATCATCACTGTTACAAAGTTTTCTACTTTCACATGTCTGTTCATCTGTCTTTGAACCAAAAATTTGCCTTAAAACTTTATACTCAAATATCGATACTCCTAATATTTTCTCCTCACTTAAAATAAGAATCCACGTATCGCATCCATGTAATATAACTAGCAGAATAACAGTTTCATATATTTTCAGTTTAACTGTTTTGAGAGTAGTTGGGACGACTTGAGTCCCTCAAATATATAATAGCATACATTTCCATAATGAAGCCTATGTTTAATTTATTTGTGCATCTCATTCCTATTTGTAATTATTGTTCCAATGCATTTGAATTCAACTACTTTCTCAAAATTTCCCTCATTTACCATTAACTGTCTATTACTGTTTATCATTAACTTAATATAATCCTATGTGCGACCGTATATTTAATTGAATTGATGTGAATAATAATAATAATAATAATAATAATAATAATCATAATAATAATCATAATAATAATAATTAACACCCGGTATCATGGCAGCTGTCGCCGTCTTTCGCAAACCAAACGTCATTCCTCTCTGTCCATTCATTGATCTTCCTCCAATCCTCTGATATTCATAGCCGCTTGTACCCCTTCTATCCAAGTTTTCTTCGGTCTTCCTCTCTTCCTCCTTTCCATTGGGATCCATTACATAGCAATTTTAGGCAATCTTTGCTCTGGCATTCTTTTGACATGGCCATACCACTGTAAACTTTTCTTTTCTATAATTTCTATGATGTCCGGCTCCTCTTGCAATTAATAATAATAATAATAATAATAATAATAATAATAATAATAATAATAATAATAATAATAATAATAATAATAATGAGGGAAATTTTGAAGAATTCAAATACCTAAGAGCAATAATCACAAATAGGAATAAGATGCACAAGGAAATTAAACATAGGCTCAATTCTGGAAATGCATGCTATTATGCATTGCAGAGAGTTTTGATGTCCCAATTCCTTCCAAAAAACGTTAAACCGAAAATATATAAAACTATTATTCTACCAGTTATAATATATGGGTGCGAAACATGGACTCTTACTTTAAGGGAGGTAAGGAGATTACGAGTATTTGAGAATGAAGTACTTAGGAAATTGTTTGGACCAAACAGAGTTGAACAGACAGGTGAATGGAGATGACTTATTAACAATGAACTGCATGGTGTCTACAGGAAGCCAGATATAATAAGAACAATTAATTAAGTATCGTAGACTGCAATGGGCAGGACATGTTGCCCATATGGGGAATGAAAGACGTGCATGGAAAGTTCTTGTAGGAAAGACAGAGGGAAGACCAAGAATGAAGTGGGAGAATAATATTAACTATGATTTGAGGGAAGTAGATTATACAGGAAATGATTGGAAAGAATTAGCTGAGGATAGGGACATATGGAGAGCTTATTTCCGCGCGGCCATGAACCTACGGGTTCGATAGTGCCAGTGAGTAAGTAAGTAATAGTAATAATAATATTAATAATAACAATACCAATACCAATAATAATAATAATAATAATAATAAAATAATAATAATAATAACAATAATAATAATACAGAAAATGACTTTAATACTATTTTTAACACTTCATCAGACCCGACTCTTGAAATGTAATTATTTACTTTATAAATAAAGTCTAACGTTTTTGTGGAACATGCTCTAACTTTCTAAGTAATTTCTGATTTGTGTCAAGAGGAAAACAATTACCAGCATAACTAATTTGATAACAGATTTTTAGTTATAACGTTTTATGCGAGTTCTTAATGTCGATTTATACTTCATTAATACTATCGATTGTTTGAAAAAAATTAATTAAAACAGAATCCATACGGGACATGAGAGTGAATACTGCAGTTATTATTTCAGAGAGGTTTCGGTTTCTGCAAGTTCTGTAGTCAATGGAGAATAACGTGTTACAAGAAATACTGCCCATCTTATAATATTCAATGCAAAGTTGATTGAAGTTTTACTGTTCCCATGAGATACGTCACTTTTTTCACAAACATGTTTACCATATAGTGCTTTTTTTTTACAAATGGCAGCAGTTTGTCTTTACGACAATTTTGGTATTCTCTCCTGGCTGGTAGAACTGTAGCCCACTTACAATTCGTTTTGAAACGAGTGTCTGTTACGGCCGATTATTTCCTTGCCAAAGAAAAACTCAATTGCTTTTTTTATCTACAATATTTTGAATACACCTTGAAAAGGCATTCTTTAGTTCAACAAGTCGGTCCTAATTGACTAGTGATTATCATAGTCGTCTCAGGTTTCGAGTTTCGCATTTGCAATTCTGGCTTAGGTGAATGGACTTTTAGGGACATAAAATTCCTAAATACATCATTCTTGGAAAGACAAATGAGCCATGGATACCATATCATAGTCTTACAGCTCATAACAGATCCTAAAACCCCGAAAAATAAAAATAAATAAATAAAAGAGAGAGACCACTGTGTAAGATTCGTCAGTCCATTGACGCCTGGATTTGAATTGGACGCTAATTATCCGAGTTGTATCCTATTTTGTTTGAGTTGACTGTTTTCAATACAGCGATCTTAGCTTTCTCTCACTTTCTCGACTTCAACCAAAAACTGCATTACCAAAATCATCTATGGCTGGTCTGTGGAGATTTCAACATTTATTAGACTACTTATTTGTCAGCAACCTGGTTTCACAAAATACCATTCTTTGTTACGTGAATGAGATAGTTGAGCTAGGTCAGACCACTGGGAAAGGGATCAGTGGCCACGTAGGACTAATTTAATATAAATAATTTAATATAAGAAGTGAATCTCTGATTGATCCCTCAAAAGTATTGTTGCCACCACTCGATGTAAAATTAGGTTTACTGTAAGAATGTTTAAAAATTCTAAATAAGGACAGCGTGTGCGTTAAATATCTTTATGCTATGCTACATTTCCTTCATTGTCCAATGAAAATATTAAAACCGGTTCATTCGTTGGCCCACTAATTCGAAAACTGATGATGGGCAGTAAGTTTGAGAATACTATGAGTCGAGAAGTGAAGTATGCCTGGAATGCTTTCAGAAATGTTTTTTTAATTTCCTTGGAAATAAAATAGACCCAAATTATGTTAACATAATGAAAAGAATGCTACAAAATTACAAACAGATTGGTTGCAACATGACAACAGGTAACTGTATAAGCGTGAGTTAAAAGTACCAAGAGTGCGGCAACCCCTGATATATTAAGGAAGGGAATTGCAAGAGCGGGCAGAGGCTACTGTGAAAGAGCTAGAATAAGAGGAAGTGCTATGAAGAGGGATTGTTATTAGACTGTTATCTTGTGACCTAGTGTCAATATTGTGGTAACAAGATATCTTCTCAAATCTAGACGCCAGGTACCTAGGAGTGTGGGAATTCAGTAGCTTGAAAAGCAGTGAAACAGAGTGCAATTTACTCTGTCAGTAAGACGGAGCCAAGAGAGATTATTGAAGTGTTCCTAAATATGGTCATAACGATGGATATTGAAAATGAGTCGAACGCATTCATTATATGAACACGCAGCAGTCTCTGCGACAAGTCATAGTTTAGATCATTATACATAACATGTCCACCGATGTGGCGATGTGCCTTGTCACGCAGCGGGCCCGGGTTCCAACCCCGATCGGGGCAGTTTATCTGGGTGAGGTTTTTATCGGCGTTTTTCGTCACATGTAAGACAAATGTCAGGAAAACTTTAAGGCCCAAACGGTCCCCGGAATCATATGGCCATCATCAACGTCCTTATCATCATCATCATCCTTCACCGGTGTGGAAAGCAACGGGAAGCTACCACACCTACAACTCCCTAGTAAAACTGCAAGTATTGCATGAAAATGCTATGATTGCAGTGAAGGACCTGCCTTCGGGCAGAATTACTATGGATGGATATATAACGTCACAATAAACGAAATGTGGTAACACAAGTTATGCCCAAGGATTTGTTTTAATAAAACTGGGAGAAAATTCTTTAAACGTCTAAGATAATGTAAGATGGAGAATATCTTTATACATATGTGTTTCACTTGTGTTTGCCAGTTTAAATTTGCGTCTAGATGTAGTCCAAGATCTATTACTGAAGAAGTATAAAGGATAATTATATCTTTAATACACAAGTGATCTTCTTGGTGATAAAATATTAAAATATATACGCAGTCAATATGCCCATTTCACCAATTAATGTTTTAAAATGGTCAACAAGTTTCTACAGCCAAGCTGTCATTCTCAAGACCAGATTTTGACTGAAGACAAAATTGATAATAAATAAATAAACAAATTCAGTTTTAACTGTCATTCAGTTTTAACTGAATTTGTTTATTTATTTATTATCAATTTTGTCTTCAGTCAATATCTGGTCTTGAAAATGACAGCTTGGCTGTAGAAACTTGTTGACCATTTTAAAACATTAATTGGTGAAATGGGCATATTGACTGCATATATATTTTGATAATTATATAATTTATAGTAATATTAGTTAACTGTGTGGGCAATGCTTATTAGTTGAAATTAAAGGAGGCGGTGGCAACAATCTAGTCATAAAATGGAGACAATTACGTAATTACTGTTTTACATTGTTTCATATAAAGTTCAGTCCACATAAAATGCAGTGATTTGTTTTGTATAATGTATATTAACACTACATTTTGAATAGTTTTCGTATATACATTGCACGTAGTATGCATAAAGGTTAGTGGTTTTACTTCCCACACGTTGGTTTTTAACATGTAATGTTACAGTATAGTTATTTTATTACAGTATAGTTATTTAGGTTGGCAACTTCGAAGTGTAGAAAGTTGAAATTTGAAAAATTAAAATTAAACAGGTACATGATGACTTGCCCAGCTGAGTATTTAGTTATGACTCCGGTACATCATGGAGATAGCAGAAGTACAACACAATGTAACAAACGCGTATCACACCCAAACTTAAGTTAGAAAGAGGAAATGTTTAATTAATAACAATGGATGGCTTGCGGTCAACATACCGACCCAATGAGACATCTAACAGGCAACCAAGGTGTTATTAGGATGTTGACATCATCAAATTTTGTTTAGAGGTATCTTTATTCAGGCTTAAGTATCTTCACACTTGGGACTCACAGATTAAAGTCCCTCCCGGAGGAATTGCTCCTTGGATTTTTCCGTCCTAAAAATTCTATCGATTCCTAGTAAAGCTGCAAGCATTGCATGAAAATGCTATGATTGCAGTGAAGGACCTGCCTTCGGGCAGAATTACTATGGATGGATATATAACGTCACAATAAACGAAGTGTGGTAACACAAGTTTCTGCCCAAGGATTTGTTTTAATGAAACTGGGAGAAAATTCATTAAACGTCTAAGATAATGTAAGATGGAGAATATATTTTTACATATGTGTTTCACTTGTGTTTGCCAGATTAAATTTGCGTCTAGATGTAGCCCAAGATCTATTACTGAAGAAGAATAAAGGATAATTATATTATTTATAGTAATA
Organism: Diploptera punctata; assembly: GCA_030220185.1. Taxonomy (NCBI): domain Eukaryota; kingdom Metazoa; phylum Arthropoda; class Insecta; order Blattodea; family Blaberidae; genus Diploptera; species Diploptera punctata. The sequence continues at coordinate 644,762 of JASPKZ010006444.1, read as the reverse complement.
TTAGTTGTCGGACGTCCTCTGAAGAGATGGTCTTAAATCTATTAGTGAAGACGGAACAGGCAACTCTTGCCTAAAGCAGGAAGTGAAGAAGAAGAAAAAGAAGAAGATAGTAATATTAGTTAACTGTGTGGGCAATGTTTATTAGTTGAAACTAAAGGAGGCGGTGGCACCAATCTAGTCATAAAATGGCGGCAAGTAAGTAATTATTGTTTTACATTGTTTCATATAAAGTTCAGTTCATTTAAAATGGAGTGATTTGTCTCGTATAATGTATATTAACACTACCTTTTGGATAATTTTTGTATATACATTGTACGTAGTATACATAAAGGGCAGTTATTTTACTTCCCACACGTTGGATTTTAACATGTAATATTACAGTAAGCTTGTCACAAAAGGATTACGATGAGGAATAATTCTATTTATTATTTCAGAAGTATTTCTCTTTCTTTCATTTTTTGAGCCTTCTTTGTATAGTTATTTAGGTTGGCAACTTCCAAATGTAGAAAGTTGAAATTTGAATCATGGTCGCTATTGCTGTAAGTACGACAAAACGCTCTATCGCGCACAAATAAACATTAAACAGGTACTTGATGACTTGCCTAGCTGAGTCTTTAGTTATGACACCGGACATCATGAAGATAGCAAAGAACAACACAATGTAACAAACGCATATCATACCCAAACTTAAGTTAGAAAGAGGAAATGCTTAATCAATACTAGTAAAATTGATATCAAATTCCGTTGAGGAGAAGTCATATGATGAAAGTTAAAAATTAAATTGGACCTGTTGGTAGGTGCCGTCGTCCTCAACTTTCTTAAAATATTGTATATAAAATTAACTGCAGCTCTTTCGGAAGTTATCTTCCATCTTCTGCAGGTTGAGTTTCCGCTATTTGCTGTTGTTGTGTACGGTGATGACCTCTAAATTATAAAGGAAACAAACAACAACTCACTTCTCAATGAGAACGCACCCCAGTGAAACCCATTTTACGAGATCGTCAAAAACAAGCCAGTTTCTGCTACAAACAGTTGGAGTAAACATCACCGTACACAACAACAACAAATAGCGGAAACTCAACCTGCAGAAGATGGAAGATAACTTCTGAAATCGTTCCAATTAATTTTATATGCAATATATTAACAAAGCTGAGGACGACGGCGTCTACCAAGAGGTACATTTCAATTTTTAACTTTCATCATAGGAACTGTTTAATTAATAACAATTGATGGCTTGTGGTCAACACACCCACCCAATGAGACATCTAAGAGCCAACTAAGGTATTACTAGGATGTTGAGATAATCAAATTGTGTTTAGACGCCACTTCATTCAGGCTTAAGGATCTTTTATGAGCCGGAAATATCTTGAGACTCGGGACCCACAGATTAAAGTCTCTCCCGGAGGACTTGCTCCTTGGATTATTCGGTCCTAATAAAATCCATCGATACCGGCAGGGTTTAAACCTGCGACCCTCGGTACCAGAGACAAGGAGCATAACAACTAGCCCACCGCATCAAAACTATATATAATAACCATTTAAATGTACAATAGGATTTTCCCCTAAGCACAATTAACTCATTTATTAAAACAAGATTGATTTCATAAAAATGTGGATAAAATGCGTCTTGTTGCATAGCGACAACATGAATGATGATACAATAACCGTAACGTTACGAAGCAACGTCATTGAATATGAAAAAGAAAATTACAGTTTTAAATTATATTAATAAAACATAAAAGTTTTTCAGATTGGATTCAAAACTGTTTAATCTGTGTAGCTGAGAATTACAGACAACGCTTCCTCTATCAGGTAGATATTAAATACATTTTCAAATACCTCATTTACCATCGTTTAAATGCTAGTTATTATGATATATCGTGATGTATATAAGGCATGTTAATTGAAATTATAACAAATTTACTCTCAAATTAGAAATATTCTATTTTATATAATTTCACATGATATTGTGTTATACTGTCTTTATTAAACTTCTTCGTTCTTAAACACATAAAAACCTTGTTGGCGAGAGAGGCCTGCAACTGTCTAACCACTTGGTACTATTATATTTTTGCAGAAGAAGTCAATAATTCAGACAGTATATGTGTAACATGTGCTGATCCTACAGTATTTATAGCTAGTTTCTCAACATGGAGCCGCTGTATTTTAGAGTTATCATAATTCCTCATGATGCTGACTCGGCGTCGGTCCCAAACTGGGTAAAATTGCATAAGACATTTTTTCCTCATAGTGACTCACGTTCCGCAGCTCCGCGCCAAGGCATGATGCTTCATCCCGACCATTCTTTTTCTTCTTCTTCTTCTTCTTCTTCTTCTTCCTTCCAAGTAATAGGCCAAGGCCTGTTACGGTCCCATAGAAAACCTTCCCTCCAGCGACCGATCCATTCTTAATTTTCTATATTATATCAAAATTTCCCGCAGAAGCCTGTCCCAAACCAGGTTGTAAAACGGTGAGGGGGAGAAGTACCAACCTTGTTAAAAAAACCAGGGTTCAGTACGCTCGGCTGATAGTACCCTGTGAGAGCCCCTGCCTAGGTTACAGGTGCTGCTACCTTATAGTTTGATGTTGGTTCATTAAAGGCTAGAGGAAGATAACCTTAATCAAAAATCACCAGATCTTTCAGGTTAGAGGTTGATGTGCGGACCAGCTTCTCGCTCATCGTTAAAAAATATAAAATGCTAAAAAGCAGAAACTTAGGCTTCGGAATCAATGGATTTACGGAAAAAGATCAAGCAGCCTAAGGAAAATGAATATAGGATGTTGTAACATACAAGGTATTTCAACTGAAGTGGACATTTTACCCAAAGAACTTGAGGTATATGACATAGACATTGTAGTACTGTCAGAAACAAAAAGAAAACAAAAGGGGAAGAAGAAATAGATTTGCTGTAACAGATGAAGACACAGAGGGCAGAGAACGGTGGAGAATTTTAATTAAGGTAAATTTGTGAATGTTTGTTGCAAACTGATAGTGTCTAAGTCCGTAGTCATTTATATGTATTTATTTTTATATGTATTTATTTATTTTTTAATTCATGTTATTTATTAAGATTGGTTGGAGAAAACCCTCAATAATGAGGAAAATTCTCAAAATGAATGAATGAATCAAAATTTAGAGGTCAATAATTTTCTACCATCTATTGATTATTTTATTTATAAACTCCTGGTTATGTGATTATTTGGGATATCCATATTTTAATATAATTATTTTCATTAGTAATTATATCTTTGTAGGTTTCTACCGTTTTTATTGCCACAAATTTCAATTCAGGATTTCTCCAAACTCATCTCATACATTTATTTAATTTGCCCCTGTGTGACGAAGCGTCAGATGTGATCCATCGGCTCACGTGGCGTTCACAAACTTTTATAAATATAGGGGCTTCATCTCATCTCACCCCTCATCCCGACCCTAAGTTGGACACGAGTTGAGAATATTATATAATAATAATTATCCTTATCAAGTTACACTACTGCTTAATGTTTGTTATTTTCTTCTCAGTCGTCAAAATAATGCATTGTTAAGTTATCTTCCAACGTGCGAATTGTTATTTTTCAGATTTATTTATTGATGTTCTGTAGTTTTATGTTTTATTGTTGGACATGTCCAAGTTTCAATTTCCTCTTCTTCTACTTCTGCTTCTTCTTCTTATTGCAAGGATTGAACCTTTTTGTTTCGTTCCGGCTCCAAGTAGTATAGCTGCTGTGTTCATCTCTTTCGTGGACGTCCCCGATCTCTTTTTCCTCCTCTTGGTTGATAGTTCAGAATTTTCCTAGGCAATCTGTTGTTATCCATTCTGCAGACACGTTCATACAATTTTCTTCTATACTGTTATATTTTATCTGTCAAACTGCATATTTCATATACCTTCACTTCGTTTTATTATCCATTAAAATATATCCTGCCACAAATCATAAATATTTCATTTCTGCTGCTAAGTTTCATTTTAAAAGCAAAATTATCTATAAATCCGCATGTACACTTCTTGTATCGTAACCCACTTCTAGATATATTTAGCGTTTTATTAAATATATTACTTAATTTACTTTCAATGGTGAAATATTAAATATGGTATTATAATAAAATACAACAGATACATCAGTCAAGGACGGAAGATTAAACAAAGCAGATTTCTTATTTCAAATTTGAGTAATTAGGAATGCGAATGTTTGATGTATGTTAAAAAATCATGCTTTAATGTTTGAACGGACATAACCTACATTTTGAAAAGTATAGGCCTACTATAATGGGTTAGAGACCCCTAGCACCCATAGGTATATGACATGTAAAGACAATGTAATACTACCGATGCTACTGTCGAAACCGATTAAATTTAAGCCAAACATTTTACATAACGTGTCCCTAAGAGGGAGCGAGATGGGAAGAAAAATAAAAAGTAAAAACGGGCCGAGATTAGTGTCACATCTATGGTCTTTATAGTCGATAACTTGATTATTGACATCCCGATGACATTTAATCCGAACTTTTGACATCTAGTCTTCCTTGGAGGGTGATGGTAGCAACAGATAAACAAAAAAAGAGAGTAAAAAATGGGCGAGGTTAGTGTCGGATCTATAAGAATCGTAGTCGGTAGACAGATTGGTTACATCCAGATGACATTTAAACCCTAGCTCCCCAGGGATTTAAAAATAATCGGAAATATTGTTCATTGATAATATCGATGATGGTTTTTTATCACAGATGGTAAAATAATGTTGTAGGCCTATACACCTTGTGCACTATGCAACAGATAATTTGTTTAAGTGCAAGATAGATGTAAGTACTGTATTTTGAGAGTTGTTCATAAATAATTTAAACATATAAAAAAATAAGTAAATTTATGTGAAAATAACTGTAAAGTTATATATTCCGCTATTTCTAATATATATATATATATATATTGTAGCATTAGGGACAAATATATCTTAATTTAGGTTCAGGGCCTATGTCTAAAATACATTCATTACATCCTTTTAGTCCACCGCTGTGGTCTCGAGGTAGCGTGCTACCTTTTCACGCAGAGGGCCTCGGTTCGATCCCTGGTCGGGCACATGTGTTCATCACAGAGGTAGACATTCATACAGCCAGTATAGGGGCGATATGTTGTCGTTTTGTCGGGTCCCACAGCCGTTATATCAGCTTATCTCAACCTTGAGCCGCTACTTATTGTAGCTACCCAAATGCCACACGATGCTGGGTTCGCACCGGTCCCATACTGTCCGAAATTCTATGAGAAAATGTCTTTACCCACGAAGAATGGAACCAGCGTAAGTTCCGTAGCTTTCCACTAAGGCATCCTACCTTATCCACTCGGCTACGGCGCGGGACAAAAATGACTCACACTGGCTTCATATTTGTCTTCTTTATGTAGCATACGCTATTAGTTAGGTTGAATTTTAGTCAGTTAGTTTTTAAATGACTTGTTCTCAAGAAACAGCAATTTATTATAACTTGATCGTTCATAAAAATCGTCACTAGAATAACGCAAATAATTTTATGTTGTCATTCACTGAATAGAACTAGTTCGAAAAAGGTACCTACTACATAATGACCAAATGATTTTGAAACGCATTAATTTACTTTCAATTCGTTGGTTACGTAAATTCAGGAAATATAACGCAGAATACTTGTTAATGTTTTTAATTTTTTTAACTGGCTTATAACTGTGTACTATTATGTTCTAGTGTTTATTGGATCACTATAGAAGATAATTATATGTGCAAGACATTGTGGTAAACACTAGCAGGACTCTCAACAAATAATTCTTACCAGCTTTCTTCGCCCATTTAGACAGCATCGAAGTTCAAGAAGAAAACTTAGTGAAATTCTTCATTGTCAATTTGCAGCATTTCAAAACTCTAAACCTTAAAAATGCTTATAGAAACATCTCTAAAAAATTACTGATAAATGTAGTTATAATTTTACTCCAGTTAAGAATATTGTATACATTATAGGAGAACAATATTTAGAAGATAGTAAAATACATCGTTCTTAATATTACAGATTTTATCTTTAACATTAATCGAGAATATTTGTAAAATAAATCGTTAGAACTTTATCGCACAATATACCAATTCAGTGTTTGAGTAACTTTATAAATTTATATAATTTAGCGCCTTGACATTTGGAGCTAAGTCACTTTACGGTAAAATTCCCATTATAATTCGCCATCAGATTAAATTGGAGAAATCAGTACATAGGTTCCTAAGGTCCTAATTCAAGATGCTGTCGCTATGACAACACAAAACACAACCATATGATGGGAATATCTTAAGTTTGTGTAAATATTCTCCAAGGAGGCCATGACCATTTAAGATTTGAAATGCTGCAACTGGTTTCTTCCTTGACATTTTTGGTACAACGCAATGTGGCGTGTTGCAAGAAGCGTGTTACATTGTTATCCAAGCTGATGTTTCTATAGTGTTGGCCCATTTTTTTGGTTAACATTTTTATTGACAGCAACTTCAACAAGTTGATGTAGTTGTGTAATTAATTGGGGACTTCCTCGTCTAATGTGTGTGTTAGTTAATTATTTTGTACTCCACAACGGAAAGATATCAATTCAAGTTGAATATAATAGGATAGCATTGAAGTACGACATAACCTATATATATATAAAACCATCATCTTAAGGAAAATATCTGGTAAGGGTTCTCTGTACCGTTGTGGCAGATCCGTAACATCTTCTACCAATATTATCCTGTAACAACCATAGTGCGCGTTAAAATTAGTCATGTCCTGAGCGATGTATTTTGTTTCTTTCGACACCTACAAAACCCAACAAACACTCTAATCTACAGATAATTTTCAAATAGATTAAAATTAGTGATTGTGCTTCTACTAGTTAAAATCTCTGTCAACAAGAAAAAGAATAAACGTTGTATGATATAATATTTATACATTAATACCTTGTATCGACGACATTATGAAACAATGGAAAATTATAATGGACAAAGGCCTTAGATTGAACAATAACTCAAGTATTAATAACTTACTTTTCGCCGATGGTTTAGTCTTACTACACCATGATGAAGATCTGTTACAATTGGCTGCTTACAAACTAAGTGAAATATGTAGCGATTATAATTTTAAAATTTCAATAAGTAAAACAAAAGTAATGGCATTTTGTGGAAGAAATACCCTGCGTGCAAAAATAGTAATTAGAGACGAAATTATTGAACAAGTATCCCACTTTAAGTATTTAGGATGTGACGTCAGCTATGGGTATGATAAAGATATTGAACACAAAACACATGAGTTACAAGCTATTTGTTGTACAATAAATAGAACATTGAATAATAAAGCCCATAAACACACAAAATTAAAATTTTATAAAACAATGGCTGTCCCTGTCCTTTTGTATGGGAGTGAATCTTGGATTACCACTACCAAACAAGAAAGTAAAATCCAAGCAGCCGAGATGAAATTTTTAAGAAGAGTAAAAGGCCGCACTAGAATGGACCAGATGAGAAACGAGGATATTCGTGAAGAACTGCAGATCTACTCCATAAAAGAAAAGATATTTAACAACAATATACAGGGGAAAGAACATGTAGAAGAATGGAAGAAAGTAGATTACCAAATAAAATCATCCATTATTTTCCAAGAGGAAGAAGACATGTCGGACGTTTTCGGAAGAGATGATCTTAGATCTATTAGTGAAGACGGAACAGGCAACTCTTGCCTAAAGCAGGAAGTGAAGAAGAAGAAGAAGAAGAAGAAGAAAAGAAGAAGAAGAAGAAGAAGATTAATACCGTGTAAAAATATTCTATTTCTTCATTTTAATTTTCAATCAATATATAATGAAAGTGATTATATATATATACACACACACAGCATATAAGGATTTACTCTCTGAATTGAAAGAACTCAGTTATTTAAAAAAAATCGATTTGAAGTTAAAGATAAGATCTGTAAGAGTAAGAATTTGAAAAAGCGCTAAAATAAGATTAATGAAGAATGTAAATTCATTATTTCCTCTCATCACAAAATTCTGTAAATATTATGCAACACAAAAAGTCAGTGTTTACAAAATATGCACATTATCAGATCTATGTACACTTAGCACAATAAAAGAAGAAGAAGAAGAATGAGCGGACTCTTGACCTCGAACATATAAAGTTTTAATGAGCGATTCACACGTGTAAACTAATTGCACAGTAGAGTTACAACACCTTCCCCTTCCTCCAATGAAGAGCATCATTTTATATACAGCAAGCCAAAGAACGCTTAGCTCAGTTCTTTATTGCTTGCTTTGTATGCAATAGGACACAGGTTCGGTTAACGAAGAGGTTAATTTTTTAAATGTTACAATGCTTTCTATTTTATTCTATGTGCCCTTTCTTAAGGAAAAAAAGAACTATCTATTTGGAAGTATTATTACTTTGCCATTATTATTTTCATTATTGTCCATTATATATGGGCTATTATTACGGTCGACCTGACCTATGTGAACTATATTTTTAAGTTGAAGGATGAAACGTTTTCCCCAGTAATACGTAATAAGTAAATACATAAATTTATGAAGCTATATTAACATTAATTACATACATTTATAGCTTTATTATTAAAACGTGATACTGCAAACACAATTTTATTTATACCGGTAGCTAAATAGTGTTATAGAGTTTACGACGTCAGGATTATTACCTAATGTAATGTAAATATAGATGTAGAATACGTGTCTGGAATTAAATGTTAATGAATTTTGCTGAAATAAAAATAAACAACAAAACAATCATTGTGGAGGGATCTCATGCCTGGCTCTCATATATATTTCATTTTTTCGTAATTGGTTTAACGATCTACGGTACTAGCATGTCGGATACCAGTCATCTAAATCCTGGTTGTCTTGTTTAGTTTTACACTATGCACGAGAATTGAAATTTATTCCAATTGTCGTAATTTGAGTAATATTGTATACGTCGAACACTGGTAAATATCTAGATATGTGTCTCCTTTAATGATCTTTAAACTAGTTATGACCATTAAAACCAAATGCGTCGTATTATAACACTTAACAATGCGTTACCTCGTGAAACATAGATCAAGCTCTTCAAGCTTGCATAGTGCGTCATAACAGGGTCGGATTTTGAAACCACTCATTTTTTTTTTTGCTAAGTGTACATTTTTCTTTATTTGCTGGATATTTGGATATTACGTAAGTCTTCTTATTTTAAACACAAATTGTTTAGTCAAAAATTGAAAACAGAAAGTTATGTTGTTATGTAGGATATTCATGAACACCTGATATGGTAAAAAAAACAAGTAAGAATTTATTCTTGTTCTAGGGATGCAGTGAGGGACGAAGATACACAAGCATTGCACAGTGATCCATAATGCGAAAAATAAATCTGGAAATCACTTTTTTTGGCTATCAGATTCATCCACATGCATAACATTAAAATTTTAAGTGTATAAGAATATCTGGCTGATCATAATTGATGCGAGGACTTTTAATTAGATGTTACACGCAATGTATTTGTTAATGACTGATTTTAACAAAAAAATCGTATTTGCGAGAAACTTCGAAAAAATATTAATCTATAATCATAGATAGGTGTATTAATTTAGATAAAAATTCTTATTTGTTTATTTATTTAGAGATTTTTAAGATGTTCTTTTGCTTAAAGTTTTATTTTCATTCTCCATTCCTCTTTATCCATCCACCCCATTACACTCAATCATTTTGTTCTCATAATTACTTATCTCCGTTGGGTTGATGAATTTCGAAAGACTCGAAGTCAGAATACCAGGAAGTCAGAAAGCCAGGAAGTTAGAAAGTCTGAATTTCAGAAAGCCTGGAAGTCAGAAAGTCTGGAAGTCAGACAGCCTGGAAGTCTGGAAGCCTGGAAGTCAGAAAGCCTGGAAGTCAGAAAGCTTGGAAGTCAGAAAGCCTGGAAGTCAGAATGTCTGGAAGCCAGAATGTCTGGAAGTCAGAAAGCCTGGAAGTCAGAAAGCCTGGAAAATAGAAAGCCTGGAATGCAGAAAGCCTGGAGCCAGAAAGCCTGGAAGTCAGAAAACCTGTAAATCAGAAAGACTGGAAATCAGAAAGCCTGGAACCTGAAAGCCTTCAAGCCAGAAATCCTGGAAGCCAGAACTTCTAGAAGCCAAATCGTCGGGAAGCCAGAAAGTCGGGAAGCCAGAAAGCCTGGAAGCCAGAACGTCTGGAAGTCATAAAGCCTTGAAGCCAGAAAACCTGGAAGCCAGAAAGCCTGAAAGCCTAAAGCCAAAAGCGAGAAAGCCTGGAAGTCAACAACGCCTGGAAGTCAGAACGCCTGGAAGTCAGAAAGCCTGGAACTCAGAAAGCCTGGAAGTTATGAAGCTTAGAAGCCAGAAAGCCTAGAAGCCAAAAAGCCCTGGAAGTCAGAAAGTCTGTAAGTCAGAAAGCCTGGAAGTCAGAAAGCCTGGAAGTCAGAAAGCCTGGAATTCAGAAAGCCTGGAAGTCAGAAAGCCTGGAAGTCAGAAAGCCTGGAAGTCAGAAATCCTGGAAGTTACAAAGCCTGGAAGTCAGAAAGACTGGAAGTCAGAAAGCCTGGAAGTCTGGAAGTCTGCAAGTCTGGAAGTCAAGAAGTCAGAAGTCGGAAAATCAGGAAATCAGGAAATCAGGAAGTCAGGAAGTATGGAAGTCAGGAAGTATGGAAGTCAGGAAGTATGGAAGACAGGAAGTATGGAAGTCAGGAAGTATGGAAGTCAGGAAGTATGGAAGTCAGGAAGTATGGAAGTCTATGAATGTGAGGAAGTATGGAAGTTAGGAAGTATGGAAATCAGGAAGTATGGAAAACAGGAAGTATGGAAGTCAGGAAATATGGAAGTCAGGAAGTGTGGAAATCAGGAGGTGTGGAAGTCAGGAAGTGTTAAGTCAGGAAGTGTGGAAGTCAGTCGGAAGTCTGGCGGAAGTCTGGAGGAAGTCTGGTGGATGTCTGGTGGAAGTCTGGCGGATGTCTGGCGGAAGTCTGGCGGATGTCTGGTGGAAGTCTGGCGGAAGTCTGACTGAAATCTGGCCGAAGTCTGGCCGAAGTCTGGCCGAAGTCCGGACGAAGTCCGGCCGAAGTCAGGCCGAAGTCCGGCCGAAGTCGGGCCGAAGTCTGGCGGAAGTCTGGCCGAAGTTTTGCGGAAGTCTGGCGGAAGTCTGGCCGAAGTCGGGCGGAAGTCGGGCGGAAGTAGGACGGAAGTCAGGCGGATGTCGGGCGGAAGTCGGGCGGAAGTCGAGCGGATGTCGGGCGGAAGTCTGGCGGGAGTCGAGCGGAAGTCGGGCGGGAGTCGAGCGGGGGTGTCGGGCTGAATCGTGATGTAGCCGGGCGGGAGTCGGGCGGGAGCCGGGCTGGAGTCAGGTGGGAGTCGGGCCGAAGTCGGGCGGAAGTTGGGCGGAAGTCGGGCCGAAGTCGGGCCGAAGTCGTGCGAAGTCGGGCGGAAGCGTCGGGCGGAAGACGTCGGGCGGAAGACTTCGGGAGGAAGACGTCGGGAGGAAGACGTCGGGAGGAAGACATCGGGAGGAAGACGTCGGGCGGAAGACGTCGGGAGGAAGACGTCGGGCGGAAGACGTCGGGAGGAAGACGTCGGGCGGAAGACGTCGGGAGGAAGACGTCGGGCGGAAGACGTCGGGCGGAAGACTTCGGGAGGAAGACGTCGGGCGGAAGACGTCGGGAGGAAGACGTCGGGCGGAAGACGTCGGGCGGAAGACGTCGGGAGGAAGACGTCGGGCGGAAGTTTTCGGGAGGAAGACGTCGGGAGGAAGACGTCGGGAGGAAGACTTCGGGAGGAAGAAGTCGGGAGGAAGACGTCGGGAGGAAGACGTCGGGAGGAAGACGTCGGGAGGAAGACGTCGGTAGGAAGACGTCGGGCGGAACACTTCGGGAGGAAGAAGTCGCGAGGAAGACGTCGGGAGGAAGACGTCGGGGGGAAGACGTCGGGGGGAAGAGATCGGGCGGAAGACGTCGGGCGGAAGACTTCGGGAGGAAGACGTCGGGAGAAACGTCGGGAGGAAGACGTCGGGTGGAAGACTTCGGGAGGAAGACGTCGGGAGGAAGACGTCGGGAGGAAGACGTCGGGAGGAAGACGTCGGGAGGAAGACGTCGGGAGGAAGAGGTCGGACGGAACACGTCGGGCGGAAGACTTCGGGAGTAAGACGTCGGGAGGAAGACGTCGGGCGGAAGACGTCGGGAGGAAGACGTCGGGAGGAAGACGTCGGTAGGAAGACGTCGGGCGGAACACTTCGGGAGGAAGAAGTCGCGAGGAAGACGTCGGGAGGAAGACGTCGGGAGGAAGACGTCGGTAGGAAGACGTCGGGCGGAACACTTCGGGAGGAAGAAGTCGCGAGGAAGACGTCGGGAGGAAGACGTCGGGAGGAAGAGATCGGGCGGAAGACGTCGGGAGGAAGTCGTCGGGAGGAAGACGTCGGGAGGAAGACGTCGGGCGGAAGACGTCTGGCGGAAGAGGTCGGGCGGAAGCAGTCCGGCGGAAGTAGTCGAGCGGAAGTAGTCGAGCGGATGAAGTCGGCCAGATGAAAACGGGCGGTAGTCAGGTGGAAGTCAGGCGTTAGTCAGGCGTAGTCAGGCGGTAGTCAGGCAGAAATCCGGCGGATGTCTGGCTCTAGGGCTCATGGGTTATGTGGCTGTCGGTTTCTAGGGATCTCAGTCCGTCGGGCTCTGATCAATAGTATTAATGCATAAGTCTGTTTAACACAATTATACGAAGTGAGTGGCATTAAAATAATCAGAGATTTTGTTAATAATTTGACCAAAATGTTTAATAAAAATTTAGTTTTTATTATGTTTATTTAACGGCCATAAAATTAGGTCTAATAATTAGCATACAGTTTAATTCTTTGGCAGATTTTTTAATCATCAACTTTTCTAGAGAATTCTTCACATTTTTTCCCCTTTAACCATAAGTAAAATTTTTATTTTCACCTGGATCTTTGATATTTTGGATCACTGTGAATCGGGCGGCTGCATTAGCGGAACCGTATGCGAAAGTAGCCACGTCGGCGACAGGTGAGCAATTCCACGTATGCATATATGACAATTTCAATAAATCTTTAGAGTAAACCCGTTCTATTTAATATATAATTACTGTGAACATAATTAAATGTAACATTTAAAATATATTCCTTGGTTTGATGTATCCATTGAATTACTCAGGTACAAGGACAGTCAGTGATGTCATGGAGGAAGCATGAGGATGTGCAGGCGAGAGTGATAATAGCAACTGGACAACCGTTAATAATACCTGTATAGGTAAAGTTTATATTTTAATTTTTATTTATTTTTAATTTACCAATTCTTACTCATAAGTCAATTATTTATTGCTTTAATATGTTTCTTATTAAAAATATGCATAAGAACATAGTTAAAATCTTTCTGCTTTGTTATAATGTAAAGTTTTCTGTATGTCTAGTACAAAATGGAACAAATCACTGTAACCTACTCTTAAATATATTGTTAGAAACATAATATCCAGCAAATCTTGACGAGCATTCGTAGAGTTATAACTGAAAGTGCATATGAAAAATACTTCCTTTTTTTTTTTTTTTGTTACTAATATTTACAGTCTCAGACAGTGTGATTTTCTGTTTGTTTTCTCGAATAAATCAAAGATTAGTTAAAATATTAAAATATTAATTTTAAAATTAAACTGATCTTTGAAGACGTAGGGAATAATGAATAAAAAACACTGCATAATTTTGGTTAGATCTACAAACATATGTATATATATATATATATATATTGTAAACCTAAAATAAATAATTATTGATATTCAATTTTATACTTACTATTCCATTATTATTGCTGTTTCTGCCCAAAGAGAACCAAAACTAACAGCTGCTGCCTTATAGCTCAGTATTGATTCTCTAAAGGCTAAAAGAAGACAAAAACCGATGACAAATTACCTGGTCCTCCATGTTGGATAATTTAGTAACAGGCCAGCTCCATGTTCTAGAGACATAAAATGTATACCCTTAAAAGACCAAAAGAGAATAAAGTAGGACTGAATCAATCCGAGCAAAGTTTCAGTTTAGGTCTACAAGTAATGTAAACAAACTTTGTGTGTGGATTGCGTCGTAACTATTTACATTTAAACTTGTAAGAAAATGTGTTTTGCTTTCTAACACTCGAAATGGATAAAATAAAAATAATATATATTAGGCATACTTAGCATATGTCTATATACGTTATATGGGAGGACCTATAGTAATTTAAACAGATTAAATAAGCATTGACCGGGTGGACTAGTGTTTATTAAGCTACTTGCCTCTGGTCCTGAGGACCGCGGGTTCAAACCCGGATGGGGTCGATGGACATTTTTAGGATGAGAAAACCTAAGGAGCAAGTCCTCCGGAAGAGACTTTAAGCTATGGGATCCCAGTTTGTAGATTTTCAGTCTCTAAAATATAATTAAGCCTGAATAAAAAGTCCTCTAAGAAAAATATACAGAGTTTTCAGATCCTAGTACTACCTTGGTATCCCAGATGTCACTATGAGGCGGAACACTGACCACGGGCCACACTGACATTTACCCCAAAACGAGTGGATTTACATTAGTATGGTAAAATTAACACCACGGTTCCGCCAGTAGACCCTGTTGAAATAAATTTTCTTAAGGAAGTTTGTTTACAGTACAACTTGAACTTAGCTCGGATACAGTACAGCAGGTTTTGAATATTAGATATTGGGACAATCACGGGATATCAGATAGGATTAATGTATTTCCGAAAATGTATTTGGAATGAAATGCTGAAACCAGAAGGAGAATAGGAAATCCACAAGATAATAGATGGATGGCATCAGGAGAAGTATGAAGGGAATGGAATTAGCTGATGAAAATGCGTAAGTAATAAAATATAAACGTAATACGAATGAGAAACTAATTGCCTTTATCGAACCCGTAACTTCATACCCGCGCTGATATAAGCTCTCCATACATTCTTAACCGGAGCTAATGTTATCCAGTCAACTCCTGTATAATATAATTCCTTGAAATCGTGGTCAATGTATTCTCCCACCTCATTCCTGGCTTAACTACTCGTCATTTTCTCTCTGTTTTTCCTATAAACAATTTTCATGACCTTCTGCCATTCCCAATTTGTCCTACATATCCTGCCCATTACAGTCTACGATGTCATAAACGTAACACAGCACAACTGTTACTTAGTTTTCTATATTCCCAGCTCCCTCTGATCATTTTCGTTATGTCCAAAAATCTTCCTAAGAACTTTATTCTCATATACCATTCATTACTCGTAATATTTTCTCCTCCCTTAAAGTTAGAATTCATGTTTCGCATCCATATAAAATAATAGGATTATATCAGTATTATATATATATATATATATATATATATATATATTCAGTATATAATTTTATTGCATAATAGCATTCATTTCCCTAATTGACCCTATGTTTAATTCTTTGTGCAGCTCATACCTTTTTTCCAAGTATGGTTCCCAAAATATTTGAACTCAGTCACTTTTTTTCAAAAATTTCATTTGTCATTAACTATCCATTTACATTATACGACATTCATCAACTATCATAACATAGGGGTAACGTAACTCCACCTACAAGTCGCCACAACCTAAGAAGTGGATTGCAATTCCGCCAAATCCGGAGATGAAACCAGGAATGACAAAGACAACCTAGTGACATTGGTAATACATAGCAATGTATGACAAATAGAAATAATAATAATGAAAATAATAATAATAATAATAATAATAATAATAATAATAATAATAATAATAATAATAATAATAATAATAATAATAGCTTAACAACTTACTGCGACTATCGATCCCTGGGTACATGGCCGCGCGGCTCAGCTAAAGTTTTCCAATCATCCCCTGACCTAATTCTTGGTTAACCAACTTGACGTTTTCCCTCTGGTTACCCTACAAGCAGCTTCCATGCTCCCCTTTTATACCCCACTCGTGCCACTTATCCTGCTCATCGCAATCTTTAAGACTTAACTCTTCTTATTGTATCTGCTTTCCTATAAAGATCATCACTGTTACAAAGTTTTCTACATTCACATGTCTGTCCATCTGTCTTTGAACCAAAAATTTGCCTTAAAACTTTATATTCAAATACCGATACTTCTAATATTTTCTCCTCTCTTAAAATAAGAGTCCACGTATCGTATCATGTAATATAACTAGCAGAATAACAGTTTTATATATTTTCAGTCTAACTTTTATTTAGAGGAGTCCGGCGACTTGAGTCCCTCAAATATAAATAATAGCATACATTTCCAGAATTAGTTCTACGTTTAATGTATTTGTGCTTCTGATTCCTATTTGTAATTATTGTTCCAAGGCATTTGAATTCAACTACTTTCTCAAAATTTCGCTCATTTTTTATTAACTATCTATTGCTGTTTATCATTATATAACTTACTATATTCCTATGTGTACTGTATATTTAATTGAATTGATATTAATAATAATAATAATAATAATAATAATAATAATAATAATACCCCTCAAGGGTCCTCATCTAGGGGATATGTGGATGGCGACCACAAGGTTCCCAAGCTGTGGAAAACATTTCTTCCACTTACTTGTGTTTTCACTCTTTTAACTTTACTATCTAACCTCTCTTGGTTAACTCTTGTTTTTTCGACCCCGACGCTATTAGGACATCCGAGGGCTAGGGAGTCCTTCCTTTTTTCCATTTCTTCTTTCCTTTATTTTCTTTTCTTCTCCAGAAAAGCCTGACCAGAGGCTATAAGATGGCAGCCCCATCACTGGTCTTGCCTTCCTTTTGCCAGCAACCAATCGAAGGGACTATTATTATGCTTTCAAGTCTTATACGAGAATTACCCATAAGAGAAAATTATCTATAGGATCGTAACAGGCCTCGGCCTAATACTTGGAAGGAAGAAGAAGAAGATAATAATAATAATAATAATAATAATAATAATAATAATAATAATAATAATAATAATAATAATAATAATAATAATGGTAATAATAATAATAGCAATAATAATAATTATTTTGTAAGCCTATGTTCTCCCTTTACAGAGATTTAGGCGCTCTCTCCCTACAGGGAAGAATTTGAACCATACTAATCTAGTTACACTTAGGCCGGTATTCTTGAAAGCAACTCTCCTCCCGGAGTGAGTGTCTCCGCCTTTCTATGACGTAGAGAGTATTCATGAAACCAACTCTCGTCTTTCGACTCTCGTTTTGGCCACGCCTTACTCACTTTTAAATGTCAAAATCTAAGTCGGCAGTATTCCCATCTTTCCCTTTGTTCTGCTCCACAGTAGAAATGGCGGAATTCCAAAAGTGAATAATCTTTTGGGTTTGGAGGCACAGAAATTAATAGAAGATGTGAAAAATTGAACAAAATCTACGGGATCAAGCGAATCGCCGTCGCCGCTTGTACTTTCAAGATATTCCCCGATATACAGGTAAGTCATGTAATATATGCTGTATGATTCATTATATTCTAACTTCTTCAATATGCATCGTGAGACTTTTCTTAATATCTAGTGTTGTTTATTACAAACGTGTATGGAAATACTATATAAACCGATTACAAATAATTCATGTAGAGAAATAAAATATCACTCTCGTGTATAATCATTAACATGATCGTTTTTTTGTTTGTATATTACACGCAAAAAAGTGAAATTTTTATTAACTCCGGTCACATAACGAACAAAATTGGATAATAATTAGTAATTCAATAGTACGATATATATGTGTATGTATATATATAATATAAGGAAAATTCAAATAATGAAACATCTTCATTCAAACTACTGTAGTAGAAATTAATAAAACAATATTTCTATTAATTTTCAATACTTAACATTATTATTATTTAATTTCAAGGAATTAACTTCATTTCGTGTGTTTATGTTGGGACAAGTTAGTATACGTATGATCAGTTTATAGTTTATTGAATAATATGCAAACAATTTATTTTGTTAGGTTAGGAAGAGTGTAATTAGTGTATGTCAGTTTCTCATAAACTGTTTGGGAATTTATTAAGAAGGTTGGTTATTTCGATGTCACATTTATATCCTGCCACCTGGTGAAGGTTACATTAAACATTCGTGCATGTGCAGTGCGATTCTGTAGAACTTATTCATTGAATAGATGAGAGTCAAATACTAAAGTGTACCCATAATTTGCTTCACTCTTTAAATTATGCACGTGAAAGATTATCTGATAATGCTTCATTTAATTTTATGCCAGACTCCTCGATTCAGGAACAAATACTTAATCAAGGTGTGGCCAGACAAATATTAAATTTATTATGGCATAAATATTGTGTCATACCAATTGTGAATTTATTCAATTTGTTTATTAATTCTATTCACAGGAAGTATGCAGCTTGTAGTGGCAGACCTCCCTGGCATCAGCCAAAGTACTGTGTCACCTGTCATCAGAAAAGTATCCACCTCTATTGCAGAATTGAAACTACAATTTATAACATTCCCTAATGGAGATGAGGTTCGTCATCTCCATTATGAATTTCATAGAATTGCTTGTTTCCGTGGTGTAGTTGGATTCATCGATGGCACGCATATAAAAATAAGGAATCCTGGAGGAGAATATCCTGAAATCTTCAGAAATAGCTAGGGCATATTCTCCTTCAACTGTCAGGTATGTACAAAAACTAGTTAAGCAAGTATTTTGTGTGTTATTATTATTATTGTTATTATTATTATTATTTTATTTCACTCCCTCTCTCCAAGCGCGACAGGCCTAGAAGGCCCTTATGCTCTTTCATTGACATCATTAGAGTTGTAATTCAAAACTGATAATGAAAGGTCCAACTAATTTTTTTAGAAGCTTTATTTTTAGAATTCAAGTTCTTCTACGTGTTGTAAATCTACGACATGTGATCCATGGCTTAAGTTGCCTTGATCAGTGTTGTAAGAAAATTGAAATAAAGCCATTGGTTGCACTGTCTTAAATATATAGCACATAAAAGCAGACCTCCAAGCAGCATCTGTGAACCATTTTATGTGAATACTTGATTTATGATGCTTTTTACCTAAATAATTTGTGCCAATATCAGTGAGAAACATTTTGAAAATGTATTGTGTTAATATTGTTCTAGATTACTACCTCATACCATTTATCCCATAACATAACATAGATTTTTGCATAAATAACAA
This sequence comes from Diploptera punctata, assembly GCA_030220185.1. Lineage (NCBI taxonomy): Eukaryota > Metazoa > Arthropoda > Insecta > Blattodea > Blaberidae > Diploptera > Diploptera punctata. The sequence continues at coordinate 625,603 of JASPKZ010006444.1, read as the reverse complement.
ATAAAATATAACCATATTTTAATTTTTTTCATGTTTTTATTAAATTTACACTTTCCAAACCTTAATTTTTCTTCCTTAATTAATCTAGGTTGGAAAGTGTTAATTTAATAAAAACTTCAAAGTATGAAGCTTTACCGTTCAAAAGTAATGTATAAATTCTCAATAAAAGTACTTCTGAATAAAAGATTTCAATTGGCATGTTGGTATTGATTGTCTTCGGACGAACGAGAATTGTATAAGTAGAAAGAAATGTTGACATTCTTATCGGTGCTCAGATGGTGTAATTGGTATTGTACTAATGTACAGAATCAGAGATCCAGGGTTCAAGTCACAATTCAAGCATTATTTTTTCTTTCTTTATTAAGGTACAAGTAAATTTACGGAAAAACTGCACTTAAACTAGCATTAAATATTTTCAAAGTCCTATAGAATAACAGTGTGCATGCGCCAGAGTTTGAGAGCCACCAGTAACCCACAATCGAACCATATTGATTATCATCCTCGATTACAATCCATCGCTATGAAATTTAAATGGCCAATATTTGCAATAAATCCCCAAATCTATGTTAAAAAGATATATTAATAATATTAAAATTACCAAACGTTTATTAAAAATGGGTGTACACTTACTTATTGCTCCCTAATGCTGATCCAACCAGCGATAACCCAAAACAGCGATAGAAAAATCATAGACTAAGTAATATACTCTGTGGAGAAAATAGTTAGCATCATAATATTTCTGACAGTGTCATAAAATTGTGATTTGCACATTTAAATAAATACTTCAAAACTGTCTAATAATGTTATAAAAATTGTTTGAAAAAGTTTAAAATATTAAATAATGTTAGTAAATACAAAATAAGTGCTATAGTTTACAATAATATAACTGAAAAATCAAGGGCTAGTAAAAGTGCAGTTGAGCCAAATTTACTTCCAATAAAACAATTGACGAAACCATCAAAATTTTAATGCAATGACAAAACTGAAGTGCTTGTAAATGGCTATGAATAAAAAATGAATAGTTTTTCGTCAGGAACGGCATAGTTTATAGTAAGAATTTTGAATATGAAAAATTGAATATATATATATATATATATATATATATATATATGATATGAAAAGAAAAAAGAATGCTTGAGTCGGGATTTGAACTCGAGTCTCTAAAGTCTGATATTGTCCAGAGGTAGCTACCTCTTGTGTGAATTGAGAATACTACATGTATAAGAAAAATTGTATGTTTGTCTTGGAATTCTTGGGTAGCTCAGTTGGTTAGAGCGCTAAAGGTACAGACTTTAGAGACTCAAGTTCAAATCCCGACTCAAGCATTCTTTTTTCTTTTCATATCATATTTGCCTTCATTGCCAAATGTCAAAAATATATTTATAATATCTATGTATATATGTATATATGTATATATATATATATATATATATATATATATATATATATATATAACCAATTGAGTTGGTGTTTACTTGATGAAAATCCATATTAATTAATTAAATAAAAATAAAACTTAGTTTTATTCAATTTTCATATTTATTAAGATATAATTCAGTGACAGCTGTTTCGGTACATATCTGAAGAAGGTACAGTGTACCGAAACAGCTGTCACTGAATTATATCTTAATAAATATGAAAATCGAATAAAACTAAGTTAAAACTTTTATTTAATTAATATATATATTTATTTATTTATTGCATTGAGAGTAGCTTTTTATATCTTGGATTTTTTTTTAATTTTCAGGCCATTGTGAATTTCACTATGGAATTCATAAACATCGTTACAGGCTGGCCTGGATCTGCAACACGACAGTCGTATGTTCAAAAGTAGCATGATCTGTGGCCAATTTGAAGGAGAAGTGTCTGGCATTTTCCTGGGAGACAGTGGGTATGCGTGCCATCATTTTGTAATGACATATATAGTTGCAACAACTGTGTTACACAATATAGCAACGATGCTGAAATAGAGGATCTGCCAGCAATAATGCTATTCCAGTTGTGAATGATGTTTATGATTTGCCAAATGGACTGACAGCCAGAAGGGCTCTAATAGTTGCCCACTTTTAATAATAAGTAAGGTGAATACCGAGTCATCCTTCCTCATAACTGGTGTTCTATTTGAAGTAGTTTTGATATTTCACGTATACTATCGTCAGCTTTTCCAGACTGTTGAAATTTAAGTTGTCAGCTCTGGACATCGAGGGAACGACAATGTTCATTTCAACATTCTGGAAAAGCTGACGATGGTATACTTTATATACAGACACTAGTTCAAATAGAACACAACAAGTTATGAGGTAAAATAACTCCGGATTTACCTTATTTGTTATTAAGAAGGACCTAATAGAGTTACTTACTTCCCATTGTATTTTTACTTGTAATTTTAGGATTGTGATTGGACAAAATTATATGAACACTTTCTTTTCACTACACTACCATATATTGTGCATTTTTTTTGTCTTCTATACTTCCTCTGCTGTAAGGCTGTGAACATATTTGTGTTGTATTTATAGACCATTATGTGTTAAAAATGCAGATTTCCTCGTCTATATTGTTGGTGAATCTGTAACACTATATCATTTTGTCTAATGTTAAATTTTATTTGTTCTAATATGTAATTTAAATAGGGCCCTATTCCAATCTGTGTGTTAGGCTATTGAATACAGCTTCTTTGTGAGCGAAATGGCATCAGGATTCAACCAATGTGATTGTACCCCTGAACCGTGAAAAATATGAAAAAGAAAAAGAATACATAATTAAAGTAGCAATAGAAAATGGTTATGAAGAGAACATGGTACACAAGAAAATAAATAAGTTTAAAAGGCAAAAACCAATTAATGAAAGCACACTTAAAAAACAAACAGAAGAGAACATAAGATTCAAAAAATTCACTTACCATCCTGTAAAACACCACAAGTTCCTGAAAATTTTCAATAAGTTTAACATTCGATTGGCCCCAAAGAATGAATACAGCCTAAACAAGATAATTAAAACCAACAAAAATGAAAAAAATTGGAGAAGAATGTAAATCAGGAATATATCAGATCAAATGTCAAGATTGCGACAAAATCTATATAGGAAAAACAAAAAGAAATTTGAAAAGTAGATTGAAGGAACACCTTAGAAATGTAAAAAAGGGTGAAGTGGACAAGTCAGCAGTAGCAGCCCATGCTTGGTCTGAAAAACATTTAATTGATACAGAAGCCAGCCTAATCAAACAAACAGATAAACTAAAGGAACTCACAGTCTGGGAAAAAATCCATATCCACAAAAACAAAAAAGACAAACTCATGAATTTTGAAACTCCCGCAAATTTTGACCTTATCCAGAGGTTCATTGGTCCACCGATAGAAGTAAGAAGGAAACCGCCAAGAAACGACATAACACCGGTCGACCAGAGGCTACTGACGATGGAGATAAGCTCCGAAACTGCAGTATAGAAGAAAAAGTATATGAGGTGAGGTAATAAAAACATTAATTTAATTATTAAATTAAACCTCATAGTGTTCTTTCCCTGTGAAAGTTAAATAAAAAAGTTATTACATGTTACCTCATAAAACTCCGTGATCTTCACAGGACTGGTTTCTGAAGCTATTGCTTGTATCATCAGCCAAGATTCCATTAACTAGTCTGAGTTCTGGTTGACGATAGAGGAAATAACTTCAGAAATCGGTCCTGTGAGAATCACCCAGTTTTATGAGGTGAGATGTAATAATTTGCCTGATAATGTAAATTCCCATCATAAAATTTCATTAAAGTAATTTAGATTCGATTAAGTAGGTAGATCCTTGGCAAGCTTTATTGTTTTGTTATCTTGTTTTCCGTAAGTTGGGTATGGAAACTTAAAAGCCTTATGATCCATCCATCCATAGTAATTCTGCCCAATGGTAGGTATTTCACAGCAATCATAGCATTTTCATGCTATGATTTGCTAGGTAATTATAGGTGTGGTAGCTTCCCGTTGCTTTCTTTCCACATCGGTGAAGGGTGATGATGATGACCGGATGATATTTGGGGACTGTTGGTCCCTAAGCTTCCTGACATTTGTCTTACAGGTGAGGAAAACCCCAAAAAAACCTCTCCCAGGAGCTTGTCCCGACCAGGAATTGGACCCACTGCATGACAAGGCAGCACGCTACCTCGAGACCACAGTGGTGGACACGATGAGGTATTATATTCTAAAAAATGTGTAAATAGTAATGTTTCACAATAATATATAAGGTATTAGTGTTACAAATTTGTGTGTTTATGTACATTGATAGCTGTGCAATGTTCATGTATGTAAATCCATATTGATTCTTGTATATAATTGTTATAAGTAATTATGACTGCTGATAATAATAAAAAGCAATGTTTTCAAATGAAACATATTTTGTATTTATTTCAGGTGTCATACACATTAATTCCACAATAAAATATAAGTATGGACTATTCTTAAATTTAATTTTCCTGCATTGTCCAAGTACTAGAATTCACTTCTGTTTCTTTTATCTTGACATACAAAACTCATGTCCACCAAAAACAGATGTTTATTTCCAATATGCAGTTCCCTAAGAAATCCTCCCATCTAAACCTTCCTAATGGTATTTTCTCAATAAAATAAATACATTTGTCGCTATAAGTTTTATAAGTTTGTTATGGGTTGATCATGTAGATTGAATATACAGTAGAAGAAATTTTTACTGGATTAAGTTCGTTGAGGAAAAGGTTCAGTGGAGGGCTTTAGTGAATGTGCCATTTATCTTATATATTTCATAAAACCCTAGAGCTTGCAATATAAGTAGTAAAACCAATCAGCTATTCAAGGGGACATATTTGAAAAAAAATATGTTGACGTGAGGATGAGGTAAAACAGTAAACTGAAATGAAGTTTCATGCAATGACCACATATTTTAAAGATGGTTGTTTATATAAATGCCCTTATAGGACTGTAGGGCAAAGTAAGTGGGCATATATATATATATAATACATATAATGTCCCATTTTTAGTTTTGATATAAATTTTAGAATAACACTGATAGAGTATCAAAGTTTATACAGTATGGCTATAGTCTTGTATCAGGAGAAGCATTAATGACCATAAGGAGAAGACACAATACTAACAATTTACATAACATGGTGATGAAAGATTTGTGGCGAATTACAGCTATAATTATTACATAGTTACTTAACAGTGTTTCTATAAACGGAAAAACTGCACTTAAACTAGCGTGGAATATTTTCAAAGTCCAATAGAACAACAGTGCGTATATGTCAGGTTTTATAGAGCCAGCGATAACCCACAATCTAACCACATATCGATTATCATCCTCGATTACTATCCGTCGCTATGAAATTTAAATTACTAATATTTGCAATATTAAGAGAAAATAGCATCATAATATTGTCTAACAGTGTCATAATATTGTGATTTGCATATTTAAATAAATACTTCAAAATTGTCTAATAATGTTATAAAAATTGTTTGAAAAAGTTTAAAGTATTAAATAATGTTAGTTAATACAGAAGAAGAGTTTACAACAATATAAATGAAAAATCAAGCGCTAGTAGAAGTGCAGTTGAGCCCTATACCATATGTATATTTTTTACCATAATCTCAACTTTTAGTCCAGGCAGACCTATAGTATTACGTGTTATGCATATGTGTATCTATTATCAAAGAAGGAAAATAAAATGCACCATCAAAAATGGATTAATAACTTTGTATTTATTTAACTTTCACAGGGAAAGAACACTATGAGGTTTAATTTAATAATTAAATTAATGTTTTTATTACCTCACCTCATATCCTTTTTCTTCTATACTGCAGTTTCGGAGCTTATCTCCATCGTCAGTAGCCTCTGGTCGACCGGTGTTATGTCGTTTCTTGGCGGTTTCCTTCTTACTTCTGTCGGTGGACCGATGAACCTCTGGATTAGGTCAAAATTTGCGGGAGTTTCAAAATTCATGAGTTTTTCTTTTTTGTTTTTTTGGATGTGGATTTTTTCCCAGACTGTGAGTTCCTTTAGTTTATCTGTTTGTTTGATTAGGCTAGCTTCTGTATCTATTAAACATAAACATTTATCAACATAAACATTTAATAGATACAGAAGCTAGCTTAATCAAACAAACAGATAAACTAAAGGAACTCACAGTCTGGGAAAAAATCCACATCCAAAAAAACAAAAAAGAAAAACTCATGAATTTTGAAACTCCCGCAAATTTTGACCTAATCCAGAGGTTCATCGGTCCACCGACAGAAGTAAGAAGGAAACCGCCAAGAAACGACATAACACCGGTCGACCAGAGGCTACTGACGATGGAGATAAGCTCCGAAACTGCAGTATAGAAGAAAAAGGATATGAGGTGAGGTAATAAAAAACATTAATTTAATTATTAACTTTGTATTTATTTGATGTATTAACATAACGTGGTGATGGTAATTTCTTACCATGTTCTTAAAATATTATCTTCATAGTGTAATTTTGATAATGGTTTTCTGTTAACAATTACAACAATAAATTAATACATAGTTACCTATCAATGATTTTATAAACCATAATAATAAATTATTTTGCTACAATCTCGACTTTTAAGGTTAGGCCTACAAAATTATTAGGACCTATAGTATTACCTGTTATGTATAAAGGCATACCTATTATCCATAAAGATAACATAATAAAATAAAATAGACCATCTCAAATGGATTACTAATACTGTTTTTAATTTTATATAAAATAGATCACGTATATTATATTAATTTGGTTTGTTGATATCCCATAACGTACGCTTTTCTCCATCACAATACACATGTATAAAATATAAAAGCTGTGGAATGTTACAATTTGACCTTTTATACTATTCTTATTATATTTATCAATATTATCAATAATATAAGCCTATTCAGATAACTAATTTTATAAGGGATAACTGTGCAATTATATATTTTTTACTTTCATTGTACCGACGTCGTTAAAAACTTGGGATTTTACTTAGATTGTAATTTAAAATGGCATGAGCAAGTAAAACAAACATCTAAAAGGATCTTCTCCATAATGCATTCCCTAAAGCGACTTAAACATTTTCTTCCTACAACTCTTAAAAGAATTTTAATCCAAACTTTAGTGATGCCGCATTTTGACTACTGTGACGTTCTACTAACTGACATAAGTGACGGATTGTCGGACAAACTGCAGCGTGTCCATAATATTTGTATCAGATTCATATTTAATGTTCGAAAATACCATCACATTTCTCCATTATTCCACAAATTGTCATGGCTACATCTAAAAGAGAGAAGAAAATCGCACTGTCTAATTCTCCTATTTAAGATCCTACATACCTCGATTCCCAATTATTTATCATCCCGTTTCCAGTATCTATCCTCAAACCATAACTTAAACACAAGATCACAACATAGTCTCTTACTTAATATACCGCAACATAGGACATCACATCACTCCATGTCATATAGGCCTACCATCTCCACTTCTCGCAACTGGAATTCCCTACCACAAGAAATAAGGGGCTGCCGGACATTGGCTTCTTTTAAAAGAAATCTAAATTTATATTTGCTCTAAACTCGACTTCATTATTATCCAGTGTAAGATATATATATTAATTGGTGTTTCCCGTATAATGTATCATATTTATATTATTATTATTATTATTAATATTATCGTATCATTATTGTTATTACCCTATAAAATGTTGTTTGTACATGACATTTACATTGTTACATTTATTGTATCTTTAAGTGATTATAATTAGTATAGTGTATATCTATATTTGTCGAATATTTATTTGTATTTGTACTGGTTGAGTGGAAGAGAGGGCCTTATGGCCTTAAATCTGCCAGAATAAATAAAGTATTATTATTATTATTATTATTGGACATTTCTATATGTAGGAAATCCTAATTTTGCCATGAATACGTTTTGGTTACACACATATATTTTATGTTTAACCTCAATCAGATTCTATTTCCTAATTTTTGTAATAAGCTTAATTTATTTTAGGCAAACAATCACATTCCCATAACCTATAAAATTGCAGACGATTTTTAAAAGACGCCATATTTCACAATATCATATGGATTATTTCTCTATGCATTTTTAAAATCATTGCCAACATGCGCATTTTCCATCTCGTCTCCATCTCGCCTGAGGTAGAGATGAGATGGTTTCAAGAATACCATCTCTCATTCTCGTGGTCAGACTCAACTTACGGAAGTGAGAGAGGTGGGGGAGAGGAGAGTTGGTTTCAAGAGTACCGGCCTTAGAATGTACATCCATCCATTCATAATGATTCTGTCCCAGGGCAGGTCTTTCACTGCAATCATAGCATTTTTCAAGCTATGCTTTGCAGCTTTTACCAAGAATGAGGTGGAAGAATAACATTAACTATGATTTGAGTGAAGTAGATTATACAGGGAATGATTGGAAAACATCAGCTCAGCATAGGGATGTATCTCCATAAGAAAAATAAAACTTTAGACACAGAAATATGTGTAAACATGAAAATTACCTAGCCTATACAAATAAATAAATAAATTATTATTATTAACATTATCGTAGCTACATGATCTTTATTGTAAATCAGATATAATAAGAATAATTAATTCTCGCACACCGCATGGGCAGGACATGTGGTACGAATAGGGAATGAAAGAGCGACATATAAATTCCTTGCAGGAAAAGTGTCCAGAAACGAGACCAAGAATGAGGTGGGAGAATAATATTAACTATGATTTGTGAGAAATAAAATATACAAGGGATAATTTGAAATCAATGCTAAAAATAGGAATCTATGGAGAGCTTAAGTCTATGCGGCCGTGAACCTATGGGTAATGCCTGTAAATTAGTTAGTGTGTTTATTATTATTATTTCTTTAACGAGTCATAGCTCTATGACATTGAATCAGTTTTAACTTACACTCAGTAAGAAATGTATTTCTAGATTTTTCTCGCCGAATTATGAAAATTTCCTTGGGAAACAGGTGACATTGACAATACTAAAAAAGAAACAAAATTATATATTAATCACATTTTATTTTCTTAATATTTTGCTTACGCATCGGATTTAACAATTCGTTTAACAAGGTTTTGCATTTTCTTTATAGTAGGCAGATTTCATGGTTTTGTTTTAATCATTAACTGACGAGGTCAGAAATGTATATTTTAATAAAGGCCGCCAGGTATGTGATCTCTTGTTTCATATAATCTAGCACGTGCACGTGCATCGCTAACATTTCCTTTCTTCTTGGTGAAGCTGTTGACGTAACACTCACGATGGCGAATACCAAAGTATTTATACAAACAAAACTAGATAATAACAATTAGGCCTACTTTCAATAAAAAGTAAAATACAAATAAAAATAAAAATTCCATAACTCAGCAGCTTGTAAACATCAACTGTCGTTAATTATCAACATACTGATCGCCCAAATTTGTAGCTAGGTTGTCACTTTAAAAAACCATACCGCGCTCAAATATTTTTATTGACTATTTAACTCATGCCCCAAATGGGAGTCAATGACCAATCACGTTTCAATGATTTCTGTTTTACAACCAATCAGAGTCGTGTTTCACGAAATATTTATCAGTGTTATAATTACCATATATTAAACAAAGCTCCTCCTTTTTAATATTCTGAACAGGTCTGACCGTTATTTTGCAGTGACTGAGCCTATAAGAAATACGGCTACCAGATTGTATATATAGTGCATACATGTCAACATTTGTAGCAATTTATTATACCACCAAAAAAAGAAACCACTGTTTGACTTTCTTAAATGTATTTTTTCCCAGGTAATAATCCAGAAAAATATAATTGTAATATTTACATCATACGACATCAGAAATGAATTAATATACAGATTGATGTTTCATTTTTTCTCCACTAGAGAGCATTCTTACAATATTGCGTTCCTTTGGCAATAAATAGTATGATCTGGTTGCAGTGATAAACAAAAGAAGCAGTAGAAGCGTACCTATCGTTTCTCATTTGTTTTCAAACATCGCCGTTTACATTAAATATATAAATATTTTGAAATAACTACAGTTAAATAATGATTTGTGAGTAAACAGCTTAATTTTATTCGTTAAATAGTCCTAACAAATGCCACTCTTGATTTCCAAATTCTCTAGATAAATTCACTCCTCACTTCGTGAGTCGTGAATTTATCGATAATTTGGAAATCACTCGTGGCATTACTTATGAGAAAGAAGTTTTACAAAATGCTGTTATTCGGATATATGTGTTCGTTCTTGGAAATTTAAAGGCATCTGTCAATTGCGGGCAGTGATATAAAAATAACTATTTGATTGTCAACTACATTAAATAAATATGTATGTATATAAATTGTATGTATCATCGCATTCAGAATATGACGAATAATTTTAAAACTAAAATTAAGGATATTTAAAAATCACGTACAAATACCCAAACCATGAAAATTGTTAAATATTTAAAATAAATAGAGATTTGGAATAAGGAGTAAACTCAATTTCATATTAAGGAGCCATATAAATTCTGCACACATATTTACCAACTTATTTAACAACACGTTTTCAACATTTATCGGCTCATCACAATTTAGGAACAAGATCACAAGACTCTTCTTTACTTTTGATACCACAACACAGGACCTGTCTGTACTCTGAATCTTACACAATATCTATGGCTAGAGCATGGAACTCACTTCCCAGTCATGTCAGGGACTGTAAATCGCTATCATTATTTAAATCCAAATTAACTGATATCTTAAGTTCGACACAATGAAAAAATTAACTACATAACAACTATATAGAGCATTCTATTAATAATCATGTAGGAAGCTACTTACTTTATTTTATATAATTTTAATTTTATTATATTCTATGTTTTTGTTAGCATTAGCTAGTATTAGATCCATCATCATTGTATTTTGTTTAGTCTGTATTTTAATATCTTAAAATTGTAATGTGTACGTAATTTTTGTATAATTTTACTATTCGCTGGTTGAGTGGAAGAGAAGGCCTTATGGCCTTAACTCTGCCAGCTAAAATAAATCATTATTATTATTATTATTATTATTATTATTATTATTATTATTATTATTATTATTATTATTATTATTATATATATTTACCGCTGTGGTCTCGCAGCAGGCCCGGTTTCTATTCCCGGTCGGAACAGGCTCCTGGCTGAGCATTTTTTCGCGATTTTTTCTCACCTGTAAGACAAATGTCAGGAAGCTTCGGACCCAACGGTTCCCGAAGATCATTCGGCCATCATCATCATCATTCTTATTATTATCATCATCCTTCACCGGTGTAATTCCCGAGTAAAGCTGTAACAGCATAGCATGAAAATGCTATAATTGCAGTGAAAGACCTGCCCTTGGGTAGAATTATTATGAATGGATATATGTAGGGTATATACATGCCAAATAGTGATTTGACAAAGTCATTTGTGCTACTGAAAATTGAGTATTTGATTCTTAAATCTACAATGGTTCAAATATTTGAAAGAAGATACTGAGAAGACTATTGGAGGCAGTATGTGTAGATATCATATAGAAATATATATATATATATATCCGGGTTCGAATCCCGTCCACTCATTTATTTTTCTTATCATTCCATATATATACACATTATTATAATTATTAGGAAATCTTGATATCTTTCAAATATTAGGCCTGACCGTTTTAGATGGATTGGACATATTATGAGAGTGAAAAATTATAGAAAGTAAACATATCTTCGGTTCGCAACCTCATAGAACGAAATTAAGAGGAGCACCTAACAACACATGATGGGATTGTGTGCTTAAAGATCTAATGAAAGTAAAGTAAAATGATCCCACCACAGGCCTCAGGAGGCCCTTGGGGTAGTAGAGAGGGAGCACCTAACAACACATGATGGGATTGTGTGCTTAAAGATCTAATGAAAGTAAAGTAAAATGATCCCACCACAGGCCTCAGGAGGCCCTTGGGGTAGTAGGAGGGAGCACCTAACAACACATGATGGGATTGTGTGCTTAAAGATCTAATGAAAGTAAAGTAAAATGATCCCACCACAGGCCTCAGGAGGCCCTTGGGGTAGTAGGAGGGAGCACCTAACAACACATGATGGGATTGTGTGCTTAAAGATCTAATGAAAGTAAAGTAAAATGATCCCACCACAGGCCTCAGGAGGCCCTTTGGGTAGTAGGAGGTTAAGTCTCCCACTTTTCTGGATAATCGGCACTTGATGTCAGCCGGGTTGTCAGCCCTGCGTGACAGCCACCTTTGTCCCCAGATAAAGCGTCTGGTACTCGTTTCCGTTAGAAGCTGAGTCGACCCCTGGGCCATAGTGCCGCCAGAAGGTTTGGGTCAGTTTAAAAATACTGACCCCACCGGGACCTTCTGCATTTTAGTATAGTGTCTTAACCACGGTGCTACGGCGTGCCTCCAGATCTAACGAATTTAAAATTAATAAATTGGGAAAAAGTTTCAATTGAGAGGTATGTCTGGACGAGAGTCTTCGAAGAGGCGAAGGTACTTGTTGGGCTGTAATCCCATTGAAGAACAAGAAAATGTATTGTAAACTTTATTATTCCATTCCATAGTGTTCTGCAATCATAGCATTGTCATGCTATACTTTGCAGCTTTACTAGGGAATTAGAGGTGTGGTAGCTTCCCCTTGCTTTCCACACCGGTGAAGGAAATCATATTATAATTAACGTAAATTACCTTAATTTATTCATACACGCAGTAATCAGTTACATGAAAAGCATATTTAATGCGTTCTTAAAAGACCCTCCAAATTTATGCATAAAAAAGGGCAGTGATATTTGTAACTATACTATGACATGAAAAAGAACCAATTTGGTATAAATTCGAAATTTGAAGTTTTTGAAAACCGTATTTTGCTTGATGTTTTATTATAAATGAAAGTAGTATATTATTGTATAATATTTTCACTATTATGTAAGAAAAAATTAAACAATTCAAATTTTGTACTGACCCAAAAGTAACCAATAATTTTATTCAAAATTCAATTGGAAAAAAATACGTCTGGGCTTAAGTAGGGTATTCTGTAACTTACGTTATTTAATCAAGATAGTGTTAGGTTAATGAGTTGTTGATAAAATAACGTCACCTTACTTCTGACACCTCGTAAGTCTAATTTAACAAAATTTTCAGAAAAACATAAACACACTCTTTAATATTGTTTATTATTTTGTAACTATGTTTTAATGTCCAATTATGAAAGTTTGCATTCAAAATTAGACGTTAAAACGATTTTATTTATGTACAGATTTTCAATGTTTACTTATCTTTCTTTCTCTAAAGTTTTATTTTCCTTCTCCACTCACTCCAATCCATCCACTCCATGTCCTCCAGTCCTCTTGTTCTCATTCCATGTCTTATTTGCTAACATAATTACAATATAGGAAAAATAGAAGAAAAACGTTTGAAATCCTATGGACATCTCATAAGAATGGAAGAAGAGAGAATACCAAAGAAGATCCTTAATTGGAAAGCTAATGGAAGAAGTGGAAGAGACAGGCCTTGAGAACGATGGATGGATGAAGTGAAGAGAAGTATGGAAGCTAGAGATTTGAGGGAAGAAGGTGCTTTAGCAAGGCACCTCTGGCGACAAATCACTTTTGGTCGAAAGAGAAACACTGTATTGTGGAATATCTAATATATAAAAATGTTTATTTGTTCTTACTTCATTTGTAGCCATACCGTTGATCCGATAGTGATGGTTTTTTTTTTGCAATATGTTCAGAAGATTCCCGGGACGAACTAGGCTACACGAGAGTTGAGATACTCAAATCCTACACCCTTAAAAACATCCTTTATAATGAAAAACGTGAAAAAGTCCCATTTTTTACCCTTAAATGTCTTACGCTGCCTAAACCATGACAAATACACAAAATGAATATACACAGAATTGAATACCTCAAAAAACTATAAAAAAGTTAGCAACACCATATGTTTATCTTTTACAGATAACACACAATAGCCATTTTTATCTTTCATTGATGCCAAAGAGATTGGATTAAGTAGATTCCCGGGAAAGAATGTGCTCTCATACCATGTCATGGGGCATTTTGCAAAATATTCTGAATTTTCCCGGGAAGGTTATAGGTTATAAGAGAGTTTGAATGTTCAAGCCCTTCACCCTTAAAAAACACCTTCTGTAGTGAAATAACGTGACAAAATGTCGCTTTTGTAAGCTTAAATGGCTTACGCTGCCCAAACCATAACAAACACACAACATTAATGTACACAGAATTGAATATCTAAAAAAAAAATCTACAGAACAGTTCGCCACAGCATATGTTTATCTTTTAAGGATAACTCACAATAACCATTTTTGTCTTTCATTGATGCCAAGAAGATCGGGATAAGTGGATTCCTGGGCAGGCATAGCAGCGCACGGTGGGTATTCGTTTGTGGATAACTCAAAATAAGGAATTTTGTTTTTCAGCTCATTTATGCCAAGTACATAGGGACGCTTAGTTTTCCGGGCAATGCCGGGTGATCAGCACGGGGTATCTAAAAAGAATAACGATATAAATTTATATTTATTTTCCCTTTTACTTATTGAACTAAATGAAAAAACACATAATTTATTTACGTGTAGCAGCGCACGCCGGCTATTAACTAGTTCCTAAATAAAAAAATACAACATAATAAGTAATGTTTGAAGTGTTTTTAAGCTCTCTTGAAAACTCTATTAAATTTGACGTAAGAGGTTTTAGAAATAAGGTGACGATATGGTAGCTCCCCGATTTCTTAACCATGTGTTTAAAAAGTTCAAGCTGCGTACTTGTTAATTTAAGGGAAAAAACCATCGTAGTTTTATTCCCTTAATGTTTCCGATTATTTAATTTTCTGTATCTTCTTTCGAACGGCTTACTTTCGGGCCATTGTGACAATAGGTCTATAACGTAAAATGCCAATTTTGTTTCTGGCAGTTCAAAAAATTGTCGAAGATAAAGGTTCAATGAAAATATAACAATATTTAAGTCGGTAAGTACTCATTCTAATTATTGGTGTTACTTTCGAATCAAACTTTATCTAAGTATGATTCTGTTTACATAATTATTCCAAACTTAAGCTCTGGAACGCTTATTTTACTTTAGTACCTTAAATGTTCGATACCTCGTGTTTGTTTTAAGGGCACTGGGATTGAGTTGATCGCTCATCCTGAGAGACCTTCGACGTGTTTCAAATTCTCTCCCTAGGGGTCGTAAGGTCAGGGTGATTTGGGACATGTATTTACTAAGGGAGAGGAAACGAAATAAATGTAGAAAAAGCTCAATGTTATAGTTGTAACACATAAAACTGAGGATTAAATTACGTTTGTGTATTCTGTTTTGTCCTATTGTATGATTTTAGTGGTGGTTTATTTGGAATGTTCCTAATAGTTTGTGGAGATAAATAAAACTAATATTTTAGGAACTATTAACATTCAGTTTGGTATGCAGTATTGAAGAATTTATTTACTTCTATATCTGATGTGAATATACATTAATAGAAACAGACGTATGTTATAAAGTTGGCTTATTTAACTGATCCCTGACTTCTCAAGGACTCCTCTGTCTTCATCTTTTCATGACCAGATGTCACTAACATAAGTAGCTACAGTGACATCTGTTGTCACAAATACAAAATCTTTCAATTCTTATGTGTAATACAATTCCTTGATTATCATTACCGATATAATACTGAATACAATTTTCGCCTTTGGTTCTGAGATTCTCGAGTTCAAACCCGGCTAGTATCTATGGATTTTAAGGGCGTGCAATCCTGAGAATGACTTCCACCGGAAGGAAAGTAAGACCGTTGTTCTGTGTCTTAGACTTAATGACACATATATGATCTTGAAGCCTGTCATAAAATCATTCTGAGCAATATTTTTCAACTCTTTCACGCACAGATTTTAATTACGGCGGTTGTTACCTTTCTTTGAAAGAGTGACGTTAATAGTTATGTACGCAACAAGGGAAGTAAGTAGTACATTACTAGTCGAGGACGTGTTTGAGCGAGAGCTAGCAAATAAGTTCGAAACTAGTAACATACTTGCTTCCCGAATTGCGTTTGTTCACTCCTTTACTAACAATTATGTTTATTTTTTTTATTTCGGTCCCTCGCCGTAGCCGAATGGTTAAGGCATGAATCCTTTGCGCAGAGCTACAGGACTTCCGTTGGTTCGGGCCCCCATGGGGGAACAAATTTTCGGATGGAATTTCGGTCAGCATTGGACCGGTGCCCACCCAGAATCGCGAGGCTTTGGGTAGCTATAATAAATAGCGACTCCAGGTTGAGACGACTAGCTAAACGGCTGAGAGACCCGACATGCTGATCACATGACACCCCTACAATGGCTAGATCAGGCATGGGGGGCTGCCGAATGAGGGGTAGTATGACATCTTTCTCATTCCACCTTTCATTGAACTCAAGACTGTTGTTATTGTGATCTCGGTATACCATGCAGTATCAGTGGCGGCGCAGCCTTACAACCTGAAACATATGCACTAACCCTTCCATTCGTACATACTTTACATATATCTGTGCAAACGTTTGAAGGGCGCGTAGTAGACCACTGACACTAATTTATCTATGTCAGGCTGATAGTACTCGTAGAGAGACGTAATATTGAGACAATGGTGTCATCGTTTAATCTGGAGTGTGTTTTAGATTTGATATGATTTCTCAGCAATCAATTTTGAAATCCGTTGACTAGCACGTACTGAATTTTCTGAAAGTGGTTGTCTGCAATCGTTTTGGAGTGTTTCCTGCTTTAGATTATTTAAAAATCCCATCCTGTCATCCCCTGTGTAAACAAAACATACAATGTCCCCTATGTCTATTATATTTAATTTATGAATTTGAACTCCATGTATGTTACCTAATGTACTTTAAAAGTATATATCATTAATATTTCCCTGTGAAAATATTTTCTAATCGTGCCTGTGCCTGTCCGTATTAATTTGCAAGTGAAGATCTAAAATGTCGTGGGATATTATAGTGTTTCACATAACGGAACAGCATAGAACACAATAAACAAACAACTTTCGTGCCATTCTGAATGCAAAAATAATAATTTACTCAGTCCGTATTAAAATGATATCGGTGTTTAGAATTTGCCCGGCTCACGCTGGATTGAACGCCACTGACTCTCACTGTATACTCTCAATTACTGTGTACCTGCGTTTCCAGTGCAGGTAAAAATGAGTGGAATGAGTTTTTGCGGGGAGGTTTGTTATGAGCTCTCGTAGCCCAAGCTCCCCATGCCTGGGCTAGATGATCATCTATCTCTGCGATTAACACGTGTGGATGTAAGGCAAGCAGCCGGCTGGTAGGCCAAGGACCTTCTAGGCCTGTCGCGCTTGGAGTATTGTTTTTATATTTCGTGTGAATGTATACCTCGGTTTGAAGAATTCAATTGTTTGATAGCAAGGGAATGTCCATAAAGTGACTGCAATTGTTTATTGTTGTCTGAATTAGTGGCAGCCATTTTAAGTAACATATTAATTACACATGTGATTGTGATGTAAAGGAAGCGGTGAATGCTGCGGTAAATAATATACGAAAAATAGTTATGAAAAAAGTATACATTATATTTAAGAATTGTGGTGTAAATTAAAAAAGTGTACTACATAAAGCAGATAATATATATTAGAAAAATAATAATGAGTGTCAACCAGACGTTATGGCTAATGTTAACAACTGTTCAATCAATAGTGATTATCAATGTAAGAGATAAGTGTGATGCAATACAATAGTCAATAATATTTTCAGGAGATAACATTGTTACATAATTAATTAAGTCAACTACTTTTCTCCCCAAGGGAAACAAAGTAAGCTATTACATGCCCTTGTCAATGGATACCAAGACCTCTCTGGTAAATTCAACTTACTTCCCTAAAATCAGGATAAATAATTAGGCAATTATTAGTATAGGGGTGAACAAAAAGTATGATGTATTGTAGTACGTTTGACGAGTTAAGAAAATGTTCTCGCAAAATATTTGAAGGGATTTTGGGGCGAAGGTGTTTTGATCCCTCGAATGTCACTGTTAGGTACAGGAAGGGACGTAAAGTGATTGTAATAGTGATTACACAGTTAAAAGTTTTATTAAAACTCAAAAATATTGCCAATAGGTAAACATAATTAGAATGATATATGTTTTTCGTACGTTTCATGACACATTTAACATTAAATGTACAAAAGTTGTTGCATTACAATATTATATGCGACATGAAAGTAAAACAATGTTTATACCCAATCGTATTTTCAAAATTATGTTACTTTCCTATCCAGATTTTAGTTTCGACATATAACTTACGACGCAAATACTAAATAAGAATATTAAAAATGAACAATGTGTTTTGTCCAGTCGCAACAGGTTTCTTACTTTATTTCTGCATTCTCTCATGATATTGGTGGAATTGTAACCCACATCTGAGGCCGTGCGCCTGAAAGTTGGAGTAATGTTGCTCCAGTTATATGATGGGTGAGCAGCAGCTGAGTTCTTAAACTTAACCTAAATGTCAGGCCATTGCCGACCTCAGTAATTGATTTTGTAGTTTCATACATTATCCTACAGGCCAAAGAGAGATAAAGAGACAAGGCGATGCTGAATGCTACACATATGAGCTACACAATATTGAGCTATATGGTCTTATGGGAAACCAGATATAATGAGAAGTGTTATGTCTCGTAGACTGCGATGAGCAGGACATGTGCCACGAATGGGAAACCAAAAAGGAGCATTGAAGTTCCTTGTTGGAAACCAGAGGGAAGGAGTCGATTAGGCATGAGAACAATGAGGTGAAAGAATAGCATCAACCATGATTTGAGGGAAGTAATTTCACAGGGGATGTTTGGAAAACATTAGTTCAGGATAGGGATATATGAAGAGCATATGTCCGATTGGCCACAAACTGACGTGTTTGATAATTTAATTAGTTAATTTACACATGTATCTTAGATGAAACTCGTGCATTAGCTGCTGCTAATTTGGGTATAATTAGTAATGTATAATTAAATAGAGAAACATGACCAAAGAAATAGTATCAACATATAGTAGGAAATCCGTGGGTTAAGATACGTTCAGATGAATGTGCTAAGCATGTTATTCAATTCACAGATAGGCCTAGTACCTGTTTATGGGGTTACATTTTAGTTGTCTTCTTGCTAACGTAAGCTCACCACCGCAACTTTGATTTCATTTCCGATACAGTTAATGTCATGAACTGTGAAAAATATTGTTCAATAGTAAGAAATCAAAATGCTGCGAATATCTTAATGAATTATCTCGCACCATGTTTTATTTATGTACACATGTTATTTTAAATACCTAAAAATATTGGCACAAACAGCATAGCTATCAAGATACCTCAATATTAGATACGTAAACCTAAAAAAAAATGAAATAGTTGAGAAGCTAAGTGTCATTGGGACTGTGGGGTGCGCTTGCAAACAGCTTCTGTTCCACTAACGTTTCATACTTCACGTTAATATCCATGAAAGGTAACAAGACTAACAAGACCTTCTTATGCAGACGTCACTTTCACCATATTCCCACGTTCTTGTCTTAAAGTGTATAATATTTTAGAAATAAAATCTTGCTATTTAAAATTGCATTTATTTTCAGAATATTACATTTTTTAACTTCAATGAAAACGTCCAGGTACCGGTACTACAGGCAATATTAATAACGATAAGATAATAACAGTGATAGTAACAGCTAATATTAAAGCTCCCACATTTCTCTAAGCACATTTTTAATATAACTGAATAAGTTCGTTCCCGTTTTTGACTCAAACCAAGTACAAATAACTATGCTGTTAATAATCAATATATTAAGAACCATTGGGAAGTAGTACAATATAAATATAGTGAGAACGTCTAACTTGGCCAAGATTGAAAGGAAGAGGGTAAAATTAGGTGATATAGTAAATACATTTATATATATATATATATAACATGTCCACCGCTGTGGTCTCCAGTTAGCGTGCTGCCTTGTCACGCAGCGGGCCCGGGTTCGATCCCCGGTCGGGACGGTTTTTCTGGGTGAGGTTTTTATCGGGGTTTTTCCTCACCTGTGCTACTTTATCAGCTTGTTTCTTTACTTCTTCTATTACATTTTAGTGTTTGTTGTCAGGAAAACATTAAGGCCCAAACCGTCCCCGAAATCATATGGCCATGATCATTATAATGATCCTTATCATTATCATCATCATCATCATCATCAACCTTCACCGGTGTGGAAAGCAACGGGAAGCTACCACACTTACAATTCCCTAGTAAAGCTGCAAAGCATAGCATGAAAATGCTATTATTGCAGTGAAAGACCTGACCTCGGGCAGAATTACTATGGATTGGATATATATCATGTCTTCTGTATGCCGTAAAAAGCGCTACAATATCAAGATGGATGAGGCCAGGTAGTAGACAAGTTTATAGATATGATGAACAAGTTAAGAAAGGAACTGTAAACAGAGGAATCATTAAGATAGAAATTACGGTTCTAGAGATCTATGGGCCTAATTACAGAAATAGATAATCATTTTCATCCAATAACCTACTCCATTGTCTTCTTCTTCTTAATCTCTTCTACATAATTTGTAGGATTCTCATCCTGTTTATTTCCAAAATCACTCCTCGGACGAAGACGTATTGGATGTGCAATCACTGTCTATCCATCTCTTGGCTGGTCTTCCTCTTGTTCTTCTCCCGTCTATTGGTCTATATTCTTTAACCCTTTTTGTAAGTCGGTTGTGTTCCATTCTTTCTAAATGACCTTTCCAATATTTTTGTCTCTCTATAATAAATTTGGTTATGTCTTGTCCCTAATTTCTGTGTTGTGTGTCTTATCAAGTAATGTTTTCCCCTGAATAGTTCTTAAGATCTTCATTTCACATGTGCTTATTATGTGTTTATTTTTTGTTGCAACAGCCCTAGTTTCTGCCCCATATACGATAACTGGTCGAATTATAGTTTTGTAAATGCGAGTTTACTTTATATTGACATATGTTTGTAGCGCCAAATGAAATATTTAATAATTATATCCTGATATTTGTGCTGCTTTACCAGCTTGTTTCTTTAATTCTTCTATTACATTTTGGTGTTTGTTGTTAGTACACCTAAATCATTAAATTCTATACTTTTTTCTTCCCACTTCTTATTTGCATCTTACTGGTTCTTTTGATATTGTTAAGCATCTAGTCTTATTTTATATATATATATATATATATATATATATATATATAATATTGACCAGATAACTAACTTACTAACTGGCACTAGAGACACGATGGTTCATGACCGCGCATTCATAATCTCTCATACATCTATATCCTGACCTGATGTTTCCAATCAATTCCTATATAATTCATGTACTGGACGTTTTCTTTCTCATTTTCCAACATGAAGTTTCCATGCACATGGTTCATTACCCACTCGTACCTCATCTCCTGCATATCGCAGTCTACCAGACATAACTACCCTTATAATACAGGGTGGACCGCTCGAATGGACCTAATTTCAATTGCTTGTTACTGGCAAACGGTTGAAGATAGAAACTTAAAACAACGTTCATATTACAGAAAAACTCACCAAGTTTTGATATCCAGATCACCACATCTCTATATGAGCCCCAGCAGTCACTGTGACGATATCAAAGCGATGAACAATTTCTTGCCAAGTACGTTGGAGTATGTCTTCTGGAATGTTCTCAATAGCCTCTATGATGCGCTCACGAAGATCACGAAGGTCTTTGACTGGGGTGGTGTAAACTTTATCTTTGACATAGCCCCAGAGAAAGAAATCCAGTGGTGTTAAATCGGGAGATCTCGGGGGCCACGCGATTGGTCCTCCCCTACCAATCCAACGGCCAGGGAAAATGTTGTCCAAAGTCGTACGAACTTCATTGGACCAGTGGGGAGGAGCACCATCTTGCTGGAAAACGATGTTAGGCTGCAGTTGTTCAATTTGTGGAAAGAAGAACTGCTCCAGCATGTCAAGATATGTGGTACCACGAAGAGTTTTCTCGGCGAAGAAACACGGTCCAATGACCTTATTATGTGACAAACTGCACCAAACATTCATCTTCGGACTATCACGAACATGCTCTTGAATAGCGTGAGAATTCTCCGATCCCCAGATCCGCACATTATGCCGGTTTACCTTGCCTGACAAATGGAAAGTGGCTTCGTCCGAGAAGAAAATCTTGGTCATGAAGTCAGGATCAGCGCCGAGACGGTCCAGCATCGTATTGGCGAATTCCACTCGTTTCGGCATGTCATTCGGCTCCAGACGTTGCACTAACTGCACTTTATATGCGTGCAGTTTGAGGCGTTTGTGGACAATCCGTTGTAATGTCGATTTTGGTATTTGAAGTTCCCGCGAAGCTCTTCTTAATGACTTCCGGGGGCTTCGCTCAAATGCGGCTTGAACATTTGCTACCATTTCATCGGACGCTCTGCGACCACCACCATGCTCCTTCAACACAGATCCTGTAGCTAATAATGTATCACGCCACTTCTTTATGCTTCTAGCAGTTGGAGCATCACGGTTAAACACACGCCGGAACTCCCTTTGAACTCTAATGATTGATTTAAACTCCGCATACCACAAAACAGCTTGCGCTTTCATCTGCGGAGTCGCCATTTTCACAAACAATTAAATCTAAGAACGAGAAACGTATCTTTGTGCCATCTACCGACAGGATTCGAAACTTGGTGAGTTTTTCTGTACTATGAACGTTGTTTTAAGTTTCTATCTTCAACCGTTTGCCAGTAACAAGCAATTGAAATTAGGTCCATTCGAGTGGTCCACCCTGTATATGGTTTCCCAAGATCATGTAGCTCACTGTTCGCCTGTCTGTTCGTCTCTTTCTGGTTCAAAATTATATTTGTATAGTTTGGTATTCACTGATCAAATGAATATTTGCTTAATGTTTCTTTATGAAGCAACTTTTTTTTTCACAGATATTCCCTCTTTGATTTCATATAAATGACATTATTTTTTATATATTATTTGTTTAACAATGTTTCACGACAACTTCCTACATCCAATTAATCCATTTCCATTAACCTCCACATTTCTGTCATTCCCATCTCCATCATCCAATCCATTTAAATACTGCTCAAAACACTATCATTCCACGTTAATTTGGCTGTCATCGTCTACCAGGTGGCACCCATTCCTGTATTTGGTCTTCGAAATCCACCTTATGCCATTCTTTTTACATGACCATATCATTTTAGGATTTTACTTATGAAATTAACAATTGAATTTGAACATTCGTATTTTTTTAAACACACTATTGCTTAATATTTTATTTTAGGAAGTGATATTTTGAGGTTATTTTAAATAAATTATTTTTAGTCTGTCCATCTTACCAGACTAAAAATAATTTAACACTATTACGTGTTTAATCTCTTCAAGAAATTCCAGCTCATCACCTCCAAAAACAGTTCGTGTCGAATTTAATTTACTTTCTATTCTTTACTTTAAATCTAATATTTCTGCACTATATGTCACTTCGTTCTTTATAATTGTGTTAAAGTAATTTCATTTGTTTTAAAAGAATATTCAGGTCCCATAAAACACTAAAGTTTAACATCTCAAATTTACTCTAATTTAGGATCATGTTATGAACTTCAGCAGCACGACTTCCATGTCCAGGTACAAACATTGGTTAAATGGCTTTATTTTTACATACCTGTTATCAAACATCTGATCTGTTGCTTACTAATATTTTGTAATTTAGCAGTTCTAAATAAGAAATTAATTGTTTATAAATACACCTTTTTTTCTTTTCGTTTACACTGTTTTTTCTTCTCGTTTTACCTTTTTGTTAACTTTATGTTATTTTCACATATTTACACAAGGACAAGACACACACCCAGACACAAGGTGGAGACTAAAAATCCCCTACCCCGCCGGGAATCGAACCCGGTTCGCCGGAGTGGAAGGTAGGGACTCTACCGACTACGTCACGGCGACGGACATTAATAATTTCTCCCATGGAGACTTGAACCAGCCTACGTCCCGCAGTTATGCGCCAAGACTTCTTGCCTTACCACTCGGCTACGGCGCGGTAAATTTAAACCTTATCGGAAATCGAACCTGTGACCTCTTACATACGAAGCAAGCCATAAGGCACAGAGCTAAGTGTTCGCCATTTAAACACAAGTCAATGTTCTTCACATTGGAATAAAATTTTAAAATTAAACTTTTAAAATTATTTGAAACTTGCTAAATAAGGTTTGGACTGAGGGTTTATGTGGCATAGTACGGTTTAACGAATTCTCTACGTTATATAAAAATTTAGAACAAATATCAATCTTAGAAACATTTTATGTATTCATACATTTTAAAATCAGTCACCCGAATTGAAACGACAACCTTCATTAGATTAACCGCCGTTGCCGGGATTATTATTTATTCCAATCTTCTGGTCACAATCTGTGACTGAGGATTCGATACCAATTCCGTTCATTTTGGACATTTGTCATCTGTTTTACCACTCTTAAGTTGCTAGGTGTCACAATCTGGCTTAAATAACGCGGCATTGTCAGCATCAGTTTAGCAACTCTGATAATAATATTCACCTGACGCTTACCGCGGCATTGCACTGGAATGTGGGCATTTTAAAATTCTGACGAAGATTATACTAAAACGCATCCTTCCCCAAACCAGCACATACATTCCCGAGGAACAATACTGATTCGTGACTGGAAAATCCACGATACAAGCCATCTAGAGAGTGTTATCCATCGTCTGGGAAGCAACAAGCACCGCACGTGGCCACGTATACTTCTCCAAGGAGTTTGATAACGTATATAGAAACATATTACTGGACAAAATCTACAGAATACTGGGAAAACTTGACACTAATCGAAAATCTACTAACCATAAACTACAAACTTAGCCAATCCAACCACATAACACAAACAAACGGAATTCTTCAACTTGCTAACCTATTCCTCTCTGCACATTCCTCTTCAACTTGCTAACCACGACATAGTCTAGGAAGTAGCATCACCGGACGGCACGATCCTCAACTATGCAGATGATATAATTATCCTATCCAGAAATAAAGTAGCTCTTCAGACTAACCTGGATAAACTACACGACTGGGCGCACAGGAACGAACTAGAAGTTAACACAAGCAAAACAAAGATTATGAAATTTAGACGAGGAGGAAACGTAAACAAGAACGACAAATTCAAGTATAGAAATGCCCAACTACAACTAGCCAACTGCCATAAGTATCTCGCTCTAACGTTGCAAGTCACAGGAAAATCATTCACCAAGCACATCCAGGAAAGATGCAACGCAGCAATAAAGACCACTTTGACATTCGAAATGTCGAAAAGCTGTCAGTCGAAACAGCCATAAGATTATTTCACATCAAGATATCCCCAATAGCGTACTACGCAATCACCATATTCTGTACTCGGTTAAACGTAGCAAATCTGAAAAGACTAGAAACAGTCAAAAGTACTTAACTCCATAGAGTACTTAGGGTTTCAAGGTCAACGTGCTCCCGCCTCATATACCATCTAACCAAGACTGACGTTCTTATCAGACAAATAGCGTCAAATTACTATCTGCCACACACCCCAGACTACGAAAGACACATAAGAGAGAGATCAGAAAAAGCAGAGCATATAGACAGCAGATTCTTCCTGACCCCTGCGAAGAATACTGTAGAATGGAAGGAACCTAACTTCTCCCTGAGACACGTGTTCACAAGGCCCACCACACATGGATTCCACTACAGAACATGTACCCAAAAAGGGTTCCACCTCGCATCGAACCAGTACCTCTTCAAGGTATGTGACCAAAAATGTGAACAATACCACCTAATAGACTGTACAGTAAGAAGAAAGCCTCTAAAATTCTACGCAGATGATAATAATTTTCTATAACTATATCCTAATGTACACAGTGTGTTTAATAAACCTTTAAAAAAACTCTGGGTTCTACACTAATATCAGTCACTTTTAGCAATTCATTTTTACCTGTTCTCACATTTTCTCTCCACCCTGAGATCATAGGGGCCAACGTTTGGCTTAAGTATATCAGGACTGTCACCGACTATATTATCTACTTCAAAAATTACGGATTCTACATTAATTTGGTTGTTTGAGATTATTTTTTACTTGTCACCTTCCCTCAACTCGTTCCGTACTGCTAGGGGACTCTAACCGCCACAGTATAGTTTTCAGGATATAAGGTATTATGATTAACGTTTCGTTGAAATTGGTCCAAGTGTTCCAAGCTTACGCTAAACATATATTGGCATGTTTTCATTATCTTTCCACGTCGCACCTTCTCGTTCCCTTGGTAGTGTTATCGGTCTCTTAACTAACTAACTCACTGGCACTATCGAACCCGTAAGTTCATGGTCATATGAATATAAGCTCTCTATACATCCCTATCCTGAGCAAATATTTTACAATCATCTTCTGTATAATATGCATTCATTTTCAGAATTTTCATGATCATTGAGGGCTTTCTCCAACCAGTCTTAGTAATTAAAATGAATTTAAAAATACATAAATGATTACGGACTTAAAGACTATCAGTTTGTAACAAATATTTACGAATTTTCCTTATTTAAAGCTCCCCATCCTTCTCTGTCCTCTGTGTCTTCATCCGTTAGACCAAATTTCCTCATTGAATTCTGAATGTTATTCCTCCAGGTTGATGTTGGTCTTCCCTTTCTGCTCCTTCTTTCAATTTTCCATACATACACAGCCTTTGGTAGTCTTCCATCCTGCATTCTTCTTATGAGTCCATACTATCTTAGCCTTCTGTGTTCAATCTCATCCATTATACTTCTTTCGCATTCATCCATTTTCTAATTTCTGCATATCTAAATCTTTCCAGTCGAGAATTTCTGGCATTTCTTCTCCAAAAATACATTTCAATTGCAGTTATTCTGTTGGTATGATGTTGTGTCAATGTCTAAACTTCAGATCCATATAACATTATACTTTCAAGTACGGACTTGCAAAGTAGTTGATTTGTTCTGTTAATTAAATTTTTACAGCATAATACAGAGTTTAACATTCCTATGGTTTTTCTTCCATATCCTTTTTACTCTTTCTTTATTTGACGTTGCCTCTTTCTCTATAATTGAACTCAAATAACACAAGCTATCGTTCTTCTTTATCTTCACCCCATCAATATATGTATATATTAATTTGGATCATTTGTGTAAATACTCTTTTTTTATTTATTTTCAGACCCCATTTCTGATATGTTTTGACACCTTATTACTTAAGTCCATTGTTTCCTAGGCTTAAGATTCGGTTCTTTGGAATTTTATATTTTTTTATGATGAGTGGGGAGCTGGCCCACACATCAACATCTAATCTGAAGCAACGGGTGATTTTTGATCAAGGTTGTTTTGCTCTAGCCTTTGATGAACCAACATCAATACTGTATAATATACGTCCCTCAAATCATAATTAATATTATTCTTCCACGTATTTCTTGTTCTACCAAATGGGCGTTTTCCTTTTTTAATTCATATTTGCACCAAGTTTGGTTGCAATTTCTCCCGGAGTTTCACATCCGCGATATATGCTTATATCCACTATGTATTTATATACATTTAAATAAATGAAACAACTTGTATTCAGGATCTTAAGTTTCAGTGCCATTTGTTTAATACTAATGTAACCTTATAGTAACGTAGAGTTTTATGCAATGGGCGACATATGGAAGGTTACAGTATCATTTACAGTAATTTTCACAACACCGATATAACTTGTGAATAAACCCTGGCAATATTAATTACGTATTTTACAACATACAGGTAAAGGTACACAAAACAAATTATGCAGCCACCTGTCGCGCCATGAAAAAGAAGTTCATTCAATAGAATGCTAAGTGATTTCATGTTGTTACATAGAGATATTTCAACTTTTAACAATTAAGATTCGATGTGAACTCAATTTTGTCTTTTGGCACTAATCCATCAATAAAACCTTTCTTTCAATCCTTATTCAAGCAAATTGCTATTAACTAATCGGATAAAAGTAATCAATAGAAAATCATATTTTTTATCTATACTTTATTGTTAATACTGTCCTTGAATAATTAATTCATTTTGTACATAATTCGGTCCTTCAATTTATGAATTTGTAAAAGAAACAAAATTATTCTGCCTTATGCTTGATTATACATAATGTACTTTCATGACTGACATGAATATTTCTTCATTCTGTTGTGAAGAAAATGTTATATCTGTCGTCTCCACGTATAGCGTGCTGCCTTGTAACTCAGCGGGCCCGGGTTCTATCCTCGCCCGGAACAGGTTTTCTGGGTGAGGTTTTTATCGGGGTTTTTCCTCTCCTGTAAGGCAAATGTAAGGAAAGCGTTGTTGGCCCAAACGGTCCCCGAAATCATATGGCCATCATCATCATCATCCTTAATAAATCGAACTGAAACTTTAATACATTTTATAATATTAATACCTATATTATAGGAATATTTTTATCATCATCGTCATCCTTCACCGGTATGGAAAGCAACGGGAAACTACCACACCTACAATTCCCTAGTAAAGCTGCAGGCATAGCATGAAAATGCTATGATTGCAGTGTAGGACCTGCCTTCGGGCAGGATTACTATGGATGGATAGTAGGTATTCTTATGACAACTAAGAGCTAAGTATATTGCCTTAGGCAGTAATGTTAGACTTATATCCGGAATAGACCGCGGGCGAGCATCCTGGCTAATATTTATTTACTTACGGTTTTCTCATTTTCGTTTTCTCCATCGTAATTTAACCTCCAATTTAGGTACATTTACATGCCCCACGCTACCAGGGCCTTCCAGTGGTACAACGTGTCGGGAGAGGGATTTTAAACTTTGAATGACGCACATATTTGTTTGACTACATGACGGCATGGTGGTCCGAATGAGTGATGACCTCTATCCAGGGTCTCCTCTGAGATAACAAGAACATCACATTTACTCACACATTCATACTAATAATGGCGAACACGATAATTATTATTATTATTATTATTATTATTATTATTATTATT
This sequence comes from Diploptera punctata, assembly GCA_030220185.1. NCBI lineage: Eukaryota > Metazoa > Arthropoda > Insecta > Blattodea > Blaberidae > Diploptera > Diploptera punctata. Next base: position 596,552 of record JASPKZ010006444.1, on the reverse strand, counting down.
ATTATTATTATTATTTGGTCAGATAATAATATTTAGGAAACATTTGGACCAGGACGTTTCCTGACTTTTGTCTTGAAGGTGAAGTAAGAATCGAAAAAAAAAAGAAACACTACCCAGGAAAATTGTCCCGAACGGAATTTAACCCTTTGCGTATAGGGATGCAAACGATACATCGATGTTTTAAAACATCTATGTATCGTTCATAAATATCGATGTTTTATCATCGATATTAAAACTCCTAACATCGACGATACATCGATCTTTATGAACAATGTTTAATGAACGATACTTTAAGAACGATATTTTTTATGCCGAGCGCTACCTATTATATTAATTCTAAGATTCTTCTGCTAACGGTAATGTCGTCAATTATATTAAAAATGTTCACCGCTGTGGTCACGAGGTAGCGTGCTGCCTTGTCACGCAGGGGGCCCGGGTTCGATCCCTGGTCGGGGCAGTTTTTACTGGGTGAGTGTGTATATCGGGGTTTTTTCCTCATCTGTAAGACAAATGTCAGGAAAACTTTAAGGCCCAAACGGTCCCCGAAATCATGTGGCCATCATCATCACCATCATCCGTATCATTATCATCATCATTATCATCCTTCACCAGTGTGGAAAGCAACGGGAAGCTACCACACCTACAATTCCCTAGTAAAGCTGCAAGCATAGCATGAAAATGCTATGATTGAAGTGAAGGACCTACCTTCGGGCAGAATTACTATGGATGGATATTAAAAATTACTTAACCAGTATGCAAGCAGTAGTTTACAAACTGAGTCTTCTGACGAATCTAAATGGGACGAATCCGAACGTGACAAATGGAGTTACTACAAAAAATTACCGCACAACGATATAAAAAATAAAGCAAAATAAGAATCAGAATTTCACATGTTTATGTCGTCTTCTGTAACTCCTATAAAAGTAGATGCTTTACAAATGTGAGATGACATGACAGGTTTATGTCCTGGGCTGCATAAACTGGCGATGATATAATTGCCTATCGCAGTAATGTCGATGCACGTGAGCGGCTATTTTCAGAGGCTGGGCTACGATTACCTTAGAAAGAAACCGCTTACTGGGCACAAGATTGTCAAAACCGTTGTTTTTCTAAATTATGTTTTGTGAAATAAATCATCATTAATAAACATTTTCAACATTCCTTTGTGTTTTTATTTATTTTTCTAAAACATTGAAAGAACATCGATATATCATTCATAAACATCGATGTTCTCGACATCGATATTTTACTTTTCAAAACATCGATGTTCTACCATCAACGTTTTCTATGAGAGATGTTGTATCCGTATGTGCGTTTGAGGCAACCCGAGGTCACATAGGTGGACATTGTTTTGCTCTTCTTTTAATTCTAATGATAAATTGGATTTTTATAACCTTGCATAATTCAAGAGATTCGGGCAATAACATACTAAGCCACATATTGTTCTCTCTGAGATATATGAATGTTAGCATTTCAAAATATCGTAAATACTAATTCGGCAGTATTGTCTTTAATACATTGTGTGTCTATAAGTTTTAACTCATCACTGCCGCACTTACAAACGATTTTATGGATAGATCAATATATTTGCTATCATTGTAATAAATGACATTTCATAACAGAATGTGGCTTATCATGTTACTGCCCTAAGCCCTTCAATCACATTTATGTTATCGTGATTGTTAATAATTAAATAACAGAGAGATATGCAAATAAACGTGACTTCACAAATCAGTTGAATTAAACTACAATGACTTCACATTAACACAGAGTCCTGAACCTTTTATTGTCAAAATATTAAACAGTCTGCCATTAGAATATTATAAAATTATTCTCCTAGAAAACTGAGTAAATATAAAACTTAAAGTAAGAACACATATTATCAGTAAATGTCTTTTTTTTTGTGTTACTAAAGCCTAACCAATGGATTACAAATAGAAAAAATATAGACGTGAAGAAATTTACGTCATATCTTCATCCAGATTTGATTCTCAGTTCACTTTATTTTATTTAATCAATTGTTAGTTGTCTGAATGACCCCTCGATGCCAAAAATGTCACTAGGCGTGGATTTTCCAAACGGCCTTTTTGATTCGTCGGATTTCACCTTTTCCTGTTTAAGATACCATTCACGTTTTCTCTTCATTTTCTCCAAGAGTTGATCTAAAAAAACATTTAAATATTTATAACAATAACAATAATAATAATAATAATAATAATAATAATAATAATAATAATAATAATAATAATAATAATAATAATAATAGGCCCAACAATAGTAATGATAATGATAATAGGCGCATTGATAATGATAATAATAATGTTAATAATAATAATAATAATAATAATAATAATAATAATAATAATAATAATAATGGACCAAAGGGAGAAAAACAGACGAATGGAGAAAACTGCATAAGAGCGGTGAGATATGATTTTATGGGAATCCGGGTGAAATAAGAGCAATTAAGTATCTAGATAGCGATGGGAAGGGCACATTCCACAATTGGAAAACGTAAGAGGAGCACGTAAATACGAGTATATTATATAAAAGCCATAGCGAAAGAACCCAGTATGTTGTAATGTTACCCATTACTGTATTTGAGGCAGGGGAATTATAAAGGAAAACTTTAGATCAGGATACGGATATAAGGAGAGCTTATATCAGCGCGGCCATGAACTTCCGGGTTTAGTAGTGTCAGAAAGTTAACTAATAATAGTGATAGGGATAATAATAATAATAATAATAATAATAATAATAATAATAATAATAATAATAATAATAATCATAATCTTAATAATGATTAAAAATAAAGTAGGATTTAATAGGCTTTCACTTCGGAGTCAGTCATCTTCTGAGATTGTGATCATGGCATAGGAATAGGTAACTTCGCGAAATATTCATCTACTGCTGGAGCAAATATCTTCCTTAGGATTCTTGTTTACCGCCAACGAAAGTTCGAATAAATTATCGACTCCGTGACCACAAATACAGCTCGGAATACGCCACATTTAAGATGGATAATAAAAATAATACCATGTAGAAAGTGACATAGGCGATTTTCCTCGATGTCTTCTATTTAATTCCTGTTGTAAGTATTACAATGAAGAAACATATAAAGTGAATTTATTACAAGAAGAAAGTACAAGAAACTTGTATGCAAATAGATTATCTCAATATATGTTACAGCGAGAAATAAATAATAATATAAAAAGAAGAATGGAACAACATTGATTGGGCTCTAAAGAAAGCAGCATATGAAGTTCTAGGATTAAGAAGGAAAAATTGTAAGAAGAGAGGATTAAGAATATGGAATGACGAAATTAAAACAGTTATAGAGGAAAAGAAGAAAGCATATTTACAATATTTACAAAAGAAAACTGAAGAAACAAAAGAAATATATTATAACAAAAGAAAGGAAGCAAAGAAAATTGTTAGGAAATCCCACCAAGACAGTTGGGAACGATATGCATCTAATCTAGAACATGACCTACATGTACGACATTGGACTGCTTATAGAACAATTAAATATTTAAATAAATCAGAAAAAGAAGCTGCATATTACCTACATCAATATCAGAAGAACATTGGATAGAATATTTCAGAGACCTGTGGTACAACGAAAATAAAAACGAAGAAGAACCAAAATGTGAGAATTTGAAAGTAGATAAAATACAAATGGAAGAACTGGAAGAATCGCTCAAATTAACAAATAATAGAAATGCTAGCGGACCAGGTGACATCAATTCAGAACTAATTAAATATGCAGATATATTCTTTAAATTAAGATTTTTGAATTTTCTTAATATGTGTTGGGAATATCATAATATACCAGCAACATGGAGGCAAGGTTTAGAAAACCAATTTTCAAGAAAGGAGAAAGAAACCAACCATCTAATTACAGAGGCATTATCCTAAATACTGGATATAAAATCTATGCTAGAATAATAGCAAAACGAATACAACGAATTACTGAAGTAACACTAGCAGAAGAACAAAACGGGTTCCGAAAAGGAAGATCTTGTACCGATGGAGTATTTGCCCTGAATCAGATAATAAACAAAAGACAAGAAAAAACCTAGAAACACATTTATTATTTATAGACTTAGACAAAGCATTTGATAGAGTAAACAGGGAAATATTGTGGAATATCCTAAAAGAAAAAGGCCTCCCTATTCAGATTATAGAAACTGTAAAGAGCTTGTACAATGGAACAAATATTTGTATTGACCCTCAGTTGACTAAAAATGAGATTTTTTTTTCAAATAAACCAAGGAGTACGACAAGGGTGTTCACTCACACCTATATTATTTAATATTTATATGGACGATATCCTAAAAGAATGGAAGAAGGTTTTAACTAATGAAGGAATATTAATTGATAATAAAGATAAAATAAATGCTTTATTATTCGCTGACGATGTTGTACTTTTAGCAGAATCAGAAAATGAGCTCCAAATGTTAGCATATAAATTTAAATTAATAGCCAATAGATATAGTTGTAAAATATCAGTAAATAAGTCAAAAGTAATGGCATTTATTGGTAAATATGGAATTAGATCAAACATTGTACTGGATTACAAAATAATAGAACAAGTATCACATTTCCAATATTTAGGATCTGATATAACTTATAGAGAAAATAAAGATGTAGAAAATAAAGTAAATAAATTTCAGGCTATTTGTGGAACCATAAAAGAACCTTAGGTCGGAAAAAAAGAAAGATACGAAACTTAAATTATATAAAACAATGGCTGTTCCTTTGTTGTTGTATGGAAGTGAAAATTGGATAATGAAATCAAGGGATAAAAGCAGGATACAGACTGCGGAAATGCTGTTTCTGCGTAATGTGAAAGGATGCACAAGAGCGGATAAAATAAGGAATGAAACTATACGAGAAGAATTAAATATATATAAAATTGAAGATAAAATCAGCGAAAATGATAAGAAATGGACAGAACACTTAATGAGAATGAACAACGAAAGAATACCAAAAAGAACCTTCCTGCATAATCCCAGAGGAACAAGAGATGTTGGCCGACCACGTAGAAGATGGACTCCACTTTTAACTTCGCCGGAACAGGCTGCATAGCCTAAACCTTGTAGTAGTAGAAGAAGAAGTATTACCAGAGGTTCTGATCCAGAAAATGGTCTTACCACATTGACCCTAATTTCTGAAATCTAAGTCTAGTTTGTAAAGTTTTATCCAATTAATGTAAAGATATTTTGCACAGATCCACTTGAACTCTTTCTTGTATTCATTAAAATCGATTAACTAGAAATAGCTACGACTATTGCTGTGTGCCGGCCGCAGTGGGCTGGTCGTTATGTTCCTTGTCTCTAGTTCACAGGGACGCGGATTCAAACCCATCCGTGGTCGATGTATTTTTAGGATCCCTCTGTGAGGGATTTTTAGCCGTGAGTCCCGAGTCTGAAGATTTTCAGGCTCGTTAAAGAACCGCGATCCTGAACAATGAAGCCTCTATGAAAAATTTAACCAACCTTCACTAATTCAAATAATACCTTAGTAGCCTATTACATGTCTCATTGAGGTGCTGTGCTAACCACGTGTCACTCCTTGATATCTATAGGTAATTAAGTGTAAGTAAAATTAGCTTGGTTAAGAAACTCCCACTGTGGAGCACACGTGTTCCCATGGAAACAAATGGGGTACAGTCAGTCAGTCAGTCATATTTCTTTCTGTATGATAAGAAGTTTTTTATAAATATTCGTCCACTTCTTTTTTTTTATTTAGTGTGCACCGAGATATAAAGGAACATCTCATTTAAGAAAACAGATAGTTCTCTTTAATTAGTGTATTAATTTTATATGCTAGGTCTATGTATTGTGAGGGCACTTTGTTATCAGTACAAATTTGTATTTAAAGGTATCCCAGTATTTTCCTTAAATAGTTAAGAGTATTTTTAATATGTGAGAGCTTTTCAAATTTCTCTAAGTCTATATCGTTATGATGATGGAATGTTTTGGAGGAAACCTAGAAGCTACTTCGATTACAGACATTTTTTAGTTCTTATATCATTTATTTATTTGTTTTACCTATGCAGTTAAACCTGTACCTTATTCTCTTCTACTTCATCAAGGTTAAATTATACATATTTATAATAACAAGTATGGATTATCTACATGTCGATTAATAATAAATAATAGGCATAGGCCAGAACATAGAGTTGACAAGGAAACAAAATAATAATAATAATAATAATAATAATAATAATAATAATAATAATAATAATAATAATAATAATAATAATAATAATAATAATAATACAAATCTGTAATTCGATTAAGTAATTGTCTTGGTAAAGAAAGTGTAAAATACAGTAGAAAAATAGTAGAAATATACATGAAACACAGTTACATATTACATTGTCTTAGTGAACTTTTTATTGAACCGTTTTTGAGTCGGACAGGAGGGGAGGGAATTCCAGAATCGGGTGTTGTAACAAGGAAGAATAAGGAATAGTGAGATGTTCGATGTAGAGGAATAGCTATAGTTAAATTTACTATGGATCGTGTGTTTAAGGTATGCTGGGAACAGAGTGAATGGAAGCGTGTAGAAATATAAAAGGATGGTGAGATGAACAAAGTGTTGCTTAAGAAGCAGAGACAATGTATACTTCGCCTGTCTAAGACAACGTTTCAAATACTTGAGTTATGTGATCTGATTTATGGAATTTGGATTCATAACGTGCACAAGCCTTATGAACTCGTTGTAGTCTTTCTGGCATCAGCCGCAATCCTAGCAATTGGTCATATCATGATGCACTTAGCCACGCCACGCTCAGATCTTGTTCCCAAGCTAAACTATTGTGAGTTCTCGCAGCATCAGAAGGTGAATCGGGAGATCGTTATTCACGAGAAATGTAGCGTGATCTGAAGAGGAGAAGCAAGTAATGTAATGTGATATGAACAGGTGTATCTATAGGTATTACCACTGAGTGAAACATTTGTCTTCATAAATATTCTATTTACTTGTTGTCCCTAAACTATTTGTATAAAAGTGATGCATAATAATGCCAGTAGAAGGGAAGCGGAATTCCGCAGTGGTGTTTATGAAAACCCGGTACATTCCAACTGCACGGCTTGTCTTGTCAACATTCAACAAGATAAACAATGTGGGGGCAGTGATTTTCAAAACACTTACACAGTAAATGTGTGGCCAGAATCATTTTAATAACCTAATTAGGAGTTTAAATTTGACCAAATGATCCTTATGAATTGCTGAGCTCTCTATTAGATGCAAAAATGTATTCTTAAGTGGGGGAACTTGCAATTGTTTTCAAAAGCTTTAAAGTAAAATATTTAGTTACCACAAACAAAACACTGATAAAATATGTGTATCGTGAATAAATAACTTTCATATTTGTGTCTGATTACTTATTTCGCACTAGAGTTATTTTAAAACACAATAATAAGATTTTACCTCATATAAGACAAATTTAAAAGGTTAATTGAAAATCTGTTTTTTCAATGTTACCTTCACCAGGGGTACCTATAGCTTGTAAGTGTACGTTTGTTTAACGCGAAATTACATTTTCCTACCTAAATTAAACGAAACTTTCGACTTTTGATAGAAAAGGGCTCAAAATGAGTGTGTAATGAATATTTGAGAGACTATCTGTAAGACAAATGTTAGGAGGCGTAGAGCCCTAAGGTCCCCGAGAATCATCTGGCTATCATTATCATCATCCTTCACCTGTGTGGAAAGCAACGGGAAGCTACCACACCTATACATTCCTAGTAAAGCTGCAAAGCATAGCATGAAAAATGCTATGATTGCAGTAAACGACCTGCCCTGGGGCAGAATTACTATGGATGGATGGATCACTGGAATAAAAATAACGGAAAATTGCAAAAACGAAGAATTTTTCTAATTTTACTCCGGTCAACTTCGGATGCCAGTTTTTCCCTATTTTACTTCACTTCAGTTTTGAAAAGAAAATAATTGTAGGAGGTAAAATACAGTAACCTATTACCATTCTTAATTGAAGACAACAATCTGGTATTTTCAATGGCATTAGAGGGTTTCTGAAGAAAATGATTCTTGAAGAACAAAAATGAACTGAATAGGATCTCGTCATTAATAGTTAAACACATAGTTATTAATGTGTTATATTCTAATCAGTTAATCTAAGACGATGAAAAAACAAAATTCTTTCATATTTTTATCTTGGAAAATATAAACTAATAAAACTCAAATTGCTGAATTGTATACACATGAAAATGGATGATTTTCTTTCTAATCAACGAATTAAAGTGTAACTAATTTAGTTTAGTGGAATTTCTCTCCTGTAGGGGGAGAGTGCCTAACAAGGACTTACAAGTTAAAAAAATCAATCACTGAACGTATCCTTATAATACAACACTTGAAAATCAAGCACAAGCGTCGGTTAAGACGAATTTGATCTCTGAGTGAAGACAGTGCTTGGAGAACAAATTATAATCAATGTACTCTTGATTGCATAGAAAAAATCAACTCCCTTCACGTATGAAGACATCTAATGAAACAATTTGTAAATGATTTAAACAAATATGTGCATGTTTAAATAGGAACCAAATTGCATACGCGATGGAGAAGCTTACTGAAGAATTTTTCGATGTTCCACAAATCAGAAAGCTTATAAATGACAGAAATTTTACCGTATATATGAATGATATTGAATCTTATGACTGGTCTTCATTTGTATTACTTGTAAAGACAAAACCTTCCTCAGCAGCAATACGCTTGACAACTATAGGGCTATTCTAACATTGTAAGATACAATGCTCGTTCAATTCAGCAAATTCAGCTGTTTTATGAGTTTAAAAATACATTATTTTTGGTCACAGCAATCTGTTTCTAGGGCGACTTCAATGAAGACCAAAATTAAATATTTTAGCAACACATTGAAACAATGGAAGAAATATACCAAGAAAAATTGAATAGTCGCATGATTGCAGAGAGTTGCTAGGACTTATACGAGATACCCTGACAAAATAAATTCACTTAACCCTTTAATTAGCGACACAATAATTTACTTCTTCTGTCAGTTAATTAAAAGTTTCGGACCGCAATGAAAACAAAATCATACAAAACTGTAAGTTATTATTATGCAATATTGTGTAATATGACATAAATTTAAGTAATTTTAAGTTGTTTGTTTTTCTATTGTTCTAAAAACAATATTAAGTAAAGAAAATCACCGTATCGTATATTGATATATCCATTGATACGATTTGTTTAGTAATGTTAATTAAACGGATGAAAACGAACGAATAGTAATAATTTAAAATATGTTTCGAATTACACAATAAACCCGATAAGTCATGCATGATTTTGTTTTCAGTGCGGTCCATCATATTTAAATAATTTGCATGATATATTAGTGTTTTGCCAACTGAAGAGTTAATTCTTACAACAGGAGGTTATTACTGTATTGTCTAACTACTGATATATTTTTATTACAATCTTGTGTTTTCGTATTAAATAAGTAGTCTTGGTGTGTTATACTTTTGTATTATAATGTTTCATATATTTATTTAATATTACAACGTTATTAATTAAAAATTACGTGAAACTATCCTGGCATGTGACATACGACACTTATTCGCTAACTCGAAGCTTGTAGAAGAAAATAGTACAATTTTAGATATCTACTTGTGAAATATATCCCGCGCCATAGCCCAGTGGGCAAGGCAAGATGCCTTGGCGCAAACATACATGACTTGCATCGGTTCGAATCTCGATGAGGGGAGACATTTTCTCATGGGATTTCGCCCAGTATGGGACCAGTGTTCACCCAGGTAGTGAGGAATATGGGCAGCTACAATGAAAAAACCAGCTATAACGGCTGAGGAACCGATACGCTGAATACATATCACCCCTATACTGGCTCGTTGATCTTCTAACTCTGTGATTAAAATATGTAGAATTGAGGAAAGCAACTGGCTGGTAGGCCAATGACCCTCTAGACCTGTCGCGCCTTGGAGTTTGGAGCATATCAGATATGCACAGAAAAAGGTATAACAAACGAATTATAAATAGTGTTTCCCAGCCAAACACAGTACAGCAACACACCCGAACTATAATTTATAAAACACTGGCCAGACCCATATTATGTTACGGCAGTGAGGCCTGGACAATTCGGAGTGTAGACGAACAAAGGCTAACTGCGGCAGAAATGGAATTTATGAGACGTACTGCAGATTACTCAAGAACAGTCCATGAATGGAATTCTAAGATTCTCAAAGAATTACAAACAGAATCAAACATGAAATATGTACAAAATACAGGAACAACTGGAAATATCATGTACGAAGAATGCGCAGAACAAGAATACCACGTCAAATCTTAAATTACCAGCCACCAGGCAAGAGATCTTTGGGCAGACCCTTCAAACGTTGGATTGAGACCGTAACAGACCACTAAGTCTATCACATGAAAGGAAGGTGAAGAAGAAGAAGAAAAAGGTATAACATCTCAGCACCAAAATTTTTGTGAAAATAGAGATAAAAATTATGACGATAATAATAATAATAATAATAATAATAATAATAATTAATAATAATAATAATAATAATAATAGTAATAATAATAATAATAATAATAATAGTAATAATAATAATAATACTGAAATAATAGTAATAGTAATATTAATAATAATAATAATAATAATAATAAGAAGAAGAAGAAAGATAGGAATTATACATAAATTAATTTTCAATCTTAGATACAACTTGAAAAGCCCGTAATGTTTTATAATTATTAATATTAGCGTAAAAAAATAGGCAGAATTACAGGAAAAGTACAGAATGCTCCTAGAAAATAACTGTAGTTCGATATAGTATAAGGTTTGCTTCTCCAGGTAAGTCACCTATCTGCTCATTAAAAAGGTTAAATTCTTCACTTACTTTTTTATTTAACATTATTTATGTTGAGCAGTTGTTTATATTGCGGGAAGGAAACTTAAAATTTTAAAAATGTTTTAGGGTAAAGTCAATTTTGTTTCTTAGATTACTAAATTTGACAATAAATTAATATTTTGGCGTTAAAATGGTACAAACAATTAAACAAATAATTTAATGTTGTTATAGAGCAGTGACGTACAAGAAATCAAATATATGGAATTTAGGACCTCAGATAATACAATCTCAGCTTTAACTTGTTAACTTGTCTACATGTATTAAATTTCATAAAGGTATATTATGTGATATAATGAATTCGGAAGTTAATTATGTGTTCAATGAAACCGATCCAAACAAAAACAGTATCACATTATTGTTAACGTTAGTGTTCAGAAATTTGGTCAATCAGTTCATAATAGTTCGGTTTCATCCAATCCATAGTTAAAGTCCGAATCCATCTCATCCATATCATTGTATTATTCCATTCCCTTCTAATACATGATCCTATACAACGCGTATCAAATGTGAATAAAGAAATTAACAATTCAGAGATCTTGGGTTCCTTATCTCAAATTGTTAGTCAGCAACTTTTTAGACTTACAACCGATTTTTTTTCGGTTCAATTCACTTACATTCAACATATCAAATATAATTTTGAATACGTGTTCAATTTATCTGGATCGACTATCGAAAAGCTAGATAAACGTATTTTTAATTAGGAATATGATATATTATGCGAAACCCAGGAAGAATTAAAATATAAACTTCTGGGTGACCAAAAAATCAAAATAAATGTTGATATAGAATAGGCTCCCCTCACCCTGCAGAGCCAAAGAAAGACGTATTTAAATTTCGAAAAGTTAAATTAACTTAAATCGAACTCGAAATTGCATTGATAATTAATACCTTCCATTGCACAATGTATTTAATAGTCTTCATGATTATAACAAATTATCATTTCTTTTAGAAATTAGTAAAGAGTTATTACAAATAAAATTATTGTTGATTCTGAATTTTTTCTCTCGTTGGTGAATACGTTTAACGCATATGCACTGCACTTACGTCGAATTTTAATACTAGGGCATTCGATAAGTAATGGAAACACTGCTATAACATCACGAAAAAAGTATTTAGGATATTTTTAACGACGTTGATTTAAAGTCTCCTGCAAAGTGAACTATACGTTGCCAAACACTTGCAACACGACGCACTTCACCATCTCTCTCATCTGATCGATCTGCAGCTTTCTGGATATCAACTGCTGATTGAAATCGAATTTTTCGTAGAGGTCCTCTGATCTTTGTGACAAAGTTATAGACACAACGGCTCATTTCTGGTGAATTTGGTGGATATTGTAGTACTTCCCAATATCCTTATCTAAGCAAATTCTACCGAACATTTTTTAACGACGGTGGTATTTGCTCATTGTGAGAAACAGTGACTGAAATCACAGAATATTACTATTTCGAGGCTTTGAATATTGCACAGTCATACAACAAACACTGCTCGACAACATACTACAGGATTACAATGTTCTAGAATCGCTGATTTACAAGAGTGTTGCCATTATTTATCTAATGCCCTTGTATTTAATCGAAATCACATTTGAGACTTCGAAGTCCAATATATTAAAGAATTATGTAAGATATATATTTACCAGATAAGTCCCTTAACGATTCACCTTGTCCCCCATAATCAGCTGGTAACAGGTGACTTGGTATTTGTTTCTTAAATTCTGTGAGATCAGTTCCATGGATATGTAACTAAACACAAGAAAGATATACAAATTATTAACCATTAGAATTACACTTATTTTATTCTACCAAAATTCTACAAAACATGTAGAATGTAATAAAACTCCGACATTGTGCGTGACTCCAAACTGATCATGTTTACAGTAGAAACCCATGTGCGATATACATTGTTTTGGGCGCTCTAGACATTACATCTTTGGTATCCCAGTAGTTAAGAAGTCCATTACCCATCAATGGGAAGAGAATGGAAAAACCTTACCTAATTCGTTATCCCTGCGTGTGCTACATCACCCATAACATATGATTCGCATTCTGATTAGTACCATTACGGTTTCATCATCTAATATGGGTGCAAGACGAAGCAGCTCCAGCTCATTTGCGGATTTGGATGGATTTTTAAACGGAGAGGTGTACCATGCCCTCCACGGTCACGAAATCTCAAATCCCTTTATTATATCTGGGTATTATTAAGGGTATGATTGATTGATTTTTATACCCTTTCGTCCCGCATGTGGACACGGAGTTTCATCACCTACTTAAATGAGTTATGTTTATCTCCCTATAGATGTCAACGAGTGACAACTGGTTAGCTCATCGCCGAGAAGAGACTAGTAGCCATCTAGGTATTACTTTGAAGATCCTCATCAGCATCATAGTCTATTCACGAATTTAGGTCATTTGTTGACCTGTTTTGGCCTCAAGAGAAACATAATTCAGAAGTCTTTTAAGTGGACGTCCTGGTCTCTTCCTGCAGGTTGATATCTTAACAATTATTTGGGTACCCTGTGATCTTCCATCCGATGAATATGTTGCATCCATCTTGACTTATAATCAGAAGTTTTGATTTCTAAAGGTTCCATGTGTAAATTTTCTAAGATATCTTCATTTTTTGTGATCTAGTATTGTGTATCCTGCAGTCCGCTGAAGGTATCTCATTTCAGCAGATTTAAGTTTCTGTATATCTTTCTGTATATATGTCCATACCTCGCTACCATACAAAAGAGTTGGAATAGCCAGTGCTTTATACACTTTTAGTCTTGAAATGCTTCTGGACTAACTATGGATTGAAGATAGTACTTTGAAGTTTAAAGAGTTTACTCAGTAGCAATAATTTAAGTTTCAGGTTCTTTTAAGTTCTCGATTATCTTGAAACTAGGGACCCATGGATTAATGTACCTCCCGGAGGAATATTTCCTTGGATTTCTCCATCCTCAAAATTGCATCGCCCCGGACAGGTTTGAGCCACAGACCCTCGGAACCACAGGCAAAGAATATAACCCTCGACCCACCGAAGCCGTTAATAGTGTATGCTATTCCACTAACCTCAGATGAGAAACTAATCACGTAAATTGACGTAACGACTGAAACACTGGAAGCAAAAACTCATGTATTTAAACATGTGCAATAATCTGTGTTCCGCTACAGCCATAATTATCAATTCTTGCCTCTTCCAGTTCTTCATTCCACCACCTTCTTTTGGCCTTCCATGTGACCTCTTGTCTATTCGGCCCTCTTATATTCTATCTAGTTATTGAATCAATTTAGTTCTACATGTTTTAAGTTTATCTGGAGGGGCGTAATTTGCAATGATTTACGTATCCTTCTAATGTGGCATTTTAGTGATATCCCTTTGCTGATCTTAAAAATTTCATTTTCGATACTTTTTAATTTCATAATTTTTATATCGATATCCTAATGCATCGTTAGCTCCTGGTTTGTTGATATATATTATGTTTTCCTATTCCTTATATATATATATATATATCTGTCCTAACAATTTTCTTACTTAAATGTTGGTTTAGACGGTGGACTTATATCTGTTTTATACTCCTTTCTTGTAACAAATATATTTTATAAGCTATTCTTTTTAACGAAATATTTTTTTGTCTCATTTTCTTTCATGGAGCAATTGTATTATTGTATATATATCCTGCACACAAGTGCTATTTTCTTGTTTGTAATGTGTAAGTGATCATGTGCCTTTAGCTGATGATGTGTATTTGTTAATATCATTTTTACGAAATTAAGTATTCATTATTTTCAATTCGTTATGTGTTGATAATTCAATTAATATCTTATCATACTTGTTAAGCGTTTTTCCCCGTATGTTCCAACAACCCCACGAATAGTTAGCTTGTGCACCTACACGGCATTAAGATCTCCTCTAAATAATACATAGACTTTCTTTGACAACTCCGCCATGGCGGGTTCCAAGCCCGGATGAGAAAGGAGGAGGGGGAGGAGTAACAACCTCGTAAAAAAACCAGGGTTCAGTTGGCTCCGACTGATAGTACTCTGTAAGGGCCCCTAGCCAGGGTTACGGTGAAGACCTCAACGGCAGATTCGGCGCAGAAGGAGTCCTTCATCACGACGGATCTGGCGGAAGTGGCAACCCTCTAGATGGGGTTAGTACATCCAGAAGCTGGACCTAAAGCTTTGAGGTGGCAGTCCCACCAATGGTCTACTCTGCATAGCGTTGGTACCGCGATCAGAGGAAAACATATTACTCGTATTCTTCACAATGGAAACTCGGACGGACTTAACCAAAGACGACCTCAGCGTAGAATTAAGGACAAACGATTTGGTATAAAGGATCGGATTAAAGTGGGAACTTGGAATGTCAGAGGACTAAACACGAAAGAAGAAGAACTAATCAGAGAACTAAATAATCAAAATATTGATATAGCAATACTTACTGAAACAAAAAAGAAGTTGAAAGGAACAAAAGATATTGGTAATTATATACTAATATACAGTGGAGTACCTCAAGATAGAAGAGCTTGCAATGGTGTAGCTATACTAATTAATAGCAAATGGAGATCAAAAATAATAAGCTACAAATATGTGGATGAGAGAATAATAACAGTAAGGTTGAAAATAGATCGGAATTACTTAAACATTGTAGGAGTGTATGCACCAGAAGAAGGGAAAATTGAAGACACTGTTATTTTCTATGATAAATTACAACAAGAAATAAATGGTATTAAAAACACAGAAAGTATCATCTTAGGAGGTGACTTAAACGCCAGAGTTAGTAATTTCCCAATCCCAGGAATAGTAGGTATGTTTGGAGAAAATGTAATAAATAGAAACGGGGAAGAACTTCGACAATTTGCTACCTATAATAAACTAAAAATCACGAATACTTTCTATAGGAATAAGGACATACACAAGCATACATGGTGCGCTAGAAATCAAAGATCTTTAATAGATTACATAATGATTAATGATAGACTCAGGAATCAAATACAAGATGTAAGAGTATACAGAGGATGTGACATATATACAGACCACTATCTATTGGTAGCCACGATACTTATAATAGCCAAATGGAAGAAACCGAAAACTCAAGAAAGAATAAAAGAAGAAGTTTTCAAAGTATATCTTCTAGAAGAAGAAAGTATAAGACAATTATACCAAAAAAAGGCTACAAGAACACTTATAAAGAAAAGAAATTAATGATAATCTAAATGAAGAGTGGGAAAATATGAAAACATGTATTATAAATGCTGCAAATGAAGCTATAGGAAAGAAGAAAAAGATTCGCAACTAAAGAGAACTAAAGATATGGAATGACGAAATAGAGGAAGCTGTGCGAGACAAAAAAATAGCTTATTTAGAGTAGGCCCCTACTTACAAAATAAAACTGAAGAATCTAGAACTATATATAAACAAAAAAGTAATCGAGCAAAACAAATAACTCGAACAGCTCATAAAGATTCCTGGGAAAGATTTATTTCCAAAATAGAGCACGATGTACATGGCAGACAATCGTTAGCATTTAAAGTAATGAAACAATTAAATACAACAGAAAAATATACTGCAAAACTAAATACCATTGATCTGAAGACATGGGAGAATCACTACAGAGAATTATGGTGTAACGAAGAAAAATTAGTTATAGAACGCCCTTCTGAAAGTGAAAATAAATCAGAAATAGACAGAATTACTCTAAGCGAAATGAGAGAGGCATTGAAAGAAATGAAAAATAGAAAAGCACCAGGTATAGATGGTATAAACAATTAACTGATAAAGTATGCAGGTTTATTTGCAGAAATAAGATTATTAAACTTAATAAACGAATGTTGGAAGACATGTAAAATACCTGAAAATTGGAAGATAGGTGAAGTCATATCCCTCTTCACAAAAGGAAATAGATTAGATAGTAAAAATTATAGAGGTATCAGCTTATTGAACTCCACTTATAAATTATATGCAAAAATAATAAATAATAGATTGAAGAAGATATCTGACACACTCTTAGAAGAAGAACAAGCAGGGTTCAGAAAAGGAAGATCCTCTAGTGATAATGTGTTTATTATAAAGAGACTAATTGAAAAGAGAAGAGAATTTAACCTGCCAACATACTTGTTGTTCATTGATTTTGAAAAGGCCTTTGACAGAGTAAATAGATCTATACTATGGGAAATAATGAAGGAACGAGGATATCCACACCATCTAATAAAATCAGTCCAAGTCTTATATGAAGAAACTAAAATAGTCATAAAAACTGATGGACAAAGCTCAGAATAAATTTTAATAAATCAAGGGGTTAGACAAGGGTGTAGTCTATCGCCCACTCTTTTTAATATATATATCGACGACATTATGAAACAATGGAAAATTATAATGGACAAAGGCCTTAGATTGAATAATAACTCAAGTATTAATAACTTACTTTTCGCCGATGATTTAGTCTTACTACATCATGAATAAGATCTGTTATAATTGGCTGCTTACAAACTAAATGCAATATGTAGCGATTATAATTTTAAAATTTCAATAAGTAAAACAAAAGTAACGGTATTTTGTGGAAGAAATACTCTGCGTGCAAAAATAGTAATTAGAGACGAAATTATTGAACAAGTATCCCACTTTAAATATTTAGGATGTGACATCAGTTGCGGGTATGATACAGATATTGAACACAAAACACGTCAGCTTCAAACTGTTTGTGGTACAATAAATAGAACATCGAATAATAAAGCCCATAAACAAACAAAATTAAAACTTTATAAAACAATGGCTGTCCCTGTCCTTTTGTATGGGAGTGAATCTTGGATTACCACTACCAAACAAGAAAGTAACATCCAAGCAGCCGAAATGAATTTTTAAGAAGAGTAAAAGGCTGCACTAGAATGGACCAGATAAGAAACGAGGATATCCGTGAAGAACTGCAGATCTACTCCATAAAAGAAAACATATTTAACAACAAGGTACAGTGGAAAGAACATGTAGAAAGAATGGAAGAAAGTGGATTACCAAATAAAATCTTCCATTATTTTCCAAGAGGAAGAAGAGATGTCGGACGTCCTCGGAAGAGATGGTCTTAGATCTATTAGTGAAGACGGAACAGGCAACTCTTGCCTAAACCAGGAAGTGAAGAAGAAGAAGAAAAAGACTTTCTTTGACAGAATTATATGCTGTTTGGAGAGCAGTATAATAATCATTCATATCAATTTCTCTGCCTTCTTCTGGAGCACATGTTCCTATCATAACCATTACCTCTTGGTAGTTTCACTCGCACAACTAATATTCTATCATTTACGTATGTGTAACTCTTCATTGAAGCTTATATTTTTTATTTCATGTTATTCCACTACATTCCCCTTCATATTACTCTACTCCGCCCCTTAACATGACCAAATCATTGATATCTGTTGTCCCTCTATGATTTTTCTTTGTTTCAAAAAGTACTGCAATATCTAATATTTTTTATTTCTATTGTAATAACGTATACTGCACATGTCCATCCTTGAGAATATCATCACAAGTGAAATATCTAGGTGTGGCGAAGTATAAATATTTAACCTCGCTTCTACTACTGTTTGGAACCGTTATATTGTTGCTTACTGTTTTGATTGGAAAGCATAGATTGTTCAAATTGTGACATCTTTCCCCGGGCCCATAGAGGCAAAGAAGAATTCAACTTTCTTTACTAAATTCTCCCAATATGTAATGTTTTCCGAGTTATAAAATACAATCGTGGAAGCATTGGGATAAAGGAACTAACACACGCTTGAGCAAGTTTTGGAATTTTGACTTTGATATCTGACTTATGCTAATTACTGAATGAATAGGCATAAGTAAAAAGCACAACTAAAGCTTTTAATGCGAGTTAAAATATAGTCAGATATAATATAAAGATAAATAAATAAATATTCGATTTAAAAAGAAAAGAAATCATAATAGATGATCTATACAAAAAGAAAATATGATATAAATCAACATACACACATACATTATCACTCACTCTAGTCCAGCCTCGGGTTGGGGGAAATACTGTCCTAGCGTCCCCACCCTGGACTAAACAAACAAAACAAGCTCTCCTGAGCTGCTCTGACCAGACTCCAATGATGACTGAGTAGATGATGATTCGATGTTACAAAACACAGCTATTTATGAGAGTTCACAGGGAGGGAGGGGAGTGCGCGATAGCACAGGGTGCGCACTAGGAAGGGAAGGGATAGATAGGACAGCATTTGGCACAGTTCATAAAGATGACACTCGAGATGGAGACGCGATGACGCATAGTTTGCGCAGTAAGATGTAATTCCTGTATCGAAATGTCCATTTCGGTACATAGGTATTATAATATACCAATATTTAAGATACGACAAACACGTTTCCTTGCTGTGTAACAAACTACGTAAAATTATTCACAAATTTACCATCCTTCGATTATATTTACCAATGTATATATTGCGATCTGTTTAATTAGCTCTGGTTCAATCGATAATCCAATACGGAATATTAGGTTGGGGTGGAAGCGCAAATTCTATCCTTTCTCCCTTATTATTACCACAAAAAACAATTCATAAACATCTGCTTGCAGAAACCTTTACATTACCCTACAAATTTAATTTATTTAGAATTCAATGTGCCAAATATTAAATAAATATTGCAGCATACATTGCTTACTTATTTTCATAAAAATAAAAAAAATTAAAAAGCACAATCGAAGTTTTTACACACCAGACAAAATATTACTTCTGTCCTACATGTTCCAAAATTTTATACAAATTCTGGATCTAAACATAATAGATATCTAGGACCCAAATTATATAATGAATTAAATAGATCCAATCCAGAAGTAAGTAAACTAAACACAGCTAATTTTAAAAAGCAATTAAATTAGTTACTTTAATTAATTAATTAAATAAATAAAATTAATCATTCGAATATTTTAAAATAATAAATATAAAGCATATATTTTTGCATATATTTATATAAATCAATATATCACCAATTATTTTCTTTTATATTATTGGTGATAATCCATTACATTATATGGTTTATAGGCCCCAAAGTCATATGGCCATCATCTTCATCATCATCATCCTTATCTTTATCATCATCACCATCATCCTTCACCGGTGTGGAAAGCAACGGGAAGCTACCACACCTACACTATTCCCTAGTAAACCTGCAAGCATAGCATGAAAATGCTATGATTGCAGTGACGGACCTGCCTTCGGGCAGAATTACCATGGATATGGTTTATATTATTTTATGTAAATCATTCTCCATTCCATTAATTATTTTCTTAGAATAAGTCTTATTCCCAAGACATTATTATTTATTATATGTATGTGTCATAATTTATATACAAATTAAACTGGCCCCTAACTTTAAATTATATATTATATTCTATTTGTATTATTCGTGTAACTGAAATGCACCCGAGCGCGAGCGCTGGCTCATTCGGGTGTCAATACTGTATATAACATTTATTTGTAAATAAAATTTATTCTTATTCTTCTTATTCTTAATAATTTTATTATTTCATGCGCCTTCGTTTACAATCCTCTTATATTCCATGTCATATAATTCATGGTGTCCTTTATATCCTTTAGTTTTTCCTTATATTTTGGAATATTGTCATAAAATTGTCAATTTGACGGATTTCCTTTTTAACTTTGGAGTTAAGACGCTACCAACGTATAGAGGAGCAATTCATCTGGTTGGGCTGCTACCTTAAGGTCTGACAAAATACCAAACGAAGGGTTGCTCTTAGCCGTTAGAGACTTGCTAATGTTACCCCGAAAATGGGTTATAACTTCTAGACCGGCTCACAGTACAGTTTGCAGTGACGTCACAAAGTGACAGTTATTACCACTCTGACAACTAGTTTCTCTTCTATTCGTCGATCTGTGACGGCACAGAGGTTGGTTGCCACAATATTGTCATGAGGTTGCTCGACCTGACAGGGTACACCAAGAGTATGTGAGGGTGGAGTAGTGGCATCTGCTAGCAGGATCTCTTATAATCACATCACATTCCCTTGTATCGCCAATGTAGGCTCTATAAACCTATAGATGGTCAACACTTTTATTCCCTTTTATAATGTGTTGTTGAGTTTCTTGACAAAATTGGAAAAGCCCGCATATCATTGTGCATGTATTGCTCTGAAACAATAAGAAAGCAAACAATTGAATATCCAGACACGGATTCCATCTTAAATCCAGTTTGCCTAATCACTCACGATATAAATAAATGGTAGTTGGAGTTGCACGTAAACGCAGCTTTATAATGTCCACTATCAACTCAATATAACGTACTTGTGCAAGAATTTAGCCAATGAGAATACATAAACAACGTCCAGAGAGGGCCTTTAGTCTTACCATTGAACGACCTAAACAACTGGCACCGCTAGACAATACAACGAAAACAACATTTTTTTTTCAAGAACTAGTGACATTTCCCACTCCCCCGAAACGATTTGTCTTGGTAAAACATTTTCGGGTTTTAACGCCATTTATATTAATGCATTTTTTCATCCAATGTCGAAATAAATTTAGATTTATTTCCAACCAGGCGCTCTCATTGAGCTTTCTGCTGTTGGTATGACGATCTTGAACGTGCCGAGGTAGTTTGTTAACTCGGATTTTGCAGTGCTTTTCTAGATTCAAATCTATGTTAGTTATTGTATTAAAAGTCTTAAAGGTAGTTACCACTTTCAATGCAAAGGCTCCTAATGCATAGTTTCCTACAGAAACGAGTGTCTTCACCTCTGTGAATACACTGGAACTGCAACTTCTTGAAGGGCGAGGAACTGCCTTTTCCCCCTTCTGAAATCGATCCAAACCGATCTTTGTCTTTTTATCCAAAGTACAATACATCCCGTTCATAGAAATATGGAAACCGCGTTTGTTTCGGGTTTCTATTATTGGCAAATAACTGTAATTAGTTTCGAATAGGGTTTTAATATAGTCTTTCCAGAAGCGATTAATTTTAACCGGCATGTTGCAAGGGATACACCTGAAACTACTGTGGCAAATTCCACATGGGTAACCCTCTCCGCGCATTTACATTCCATGCCCGATCTGTGATCTAACCGTAACAGTTTAAAATAATCTTGAGATATCTGTAACAACCCTCTTTAATACTACCGTTAGTGTAAATATTCTCAACATTATCATCGACCATTAAACAGGGGCCTAATTCGTAAAGATTTATTTCAATATGTACATTAGTATGTAATGTAAACTTTCAATTGTTACTGATTGAGTGCAAATGAAGGCCTGTAGACCTAAATTGTTCAAGGGCATGTAATGTTTTATTTCTTCTTCCTCTTCTTCTTCTTCTTCTTGTAAGCCTTTGTTTCTCTGAACGAGACTTAGGCGCTCTCCCCCTACAGGGAAGAAATCCAACCATACTAATTTAGTTATACTTGTTTTCCGATAGATGTCAGAGTGTCCCGGGGTCAGCATTCCGCCTCATAGTGGCATCTAGGAAATCAATGTAGTATTAGAATTGGGAAATTCTATAAATGTTACTTATATGCCTTTTTATTCAGGATTAAGGGTATTTACGAGTCTGAAAATATCCGGAATAGGGACACACGTCTTAAGCCCGGAGGACTTGCTTTTTTGGATTTTTCCATTAAAAAATTACCTCCGGCCAGTTCTGAACCCACGACCCTCGGAACCAAAGGGTAGGACCATAATCACTAGTCCACCGCGGCCGACTAATGTTTAATTTATTTCAATCCACAGTTAGTAGTTTATTAAAGAAATATTTTATATGTTTCGGTTGTACTCTGTTGAAATTGTATTAGTCTACACTGCCGGAGTAGGATAGAAAGGTGCCGCTAGTATAGCGAGCGGGAGAACATAGGAGCAGGCTTAGAGTATATGGTTTGCAAAACTTGAAAATTCGAGCACGATACGCGAAATGATTAACACATTTACTCCACAAAAATTAACAGCGTTGTTTAATAATCTGCTAGCTTGACTATACAGTACTTCCTTCACTTGCGGCATGATAGTTCAAAGACATCCCACCATGTACACGACAGAACTAGGTCTATTGTAGAAATAAACTGAGATACTTGTGATGTAGACTGATGTCACAGCCGTACTTTCGAAGATCCCATTCGACCTTTGTATAGTAACATTTTGTTTATATATATATATATATATGTGTGTGTGTGTGTTATTTTTATTTAGACCCTCAAAATCCAACCTCAGTGGTCCACATCCAGAGGAGTGGGCAACGGGAAGTACGGAATAGCCTATTGGGGTGATGTAAAGTGGGAACTAGTTTCGCCCTGACCACTACGGTAGCCGAAAAGGCCCAACAGGAATCCCGAAAACCGGAAAATGAGGCTCAGGTTAGGTTCCCCAGATACGGAAGTTGGCGAAGGGCTGACAACCCGCTCCCTGCTCCCTGGATGAATGAATCAAATACGTGAACTTATGTCAAAACGAGACAAAGCATACCGAACATACAGACGACATAAAAATGACGAGAACTGGCAACTGTACAAACAACTTAGAAACACAACTACACAAACTATACGCAATGCCAAACTACGACACGCCCACAGTATAATCGGACCTGAAATAAGTGCACGGGACACTTGGCGAAATCTCCGTGCAATGGGACTTAGACAGTTGAATCCCTCAACTGACTTTATAGACATTTCTGTAGATGACTTAAATGAACATTTTACCTCAATACCTATGGCACCTCCAGACAACAAGACTAAATAGACATTCTTAAACACTTATCCCCATCCCCCCATATAGGAAGAGATAAATTTTACTTTAACGACATTTCGCCTATAGACGTTAAAAAAGTACTCAAGCGGATTAAATCCAATGCACAAGGAACAGATAACATCAGCATTTTAATGCTAAATAAAATTATTGACATTATACTACCAACAGTGACTCATATTTTTAATGCTTCCCTTATAACTTCTATCATCCCTACTGTATGGAAACAGTCTAGAGTTCGGCCTATACCAAAAATAAGTACACCAAGTAATGACTACCGACCGATTAGCATCCTTCCGACATTATCTAAAGCCCTGGAACATATTGTACATAAGCAAATGACTGAATATCTCCAAGAAAATCACCTCCTTGATCCTTATCAATCCGACTTTAGATATGGTCATAGCACAACCATAGCTTTGCTAAAAATTACTGAAGATATTCGTGAAGCCGTGGACAGACGTCAATTGACTACTTTAACCTTACTTGACTTCAGCAAAGCTTTTGACACAGTAGACCACGACTTACTTATGATAAAGCTCAAGCACCTACACTTGTCGGACAGCGCTGTATTCTGGTTTCATTAAATTCTAGATCTTCGTCTTGGCGCAACGTGCCGGCTGAAGTCCCCAAGGGCAGTGTTCTCGGACCTCTTCTTTTCTCAATCTACATAAATGACTTACCAACTGTATTAAAGCACTGCCGTTATCACCTCTACGCTGATGATCTCCAATTTACCTACATTCACCTCCTCATTCTCTCTATAACAGTTTGACAAAAATTAATGACGATCTCATATCCATCTTTAACTGGTCTTCAAGTATCGGTCTAAATCTAAATCCTAACAAGTCACAAGTAATTCTAATAGGACAATAAAAACTGCTTACAACCTTTGACATATCTACACTTCCAAACATTACTATAAACAATATAATTATCCCTTATTCTTCTTCAGTAATAGATCTTGGACTACATCTAGACGCAAATTTAACCTGGCAAACACAAGTGAAACACATATGTAAAAAGACTTTCTCCATCTTACATTATCTTAGACGTTTAAAGAATTTTCTCCCAGTTTCGTTAAAACAAATCCTTGTGCAGAATCTTGTGTTACCACACTTCGATTATTGTGACATTATATATAATGATCTAAACTATGACCTTGTTGCAGAGATTGCAGCGTGTTCATAATGCTTGCGTTCGATTCATTTTCAATATCCGCCGTTATGACCATATTTACGAACACTTTAATAACCTCTCTTGGCTCCGTCTTACTGACAGACGTAAATTGCACTCTCTTTCACTACTTTTCAAGCTTCTGACTTCCTACATCCCTACTTACCTGGCGTCCAGATTTGAGAAGTTATCCTCTTACCACAATATTGACACTAGATCACAAGATAGCAGTCTGCTAACAATTCCTCTTCATAGCACTTCCTCCTATTCTACTTCCTTCATAGTAGCCTCTGCCCGCTCCTGGAATCTCCTTCCTCAAGATATCAGGGGTTGCCGCACACTTGGTACCATTAAGTCACGCTTATACAGTTACCTGTTGTCTAATAATTAATTTTTCTCTATTTATATAATTTTATACTATGTCATTAATCTTTTCCTCGTTTTTTTATATATATTGTACATATTATATATTTAATTCGTTAAATTTAGAGTAAATCAAAATACATTATAAATATTAATTGTATTGTATTCATAACTTGTAATCGTTTATATATATATTGTAATTTAGATTTAAGACTATTTTTTTGTTTGTATTTTTTTAACCTGGTTGAGTGGTAGACAAGGCCTCAAGGCCTTAACTCTGCCAGGTAAAATAAAGCTATTATTATTAATATTATTAACCCGTTCCATAAAAAATAATTGTTACATTTCCTGCAAAGAGAGATATAGCCGAACAGATCAATAGGCATAGACTTTGGCTAAGAAAAAGGACAATGATTTTGGCAACTTGGAACGTACATGGTAGGAATACTAAGAATAATAAAGTACTTAACGAGATTACAAGGAAGGGGTGGATATAGCAGTTCTGACCGAAACGAAAAGGAAAGGGAAAGCTCAAAAAATTATTTGGTGAATACATACATGTATGGAGTGGGGTCGAAAAATCGGAGAGAGCTAAAGAGGAGTATCAATTTTAATTAAGAAGAAATGGAAATCCTCAATAAAACAAATAGAAGAAATAGATGAAAGATTTATAATGATGGAAATATGGGAAAGAATTAGTAATAATAGGTACATATGCCCCAACAAACGATCAATCACAATTAATAAAGAAACAATACTTTAAAAAATATACTGTACTGGTAGAAAAGATTTCTCAAAAGAAGGAATTTGTAATTATGGGAGGTTAGAACAGCAGAGTTGGAAAGTGGGCATGTGACATAGTTGGACCTTATGGAGAAGATATTGAGAAAGAAATGGACAACGTTTAAAAGAAGAATGCAAAGTGAATGACCTAATTATTATGAATTTTATGTTAAACTTTGGGACATCCATAGATATACGACGTGAGAACAACGCACTAAAGGTCCAAGATCGATAATTGATTATGTAATAGTGAGGAAACGGAGAAATATTATAGTTCAAGATGTTAGAGTGAATCGAGGACTTGAATGTGGAACAGATCATATGCTGTCAACTTGGGTAGTATGCCCTATATGCGTGCAGAAGGTAAATACAGATCAAAATATAGAAATAGAAAATTAATTAGAAAATGTAGATATAATCTAGATTTACTACAAGATGAGAGTATTAAAAATATATATACTCGATGCCTCACTGAAAAATTAAAATTTGATGAAGATTGGAACTCTGTCGTTATTTAAGAACATTTGAAAAAAATATATAAATGAAGCAGCAAAAGAAGCAGTTGGACTGGTACCGTATATGAAAATTACCATAAAAACGATTGGGTGAATGAAGAAATACTTGATATCATAACAGAAAAGAAAAATGCACATCAAACATATTTAAATTGCAAGATAGATGAAAATTACCATAGTTATAACTAGAGCTAGGAAATTTCGGTGCTGCAATTTAATTTTATTTTCTTACTACAATGCTCAAATTATCTTGTCTTGCAAAGAAAACATTAAATAAATGCCCCTAAATGTGTTGTAGTTTACCTGTTTGCACCTTTTTTTAATACTAGCAATTTTTTGTACCTTTTTATCAATGCAAGCACATTTTGCACTTTTTAAAACCTGTTTTTTTCTCTTAGTAGCATTGTATTCCCAAAATAATGTGTATATGTTTTTACATTTCAAGGGTTGGTAACGATGTGTGGTATCAGTTCACATCACATTACTTCCACTTTAGTTCAGTCTCGTTAGGCTATTCCTTTTAAATTAGTTCGCACCTTCTTGTACCAGTTATGCGAAAGCTATTGTTTAAGCAAGGGAGGTTGTTCAATGCATAAACGCATGTTTCAGTTCAAAATATTATTTGACTTGTGCAGTCTGCTATTTTCCTTAGTGACCAGTATTCAGTATGCTAAAACCGAATGTGAACTACAAAATACGTGATTTTAAAAAACAGTTTAGTGCATATTGAATTCAGAGCGACAGATATGTTATTAGGTGCATTTTTTGTTCATCTTATCTCGATATTAATGTTGATTTGTTCTTGAACATGTTTCGATTATATCATAATCATCATCAGCATCTTGCCCAGACTCAGTCGCAGACTGTTCAAGAACAAATCAACATTAATATTGAGGTAAGATGAACAGACTAAAAACAATTTATTTAAAATAACCTCAAAATATCACTTCCTAAAATAAAATATTATTAGCATTCTTTGCGATATTTCAATAATAATTGATGGAAAATACGAACACAATCGTGTTACGCAGCATGTAGGTAGTACAAAACACGAACAATAAGGAACTGCAAAGCAGTAAATTTGTATTACAACAGTTTATTAATGAGGCGCTGCCTTCTTCAATATATTTTTTTAACGATACAACAAAGATATTTGTGGTATGTGGTGTTCCTCTTTCCAAACTTAACAACCCTATTATGAAAGCATGTTTGGAGAAATATACTGGGAAGTCTGTCCCAGATGAAAGAAAGCATACCTTCAACCTCTGTATAAAGAAAAGTTAAAACAGATCAGTAAAGTAGAAGGTGAAAACCAGTATATGTTACATTAGACGTAACCACTGATAGACAGTTGAGATATTGAACTTTTCTATATATGTTCTAAACACTAGAGTTGCTGAATAATATCTGCTTTAACAGTTTTCCGGACTTGTTATTTCAATAACATAATGTTATGGGACTTGTCTTACTCAGACGTTTTAATATATGACAACATGACTGGATTTTGTGTCGTGAGTTACTTGACGTAAATGGTTTTCTTACTCTTTAATGACAATTCATATGGGAAATTTTCACCTACTATTTAAAAAAAATTCAAATGTTTTGCACCTTTTTTCTGTTAAATTAAAGCACCTTTTTTGCACATTTTTCACCAACATTTTGCACCTAAAATTCCTAGCTCTATTTATAACATACTTCAATGAAAGGTTAAAGCAGAAGTCAGGAAATAAAAAAGAAATGTGGAATAGGATATGTGGAGAAATTGAACATACAGTAGGCTATTCAATGTCAGCCCAAGTAGGGAGGACAAATAAAAACAAGCAAAATGATAATATGACAAATAGGTTTAATTTAGTACCAATGAAAACTTTTCAGGAATATTTTAAAATGCTTTTAACAGAAACTAGAAGACAATTCATAGACTATGCTACACTGGGAAATGAAAGGGGAGACTTAATAGAACCTATGATAGAAGAGGAGATAGAAAACGTTTTGAGAACATCACAAAAATGGAAAAGCGGCAGGTCCAGGAGGAATAACCACGGAACTAATTAAATATGGTGGTTCAAGAATTATAAGAATTTTAACTAGACTTTTTAACCAAGTGTTAGAAGGACACCCTAATCCAGATGAGTGCAAGGTATCGTATATTAGGGCAATATACAAAAATAAAGGGAATAAAAGAGATCCAGTGAACTATAGAGGGATCAGTGTTATGGCACCACTTAGTAGAATGTCAAGTACAATTATTAAAATTAAATTGGAAAAACTAATGCAAAATAAAATATCAGAAGAACAAAC
Source organism: Diploptera punctata (assembly GCA_030220185.1). NCBI lineage: Eukaryota > Metazoa > Arthropoda > Insecta > Blattodea > Blaberidae > Diploptera > Diploptera punctata. The sequence goes on along the minus strand of JASPKZ010006444.1, from coordinate 567,753 downwards.
AGGTTTTACAGCAGGTTAATCGTGCCTTGATAATATATTTGTGATTAGGCAGATCACAGAAAATATGTTGGCTAAGGGAAAATAAGTTCATATGGCATTTATAGAACTGGAAAAGGCATATGACCCTGTATCCATCAATAAGCATTGGATGATAATAGAGAATTTGGAATACCTAATTCTCTTATACATTTTATAAAAAGAATGTGTGATTGTAAAGCAAGTATTAAGGTTGGAAATTGAGTATCCTCAGAATTTGATTTAACAAAAGGATCAAGACAAGGATGTGGAATGTTACCAACATTGTTCAAAATATATTTAGAAGATGTATTAATGAAATGGGATAAGTCATGTAGGGGAATGGGAATCAACATTAATGACCGTATACTGCACATTTTATTATTCGCGGATGACCAGATTGTAATAGGACAAGGTAAAGAAGATATGGAATATATGATTAGAAAGTTAGTAGATGCATTTAGGTACGTGTCTTGAAGATAAATTATATTAAAACAGAATATATGGTAATCGGAGGAAATTTAGAAGACCTACAAATACATCATATGATAATTAAATGTATTGAAGAATTTAAATATATTGGATCTATAATATATAAACCTGGTACTTCTGAAAAATATATTATTAACAGAGTAGATTGAGCAAGCAAGGCGATTAGATCCATAAATGGTATTTTATGGAATAGAAATTTGACCAGAAAAACAAAAAAAAAAGAGAGATTATACAGACAATAATAGAAATTATATTTACATGTGGATCAGAAAGCTGGACAATAAATGAAAGGATGCAGAAAAGAATCTTGGCGACAGAAATGGATGGATTACGGAGAAGTATGAGAATACCCAGGCTATAACATATTCGAAATACGAGTACATACAGCAGACAACAAGTGGATGCACAAGAAACTGTTATCGATAGGATACCAAAGGGAGCTTTACAGTGGTATGGACATGTACATGATATGGATGTTGGAAGACCAGTGGCCTAAACAGGTGTTGGATTGGATGGTACCAAGCAGAAGGAAGAGGAGGAGAAATAGAAGAACATGGTATGAGGTAATATATGATGCAATGATGAATAGGAGTATGAAAGAGGGACAATGGGAAGATAGGAATCTCTGGAAAGCAGGAATCAAGGCGAACTGCTGTAAAGTGGAAAGCCTGTATTAGGTACTAGGTAGGTAGGTAATTTTATTTATCATAAAAACTCTAGGAACATAATTTTTCATGAATCCTTAGGGTTGTTTCAATTGATCATTCAATAAATAAATATATGTGGGATAGTGCGTTTTGTAATACTTACAGCAATGACGACCATGATAGAAAGTTCAACTTCCTACATTTCGGGGCTGCCAACCTAAATAACAATACTATAAAATTACATATTACAAAACGCCTGTGGGAAGTAAAATCACTGCCCTCTATGTATACTACATACAATGTACATTCAAAATATATCCAAAAGGTAGTGTAAATATATATTACAGGAAACAAATCACTGCATCTTAAATGAACTGAATTTTATTTGAAACAATATAAAACAATGAAAACATACTTGCCACCATATTATCACTAATTAATCTCACGGCCTCCTGTAGTTTCAACTAATAAACATTGCCCACACTGTTAACGTTAGATAATTGTTTATAATGAACGCAAATATTTCCAATAAACATGTTATTATTTTACTATTATTTATTATTTTGAAAACATCGCACAAAAAATAATGTACAAGCACGTTTGTGAAGTTTTTTACAGAATCTCGGATCTCAGTATTGCTCGGTTTTTAAACATTTTCCTCACTTCTGTAAAAACCATTTACCAACCACGCATCATAATATACTATTTCTTACATTTAAATGTTTACACTGTAGAGCCAACTGTTCATAAAACATTCATATACAAGTAAATTATAACGAAATTTGCATTGTAGCCTATATACGTGTACTTAAAATATGCGTTATTTCAATACAATATTTCCGTATATCACATATTTAAATATAATAATAAGCAATAAACATAAATTCTATGTCTTGACTTTTATTGTCATTAGTTTCTTTAATAAGTGTACATATTTATTTTGTAATCTTGTGATTTTTATTTTGCAAAATTTACTTACTCTGTCTATGATCTTCTGCTTTAAAAGTTTTTTTGTCGTGTTGACAAGGATTTCTGCAAATGAGGGCAGATTGAGTACATGTATGGCTTTTATCCTCCAACCACATCCTCTCTGGAAGTAAAACAATTACATTATAATTTAGGAAATTAGAATATATGAAAAATATCTGATCAAGTATGTTTTCTGCAATTATTTCAACTTAAAAAATAAATGCTTCCTCCCTACTATGTATATATATATATATATATATATATATATATATATATATATATATATATATATATATGTGTGTGTGTTTATATTGCAGATTTTCGCGGATATAAGTATGAATAAGAAAGGTTTCTAGGATTTTCCGCGTCTTGGATTCAATTTCGGCGCCTGGCCACTGACTCCGACGTTTTGGCATGATCCCACATGCCATTATCAAGGAATGATAAGTTCGAGTCACAGGTTTAGGTCTTATATAATTAAACAAATAGAGTTTTCGCTGTGGTCCTTTTCCGAAGACCTACACCCATCGAAGGTTTAGTTCTTATGTAGTTAAACACCTTCAGTTTTCAGTGTGGTCCGTTTAGATAATTTACTTAGGTGTGATAAAATAATATACCTCTAGAATCACCAGGCATCTACGAGATCCCTTGCACCTCTTGCGAACAAACGTATGTAGGACGTACCAACAGACGAATTGACTGCCGAATTCTAGAACATAAGCCTGCAATAAATCGTCAAGAACCTACATCAACTCTCGTGCAACATATGAAACAGAGGGATCAAAAGATCGACCTCACAGGATCTAGAACGTTGGCTAAAATAGATCATGAAAAATCAAGAATCTACAGAGAAGCAATAGAGATTGAAGAAAGGCCACATACTATGAACACCCGAGATGATGCCCAAAGATTACCATCTACATGGAAAACTGCTCTCGCTGCTCACCATGTCATCCCTAGAACAGCGAAGAAGATATGAAGAAAACCACGGTTGGGCAACATCGAGCGTGGTCGACGCTTGGATGGATGTACGGCTTCCGAAACGGACCACACTGAAAACGGAATGTGGTTAACCACATAAGAACTGAACTTTGTATGGGTGTACGGCTTCGGAAACGGATCGCACTGAAAACTGAAAATGTTTAACTACATAAGAACAACCTTGGATGGATGTACGTCTTCGGAAACGGACCACAGCAAAAACTCTATTTGTTTAATAATTATATAAGACCTAAACCTGAGACTCGAACTTATCATTCCTTGATAATGGCATGGGGGATCATGCCGAAACGTCGGAGTCAGTGGCCAGGGGCCAAACTTGAATCCAAGACGCTGTAAACCCAAGAAAATTTTCTTATTCATATATATATATATATATATATATATATATACCGTAGCGTAATCGTTAAGGCACTGCGCTACAAACCTGAAGGTTGAGGGTTCGAGTCCCGGTGGGGTCAGGATTTTTAAACTGATCCAAACCTTCTGGTGGCACCATGGCCCTGGGGTCGACTCAGCCTCTAACTGAAATGAGGACCGGACGCTTGTTCCGGGGTAAAGACGGCCGTCACGCAGGGCTGACAACCCGGCTGACATCAAGTGCCGATTGTCCAGAAAAAGTGGGAGCCTTAACCCCCTACTACCCCAAGGGCATCCTGAGGCCTGTAGTGGGATCACTTATCTTTATATCTAAATAATAAATGCTTCCTCCCGTATTTATATATATATATATATAATGTATATATAAAATATTTATGGACAGTGTGCTCAGAATGGACCCCATAACTGGACATACACAGTAGCCATGAGAGAACTAGGTAAGGAAATACGGGAATAGGGAAGCAAAGGATGCGATAGTTCGAAGTTTTCAAGTGTCAAACCGGAACGTGTAGTTCAGAATAACAGCAGACAGTCAAAGGTGGAAGAAATCTACAAACCTGTAAACATTGAGTGACTGTGTGAAGAAATCTTTAGTGCCACGGAAGCTCTCTCAGTAAGCCACCCTGCACCAGGAGCCTCTTCTAATCCTGATTGATACTTACCTCATTTTAACCTCTCCCTTTGACACGAATTGTCGAGAGAGGAATGTGAACTCAGCATCATAAACATATTTTTTTCACCAGATAAGGACATGGAGAGGTCCCTAGCTGAGTGTTCAGCTCAGTTACGGTGCCACTTCTGAGACAATAAGAATATGTATGACTTGACCCTCATACACCTTACTAAACAAAGCGAAAATTGTAGGTAACTATGAAGGGCATATACTATTAAGTGAATATTCTGAAATTAAAGTTTCCTCACATTTGTGTTTCAGGTGAGAGAAAAAACTCTAAAAACCTTCAGTCAGGAAACTTGTAACGACTTGGGTTTGAACCCGGAACGCTATGTCTGAGGAAATTACATTATTCGGAAATGGTAGAGGCTAATTATTAATTTTCTGTGTTGCTAGTGAAAATGCGATTTTGAAACACGTGAGAAAGCAGATAATGTTATTTTGGTAGAATTCTGTATACATCATCACGTTCGTTCCAATTTACTGTTTGTCTAGTAACTGTTGATTTTACCTTAAACGTATATCATAAGTATACGTACCATTACGCCCAAACAAAAATTTCTTTATTAGTATCGGTGATATCTTGGGAACATGGTTTACAGTAAGATGTTTACAATCAAGAACATATATTTCTCTTAAGAAATAATCTTCGCACATACGAATTTCCAAAAGCATAAGCATCACTTTAAATACGTAACATAAATTGTAATTTTCGGTATCCGAATTCCATATTCCTGCATATGAAACTCTATCGTTTTCGGATGTCATTCTTGGCATCGTTACAGCATATCTGCAACAAAATAAATTAAAATGTATCTGCCCATCTGATTATTGGGTTAAAAATTATTCTTTGAGCTGAAACAAAAGAAACATGAAAAACCTCCAAATAATTACAGGATAATTATAATTAATAATTACAACCACCGCGTGCTGCCCTGTCATGCAGCAGGCCCGGGTTCGATTCCCGGTCGGGACAGACCCCTGGGTGAGATTTCTTTTCGGGGTTTTTCCTCATCTGTAAGACAAATGTCAGGAAGCTTAGGGCTCAACGGCCCCCAAAAATCATCCTGCGATTATCGATAATGAAATCATACGAAATATGCCAAGATTATATTTAGTACTGAAGTGGACTCCACTTAACAAATGAAATTCTGTTTTTGTGTTTAAAGATTTTTTAGGCACAAAGTAGTAATGGGAATAAAAATAATAGTACTGATAATAATAATAATAATAATAATAATAATAACAATAATAATAATAATAATAATAATAATAGACTGCTAGATCATCGGTTGATTAATGTTTTTGACATCTTCCGTTTCCCAATAGCCAATTTTGTCGGTCCATCCAATCTCCTGGTTGTAGATGTTTCTCCTTCATGTATAAAAATATTTCCTGACTCCAGGAGATTTTAAGTCTTTCTCTGCCTCGTCTTCCCTCAGGTTTCCATTCCAAAACAGATTTTGGTAGTCGATCCTCTTCCATTCGCTGGAATGTCCGTACCATCTTAATTGCTGAGTTTTAATATAATCTTAAATAGTGTTTTCAATCTTCATTTTCTCCCTTATGACTGAGTTCCTAATTTTTCCTCTTCTTGAAATTCTTGCTGCCCTTCGTATAAAATCCATTTCCGTTGCCAAAAGATACTTATTTGTTCATCGTCATCATGATCATCATTATCAACAATCACGGATTAAGCCCATGTGGCTTGTTCCGGTCTCATAGATTCTCATTCAAAAAGTTGGATCCATCTCTTCTTCGGTCTGCAAAATTCCTGCATCCTTTTGGTTTGTATTTAATTATAATTTTGGAAATACGATCGTCTTCCATCCTTTGAACATGTTCTTTCCGTTTTTTCTAGATTCTTTTATTCTATCTAAGAGTATAAAGATATTTAGCTCATTTCTAATATCTTCACTTCTTCTCTTATCTAGAAGTTTGCCACCAGCCACACTTCTCAGAAATCTCATTTCAGCTGCTTCTATGATTTTCTCTTATCTTTTAGTTAAAACCCCAAAATTCACTACCATACAATAGTAAGGGGACTGCCACTACTTTATAAAATTTTAGTTTTGTTTCTTTTCCTATGCTTTTAAATAACCTTTTGATTGTTCCACATATATAATTAAGTTTATTAAGTTTGTTAAATAGATTTTTATTTTTAAAATAGGAGATTTCATAACCAAGGTATTTAAAATGGTTCACTTGTTCAATGGGTTTCCCCTCCAGAATTATTTTGGCTTTTACGGTATCTGATCGCTTGAAAGCTAGGATTTTCGTTTTACCTATTGATATTTTGAAATTATATTTCTGTATAATGTTATTTAACTGAAAGAGCGATTTCTGTAGACCATCTTCTGAACTAGATAGTCTTCAAAATGTAAGGTATACTTATTTGTTTTTGTTGTTAATTGCCAAAGTTCTGTTCCATAGTAATGATGCTTTTAACAATTGCATGACATCCGTCCATAGTATTCTGCCCGAAGGCAGGTCCTTCACTTCTAATGCTTGCAGCTTTACTAGGGAATTGTAGGTGTGGTAGTTTCCCGTTGCTTTCCACACCGGTGAAGGATGATAATGATGATGATGATGATAATGATGGCCATATGATTTCGGGGACCGTTTGGGCCTTAGTTTTCCTAACATTTGTCTTAGAGGTGAGGAAAAACCCCGATAAAAACCTCGCCCAGAAAAACTGCCCCGACAAGGCAGCACGCAAACTCGAGACCAGAGCGGTGGAACTGTATGATATGTATTCATTTAATTTTTATTACTGGTATTTTTGTTTTTATCCCACAATATTCCATTGAGGCAAGCAATTGCAAATTTTCCTTTATTATTTATATTTCTTATTTAAGACTATTCTTAATAATAATAATAATAATAATAATAATAATAATAATAATAATAATAATAATAATAATGGTTTGCTTTACTTGATGGAGTTAAGACCGGAAGGTCTTCTCTTCCACCGCACCAAAGTTAAATTATACAAATATCAACAATAAATTAAATGGTCCACCGCTGTGGTCTCAGGGTAGCGTGCTGCCTTGTCACGCAGTGGGCCAGGGTTCGATCCCCGGTCGGGACAGTTTTTCTGCATGAGGTTTTTATCGGTGTTTTTCCTCACCTGTAAGACAAATGTCAGGAAAACTTTAAGGCCCAAACAGTCCCCGAAAATCATATCGCCATCCCAATCATCATCATTCATATTCATCTTAGCTTAAGCTTAGGATTAGGGACTCTCCTGGCGCACCATTATCATCATCACGCATCATATCATCGGGGCAAATTAACCCCGCCTTCCAGGCGCCCCAACCTCAGAAGTGGGTTACAAGTACGCCATGCCAGGAGAGAAATCAGGATTGTCGAAAGACAAACCTGGGGCATTTGAAAAAAAAAAAAAATAAATTAAATAGTTGCCCCGAAAAGAGATCTAACCCACAAGAACTGAAAAGTTTGCTTTTCAGTGGATTAGGATCCTGTCGGAGAATATTACATCATGGTCCATGTAATGCAATCCCTGCTCTCTTCGAGACCTGTTTTATTTAGTTTTAAAAGTTGGCATTCAAGCAAATAGTGATCTATGTGTAACAAAAAATTGCAGAAGAAGTTAGTCAAGTCTTGAGTAGTAATTTATGTGTTAGATCTGTTTTCGTGGCAACTATTAAATTATGAATTATATAAAAAATGATAAAAATTTAAATATGTATTTTTGTCATGTGCCGTCGTCCTCAATTATGTTAAATTGTTGTATTTAAAACATTAACTGGATTTCTTTCGGAAGTTCAGTTCGATCATCAGCAGTATGAATAAGTGCTCCTTGCTGTTATTATTTTATGACGTTGTAGACTGTGATGGTTTTGAAGTATCGATGGTAGCAACTGACTGGTTTTTAGCGATCTCATATAATTGGTTGGACGATTGGGGTGTGTTCTCATTTAGTAGTAAGGTGATGTTGACTTCATTTATAATTTCAAGGCCTTCTAAGAAATTTATCTTAGCTGCAAATTTTTCTTTGTGAACTATCGATAAAGTATTTTATATCGTGTCTATTCCGTGACGGCGTTAATTATGTGTTTAACGTAGCTCCACCCGCGTACATAAAATATTTGAGGTGTTTCTTGTATCTTCTATTAAAATTTCTACTTCTCCTGCTTATATGAAATTTATTACAATCTTTACACGTTAATTTATAGACTCCCTTATTATTAAATTAGTTATATTTTTTCAATTCCTTTATATATTATGTTGTTTAATTTGTTTTCAGTTTTGTAAACTCTCTATATGTTTTTTTTAGGTTGTAGTTAATTTTATGATTTCATTATCAGCGTATGTTAATGTTATCCATGTTTTCTTATTAACAGACTATTTCATGTTTTTATTATTGATTTCGTACATCTCAACGATGGATAAATCATATTTGAAGAGAAACATTATACGCTCAGACCGGGACTTGAACCCGGGACCCTTGGTTCTCTAGACCAAGTGCTCTACCAACTGAGCTACCTGAGCAAGTACCGATCTAAACACAAATCTTTCTCTATATACATTGTAATTCCCATCCACCAAATGCTGTGAAACCATGCTTCTATCTTGCAAATGGCGGCTCCTTTATTAAGAAGACATATTTGGGAATTATACATTACAGCCAGCACGGCTTTTTCCAAGCTTTTATTATTGATTTTGTACATCTCAATGATGGATAACTCATATTTTAAGAGAAAAATTATACGCTCAGACCGGGACTTGAACCCGGAACCCTTGGTTCTCTAGACCAAGTGCTCTACCAACTGAGCTACCTGAGCAAGTACCGATCTAAACGCAAATCTTTCTCTATATACATTGTAATTCCCATCCACCAAATGCTGTGAAGCCATGCTTCTATCTTGCAAATGGCGGCTCCTTTATTAAGAAGACATATTTGGGAATTATACATTACAGCCAGCACGGCTTTTTCCAAGTTTTTATTATTGATTTCGTACATCTCAATGATGGATAAATTATATTTGAAGAGAAAAATTATACGCTCAGACCGGGACTTGAACCCGGGACCCTTGGTTCTCTAGACCAAGTGCTCTACCAACTGAGCTACCTGAGCAAGTACCGATCTAAACGCAAATCTTTCTCTATATACATTGTAATTCCCATCCACCAAATGCTGTGAAGCCATGCTTCTATCTCGCAAATGGCGGCTCCTTTATTAAGAAGACATATTTGGGAATTATACATTACAGCCAGCACGGCTTTTTCCAAGTTTTTATTATTGATTTCGTACATCTCAATGATGGATAAATCATATTTGAAGAGAAAAATTATACGCTCAGACCGGGACTTGAACCCGGGATCCTTGGTTCTCTAGACCAAGTGCTCTACCAACTGAGCTACCTGAGCAAGTACCGATCTAAACGCAAATCTTTCTTTATATACATTGTAATTTCCATCCACCAAATGCTGTGAAGCCATGCTTCTATCTTGCAAATGGCGGCTCCTTTATTAAGAAGACATATTTGGGAATTATACATTACAGCCAGCACGGCTTTTTCCAAGTTTTTATTATTGATTTCGTACATCTCAATGATTGATAAATCATATTTGAAGAGAAAAATTATACGCTGTTCTTAATAAAGGAGCCGCCATTTGCAAGATAGAAGCATTTCTTCACAGCATTTGGTGGATGGGAATTACAATGTATATAGAGAAAGATTTGCGTTTAGATCGGTACTTGCTCAGGTAGCTCAGTTGGTAGAGCACTTGGTCTAGAGAACCAAGGGTCCCGGGTTCAAGTCCCGGTCTGAGCGTATAATTTTTCTCTTCAAATATGATTTATCCATCATTGAGATGTACGAAATCAATAATAAAAACTTGGATAAAGCCGTGCTGGCTGTAATGTATAATTCCCAAATATGTCTTCTTAATAAAGGAGCCGCCATTTGCAAGATAGAAGGATGGCTTCACAGCATTTGGTGGATGGGAATTACAATGTATATAGAGAAAGATTTGCGTTTAGATCGGTACTTGCTCAGGTAGCTCAGTTGGTAGAGCACTTGGTCTAGAGAACCAAGGGTCCCGGGTTCAAGTCCCGGTCTGAGCGTTTAATTTTTCTCTTCACATATGATTTATCCATAATTGAGATGTACGAAATCAATAATAAAAAACTTGGAAAAAGCCGTGCTGGCTGTAATGTATAATTCCCAAATATGTCTTCTTAATAAAGGAGCCGCCATTTGCAAGATAGAAGCATGGCTTCACAGCATTTGGTGGATGGGAATTACAATGTATATAGAGAAAGATTTGCGTTTAGATCGGTTCTTGCTCAGGTAGCTCAGTTGGTAGAGCACTTGGTCTAGAGAACCAAGGGTCCCGGGTTCAAGTCCCGGTCTGAGCGTATAATTTTTCTCTTCAAAAAAGACTATTTCATGTTTTGTTATATTATGCCATTTTTTCTTGTTTTCTTTTTCTTTATAAGCACATCTATGATTTGTTTATTAAATCCGTTACTTTTTGCCACGTTGTAAATGTATTCTAATTATTTGTTATGATGAATACTGTTTAGTGGTAATTTTAACATTCTGTAAATTAGGCTAATAATGTTCCAAGTTAAAGAATAGAATTATGGAATATTTACCTAAAAGGTCCGTCTCCTCAACTTTATTATTTATTTATCTGTAGAGCTTTTGGGACTAGTCCCACCATCAGCAGGATTCAAAACTGATGTTTCACTGAAGATCTGGTAGAGGGGGTTACACGTACTGGGTTCGTTTTCATTTATAAGATGGTTGTTGTTGTTAACTGCCTTCGAAATTTCCATCTCCTCGATTACATTTATCTTCGCTGGATTATTTTCTCTGTGCATTACTGTCTGGGTGTTTCATAAAGGACATCGTATGTTTGATATTGAAAACACCCTGAAAGTATTACACAGAGAAAATAGATAAACGTACACGAGGAGATGAACATTTTGAAGGCAGTTAAAAACAACGACCATCTAATAAATGAAAACGGACCCAGTACGTGTAACTCTACCATATCTTCAGTGAAACACCAGTTTTGAATCCTGCTGATGATGGGACTACTCCCAGATAAATAACTAATAAAGTTGAGGAGACGGACCTTTTAGAAAAATATTTCATAATGAATCTTATAAAATTTGACTATTAATGTTCTGTTTATTTGTTGGTGTGGGGATCTAGTTTTGTTATTAGTGGTGAGAATATTGTTTGTAGATTTGCGTAATTACATAATTTTTCTACTTTTTTCTTTAGTTGTAGTTTATTTTGTTATTAAGTTATATTTCGATTCTAAATTCTATTACATTGTGCATATTGTTTAGTTCCAGCAGGATTTAAATTTCCTTTCTGTTCTAATTCCCACAAATAACTGTGACGTCATCTACATATCTTGTGATTAACTTTATATTAAAATTATTTATTAAGTTTTCATAATGTTTATTTTATAAATCTTATAAATATATTTAGCTAGTTTACCTGATGTGGGAGATCACATTGGGATTCCATCTTCTTGCTTACATATTTCGTTTTTTAAATTAGAAGTAATTTTGTCTCATTATAATTTTTGTGACTGTATAGTTGATTTATGTATTCTGTATTAAAATCTACAACTTGATTAATAACATAATAGGCATAAAGCAAACAACATACAGATGGCATGGAAAGAACAAAAATATAATAATAATAATAATAATAATAATAATAATAATAATAATAATAAAATGATTATAATAATAACTTTTAAATTGTTTAAATAATTGGTAATGAAAGTGAAAAATATGATATAATAAAAAACTTACCTGGATGTGGATATATATTTTATTGCCTAAGGAAATATTTGGTGAGTTTATTAACTGTTTTAAGTAGGAGGGAGGGCTTTTTGATAAAAGAGGGGAGGGAATACCAGATTCGGGTGGCTGAAACAAGGAAATATGAGGGACAGTGAGATGATTGATATAGAGTGAAGTTTTCTCTCGATCAATGTTTAAATTACGGTGGGAGTTGATGAATGGAAGCGTTTACAAATATAAAGTGGTGATTAGGTGGACAAAGTGTTGTATAAGAAGCAGCGAAAATGCATCTTTCGCCTGTCTTCCAAACGGAGCCAAGACGACATTTTAAATGTTGGAGATATATATGTGATTAACGTAGGTTGCATTTATAAAGTGCACGAGCATTATGAACGCGTTGCAGTCTTTGCTCATGTCGGTTAAGAGTTAGTCGTGGAAATCGAAATGCAGCGTAATCAAAGTTGAGACACGCACTTTTTTAAATAAAAGAAGGAAATTTATCAAACTCTTTAGAGAATGAAAGAATGATTATATATATATATATATATATATAGATAGAGAGAGAGAGAGAGAGAGGAGAGAGAGAGAGAGAGAGAGAGAGAGAGAGAGAGAGAGAGAGAGAGAGAGAGAGAGAGGAGAGAGGAGAGAGAGAGAGATTTAATAGACTTGGACGGCCGATAACGATAGCTTGTGACTTATCAGGATTTATACTAAGGTCAGTTCCTTTCGTCCAAATTGCTATAGAATCAAGGTCATCTTTAAGTTGTTTAAATGGATCGTTAATCGATTCTGGTCTAGTAAGTGTATATAGTTGTAGGTAATCAACTTAGATATATTTGCAATGCTTTATGCAGTCAATGATGCCAGTAATATGAATCGAAAATGTAAATGAACCATAAATTCAACTTTTTATTATTCTGCATTCTACTGACCTCCATGAATAAAAACGGTACAACAACACACCTGTTTGGTTGGCAGTGAGGTAGGAGTGGAACCGCGGAATCGAATTTTCAGATAAATAAATAATAGTATTAAAAAACTAAAACAACACGCTTTATTTGAAAACCGAATTAAAAAAATTAAAAAAAAATAATTTCGAACACGGTTGGGATAAAATTAAAGTGGTCAATAAAAAATCATCTCCAACACATATAGAATAAAACTAGAGTTATCAACAAAGAGAAAATAATTTTACCATAAAAATTGTGGGGTGTTCTATATCAATTAATATATTTGATAATAGACATATTGGTAAAAGTAAAGTTATTAAGAAGAAAATGTAAAAATCATAAAAAGGACTCCACGCTTTTGAAGGTAAATTCATTTTCTTTTTGTTGATAACTCTAGTTTTATTATATATGTGTTTGAGATGATTTTTTTGTTGACCACTTTAATTTTATCCCAAGCGTATTGGATATTAAAATTATTTTTCATTTTTTTAGTTCGGTTTTCTAATAAAGCGTGTTGTTTTAGTTTTTTAAAACTATTAGTTATTTTTTTATTTTTTAGTTTTAATATTTTACAGAATAAGATAAAAATTTAAGTATCTATAAATTCGATACTATTTTAGTATGAGCTAAAAGTAATACTCTTCTAAAAAATTCCCTGCCAGCCGGATTTCTACCAGCGACCTATGGATTACTGAAATTATATACCACTAGAGTTTACCGCTCTACCAACTAAGCTCTTACAACGTATGACAAAAAAGTCAACAAGTCCGAATCCTATTATACCAGTTTTCATTTTCTTCTGATGATCCTGGCCAGGATTTTAGAAACTAAATATGAAATTAGTATATTGTCACGGGTTCATTACAAGTATACAAAGTTTCAAGTCGATCCAATGTTTCTAAGGGGGTGAAAATCTTCTTCTTCTTCTTCCGAATGCAGTATTGGGTGATGATGCCCGTTCTGCGACTACAAAAACTGATCTTTCCATCGGTTGAAGTGTCTTCCGAGGTCTCTTTTGCCTTTAGGGTTGAGGTGGTAAATCATCTTTTGGTAAACGGGAATTTGACATTCTCTGGACGTATTGCAACCATTTAATCTGATAATTTTGTATATGTTCAACCATTTCCCTACTATTCCACTGCATCCTTATCTCATCACTTTTCATTCTATCCCTTAATGTTACTCCAGTTAGTGATCGGAGGAATCTCATTTGTGAACTATTAATGCGGGATTTATCTTTTGCTCGAAGTGTCCACCATTCACTTCCGTATAATAGAGCAGGTTTGGCTATGGCATTATGAAATCTCAATTAGATTTCTTTCCTCATTTCTTTTCCAAAATTTCTCCTAATTATACCATTTAATCTGTTATACTTTTCTAAATTTGTTTCCACATCTTTTTGATTATGAAACTGTGATATATTATTACCTAAATAATTAAAGTGTGTTACTTGTTCTATTGGTTTATTATTTATTATTATTTATACTCTCGAAAGTCCCATTCCAGTGATTGCCATGGATTTGGTTTTATTTTCAGATATTTTCATGTTGTATTTTTCCAGGATATTCTGCAATTTGGACACTGATCTCTGCAAATCATCTTCATTCTCCGCTAGAAGTACTTGATCATCTGCGAAGATTATTGTTTGTATTTGATTTCCTCTACATATTTTTACTCCAGGGGGGTTTAGTTTTTTCCACTCCTGTACAATTTTATTTAGATATAGAATAAACAGTAATGGAGATAGTCCACATCCCTGTCTTAAACCTTGGTTAATTTCAAATTTATCTGCTATTTTCCCATGATCTAACTTTACTTTTATAAATGTGGTTTCATATAAACTTTTTATAGCATTTATTAGGCCCCTATATTAGTGGGGACTTGGTAGCTTTCCAATATTTTCCACATTATGTCCCGTTTGACTCTGTCATAGGCCTTTTGAAAATCTAAAAATAATGTATATAGGGGGATATTAGTTTCTTTCCACTTCTCAATTAGTTGTTTTATAACAAATATAGCGTCGATACACGATCGGCCTTTTCGGAATCCACATTGTTCCTCTCCAATTTTATCTTCTGTAATTTTCTGAAGTTTTCGTTTTAAAATGGATGTATATATTTTATATGCTGTTCTCAACAATGAAATACCTCTATAATTTGAACAG
Organism: Diploptera punctata; assembly: GCA_030220185.1. NCBI lineage: Eukaryota > Metazoa > Arthropoda > Insecta > Blattodea > Blaberidae > Diploptera > Diploptera punctata. The sequence goes on along the minus strand of JASPKZ010006444.1, from coordinate 552,662 downwards.
TTACTTTTTTCTCCTTTCTTATGGATGGGTATTACTAATGATGTTTTCCAGTCCTGAGGTATTATTTCCGTGTGCCCATATATCATTAAAAATTTGTACCAATCTATATATAGAGTGGTTTCCCACCATATTTCCAAAGCTCCATTGGTATACCATCTACTCCACTAGCTTTTCTATTTTTCATTTTCTTGATAGTTTCTATCACTTCATCCAATGTTATAGCATTATATTCTTCTGTGGGACAGGGAGGTGTATTTGTTTCTTCTTTCCTCTGCATATAATAACTGTCTGAAATGCTGTGTCCATTGTTCTGCTGTCATTCATTCCATTTATAGCCAATTTATCCGTACAATCTTCTTTTAATCGCTGGAATACTTTTGAAACCATATTTTTTTGCTCCTGTGACATCTCTTTCTATATTTTTTATAAAACTTTCCCATCCTTCATTTTTTAATTTTCTAGATAATTTTCTGACTATTGCTCTTTTGTGTTTGTAATCTATTCTATCATTAATAGTCCCAGAATTAAGCCATTTTAAATAAGCTATCTTCTTATTACTGATTGCTTCTTTTATTTCTTCATTCCAAAACTTTCAATCGAGTTTTTGGTCTATTTTTGGAGGTTCCCATACATTAATTTGCTGCTTTTTTTTATTGATTCTTTTAATTTTATCGAATCTATTTCTACATCTCCAACTCTTGGTTTCAAGTTTTGTTTTATTCAATTTTCATATAACTGTCTTAAACTATCTTGTTCTAACAGCTGTACTTTGTATTTTTCGTTTTCTGATGTATTTTCTACTTTCCTTCTAAATTAAGGTTTGTTCGTTCTAATTTTTCCAACTACTAAAAAGTGATCAGAATCTATTTCTGTCCCCCTATAGACTCTCGTATCCATTATTTGTGTCCAAAATTTTTTGTTTGCTATTATGTAATCTATTATAGATCTGGATCCCCGACTCATCCAAGTAAACTTACGTATTTCTTTATGTTTGAAAAATGTATTTGTAATTCGTAGCTGGTTATACATACAAAAATCTCTTAAAATTATCCCTTTATCATTTACTTCATTTTCTCCATGTGGACCAATTAAATCTTTAATGATTTTATTTCCAATTCTGGCATTGAAGTCTTCTAATATTACTATCTGGTCATTTTTATTTATTCTATCCTTTATATCTTGTAATTCATTATAGAATTTCTCTGCTTCCTTTTTATTTCCAGTAGATGGGGCATATATTCCTATTATTGTTAAAGTATCTTCCTAACTTTAATCTTATTGTTACTATTCTGTCACTTATCCTGGAATAAGTTATTTTTTTCTCCAATTTTGTTTTATTAAAATAGCAATTCCAGATTTGGCTCTTTCTGTCTTTTCTACTTCTGAATAGATCATATGATAATCTCCCATTTCTGTTGATCCTTTACCTTTCTTTTTTGTCTCACTAATAACAGCTATGTCTATTTGTCTTTTTTTTTCAATTCCTCTACCAATTCTTCACCTTTTTTATCAAGTCATCTTACGTTCCAGGTGGCCAAATTCCAGTAATTATAAATCCTTCGTTCTTTGCCTGTCGTCATAGTTTTATTATCCGCCTGCTTATTTCTTGTAGTGGGGGGTGAAAATCGTGTTCAAAATTCCGTTACATACATACAAAGACACGTTTTTTTATTTTCTGGCGATACCAAAAACAGCATACAACAATTCACCACGAGGAAGAAGAAGCTTGGGAAGACCAAGTAAAAGATGGAAAGAGCAGCAATTTAGAGCCGGAACAGGCTAGTAAATAAGCCTAAACTGTAAAGAAGCAGAAGAAGAGACGAGTTTAGAAACAAATAATAAAATATTGTATTATCACGGGTCCTTTACGAGTATACAAAGTTTCAAGTCGATCCAATATTTCTTAGTGGGTGAAAATCGTGTTCAAGAATTCCGTTACATAGATGCAAAGACACGTTTTTGATTTTCTGATGATTCTGGCCAGGATTTTAGAACATAAATACGAAATTATTGAATTGTCACGGGTCCTTTACAAGTATACAAAGTTTCAAGTCGATCCAGTGTTTCTAAGTGTGTGAAAATCGTGTTCAAAAAATCCGTTACATAGATACAAAGACACTTTTTTGTTTCATTATCTGATGATTGTGGCCAGGATTTTAGAAACAAAATATGAAATTATTGTTTTTTCACAGGTCCTTTACAAGTATACAACGTTTCAAGTCGATCCAATGATTTTACGTTGGTGTAAAACGCGTTGAAATGTTCCGTTAAATAGACTAATATAAGGCGTATAAAATCAATAAATTTCATTTTTACAGTAAGACTTTTGTATTAACCGTGTCAAAAGCACTGAAAAAAGTCGACTGGTATTAGAACAGTCAATTTACTCTGATCCATAGCCTCAAGAGCGTTTTCAGTAATTTTAAGTGATGCGGATGCTATGCTGTAACCAGCGCTGTATCCTGATTGCGAAGTGTCAAGAAGTTCGTGGTCATTTAGATACTCGATTAGTTTCTTTTTTCTTTACAATCCGTTCCAATGTTTTTGATAAGGTAGGTAAGATACTGATAGGTCTATAATCTTGAGGGGAAGTGGGTATCTGGGCCCATGCCTCCACCCCTTGGAATACCTCGGTCAAAGACCATACTCCCAAGTTCCAGACTTGTCCTCCCTATCTATTCGCGTCCACGTTCAAAGGTTCTCGGCTTAAAACCAACACCTCAGGGAGAAGGAGTTGGTGTCGCAACTTCAGGGAAATTGCTGAGCTACATAGCACGTCAGGTCGCTCATTCCTGACGACCCCACAGTTGGTCCACGGACTCCTCGAGCCTAGCCGGGAGGACAGCTGTCGCAGATCCACCGACCGTTCCCCTGTTCTACCTCCAGGGACACATCCTGCAGCCGTTGTGAGACCGGCTAGGGCTTGAATCCTCAAGCCCCGCAGTGTGAGACTTTAGTACATCCAGGTGCTCATCCCCTGGTGACCCCACAGTTAGTCCACGAGTCCGTAGGCTTAACCGGGAACCAGCACAGTAGAGGAAGTGGGTATATTTACTTTGGTGATAAGACATATATGCATTTCCTTCCATATAGCTGGGTTTGTCGTAGTCTTAACGGAAACATTAAATATATGCGCCAACGTTGGCAAGATAATGTCCAAGAATAATGGTGATACAGTGAACACCTGTTGCACTATATTTAATTTCTCGCAGTGCTTTTGTAATCATTATTTATGTAAGAAAAGAAAAACAATTATCTAATGGGAGCAAGTTCAGTCAGCCTATTATATACTGTCATATTTATATTGTTCGTAAAGTATTTGTCCACACGATAAATTAAGAATGTACTCCTTCTTCCGTCTGTCTGTTGTAATCCTTCCCTAAGGCCCATTGTTTGAAGACTTTTACAAATATCTGATGATGGAATACCAGGGTCAATATATATATATATATGTGTGTGTGTGTGCTTGTTAGTTTAGAATTTCTAATTAATCGATTTGTTTTGTTCCTTAGTCGTTTGTATTGATTTAGCTTAAAGTCACATTTCTTGCGTAGGTACGGTAAGCAAGTTTCTAACAAATGAGGGTGTCATCCAAGGCGGAGAAGGTTGTCTAGCTCTCTTCGTTTTGAAAAGCATGTCGATCATATAACTGCAAAATATTATTATTAATCATTTCGACTTTTTCATTTACAGACTTCAAGCCACATATGAGAGTCCAGTCTACCTGTAGCACGTCCTCAAATTGTGCTTCCTTGTCTTTTTGTTTCAAGTCTCTGTATGTTATTTCCTTTGGTGGTCTGTCTGGGTTCCTGTAAGGCATAGGCAATATATTGTATTGTATTGTAAGCCCATGTTTCCCTTTACAGAGATTTGGGCGCTCTCCCCCTACAGGGAAGAATTTGAACCATATTAATTTAGTTACACTTGTTTCCAGGTATATGTAATTTTTGAGTGGACCGTGGTCAGCGTTCCGACTCATATTGCTATCTAGGAAACCAAAGTAATACTAGAACGGGAAAATTCGGTAAATTTTGCTTAGAGGCCTTTTCATTCAGGATTTTTACGAGCCTGAAAATCTTCAGACTCGGGACCCACGGCTTAAAGTCCCTCCCGGAGGACTTGCTCCTTGGATTTTTCCGTCCTAAAAGATCCATCAACCACGGCCGGGTTTGAACCCGCGACCCTCGGGACCAGAGGCAAGTAGCATAACCACTAGTCCACCGCGGCCGATACATAGGCAATATATCGTACGCTGAAAGTCCGGATTGTTAGTCAAGTGTGTCTAATTTATTCAATGAAATTCTACGGATTCCTAATATATTTTATGAACTTACTTAATGTATGAAATTAATATCTATAAGATATTAAAATGTGGTGGGTAGGATTTAGACGAAGAACTATACTACAACATTGGAACATTATCTCAAGTTCTGCGGACTACTTTATTGCCGTCATCACATTTGTTTTAAAATTTCCCATAACAATGTTCTCATAATGTGGCAATAATATCAGTAAAGGAATTTTGAAATCATGTAAGTAACTGATTTTTTTAGGTTTATTTACTACACAGGTATATGGGGTAAATAATTCAATGAAAATAATTCAAGTTTAGCTAAATATTCGTTTGGACTATGATAGATCATTTTGGGTTGTAAATCAATCTTACATAAGCAATACCTCACCCAGAACGTATCCCGACCAGTGATCGAAGTCGGACCCGCTGCTTACGAGGCACCGACGCTACCCCGATACCAGAGCGGTGGACTAAATGAAATAATAAATTACAAAAATAATGAGGTTCATATTATCATACTGATATTAGCTCTGGTATGTGATTCGGACGCTTTTTTATGATTTCTACCTTAACAATGAGTCCAGACATAATCTACATCGTGCATATTAATCGATTCGCGAAGTAAATTATGGCTAGCAATTATGTATTTGAAAGCAACAATTGTTATCGTGCTCCAAATTTGAAGATACTTATGTGAGCTGAAAACTGATTTATAGAGTTAAAGTTTAGTTCTTGTTACATTATGTACCCAGTAGCAAATTTATTAACATTTTCTCTCTCCATGGCACAACAGCCTAGAAGGCCCTTAGTTTAAAAGTCGGCTGCTGTCCTCACATCCACATGTGTTCATCACAGAGGTATATGATCATCCAGCTAGTGTAGGGGTGACATGTGGTCGGCATGTTGGTCCTCCAGCCGTTATAGCTGGTTTTCTCAAGTTGAAGCCGCTACAGATTGTAGCTATCCAATTGCCTCACGATGCTGGGTTGGCACCGGTCCAGTAATGGCCGAAATTCCATGAAAAAATTTCATCCACCATGGATACCTGAATCAGCGCAATTACCCTAGCTCTGAGCGGCATCTTGCGGCTATGGATGGGGTATTTACATTTTCAATGAAGTGTAAATATGTGGGTGCTGATTGTTTATACACTAGGTTTATTCGAGTCGGCCGCGGTGGACTAGTGGTTATGCTCCTTGCCTCTGGTCACGAGGGTCGCCGGTTTAAAACTGGCCAGGGTCGATGCATTTTTTTAGGGTGAAAAATCTAATGAGCAAGTCTTCCGGGAGGGGCTTTAAGCCGCCTGAAAATTTTCAGGCTGTTGAATAAAATGACTTCTAAGTAAAATTTTCCGACCTGAATATTCTAGTAGCCTAATATTTTGGTTGCCTGTCAAATGTCTCATTGAGCCAGTGTGTTAACCATATGCCATTTATGTACGAAAAAAGTAACTAATTAACTTGATACAATAACTTATAACAAAGGAGACGACATGGCTCAACGTTTGACTACGTCATTGAATATGCAGATAAATAGATAGGTTTATTGGAATTAAATAGAGCTGACGTATAAGATTAACAATTGGAGTTAAATCAAAAATAAGAATACGTAACACGATTATGTAATGTAAAACCCTCCCTACGACCTTAAGTAATTCATAGAGTGAGAAATAATTGAAACATTCACATATCATATGTAGGCTGCAAAGAATATGAAAAAGGTAAGAGCTTACATCACATCTGTGGACAATTATCAGATTTGACTATTTAATGCTTTGTCTTCGCATCATTACCTAGCCCACACTGCAAACAGGTGTCTGCTGAATAGTTACATGAAATTCGGACAATACAGTTCATATAATTATATATTTTATAATCTTAGGCCCTATATTATTCGATTGTGTATGGCTGATAGCAAAAATTTCCTTCATGAAGTACTATTAGGACTACTTTAAGATATACAAAAAGTTTCTTGATTGGCAAATGACTTAAGACTGAGAGAAATATTGATAGTTGAATTTCATGAATGTCGGTTTATGTATTTAACCACTCTAGGATCTACGAGTTTTAATTTAATTTTCTTTTAATTATGTACAATATTTTATAAACCGCATACAATACATGAAATAAACTTTCAAACGTTTGTAATCTGAAATGTAAAAAATGATATAATTTATTTTCAGCAGACCTGATGAGAACATTAAACTGTAAGGACACCTTTCTTGTATTTGAACTGTATTATACAGTACCAAACTTTCAGAATTTATAAAAATGCTGAGTATCACAATTAATGGGAAACAAGATATAGTAATAATAGTAGTAGTAGTAGGACTTTATTAGACAAACAGTAAGATATTTACAACATTATTTATAAATATGGGTCGCACGGGCAGTAAGCCGTACGTGCTGTTGACAGTCCGTTATAATAAAGTAATAATTGGTACTAGTGTAAAGAAAAATGAACTACAAAAAAAGCAATAACATTACAATTACATAAAGAAAACACAATAACATTACAATTAAATAATAACACAATAGCATTATACACTAAAAAAACATTAACATTAAAATTACATAAAGAAAACACAATAAAAATATATTTAAATAATAACACAATAGCACTATACATTAATTTATTTATATATAATTGTTAAGAATTCATGGTATTGCATTTTGATAACATATCTGTCATGAATAGGTGTTGTCCTTATTTTCCGCGTTTTGTCCAGAAATTTAACGAGGTGTATCCAATTTTCTGGATTTACCAATAACTCGTAGCATGCCAATCTTTCCCGATTTGAATTTAGAAATCTTTCCGGTAATAACTGACGTCTCCAATATTCTAAATCATTACATTTTCCTAATATATGTATCTCATCTTCAAATTTCCCGCACATTGGACATATTCGCATATCGTGATCGTCGCTAATTTTTAGAAATTTCCATGCCCCTAGCCTAAACCAAGCAAGCCCTGATCTCTCCTTAAATCCTAGGTTGAGTATATACGATTCTTTTCCCCAGACGTGTTTTAGGTCTCTTTGTAAACACAGTGAGCGTTTTCCTGTACATTCGGCGAAGGTATCTTGTTGGTTTACATCTAAGTACCTCCTCCTTATTTTTCTCCACACGTTCTTGCGATTTTCAGTCCCTTTTTCCCATATCCAGCCCATCCCAATCTTTTGCAGTTCTCTCCTAACCTCGTCTGCCCAAAATTTAACATCTATGTTTTTAATTTCGTGGTCGTAACAAATTTCTCTAAGCATTGTTTGTTCACCTTGGATTACTCGCAACCAGTATTTGAGTACACGAATTTTACAGTTCATGTCGTCCTGAAATGACCCGAATTCATATAAAATTCCACAGTTAGAAATGGCCTTAGTAAGTCTTGTAATATATTTTAGAAAATGCGTATATACCTTATTTAGTACTTCCGTTCTTTGGAAACCCCAAATCTCACTACCATAGTGCATTACTGGCCCGACTATCGCTCCATACATTTTTTCTAATGTGCTGACTGGAATATCAGGCACTCGACCCAGAATACCGAGTACACTGTTAAGTTGTCCCCTCCCTTTAAATAATGCTATATCAATATGTTTTTTCCACTTCCCGTTCATTTCCAACGTCGTACCAAGATGTTCAAAATGTTTCACGTTTTGAAATACTTGATCTCTGTATTTCCATTCCTCTGCTCTACCATAAACCGTCCCATTTTTTAAAGGTCATTGTGTTTGTCTTACTAACATTTACAGTCAATCCCCAATTCCTACAGTATATTTCCAGTAGGTCAAGACCTCTTTGCAATCCCTTGATTGTCTTGGAACAGATAATTAAATCATCTGCATAGAACACAACTGGGACTTTAACAGTTCTTATCTCCGGAGCCTCAATTTTTCCTTCTAGCATTACGTCTACAATATCATCAACGAATAGATTAAATAGCGTTGGTGATAAAATGTAACCTTGTCTCACTCCCCGATTGGCTTCACTGCTCTCTGTAATGTGACGTTGGTTTACTTTTATACAAAATTTAACATGTTTATAAATTGACATTAAACATGTATCATTTTATGAGACAATCCTTTCCGGTTTAATTTTTCCCAAAGTGCGCTTCGGTCCACAGTATCAAATGCCATCTTAAAATCAATGTATGCACAAAATAATTTACCCCCCTTCATTTTCAGATTGTCTTCAATTAATGTTCTCAGAACAAATATGTTGTCCACCGTGGAGTACCCTTCTCTAAAACCTGCCTGATATTTTGAGAGCCTATTGTTCCCTTTAGCCCATTGCCTTATTCGTTCGTAAAGTACTTTAGAATATATTTTTCCGAACACTGACAAGAGACAAATTACCCTGTAACTTTCTGGTATCTGTGCCCCACCTTTCCCTTTGTATAGAGGTTGGATGACACCTGTCGCCCAGGCTTCTGCATAACCTCCTCTATTAAAAAGTTTGTTGAACGCAGTTTTCAAAAGTCTAATAATTTATTGGATGATATATTTTTCAAGAATTCCCCTGGTATTCCATCAATTCCTTGGTGCTTTACCATTCTCTAAATATTTAATGGAATAAATCACTTCATTTTTCGAAATATCCTGATCCAGCATTTGAATATGAATTGGGTCAGGGATCTCAACTATATTTCCTTGATTATATCTTAACCTCTCATTTCCCAGCTCCCTAAAAGTAACTTCTCTATTCCCCGGGCGTTATTCTTGTCCGATTTATGGACTTTACTTTGAAATCCCTTATGATTTTCCATATGTCCGCAATGTTCCCACTTTCAGTCGCGACTCTCATTTCTTCGGATTTCTTATTTTGCCATGCTAGTTTTGTTTCTCTCAATAATTCTTTATATTCCTTTCTCTTTGTGCATAATTTTTTTGCTTTCATCTGTGCTTTATTTTCTTAAACTTTAAAACACTACTTTCGACAAACTTCTTCTTCTTTCTACATGCATTATGGTACCACCCTTTGTCCTTCTGGTTCATTGCGTTTTTAACCTTGAATTTTTCCCCTGCATTTTGAAAACATTCTGTCAAAGTTTTAATAATTTCCTCCCCGTTAAGATCATTTAATTGCAGATCCTGTATTAGCGTTTCCAAACTCCTGATAAATTATTCTCTCCGATGCTCTATCCACCTGTAACGTGTAATTGGCCGCAATATTGTTGCCACCTCATCATTAACTGTCTCACTAATACCTTTCATATTTAAAATAAGTTTGTTTGGGAAGTGGTGTGATTTGATTCTGGAAACTATACAGAAATTACTTAGGACTGGAATCATGTGTTGTGTGCTTATTGAATAATCGATTACGCTACCTCCATTTTTATTAATAAATGTCAGTTCTCCATTTTTATCTTCCCCATATTTCCCATTCAGAATTTCAAGTTCAAATGCATCGCAAAAAGCTAACAATTAGTTTTCTTCTTAATTTATTATCTTATCTTTGCTTCTCCTGCCCTCACCTCGTATTTCATTATCATCTGATTTTATAGTGATATTTTTCTCCCCAATCCTACAGTTAAAGTCCCCTATAATTATTATTCCCGCTTAATAATAACAGTTGGGTGTCGTAGACTCTGATATCAGGGTATGTGGACGAATGGGGAATTCCTCGCAGGAAGCCCAGATTGAAAGCAGACCCACATTCGTTCTTCGCTGGAATGATTATTTAATTATATTATTAACAGTAATACACCTCTATTTTGGTTGCAGATAGGGCATAAGAAAGAGATGTGACAATTACATCAATTATAATTTGAGGGAATTAGGGTAAAGGAGATTATTGGAAAATGTTTTCAGGATAGGAAATTAATGAGAGTTTATGTCCGGGCTGCCATGTAACTACGTATTCGATAGTGGCTATGAATGAGTGAGTTGGGTATTTAGTAGGGAATCATAATATTCTGCTCAAATATTTATCAGAGTTTGTTCAACCAAAATAATTTTCCTGAAAATAAGAATAATTCTCTATATGATATTTGAAATAAAATGTTTAATTCCACTTTAACCACAATCTTATAAATTTGAATGATATTGGGTAGCTTAATTCTTTCACAAATGAATTTGAGTGCAAGAATTTATAAGTTTAAGACATAAAATAAAAATATTAATTTTCAATTTACCCAACACTTCAGAAACTACAAAGATAGTGAGTTCGGTACCAGGCATAGAAATTCTATACAAATATAAGAGTGAGTGGAACGATAATAAGTTACATTCAATTGGCAAAACTCTCTTTAATACTATATATATATATATATATATATATATATATATATATATATATATATAATTCCGATTTTACAATAATACAAAAATTATATGATCTAAAGATGTCTGTAAGGAAAACGAAGACCATGGCTTTTAGAGGAAGAGATCCAGTGAGATCCAAAATTATTTTAGAAAATCAAAGTATAGAATAGGTGTCTTCTTTCAAATATTTGGGCTGTGATGTTGGCTACAATGTGGAAAGAGATAGTGGCTCCAAAATAAATACATTTCAGATGGTGTGTGGATCAATACAGAGAACATTCAAAAATAAAATTAGAAAAGAAACCAAGATAAAAATGTATAATTTTATGGCGGTTCCCACAATATTGTATGGATGTGAAACTTGGGCTCCAGTGAAAAAACAGAAGGATAGAATACAGACGGCGGAGATGAGGTTCCTAAGACAAGTAAAAGGATGTACAAGACTTGATAGAATAAGAAATGAGGATATAAGACAAGAATTGAAAGTACAGCCTTTATTGAGTAAGGTCACGAATTACAGACAGAAATGGATTGATCATATGGATGGAATGAGTAAGGAGAGGTATCCATTGTTAGCAAGAAATTATCAAGCAAGAGGAAGACGTGATGTTGGAAGACCTAGAGGACGTTGGGCTGATGCATTATGAGGTCGGAACGGGCAATTGCCTAATCCCTGGAGTGATGATGATGATGATGATGATGACAATAATACAATTGATTTAAAAGACCCTATAGAACATTTATGGGCGTTTATGAAACCTAGGGTCCATAACAGAAATCCTTCTTCCAAAGAAGAATTGAAGAAGGTGGTTACTGAAGAACGGTGCAATATCAGTCTTCAGATATGAGATAGGCTTGTTAGTTCCTTGCAGCGTATATGTCAAGCTGTTATTAAAGCTAAAGGTTACCCTACAAAGTATTAAGGACAGTTCATTTTATTTATTTTTGTTTCCCCATTCTGACTGTATGAATAGAAAAGTGACTATAAAATGTACAACTATTAAAGTTTTTTTAAATATATTATACGCTAAATGTTTATAGAAATTGTTGATTTGTATATATTATGTAAAGAAGTGTACCTGAAAATGTTTAGTTAATGGCAAAATATAATTGCAGTATTGTGAGAATTAAAATTGTGCTATTTCAATTATGAAATGTAAGTGTATGAAAAACAAATTGACATACTGTAAGAAAGGGTATTCTAATTATGAAAGTATATTAATATCAGGCATGAATAAAATAATATTATAATGATATTGTGAAAAGAAAAATTAATATTTGAATCAGAAAACGAGGTCCACGGTTCGATTCTTGGTTCAGACAATTTTTCTTTTCACAATATAGTTATAATATGATAATAAGATCCATTATTGGAACTGTGTTAAAATAACAGTATTGGAAAATGTTACATAACGAATAAAATATATGTTAATTTGTATACATGTTATCAATGAGACTTAATTACAATTTGAATTAAACTGGTTCAATAACAAGATATTTATAATCCCTCTATTCGGAGGTTAAGAAATGTTCAATCCGCCTTATCTGATCTTGATACAGTTGGTGTCAATGTTTTTGAACATACTAGTATTAGCTTAGTTTTTATCAATCAACTTTCTCTCCAGCGATGAAATTAGTGGACTAAAACCGTGTTGAGGTTATCATGGGACAAGCAAAACCAAGGAATTAATTACGTCTCTCTTACTCTAGGCTACATCGTTTACGTAGCTTAATTAGTAATTATAAAATCGAATTCTTAACAGTGACTGTATTTTAGTATATATACACACTCGTATGATTATGATTTAAGAATTTATTTTCACAGGTGGCTTAAAAGTTTGATACCAATAAAAAAACTCTCAAAGGTATTTGTTATTTTATTATTGTTGTTATTATTATTATTTATTATTATTATTTATTATATATATATATATATATATGTTGGTCTGGCTGTTCTTAATGCATTCGACCTACTGCACAGTCCATCCGCTTGTTATGGAGCTAAATGCAACATGTTCAGGAGTTTCCCGGAAATATTTTAGGCTATAAGAGAGTTGTAACGTACAACTATTTTACCTTAAAAACCACCCTTTGTATTGAAAAATGTGTTTTTCTCGGAACTTTTTTGGACGTTTAAATGACAATAATACACACACACACACATATATATATATATATATATATATATATATATGTATATATATATATATATATATATATATATAATTAATATACACAGAATTGAATATCTCAAAAAATGTACAAGAAAAGTCCGCAGCACCATATGTCTATCTTTTACGGATAACTCACAATAACCATTTTTATCTTTCAGCTCATAGATGCCAAGAATATCGGGATGACTATATTCCCGGGCAAGCGTAGCAGCGCACGGCGGGTATACTTCCACGGATAACTCACAATAACTATGTTTGTCTTTCAGCTCATTTATGCCAAACAAATCGGGATAAATAGATTCCCGGACAATGCCGATATAAATGTATAATTATCTTCCTTTTACTTGTACAACTAAACTTCAAACAGCTTTATTTACGCGAAACAGCGCACGCCGGGTATTAGCTAGTATTTAATAAATGTTAAAAACATATAAATATATTATAACATTCAATTAGATGAGTAGAGTCGTTGAAGGCGGCATAGAGTTTTAATTGAAATATAACCTCAGTGGTCTAGTGGTTATGTTCTTTGCCTCTAGTCCCGAGGGTCGCAAGTTCATACCCGGCCGGGATTGATGGACTTTTAGGATGAAAAAATTTGAAGAAACGAGTCTTCCGGGAGGGATATTAAGTAGAGGGTCCGATTCTAGAGGTTTCCAGTTTCGTAAGAGAGTCTTAATCCCGAATAAAGGGACCTCCAAGGAAATTTACCTATCTTCATCGCCCAAGTAATACCCCTTAGTTGCCAACTAGATATCTCATTGGGTCGGAATGCTAACCATATGCCACTCATGACATCTCTAGGAAAATAAGCGAAAATACATTCGTTTTGTCTAGAAACTTTAAACAGAGGTTAGGCTATGACTAAATTCAAAGGGCCGTAAAGCCCATAAGTGTTATCGCCTCACTAGGATGGTTGTCCGTTTATATAAAATGCCGGTGCGCGCGACAATGATTAACATGCGGAATTATTATAGTGGCGGTAGTCGGCATCTTTGTATTTTATTATATATAACAGCTGCGGGAAAACAAAGCAAGTCGCTGGACAACCATCATAGTGAGCCGATAATATATACACTTTTCTAATAATTTTCTTTCACGTGTAATCTGGATTTTAAACTATTTATCACTGTAGACTATATACATTCATATTCTTCTTCAAAATATAATTATGATCTGTAAAATAAATTAATACTCAGGCTAAATATATATATATAGTTCCTAAATACACTGCTGTTTGTAGCATATATAAATATTTGGATTTATACATACCCGTATGTAGCAAACTCTTCCACAAAAGATCCATTAGGATCTCTGTCATACATGAATTCAGGACATATCGTCTTCATGGAATAATACACATCGAGGGACTCTTTTGTTTTCTCCATGTTGTTCTTGCGTCTGATCAGCCAGCGTTCCAACCTACCATCATCTGTGGGTGTAAATTATATTGTTTCACAAAAATTTACTTTTCTGTTAAGAAAATGAAAATTTATATATTTTAATGTTAATGGTAATGATAATAATAATAATAACAATAATAACAATAATAGTAATAACAATAATTTTATAATAATGTCAGAGTTCTATTTATTATGACATAGTTAAGGGCATAAGACCTTCTCTTCTCAACCATCATTAATACAGAGAATACATATATAAAATACGCAATCGTGAGAAGTTAATGATTCGATGCCATACGTATATTTTATATCAGGCTTAGCAAATTGTTAATTCTGCAAAAACATCTTCCTGCTCTACACATTCATCTTTTCTTCCAAATCTCTTCATCTTCCCTCTCTTGTAGTTGCAATCCATTCAGCCAGTATAGAGATAACATGAAGTCAGCACTTCGAATTCTGCAGCCGTTAAAGACGTTATCTGAACCTGTAGCCATTACCTATTTAGCTATTCTAATTTATCAAAATGCGCCTGTCTCATACTTACCCAAACTCAATGGGAAAATGACTTTCTCGTTGTGAATCAGAACCAGTGAATGTCCCACAGGTATGCACCATAATTTTATGCTTAAACTCTAATTTTGCGATATAAGAAATTCTAGGTCATTCTTACAGCTTCCAGAACCCTGAAGTTTTACTCGGTATTGTGTATTTTGGATTTGGCAATCGAATTAAAATAATACCTACTTTTAGAAGAGGGGCAAGGAACTGTTGGGATAAACAGAGGAAACAGCCAAGTCGATAGGCCAAGAAAAACATTACTTCAGTGTAGGAATGTATGGAGAACTTATACCTGAGCGGTGGTACCTGTGCCTTTGTGCCAACAATCAGACAGACCACTTCTATATCCCTTACTTTCTAAGGGTTCTTCTAATAAGGTATAGTCGGCTCATAGGTGGACTTCTTTTCAAATTAAATTCCTCAGCTTGGCCTCGGTTTGTTTAATAAATGATGATAGAATCCAAAATATATTCAACCAGAGCTAAACGTTTGAAAGCGGTGACGTGAATCCGGTGAATTCTGTCATTCTGGACGACCCCACGAACCTCTTTAGAGGTTTTGTAAACCATTCTGTGGTGCTTTAGGAAGGATACACCTAAACGTACGGCGTCTGTTGTTTGTAACAATTACGTCGTATGGGCAAGATTACAAGATGTGAGGCAAAGTGACCATGTCGCTGTGATGTCGCTTGAAGCGGTTATTCTCTAGATTCCTGCCTGGATTGGCAAGTACCAGTGCTATATTACATGCATCCACTCCTCGGTAGCGAGAGGCCTTGGTCAATTTTTACCAGGGGCTGGCTGGGTATATTCGTTTAATATATTGATTTCTTTACCTTACCAATTTTATTATTATTGTAATATTTTCCTTACTTTTTTATGAGTCTATAATGCCTTTTCTTTGATTCTTTTTGTTTTCCGTCTTGAAGTTAGTGATTTCTAATTATATGTTGGGAGCATTGATTAATTCCTCTTCTGAATTTCTTGTACTACTTACGTACACAATTTACTATTTCATCAATAATTGAAAAAAATTAATTTGTTGTAGCACAGCTTCCCAGGAAATTAATAGGGATTTTAAATGTTCTGTCAGCATGAAACATGTAGTTTTGTAGCAGCTGGTAAAAACTAGATTTATTTTTAGTAGTTTTAATCATCGTGCCGGCACCTTGAATAAATAGAATGCGTTTTTTTCAGAGGGAATATAATAGGGAATCTGATGAATTGAGACGTGTAAATACTTTATCGGGGTGTAACCAAGGTGAATAAGCGTGAATGTCCATTTTAATTTTAAAATTGTATTTTACAAGAGTCCAATATCAGAACATCAGCAAAGTTGAGACCCAAGTATTCAACGAATCTATGTTCGGAAACCGACTTTATTTATAGGTCCTCTAAAATCTTGAAAGATTTCCGAACACTTCCCCATTCTTGACTGAAGTGACAAGATACTTCTTGATGTTAATTTTGTGTTCTGTTCCTTTCAAAGGTATGAGCGAAACATTCTAGTTAATTAAATTATTGAGCTGTGACTTTTCCCAATTAACGTGGTATCATCAGCGAATCCAAGAGCTGTGTTTTGTAGCAATTCATAAACTAAATTATATCGTATTCATATTTTCCTGCTATTCCTTATTCATTCAACTCTTACAAGATGGTTGTCAATATTTACATTGTATAATGTTGGTGACTATTTAACTCATGCCCCAAATGGGAGTCAATGACCAATCACGTTTCAATGATTTCTGTATTACAACCAATCAGAGACGTGTTTCACGAAATAATTATCAACGTTAGGATTATCATATATTAAGCAAAGCTCCTCCTTTTTAATATTCTGAACAGGTCTGACCGTTATTTTGCAGTGACTGAGCCTATAACAAATACGGCTACCAGATTGTATATAATAGTGCTTACATGTCAACATTTGTAGCAATTGATTATACCACCAAAAAAGAAACCACTGTTTGCACTTTCTTAAATGTATACGACATCAAAAATGAATTAATATACAGATTGATGTGTTTCATTTTTTCTCCCACTAGAGAGCATTCTTACAATATTGCGTTCCTTTGGCAATAAATAGTATGATCTGGTTGCAGTGATAAACAAAAGAAGCAGTAGAAGCGTAGGCTACCTATCGTTTCTCATTAGTTTTCAAACATCACCGTTTACTTTAAATATAAAAATATTTTTAAATAACTGTAGTTAAATAATGATTTGTGAGTAAACAGCTTTATTTTATTCGTTAAATAGTCCTAACAAATGCCACTCTTGATTTCCAAATTCTCTAGATAAATTCACTCCTCACTTCGTGAGTCGTGAATTTATCGATAATTTGGAAATCACTCGTGGCATTACTTATGATAATGCAGTTCCTTGAATTATACATATTAGTAGTTGAATTGGTTTATTTTCTTGTCGTTGGAAATAATAAGGGTTGTACTATTTTCATAATGAGCTAAAATTAATTCAGTTAAGTTAACTGGAGAGTAAGTAACGCTTAGACCTTTCGTTAGATTTTTATGCCCGATATTATTAAATGCTTTTAGAATATCCAGGAAGGCAACTGTTAAATCATCCTTATGTTTTCTTTATTTACTTTTTTTACCTTATGGAGTGAAGACCATAACGTCTTCTCTTCCTCACCACGAGGGTTACATTTTACCCTATAATAACAATTATAAATTATCTACATGTTGATTAAACATAATAGGCATTAAATAATCAATTGAGTTGGTGTTTACTTGATGAAAATCCATATTTATTAATTAAATAAAAATAAAACGTAGTTTTATTTGATTTTCATATTTATTATATAATTCAGTGACAGCTGTTTCGGAACAAAATTCATAATTTGTTAACATGTCTGAACAAGGTACAGTGTACCGAAAAAGCTGTCACTTTATTATATAATAAATATGAAAATAAAATAAAACTACGATTTATTTTTATTTAATTAATAATAGGCATTGGCTGTACAATATAGAGTTTACAAGGGAAAATAATGATGATGATAATAATACGTTAAACGTTTTAAGAACATAATTGAGACTGGTAGTGCTGTTAACTAACGAAGCCTCCTTGAGTTTCATGAAATGTTATGAAAGATCTTAATGTCGAATATAAAGTTGTTTCGATGGCAAATGGTAATAGGACATCAATTTGAGGATTTATAAAGAAGAATTGTTCTTTACATTCTTAAAATAAAATGTCACATATGCTGCTTTAAGCATACGTGTTATTTTAGAGT
The DNA here is from genome assembly GCA_030220185.1 of Diploptera punctata. Lineage (NCBI taxonomy): Eukaryota > Metazoa > Arthropoda > Insecta > Blattodea > Blaberidae > Diploptera > Diploptera punctata. The sequence goes on along the minus strand of JASPKZ010006444.1, from coordinate 534,719 downwards.
ACTATGAACAATGTCATCTCTGATTGCTCTTATTTGAACCGGAATCTGTATTAATTACGATTTTTGGCACGGCTGTTATTATTTCTTCTTTGATGATACGATCATTGTACGTTTTATTTCATTATAATTGCTGAGTGTGTATAATCGAGAATTCGACTTATCCCTTATACAATTGTTGCGAATCGAAGACGAATGATAAACAGTCAGAGATATTCGCACTTTAAAAAGAACATTATCACCCATTTTTCCCGAATGGTATTCCGACGTTCATAATACTAAATAAATTATTTTTATTCAATTTTTATTCATTGTTACGTCTTCCTTCTGCCATTTAGATGCCCATTTAGGATTTGAATTATTTTGGCAAGTTTATGTTGGGAATTTGCATTTCGTTTAGCTCTCCAAGCTTAAAAATCTAGGTAGTTGGACGTTTTGGACCGGGCACAAAATAAATTGGTATGAATAAATATTTATAATATTCTTCTACTGAAGTATTACATTCTTGGTCATTTAATTCATAAAGAATATTATGACTCTGTTTTTTTTAAATCATCTTTATACTGATCTAAGGATATAGTGCATCATATGAAGAAATATTGCTGTGCTCTTCCAAGTTGAGTGGATTTAAATTAACTCTGTGTACTTAGTTGTCTGTAGGTATAATATAGAACTTAGTATACTAAATGATGTAAAAATATGTCTATAAATCATTACAGGTAATATATCATGGTACAAAAATAGTTCATATTTAATAATAATAATAATAATAATAATAATAAAAATAATAATAATAATAATAATAATAATAATAGCTTTATTTTACCTGACAGAGTTAAAGGCCTTAAGGCCTTGTCCGCCACTCAACCAGGTTTTTAGAAAAATACAAAAAATAGTCTTACATCTAAATTACAAATATATATATATATATATATATATATATATATATATAAACGATTACAAGTTATGAATATAATACAATTAATATTTATAATGTATTTTCATTTACTCTAAATTTAACGAATTAAATATATAATATGTACAGGATATATAAAAAATCGAGGAAAAGCTTAATGGCATAGTATAAAATTAAACAAATAGAGAAAAATTAATTATTAGACAACAGGTAACTGTATAAGCGTGACTTAAAGATGCCAAGTGTGCGGCAACCCCTGATATCTTGAGGAAGGAGATTCCAGGAGCGAGCGGAGGCTACTGTCAAGGAAGTAGAATGGGAGGAAGTGCTATGAAGAGGAATTGTTAGCAGACTGCTATCTTGTGACCTTGTGTCAATATTGTGGTAAGAGGATAACTTCTCAAATCTGGACGCCAGGTAAGTAGGAATATAGGAATTCAGATGCTTGAAAAGTAGTGAAAGAGAGTGCAATTTACGTCTGTCAGTAAGACGGAGCCAAGAGAGGTTTTTAAAGTGTTCGGAAGTATGGTCATAACGGCGGATATTGAACATGAATCGAACGCAAGCATTATGAACAAGCTGCAGTCTCTGCAACAAGTCATAGTTTAGATCATTATATATACATCCAAAGTAATTCTGCCCGAAGGCAGGTCCTTCACTGCAATCATAGCATTTTCATGCAATGTTTGCAGCTTTACTAGGGAATTGTGTAGGTGTGGTAGCTTCCCGTTGCTTTCCACACCTGTGAAGAATGATGATGATGATAATGGTAATGATAAGGATGAAGATGATGATGATGGCCATATGATTTCGGGGACCGTTTGGGCCTTAAAGTTTTCCTGACATTTGTCTTACAGGTGAGGAAAAACCCCGATCATTATATATAATGTCACAATAATCGAAGTGTGGTAACACAAGATTCTGCACAAGGATTTGGTTTAACGAAACTGCGAGAAAATTCTTTAAACGTCTAAGATAATGTAAGATGAAGAAAGTCATTTTACATATGTGTTTCACTTGTGTTTGCCAGGTTAAATTTGCGTCTAGATATAGTCCAATATCTATTACTGAAGAAGAATAAGGGATAATTATATTATTTATAATAATGTTTGGAAGTGTATATATGTAAAAAGTTGTAATCAGTCTTTTTTGTCCCATTAGAATTACTTGTGACTTGTTAGGATTTAGATTTAGACCGATACTTGAAGACCAGTTAAAGATGGATATTAGATCATCATTCATTTTCGTCAAGCTGTTATAGAGAGAATGAGGAGGTGAATGTAGGTAAATTTGGAGATCATCAGCATAGAGGTGATAACGGCAGTGCTTTAGTACAGTTGGTAAGTCATTTAGGTAGATTGAGAAAAGAAGAGGTCCGAGAACTCTGCCCTGGGGGACTGGAGACGGCACGTTGCGCCAAGACAAAGATCTAGAGTTTAATGAAACGTATTGTTGACGACCGTGCAGGTATGAGTCGAACCAGGTTACAGCGCTGTCAGACAAGTGTAGGTGCTTGAGCTTTATCATAAGTAAGTCGTGGTCTAATGTGTCAAAAGCTTTGCTGAATACAAGTAAGGTTAAAGGAGTCAATTGACGTCTGTCCATGGCTTCACGAATATCTTCAGTAATTTTTAGCAAAGCTGTGGTTTTGCTATGACCAGATCTAATGCCGGATTGATAAGGATCAAGGAGGTGATTTTCTTGGAGATATTCAGTCATTTTCGTATGTACAATATGTTCCAGGGCTTTATATAATGCCGGAAGGATGCTAATCGGTCGGAAGTCATTAAGTTTAGTAATACAACGACGCGTCCCAACAGCCGCCTTGTGAATCTGAGTAAGCGACGCGACGAGGCAATCAGAGTTCGATCGAGGAAACATTGCCTGTAAAAGGTCTGGATTGAATTAGTTAAAGACAGGAACAATTAGAGAACCGTAGACCTAACGAATATTAATAATGATAATAACATTAATTATGATTATAATATTAATCATAATAATACTGCTTTATTTTAACTGTAAGGGTTAACGCCATAAGGCCTTCTTTTCCTGTCAACCAGTGAATAGTTAAAATTTGCAAACATTGCATATATCTTTCAATTTTAGACTAGTTATTAAAATATAGGCTAAAAAATAAACTCCTGGCTCGACAGGCCTCAAGGCCCTTAGACTATCAGCTGGTTACTGGCCTCACATCCACATGTGTCAAGCATAGAGGTAGGTAATCATACAGCCAGTGTAGGGGTGACCTGTGGTCAGCATTTCGAGTCCCCCAGCCGTTATAGCTGGTTTTCTCAACCTGGAGCCACTACATATTGTAGCTACCCAAATGCCTCACGATGCTGGGTGGGCTCCGGTCCCATACTGGCCGAAATACCATGAGAAAATGTCTTCCCCCATGGATACTCGAACCAAACAAAACATAATGGGGATGTGGTCTAATATTAGCTATTACTAAGAAAATATGGAATATAGTAACATGAAATTAATAAATATATCCTCAACTCGTGTCCAACTAAGATCGGGTTGAGGAATTAGATGAGATCCCCAATATTTATAAAGGTCTGTGAACAAAGACGCACTGTCGCAGGGGCGGATGAGATTAGTATGGAGAAATTGTGGAGTAAAATTTTTGGCAGGGGAAAACGAGAGAAACTCCGAGAAAAACGTGTCAAAGCTCCGTTTCGTCGACCACGAATCATGGAACAAAATAAAATGAAAATAATATAAAGTAAAATTAAGCAAGTAAAGCTACCTAGATGAACACTTATAGGTACATACAAAATGCTGAAAATAGTTAATAAATTCATTGTGTGTAACTTAATGATATCAGTTAATTTGATTTAAATAATGATAGCGCTTGACAGTCCCTGACTTCACTGGGACGTGAGTTCCCTGTTCTAGTCGTAGATATTGTATAAGATTCTGAGTATAGATGTGTCCTGTGCTTTGGTATAGAAAGTAAAGAAGAGTCTGACATTGAAGCGCCTGGTTCACAAGAGATATCGGCCTTACGGGCGGTTTTATTATTACCCTCTTAGCAATAACAGGTGATATTCAACCGAACAATAAACTCGTCTGAATGATCTGCATAAGAATAATTAAAAAATTATGAAGGCTTTATAACTACATTAATATGACCATAAAATAATTTTTTTGATGCTTACTCAATCGTTAAATGTATATAGTTGTGTTAAACAACGTTATTTACGTCTCTATCCAAAACAAATACATATATAACATCTAATTAATAAAAGCATTACTGCTATAGACTAAATATTCTCTTTAGATTACTTGTTATAGTGGGCACAAGATGGCAGTTGGAACGATATCCCGCTATCTCTCGTGTAAATTGAGAATACTGTATATATATATATATATATATATATATATATATATATATATATATACAGGGTGAGGCAATGAAACGGCACGATTTTGAAAAATCACCAATAATATATTTACAAAAAGAGTATAATTATTTGAACATGAATCTTAAGTACATGAGTGGAAATTAATGTTTTACCTTAAAAAACAATCATTTTTTGAATATGGTGCCAGTAAGGTGACGTCCTTGGTTTTGCACACATTGTTGGAGTCTAAGATGAAATCCACCCATGGCGTTCTGTAGCATCTGCAAAGGAATGTTGTTAATTTCCTGCCGGATTCTCTCCTTCAGATCTTCTTTTGTTCTTGGTGCATTTTCTCGAAGACTTTGCATTTAAGATAGCCCCAAAGAAAGAAGTCTGGGGCGGTCAAATCTGGCGAACGGGGAGGCCAAGGGATATCACCATTCTTGCTGATTAGCCGTCCTGGAAAAGCGAGTCTCAGCAAACCCATTGAGACATTAGCAGTATGGCTTGTTGCACCATCTTGCTGGAAGAGTGTTTCTTCATCTGGATCATACTGATCGATGCCAGGCAGACCAAAAGTTACTAACATGTCAGCATAACGTTCAGAGTTCACCGTTACTGTGTTACCGTGTTCATCTTCAAAAAAATAGGGTCCCACGAGTCCACGAGAAGATACTGCACACCAAACTGTTACTTTTTCAGAATGGAGAGGTTTTTCATGAAGATCACGTGGGTTATTTGCGGACCAATACCGGAAGTTCTGCTTGTTAACGTAACCACTAAGGTGAAAGTGGGCTTCATCACTCATCCATAAGTTATGCACTCTTTCTCCATTTGTTCCGATAACATTAAGCATCGCTTGGCAAAAGCGTATGCGATGATTGTAATCGTTAGGTTGTAGGGCTTGCACTATCTGCATTTTGTATGGGTGATAGTGTAGGTCATTCTTCAAAATCCGTCTCACTGATCGATTGCTGAGACCAAGTTGAGCGCTGTGCCGCCTTGCTGATTTTCGCGGACTTCGTGTTAATGCATCGCGCACACGATCAATGTTCTCTGGGGTCCTGATTGTTTTTTCACTACCACCAATTTTCTTCGTCGTGCTTGCAGTGGCTTCAAAGTTTTTCACCCACAGGAGGATAGCTTTCCTCGATGGCACGGGAGCCCGTGGCGGTAGATTAAACTTAAGACGGAAAGCACGTTGGGCACCAACCACACTATCCATGTTTTTATAATATGCTTTTACAGCAAACGCACGTTGCACGCTTGACCAACGCTCCATGGCTACTGAAATTTCCACTTGTCTAGATGCTCAAGGTCGTTTCCCCCACTCCCATAACCCCCCACTGCGCCCGTCAGCCGGAGTCCAAATCGTGCCGTTTCATTGCCTCGCCCAGTATATATGGCAGGAATCATCACTTATTGTTATTTCGCCTCACAGGAATTCAATAAACTGCAAACTAATCTATCTTTACGTCTTATAAACATTTTTCTTTAATTGTGTAGAAATATCTTTCCGTTTCCGCATTGTACAGATTCCGTTTTATACAAAATAAATAACGTAAAATAACTATTATTTTGAAGTTTTTCTTTATATATAAAAATATAAATGTTAGAGCGCTAAACGTACCGAGTTAAAAACTCGGGTACAAATCCCGACTTAGGCATTTATTTTTTCATGTCATATCTGACTGTAGACATTCGCTTGAATAGACGTAACTTATCGGTATTACTATGGTAATTGACTGAGATCGGTAACATATGGGGACGCCACTGTTTCAGTCTTCAGCTGGGGACAGTTTTGTAGTGGTGCGGCAACGATTTACTTTGCAAAAGTTTTCCAACGTTCTATGTAAAACATTAGGTCACGAGACCCCATTCGTATACAGTAAACACCACACTGTATGTACAATGAATTAATCCAAATAAATGTATTTATGCAGGTTGATAGTAAACAAGATAATATAGAGTTTGGGTCAAAATGGCTTTTTTAGCGTTTGAGGGGTAAAAAAAAGAAGCCAAAATCAACATTGTTTATCTATAAAATAATAGGGAGTGCGATTTTACCTGTGTATGTCAAGCCATTCTTCATGCGTATGTTAGTCATACCTGGTGCATGACTTTCTCAACTGATATCAACGGACCGTAATACACCAATTTAGTGTGAATGCAGTTGTATGAGAACGGTTCTCTGAAGTGTGGCGAACTACACTTGGTCCCTAGAGTGTTCCCATTTTACTCTGTATTGACCATTTGCTCTCTACAACACAACATATCTCTATCCATTAAGTACTTTTCACACAGATTTGTCATAATTCACTTAAATATAATGTTGAAATTGATCGTCATTTACTCGATCATGGCATCTGTATATACTTTTCTGGTACATCCAAATACAGAGTGCTTCGAAACTCTTCGTTCAGATTAATACAGGAGGTAGAGAACATCAAAACAAATGCATTTACATAAGGAACATATGGTATTTAAAGTCAACTTGTAATGTAAGGCAAGATTTACCCAGTAGATACTTTAGCACGCTAATAGCTGCAGTAGCATCACAGGAACTTGCCGAATCCATGGCCATTGGCCTGTATGCATGCAGTACATCGTTTGACCATTGATTTTCGTATTCGTTCGAAGATTCCTGGCATGTCCGCATTAGTCCCTGCAGCAACGGCAATTCTAGCGGTGAGGGTTTCATCTGTTTCCACGACGGTTTCATACACCAGCTGCTTCATATGTCCCCAGAGGAAGAAATCCAGACAGTTAGGTCAGGGGATCTGGATGGCCAGGCCATAGAGTTCACGTCAGCACCACTAATAAAATGTTATCTAATATTACATGTTGATTTCTAAGAACATATGTTCCTTATCGAAATATATGCCTTTTGATGCTCTCTACCTCCTGTACTAATTTGAACAAAGCGTTTTGGAGCACCCTGTATATCAGGAGTTTACGAGATGACCATGCTAATTGCCGTAGCACAGGTACCAAATGTGTTACCAAATTCACAATGTCGATATCCTTGTATAGAAAGAATTATTTATAATCAATAAACTACAGCATTTACCGACACAAATCATAATTTCACAGAGTGCACACACAAACATGCTACTGAAGGATTGCCCTTCTTTGCTCTTCTAGTGGCAAAATTGTGGATGTAAATTCTTAAATAAATGGCTAATTTCAACTAACGTGCTGTCAGTAAACAGTGGCTTCTCCCCTCTCTACAATCCCGCATATAGGAATTAGGCTACTTATTTTCTTTCTTATAAAACATATTTTAAATTGGCAGAGAATAAATCATAAAAAAAACTTGGTCGCCTCTTTATCCCTAAATCGTAGTAAGTGATCATTTCGTTATAGGCCTGTTTTATAACATGTATAAGGGAAACGCAGGCCTGTCATGGCAGCAGAAGTTTGAAACTCTGATAAAGGGCTATATATTAATTTAAACCTTGCTCAAAGAACGTAATCTCTCAGGTGTATGCTCCGTTATGTCAGGTTATCTAATATCAACTTTTATAATATTCATGATGTGTTCCGTTGAGGTTTATTCAAAATTAATATAAAATTATAGAATATTCACCTGAAAGGTCCGTCTCCTCAACTTAATTAATCATTTAACTGTAGCGCTTTCGGGACTTGTCCCATCATCGGCAGGATTCAAAACTGGTGTTTCACTGAAGATCTGGCAGTTTTGAATCCTGCCAATGATGGGACAAGTCCCGAAAGCGCTACAGTTAAATGATTAATTAACCTTTAAACGCCCAGGAGCCCATATGCTGGGTTTTAAAATGTACGTCCAATCTGCCCGCAGACCCAGCGTATGGGTTCTGAGCAGGCGGACTTGTTTGGTTGCTTGAAATTATACTGGATAATACTACTTTTGTAACATACCTTTTTTCAGGGTTATCAGATGCTTGGCAACGTGATGTGAAGATAGCATTCGTTTATTAAATGTTTGTTTTTGTGTAATAAGCCTCGAAACAATCACCAATTCACAAACCGACATCATTCTTTTACACTTCACTTGCACACGTTTTCTGATTCCCCGCGTCGAACACACGACAAATTAGTCTTTGTAAAGCTACCGACCAATGTTGACTAAAATTAACTTCAAGTCACAAAATATCTGTACTCAATATACTATGTCTACCGACCAGGGAGTCATCTACAGGGTGTTCTACCAACCTGTTCCGAAAAGTCTGTGACAAGTCTAAGTCGGAAGTCTGTATGTGTTGTTTTGGCCCAATGTTGACTAAAGTTGACTTCAAATCACGAAATGTCTGTACTCAATATACTAGGTCTATCCAGGGAGTCGTCTACAGGGTGTTCTATCAGCCTGTTTGCAATACGTCTCTGACAAGTCTAAGTCAGAAGTCACTATGTGTTTTATTGGCACCAATTAAGTCAGAAAAAGAAAACTGTATAGAATGGTTAAGTCTAACAAATGAAAAATGTTTTTTTTTGGTTGAGTAAACAAGCTATAACGGCTGGGGGACTCGACATGCTGAGCACATGTCACTTATGCACTGGCTCGATGATCATCTACCTTTGTGATTGACACATATGAGTGTGAGGCCAGAAACTGGATGGTAGGCTCTAAGGGCCTTCTAGGCCTGTCGCACCATGGAATTATTATTATTATTATTATTTTTAGATTATTAGGCATCCCTTTTCTCTTATGTCTTACTATCCCACAACACGTCATTTCACATTAGAATAATTACGCCAAGAAAAAGGTACATTTCTGATTCTGTCATGTCAGGGGGAAGAGTACATTTTTCTTCGCTGTCAATTCTAGTTTCACGAACCCAAGACCTGACAAACGTCAGGTGTCTCACAGCTATAAGTGTCAGTTGATTGTAGCTCGTCATTGATATCGTTTTGTCATTCTCACAATCCGAGAATGTCTTGTATTTCAGCGTTACGTAGTGATTTTGTACTAGACATATCGTAAACTTCACTCTGAGTCACAAAACAGTGAATGAATAAGGGCTGTGGGTGGAATGTGACCTGTTTTTTTTTTCTTCAAAACTTTCCTGCTTTGGGGGAAAACTGACCGGAGACCGGATGCAACATAATAAACAAAAGAATGAACGAGGGTGAGAATATACCTAAATCTATGTATAGTTTTTCACTTCTAACCTGATTCACAACACTCTAAAATCCCGAAAGTTATTTGCTAACTATCGTGAATTTAAAAATTTTCTCTATGATATAAAATATCACTACGGGTTTTTGCCGTGAATACCACTGATTTTACAATAATATTTAACACTTTAAACCTTGTTTCATGCTCACAGATTTTAAAATATGAGTTAATAAATTCAGCAAAGTTATTCAAAGGCCAAGGAGTTTAAAAGCTAGGTGGACATTTAAACCCGGGCAGCCTGCCGCTACCTGGCCATTTAAACTTGGGCGCTTAAAGGTTAAGTTGAGGAGACGGACCTTTCAGGTGAATATTCTATAATTTTATATTAATTTTATCTAATATATAAAATAAATATTTGTTTGTACTTTATGCGCGGCCATACTGTTGATCCGATTGTGATGGGGCTTTTTGTAAAATATTCAGGAGATTATCGGGATTAACATAGGTTATACGAGAGTTGTGCTACTCAACTCCTACGCCTTTAAAAATCGCCCTTTGTAGTGGAAAACGTGAAAAAAATAGCTCTTTGGACGTTATGACTTACGCTGCTTAAACCATAACAAATACACAAGATTAATGTATACAGAATTTAATATCTCAAAAAGCTCTACGAAAAACTCCGCGACAGCATACGTTTATCTCTTACGGATAACTCACAAGAAAAATTTTTGTCTTTAATTGATGCCAAGAAGATCGAGACAAGTACAGTACGTAGATTTCTGTGCAGACATAGCAGCACATAACAGGTATTCTTTTACGGATAACTCACAATAACGAATTTTGTTTCTTTTTAGGGTCATTTATGCCAAGAAGATCGAGATAAGTAGATTTCCAGGCAACACCGGGTAATCAGGATGGGGAATCTTAAAATAATTACGATATATTATAATTATTTTTCATTTTACTTAATCATCTAATCATAAGAAGACAGTAATTTTTGTCTTTCAACTCATTTATGCCAAAAAGATCGGGATGAGTAGATTACCGGACGACGCCGAGTAAACAGCTCGGGGTATCGAAAAATAATTACGATATAAATATTTCGTCGTATTTATTTAACTAAACACAAAACACATTAATTTTCGTATTTCAGCTCATTTATGCCAACAAGATCGAGATAAGTACATTCACGGGCAACGCCGGGTAATCAGTACGGGATATCTAAAAATATAAATTTATAATTATGTTTCCTTTTACTTATTCAACTAAACATAAAAGCACAATAATTTTAATTTTTCAGGCGTAGCAACGCACGCCAGGTATCAGCCAGTAATGTATAAAAACTTACCTTCGTCTTTCGGAAGATGTGGTTGAAATTGAAGCCAACTCTTAATTCCATCCAGAGCTTCCAGGACTCTTTTCTCATCCAGTCCAAGCTTTTCTCTAACAGTGTTTATTACTTCGTTGCTTGGTGTAAAATCTATTAATTTTTTAGACATCTGAAAATAAATATGTAATTATATTCTTAAACATACATTTTAGAAACACATAAAGTAAACTTCGGCATAAAAATGTGCTTCAATTTCCAATGCAATGTTGTCATTCCCTATTCGGATGCGTGGACTTACAAGGTACTCCCTCATACATGTCAAAAGTGATTACAGTTATTTAAGGGACAGCAGGAATAACTGAAACATATATTCCTCGGTGGATTTGTAGCCATTGAGATAAATCCCTCGCCTACAGAAAAAAGCATGTTATACTCTCCCTTAATCTAGGCCGTTAATATAATTTACATTATTTGCAGTTTCTGAAGATATCAGTGTAAAATGTTTTAATTGCATCCATGGACATGTTACCCTTAGGTTCTCAAAAACTATTTTTTTCAATTCATACGAGATTCACAATTGCATTCTGAAGAATTCATCTTGAACTAAAAAAAATAATGTCTTGAATAAAATATATAGAATTGTTTTGGAAAGAGTTAAGAACTTTATATGTTGTACAAGTGTTGTATAATTCTGTAAATTCCGCCATATTACAAAAAATAAAGCATCATTCTGGAGATACAAACATAAATATCCATCTATCCATAGTAATTCTGCCCTAGGGAACGTCTTGCACTGTAATCATAGCATTTTCATTGCTATGCTTTGCAGCTTTACTGGGGAATTCTAGGTGTGGTAGCTTCCCGTTGCTTTCCACACCGGTGAAGGATGATGATGATAATGATAGGGATGGTGATGATAATGATGGCCATATGATTTCGGGGACCGTTTGAGCCTTAATGTTTTCCTGACATTTGTCTTACAGTTGAGGAAAATCCCCGATAAAAACCTCACCCAGAAAAACTGTCCCGACCGCGGATGGACCCGGGCCCGCTGCGTGACAAGGCAGCACGCTAGCTGAAGACCACAGTAGTGGACAATGTAAAATATATCTAAGTTTAAATGAATAATTACCTTTTCACAATATCACATTTAAATGACAATTCCTCAAGAACACATTTTAATTATTCACTTATCGGTTTAATTAATTTTATCGAATGTGGGTTGTGCCAGGAAATAAACAAATAACGATTAGAAGGTCTTAGGCTGATGTACAAGTGATTCAAGAAATCTTAAAAGAACGACACTTTGTTTTGAAGAAAGTGTAAAACTGATTTTCGTTCTATATCAGAACTACCCAAGCTTCTAGTTAATTTGTTTTCTTTAATTATGTGCGGCCACTTTTTGTTAACCATGTATTACAAGGTAAACCTGACTTTATTTGTGTTTGTTTCATCTTTAAGATGAACACAATTTGCATGAAAGGAATGAGTAGAAAAACATTACTTTATTTGATAATAACTAATATCCGGTGTGCGCTACTGCGCTTAAATAACTTAATTGTGTTTATTTATGTTTAGTTAAATACGTAACTAGAAAAATAATTATAACTTTATATCGTAATTATTTTCAGAATGTTGATTATCCGGCGTTACCAAGAAATCTACTTATCCCGTCCTTCTTCGCATCAGTATGTTGAATACAAAAATGATCATTGTGAGAGTTATCCGTAAAATATAGACATATGCTGTCACGGATATTTTTGGACATTTTTTTATATAATCAATTCTGTGTACATTAATTTGGTGCATTTGTTATGGTTTAAGCAGCATAAGTAATTTAAGCGTTCAAAAAGCGTTTTATTTTGTCCACCGATGCCAAATATTTAGCTTCGGCCCTTTAGTAGGTAAGGTAATAGGATATGTTATATACGCTAAATTGTCCCTGAACAATTCTCTAAATGATGGAACAAAATTCAAATCTGCTAAGTAGTTTTGAGTCCATAATAGACAGACTCTCACTCATTTGTAAATTTATAGATTCATAATGTGAATATAAAATAAATAATAGTTTTAAAAACTAAAACAACACGCTTTATTAGAAAACCGAACTGAAAAACTGAAAAATAATTTTAATTTCCAACACGCTTGGGATAAATAATTTTACCATCAAAAGCGTGGGGTGCTCTTTATCAATTAATATATTTCATAATAAATTGATATTGGTAAAAGTAAAGTCTCTAAGAGGAAAATGTAAAAATCATAAAGAGCACCCCACGCTTTGGTGGTAAAATTATTTATCCCAAGCGTGTTCGAAATTAAAATTATTTTTCATTTTTTTAGTTCGGTTCTCTAACAAAGCGTCTTGTATTAGTTTTTAAAACTATTATTTATTCTTTATTTTTTAGTTTTAACATTTTAAAGAATAAGATAAAAATGTAAATATCTTCAAATTCGATACTATGTAGTATGAACTAAAAGTGATACTCTTCTAAAAAAAACTCCCAGCCGGATGACTTGATCCAGCGACCTATGGATTACTGGAATTATATACTACTAGAGTTCACAGATCTACTAACTGAGCTCTTACAACGATTGACTAGAAAGTCGACAAGTCCGCAACCTATTATACCAGTTTTTCTTTTTGATTATCTGACAATTCTGGCCAGGATTTTAGAAAATAAATATGAAATTATTGTATTGTCACTGGTCCTTTATATGTATAAAATGTTTCAAGTTGATCCAATGTTTCTAAGTGGGTGAAAATCGTGTTCAAAAATTCCGTTACATAGATACAAAGACACTTTTTTACACGCTTTATATTAGCTTGACCTGTATCTATCTATCTATCTATCTATCTATCTATCTATCTATCTATCTATCTATCTATCTATCTATCTATCTATCTATCTATCTATCTATCTATCTATCTATCTATCTATCTATCTATCTATCTATCTATCTATCTATCTATCTATCTATCTATCTATCTATCTATCTATCTATCTATCTATCTATCTATCTATCTATCTATCTATCTTTGAATGCAGGCTTTCACGGCCGGTAATCATGATGTTGAGTGATTCCGGGTTCTGTGGCCGTGGTCCATAGTTGGTGTTGATACCAGACGTTTCGCCCTCAACTGCGGAGGGCATCTTCAGTGGCGAGTGCTTCTAGGCGTGTTTCCTGGTCGGAAGCTCTATCTGGTATCAACACCAACTATGGACCACGGCCACAGAACCCGGAATCACTCAACATCATATCTATCTATCTATCTATCTATCTATCTATCTATCTATCTATCTATCTATCTATCTATCTATCTATCTATCTATCTATCTATCTATCTATCTATCAATCTATCTATCTATCTATCTCTATCTATCTATCTATCTATCTATCTATCTATCTATCTATCTATCTATCTATCTATCTATCTATCTATCTATCTATCTATCTATCTATCTATCTATCTATCTATCTATCTATCTATCTATCTATCTATCTATCTATCTATATATCGATCTATCTATCTATCTATCTATCTATCTATCTATCTATCTATCTATCTATCTGTGTAACGGAATGTTTTAACACTATTTTCTCGCACGTAAAACCATTGGATCGACTTGAAATTTGTATACTTGTAAAAGACCCGTGACAATACAATAATTTCATACTTTGTTTCTAAAATCATGGCCAGAATCATCAGAAAATCAAAAACGTGTCTTTGTATCTATGTAACGGAATTTTTGAAGACGATTTTCACCCTCTTAGAAATATTGGATCGACTTTAAACTTCGTATACTTGTAAAGGACCCGTGACAATACAATATTTTCAAATTAGTTTCTAAACTAATGGCCAGAATCATCAGAAAAAAAAAATGTCTTTGTATACATGTAACGGAATCTTTGATCCCGATTTTCATTCACTTAGAAATATTAGATCGAATTGAAACTTTGTATACTTGTAAAGGACCCGTGAAAATACAAAACTTTCATATTTTGTTTCTAAAATCCTGGCCAGAATGATCAGAAAAAAATGAAAACTGGTATAATAGGTTGCAGACTTGTCGACTTTTTAGTCAATCGGTTTAAGAGCCCAGTTGGTAGAGCGGTGAACTCTTAGTGGTATATAATTTCGGAAATCCATACGTCCTTGGTTCAAATCCGGCTGGGAGGATTTTTTTAGAAGAATATTACTTTCAGCTCATACTACAATAATATCGAATTAAAAGATATTTATATTTTTATCTTATTCTGTAAAATATTAAAACCAAAAATGAAAAATAAATGATATTTTTTAAAAAAACTAAAACAACACGCGTTATTAGGAAACCGAATTAAAAAAAATAAAAATAATTTTAATTTCCAACACGCTTGGGATAAATAATTTTACCATCAAAAGCGTGGGGTGCTTTTTATGATTTTTACATTCTCTTATTAGAGACTTTAGTTTTACCAATATCTGTTTATTATCAAATATTATTAATTGATAAAGAGCACCCCACGCGTTTGATGGTAAAATTATTTATCCCAAATGTGTTGGATATTAAAATTATTTTAATTTCTTAGTTCGGTTTTCTAATAAAGCGTGTTGTTTTAGTTTTTTTAAAACTATTATTTATTTTATTGTCTGATGATTCTGGCCATGATTTTAGAAATAAAATATGAAATTATTGTATTGTCACGGGTCTTTTACAATTATACAAAGTTTCAAGTCGATCCAATGATTTTAAGTGGGTCAAAATCGCGTTGAAAGATTCCGTTACATATCTATAGTTAGATAGAGATAGTAGATAGATAGATAGATAGAAGTAGATAGATAGATAGATAGATATAAGATAGAGTAGTATCTATAGTTAGATAGATAGATAGATAGATAAGATAGATAGATAGATAGATAGATAGATAGATAGATAGTACATATAGATAGATGTATATATATATATATAGATAGATATAGATAGATAGATAGATAGATAGATAGATAGATAGATAGAAGATAGATAGATAGATAGATAGATAGATAGATTAGATAGATAGATAGATAGATAGATAGATAGATAGATAGATAGATAGATAGATAGATAGATAGATAGATAGATGATAGATAGATAGATGGATAGATAGATGGATGGGATAGATAGATAGATGGATAGATAGATGGATAGATAGATAGATAGGTGGATAGATCAGATAGATAGATAGATAGATAGATAGATAGATAGATAGATAGATAGATAGATAGATAGATAGATAGATAGATAGATAGATAGATAGATAGATAGATAGATAGATAGATAGATAGATAGATAGATAGATAGATAGATAGATAGATAGATAGATAGATAGATAGATAGATAGATAGATAGATAGATAGATAGATAGATAGTTATATAGATAGATAGATAGATAGATAGATAGATAGATAGATAGATAGATAGATAGATAGATAGATATAGATAGATAGATAGATAGATAGATAGATAGATAGATAGATAGATAGATAGATAGATAGATAGATAGATAGATAGATAGATAGATAGATAGATAGATAGATAGATAGATAGATAGATAGATAGATAGATAGATAGATAGATAGATAGATAGATAGATAGATAGATAGATAGATAGATAGATAGATAGATAGATAAGATAGATAGATAGATAGATAGATAGATAGAGTAGATAGATAGATAGATAGATAGATAGATAGATAGATAGATAGATAGATAGATAGATAGATAGATAGATAGATAGATAGATAGATAGATAGATAGATAGATAGATAGATAGATAGATAGATAGATAGATAGATAGATAGATAGATAGATAGATAGATAGATAGATAGATAGATAGATAGATAGATAGATAGATAGATAGATAGATAGATAGATAGGATAGATAGATAGATAGATAGATAGATAGATAGATAGATAGATAGATAGATGGATATATAGATAGATAGATGTATATATAGATAGATATATATAGATAGATAGATAGATAGATAGATAGATAGATAGATAGATAGATAGATAGATAGATAGATAGATAGATAGATAGATAGATAGATAGATAGATAGATAGATAGATAGATAGATAGATAAGATAGATAGATAGATAGATAGATAGATAGATAGATAGATAGATAGATGTAGATAGATAGATAGATAGATAGATAGATAGATAGATAGATAGATAGATAGATAGATAGATAGATAGATAGATAGATAGATAGATAGATAGATAGATAGATAGATAGATAGATAGATAGATAGATAGATAGATAGATAGATACAGGTCAAGCTAATATAAAACGTGTAATATAAACCCGTGGAAGTTTATATATATAAGTGTGAGAATAATATTAAGCTGAAGCGACGTGATATGATAGATTGAATCGTTACCTTTTATTTCGAAGTGTAAGAGAATATAAATGTATATCGTAGATTGTTCTGAGTATATTACGTGCCTTGTGACGTACGTGCCGGTAATCCTGGCATATTGTTAACCACAAGTCCAGAAACTCCGATTGCTTTGTAAATTTCTAATGTGTGGTTTAAAATTGTTGTCTGCGTATGAGCAACGTCCTACAGAAGGATTATAGAATATTATGGAATCAAGAAAGTTAAAGAGAAACTATAGTAATAGATGCTGTATTATTTTTTTTAATAGGCATACCCGTATAATGGTTCTCATATTATAATATCTTTTTCGTCCCTTCTAGTGGATTGTTGATTAACAGACATCAGAATATCGCCGACTCAAATTCGGTCGGGCCAATGCATTTTTCGTGTAATATCCTTAGTACTCGTTGATTTGGAAGATGCCTAAATATATTGATCCCTTGTTATACATTTATAGCAACCAGAATAATCTGAAATCTGAAATATGAGGCCTCTGGGCAAAATGTGTTGACACTTTCACTCCGAGATTTTAATTACGAAAGTATTTAAATTAGCAGTCAAAGAACTCCGTCAAATGAAAATACTATAGTCGGCTCAATAATTTAGTTTACTGGCGGCATCAAAGGCAACTGTTTCCCTTTGGTTAAAAAAATGCATTGTTACTGCCAGGTAAAGCCGAGCAATTGCTGTTAGATGCTTCTAAGACGCCGCTCCAATCAACAAATACTGAAAACAGTTCTCTACCAATAATTTCTTCACATATTTCAATGACGTTTCCATATCTACTCCACGTGGAAGTAATTATCTTAACAACGTTATAAGTTTTGTTTCTTGCAGTATCTTTAGTTAGTAAAAATATATACTAGTGAATAAAACGCGATAACGCCGCCTGATATACTAAATAATTAAACGTGCAAAATAGCGTCTCTAAACATAATGACTGAGCCGATATACCACTAAAGTCTCAACTAATATGAATCAGTGCAACATTTAACGATCTTTTACGCTTAGATATCAATTGCGACACTAATGACTATAACCCGTTATGTAGCATCGCTAATTAAGAACACTTAAGCCAATATCCATAAAATGTAAATTTATAAATATGTTAAAAATTTGTATAAAATTAGACCATGGGCACATCACAGAGAGCAGTTAAGCCAATCGGGGAGGAAGACAAGGTTGCATTTTATCACCAATGCTATTTAACCTTTCCGTTGATGATATGGTAGATGTAATGCTAGAAGGAGACACCTGAGGCTCAGAGATATGAAATGTTAAAGTCATGCTGTATGCACATGATTTAATTATCTGTTCCAAGACAATCATGGGATTGCAAAGAAGTCTTGACCGACTGGAAATATAGTGTAGGAATTAGGGATTGACTGTAAATGTTAGTAAGACAAAAACAATGATTTAAAAAATGGGACAGTTTAAGGTAGAGCAGAAGAAGGGAAATACAGAGATGAAGTACTTCAAAACGTGAAACATTTTGCATACCTTGTTAAGACGTTCAAAATGAAAGGAAAGTGAAAAAAAACATATTGATATAGCATTATTTAAAGGGAGGGGACAATTTAACAGTATACTCGGTATTCTGGGTCGAGTGCCTGATATTCTAGTCAGAACATTAGAAAAAATATATGGAGCGATGGTCAGGCAGGTAATGCACTATGGTAGTGAGATTTGGGATTTCCAAAGAACAGAAATATTGAATAAGGTATATACGCATTTTCTAAAATACATTACAGGACTTAGTAAGCCGTTTCTAACTGTGGGATTTTATATGAATTTGGGTCGTTCCAGGACGACATAAACTGTAAAATTCATGTACTCAAGTAATGTTTGCGGGTAATCCAAGGTGAACAAACAATGTTCATAGCAATTTGTTACGACCATCAAATTAGGAATATAGATGTGAAATTTTAGGCAGACGAGGTCAGGAGAAATCTCCAAAAGATTGGATAGGTTGGATTTAGGAAAAAGGGTCTGAAAATCGGAAGAATGTGTGGAGATAAATAAGGAGGTACTTAGATATAAACCAACAAAATCTTTTCGCCGAATTTTGCGGGAAAACGCTCACTGTATTTACAAAGAGACCTAAAACACGTTTGGGGAAAATAATCTTGTATGCTCAACCTAGGATTTAAAGAGAGATCAGGGCTTGCTTGGTATAGGCTAGGGGCATGGAAATTTCTAAAAATTAGCAACGATCACGAGAATATGTCCAATGTGCGGGAGCTCTGAAGACGAGATACATATATTACGAAAATGCAATGATTTAGAATATTGGAGACGTCAGTTATTACCGGAAGGATTTCTATATTGACGATGACATGCTACGAGTTAATGGTAAATCCAGAAAATTGGATAAATCTCTGTAAATTTCTGGACAAAACGCGGAAAATAAGAACAACACTGATTCATGAATAAATACATGATATCAAAATGCAACACCATTAATTCTTAATAATTATACATAACTTAATTAATATAAAATTATGGAATATTCACCTGAAAGGTCCGTCTCCTCAACTTAATTAATCATTTAACTGTAGCGCTTTCGGGACTTGTCCCATCATCGGCAGGAATCAAAACTGGTGTTCACTGAAGATCTGGTAGAGGGGGTCGCATGTATTGGGTTAGTTTTCGTTTATCAGGTTGTCGTTGTTGTGAGCTGCTTTCATGATTTCCATCTCTTCGAGTACGTTTATCTTCGCTGGATTATTTTCTCTGTGCATTACTGTTAGGGTGTTTTCAATATTTAACATGCGATGTCCTTAATGGATAACTATGCAAAACACGTTATCCATGAAGGACATCGCATGTTAAATATTGAAAACACCCTAACAGTAATGCACAGCGAAAATAATCCAGCGAAGATAAACGTACTCGAAGAGATGGAAATCATGAAAGCTCACAACAACGACAGCCTGATAAACGAAAACGAACCCAATAAATGCAACCCCCACTACCAGATCTTCAGTGAAACACCAGTTTTGAATCCCGCCGATGACGGGACAAGTCCCGAAAGCGCTACAGTTAAATGATTAATTAAGTTGTGGAGACGGACCTTTCAGGCGAATATTCCATAATTTTATATTAATTTTGAATAATACCTCGACGGAACACATCATGAATCTTATAAAAATTGATAACTTAATTATTGTATTATTATGTAATTGTAATATTGTTGTGTTTTCTTTATGTAATTGTAGTATTATTGTTTTCTTTATACTATTACCAATTACAACTTTATTGTAACGGACTGTGAACAGCACATACGGCTTACTGCCCATGCGACCCATATTTGCAAATAATATTGTAAATATCTTACTTTTAGTCTAATAAAATCCTGCTACTACTACACTGCTCAAAAAATTAGGGAATATTGTAGAATAATCTATTAAGACTATGTTTTTAGGAACCGTATTAGATGCAATCACTTTCTACTACTCCAGAAGAATGTAAACAAGAGTTTGAAGTCATTACGTAACCTCTGTACCACACCAGATGTCAAAGAGATCCTGATTAGGAATATGGCAAACAAACAAAGCAACATTAACATGGGTGAAAATGTTCCTTTAGTATGGTGTATGGTCTCCTCGAACGGCCAGCACTGCCTGACACCTGTGTGGCATTGATGCAATGAGGTTAGCAATGAGTTCTTGGGGGATACTTGGCCACTCTTCCATAAGAGCAATGTGCAGCTCTGGAACAGATGTGGGAGGTGCTGGTCTGCCTGCAATGTGTCTGCCTAATGCATCCCACACATGCTCAATCGGATTTAAGTCCGGGGAGGAAGCTGGCCATTGCATATGCACGATACCCTCCACTTCCAGCATGTCGTCCAACAAGCCAGCTCTGTGGCGTCGTGCATTATCGTCCATAAAAAGAAAAGAATCACCTATGGCACCAGCATAAGGCACGACAAAAGGTCAGAGAATCTCATCTCTATACCTTACCGCAGTCAAAGTACCACCTTGGATGACGTAGAGGTACGTACGTCCACCACTACTGACTCCTGTCCACACCATCAATCCACCGCCACCATTTGGGGATCTTTCACGTACAAAAGCTGGATTGTTTCGTGTACCTTTTCTCTCCAGATGAATACACGCCGACTATCACATTCCACGTTGAGTCACGACTCATCAGAAAAAAGAACTGATCTCCATTCAGCATGCCTCCACCCACGATGTTCCTCCGCCCAGTTTCTGCGATCTCTACGGTGCTGTGGAGTTAATCTGGTACACACCATGGGCCTACGGGCATAGAGACCACTTCTATGCAGTCGATTAGGGACAGTTTGAGTTGACACCCTGCGTCCTGTTGCTGTTTGAAGTGCATTTCGCAGTTGAGTTGCATTCTGCTGTCTATTCCGACGGGATGTTAACAAGAGGTAACGGTCATCCCTTGCTGTTGTTGCCCTTGGTCGACCTCGTCCGGCTCTTCTGTGAACAGTATGTTCTTTGAAAATGATTCCAAAGTCTGGAAATCACGCTTTGAGACTCCCCAATGGCTTGTGCCACCTCTTGTTGTGTCTGTCCAGCTTCCATCCTTCCTATGGCCCTCCAAGCCATTGGTCCAGGTAAATCACGTTGTCGAGGCATCACTGTCCCTAAGGCAAGTCATTCACTAACTGAAAACTGGACTGGATTTATAAATAGCAACAAAACATTCACCCCCACACCGCCCTTTCACATCAACAGTACAGACACTGCCCTCTGGTGTGGTACCGAGGTTACGTAACAACTTCAAACTCTTATTTACATTATCTTGGAGTAATAGAAAATGATTGAATCTAATACTATTCCAAAAAACATAGTCTTAATAGGTTATTCTACAATATCCCCTATTTTTTTAGCAGTGTATATTGTTATTTAAAACATATCATTCTAGATGGTTTATGCTCATAAAAGTAGTGATTTAAAACTTTGTTAACTCATTGCTGTAAATTTTATTATTTATTATATAGTTTTTTAACAACCAAGTTGATATATGGAACCAATTACATGATATTTTATTGAAAACATCGTCATCTATTTCTGAGAAGATCCGTGAGATATATATATATATATATATATATATATATATTAGGAATATTCCACGTCCACCGCTGTGGTGTCGAGGTAGCGTGTTGCCTTTTCACGCAGCGGGCTCGGGTTCGATCCCCGGTCGGGGCAGTTTTTCTGGGTGAGGTTATTGTCGGGGTTTTTCCTCACCTGTAAGACAAATATCAGGAAAACGTTAAGGCCCAAACCGTCCCCGAAGTCATATGGCCATCATCCTTATCATTATCATCCTTACCTTTATCATTATCATCATCATCCTTCACCGGTGTTAAAAGCAACGGGAAGCTACCACACCTACACAATTCCCTAGTAAAGCTGTAAGCATGGCATGAAAATGCTATGATTGCAGTGAAGGACCTGCATTCGGGCAGAATTACTATGGTAGTAGAATGTTCCACAATACAGTGTTTCTCATTGAAACCAAGATGATTTGTTGACAAAGGTTATATATATATATATATATATATATATATATATCTATATATCCATCCATAGTAATTCTGCCCTAAGACAGGTTCTTCACTGCAATCATAGCATTTTCATGCTATACTTGCAGCTTTACTAGGGAATTGTAGGTGTGGTAGCTTCCCGTTGCTTACCACACTGGTGAAAGATGATGATAATAATGATAAGGATGATGATGATGATCATCATCATCATGGCCATATGATTTCGGGGACCGTTTGGGCCTCAACGGTTTCCTGACATTTGTCTTACAAGTGAGGTAGAAACCCCGATAAAAACCTCACTCCGAAAACTGCCCCGACCGGGGATCGAACCCGGATCCGCTACATGTCAAGGCAGCAAGCTACCGTAAGACCACAGCGGTGGACAATTATATATATATACATACAGGGTGTCCGATTGAAATCTCCCAAATTTTAATTAATCATAACTAACAAAATATGCGGAATTATGAAATGAGGCCGGTATTAAACGAAACAGAAACTCAAAGAATTTTCATTGCCATACACTGCCACACACTAAAACATCTCTATATGTGCACAGTTAGTAGTACGAACAATATCAATTCTGTATTCGATTTCGTGCCACGTTCTGTCCAACATATCCATTCGTACTGTTGCAATTTTGCCAAGGATATGGGTTCGTAAATCATGAAGATCTTGTACTGGAGTCGCAAACACACGGTCTTTAACATATCAGAAAACAGTTTGTGCTCGATGTTGAGGAGTCGCCATTTTGTTTTATGTCAACATGCGACAGATGAATTAACCGCAATAATGAAAACAAAAATGCTTTATGTTTCTCTTTGTTTTAGTATCAACTTCACTTCATAATTCCGCATACTTTGAGAGTTATGTTTAGTAACAATGTGGGAGGTTTGAATGGGACACGGTGTATATTTATTTAATTAATTGTCTAACAGCACCAGGTTGTCTTTTATGACATATCTGGTTTTTCCCCCTGGCATTTCGGAAGTTTAATCCATTTCTAAGGCTGGGGCATCTTAAAGGGTGAGTTACGTTACCCCGATGATATGATGGATGATAAATGATAATAAAGCTCTAGAAGATTTCTTAAATTAAATTCCAAACCATGGACAACTACAGGAATAATTCCATTTAGAAAAAATGCTATGATTTGATCGGGAATCTAATTGTAGTCAGAAACCCTGACCACTGCCTATGAGGCTGGAAGAGGCTGAATTCCGACACCTTGAAATTTTGACAAAGTATTTATTTTCATATCTGAACTTATATAACTTCGTAATTGCTGTTATAAGGCGCAGAGTTTTAGGTTTTCTCGACAAAAAGCTGTGAACTGGAACTTTTTATGAAATGTTTTCGAATAATTTGAACAGGATCCAACTCGGTATCCTTGAATACTGAAAACGACGCGCGATCTTGACGCCAATAAAATAAACAATTCGTCGATACACTTTATAGAAAGTTTACTTTGTATAGGCTCTAATTAAAAATATAGTATATTAAATTTTACGAGGATTTTTTAAAAATATTGGCGATACGAAGAACTGAAATTTATTTAACTCGCCATGAGACGATCATTGAAGCCCCTATTATGGCGATTCCGGGTTCGATTCCCAGAGTGAATCTTTTTTCTGGGTCTGGGTGTGTGTCCCTTATGTTTGTTGTCCTCGGCGATGAATCAAGCATATCTGTAAGGTCATAGCCCATGAGGTATCCTGTATGGTACAGAATGCTACCTGGCTTTCACAGGAAATTCATCGATTTTAAATAATGTAGACAAAATAAAAAGTGAAGAAAAGAAAAAGGATGGTGAGTTGGAATAGTGAACAACAAAAGATAAAAGCAAAAGTTACCTGATGAATTTCTTAAAACATATTTTAAGAATATTGTTTGAAGGACATCATTTTTTTTTATTATTTCTCTGAGTCTTAAGAAAAAGAAAGTTTGGAAATTAATTACCGACATACTATTAGCCACCATTTCATATTTAATGAATATAAGTGGGTGAGAGGCCTACAAACACATGGACAATTTCAACAGGAAAGATGAAGGAATTAAACTAGCTAAAGCCTGGTGTGACACATTAAACAATAGATGGTTAAAACTAATAAATAACAAGAAGACAGTTTAATTATGTCTACGACTGCGCCTAGCTATCCAGATGTCAGCACGAGTATAAATACGGGTGTACAACATTCCGCAGATCACTTACAGAAACACTCGCCACTGAAGATGACCTCCACAGTTGAGGGAGAAACGTCTGGAAGAAACACCAGTTATAGACCACGGCCACATAGCCTGGAATCTTTTAATATTTTGATAACCGGCCGTGAAAGCCTGCATCCCACAA
Organism: Diploptera punctata; assembly: GCA_030220185.1. NCBI lineage: Eukaryota > Metazoa > Arthropoda > Insecta > Blattodea > Blaberidae > Diploptera > Diploptera punctata. The sequence goes on along the minus strand of JASPKZ010006444.1, from coordinate 509,740 downwards.
TTAAGTAGATGAGAGTTTAAAAGACACATGAATTTTGATGGAAGTGTACTTTGGCGGCTTAATGTGATTCACTATTCCCAGCAACTTCTCTTTAAATCTGAAATACAGATTAATTCTAGTTAATAATTTATTCAATCGTTTAATAATTTCTGTATTGTTAATAACTCTGGAACACGACATCAAAAATTCTCTATTTATCTTTCCTTCTCACACTGTTTTCAAATCTTCGTCCTTCACGTTTTCAGTTTCTTACCTTGTTTAATTAGAGGTAGAAAGAAGAATCCATGAGCTTTTATTAAATAATCTTAAAATACTGTGCTAATAAAATCGTATCTAATAATATACAATTTTTTATTTAATTAAATAGAAATAAAACTTACAGTTTTATTTGATTTTCATATTTATTAAGATATAATTCAGTTACAGCTGTTTCGGTACATTGTAACTTCTTCAGACATGTTAACAAATTAATGAATTGTGTTATTATATTATAACAAATATATAAATGTTATTTGTTAACATGTCAGAAGAAGGTACAGTGTACCGAAACAACTGTAACTAAATTATATCTTAATAAATATGAAAATCAAATAAAATTTTAAGTTTTATTTTTATTTAATTAAATAAGTAATGGATTTTCACCAAGTAAACACCAACTCAATTGATTAACAATTTTTTGTTTGTTTGTTTTTTGTTGTTATTATATTCGCTGCCATAACGTTCATCCGATTGTGATGGGGCTTTTCGTAAAATTTTCAGGAGATTGCCGGGATGAACGTAAGCTGTACGAGAGTTGTGATGCTCAACTCCTTACACCCTTAAAATTACCCTTTGCAGTGAAAAACATGAAGTAATTACCTTTATTAACGCTTAAATGGCTCACACTGCCTAAACCATAATAAATACATCCAATTAATGTAAACAGAAGAGAAGATCTCAAAGAACTCTACAAAAATGTCCGCGAGAGCATATGTTTATTTATTACGGATAATTCTGAATAACCATTTTAGTCTTTCATTGACAAATCGGGGTAATTAGATTCCCCGGCAAGCGTGGCAGCGCATGGCTGGTGGTATTCTTTTCAAGATACCTCACAATAACGAATTTTGTCTTTCGGCTCATTTATGGCAAGAAGATCAGGATAAGTAGATTTCCGGTCAATGCCGGGTAATCAGCATGGGGTATCTAAAAATATTTACGATATATATTTAAATTATTTTTCTTTTTACTTATTTAACTAGGCCTAAACATAGATACATATTTAATTTATTTAGGCGTAGCAGCGCACGCCGGGTATTTGCTAATATAATGTAAAACAGATTTTTATTTGTAAAATATCTATTTTACATATTTAAAATATCTGATAATACATCTTCTCTGTGATGTAGATGTAATTATCGGTACTCTTAATATTTACGTTTAATTATGGTTATCACAGGATAAGTTAATTGTTTTTTTTTAAATTGCGGATGAGCCATGTAGGACTACGCAAAGTACTTAGAGGCGTTTCCATTGAGCCCAAATTTCTTTCATTCTTTTGCTATGAGCTTGTTTTCTTTCATGTGTCCAAGTTGTTCCAGTTTTTTTCTTCGGTTTGTCCACTTTGCCAACTTGCCACTTATTCACCTTAATTCTAAATATATCTCTGTTAGGGATATCTTCTCTAGTAATTCCTTCCAATTTTTTCCTTTTTTACTTCATCAATCCACTTCATAGTATCCACTGGATACTTCTGTTTTCGTAGAATTCCATTATCTGTTTTGTAATTAAAGAGAATATTTTTGTTCATTCGTTTAATATGGCCATAAAATTTTAACCTTCGTTTTCTAATATCACTTTTCTTATAATTTTGCATTCTTTTTTCCCTATACTTTCGATATGTTTTTTCTGTTCAAAATTAATGTTTCTGCTCCACAGAGGCACTCTGGTTTAATTACAGTGTTATAGTGTCGTAATTTTGTATGTAAAGATATGCATTTTTTATTATAAGTGTTGTGAGTAAGCCGAAATGCTGTTTCCATTTTTTGACACCTACTTTTATTGGCTTTGGGATGTTTGTATTATACACATTTTATTTCAATTTATTGTACACTTTTGTGTGTGCAATGATATTTACAATGTTTGATATTTTACTATCTCGGAGTGGAGTTGATGAATTACTTCCGCCAACGTGTTTTTAATTTCACCTTCGCGAACGGTTACTGAAGGACTTGACTATTGCAGAACGTAGAAGCGTGCCAGTTTTCACACGCGTCCTTCCCTTATAAGGGCGATGACTCCTCCCATCCCCACTCCGAGTGTATATGTTATTCATTATAGCTTAGAAGGGTAGGTACCATTCGTTTGGGTTTCTATGTTGGTAATAGACTCGTGTGCACGTTTGTGCGCCTTCCAGTTATTACTATTAATGTACTCACGAGTCTGTTACTTCTTGCCACATAATGCCCATATGTGATTCTATCTAAATTTTCTACTGAACAAATTTTGTAGAACTCATACATCTCTACGTTTTGTCAAATTAATTTGATTCGAGAACAAATAATTAATTTTCTTTTTAGTGTACATTGACAGTTTTGTTAAATGAATCGCCCTTCGTAAGAATACATAGAAATTATTTGTCTCCTTTGAACTTAGTGTTCACTCATGTTAAAGTGACAGAGAGTGCATGTACCTTCTGTTCCTGGAAGAAGGCATTACGACAAATACTATCTCCTATACAAAGATATGTAATAATAATAAGAACAATAATAACAATAATAATAACTTATGTAACCCTTGCATTAGACATAAATTTCATGGACAATCATATGTCTAGTACTGTTATATTAATTGATTTGTAAGTAAAGTGTCATTTTATCACAGTTTTCATTATGTTGATGTATTTTCTTGATGCACTTTATGATTTTTCACTATTTTATTTTATTTATTTGTAACACACGCATATAGATCGCTCGACTATTGTTATTTACGCATAACCCTTAGGTTTTTTTTTACACTTTGTCATACATTACATACATGAACCATTCCTATGATTTTTGTTTATTGGGCACCCTGTGTTTCCTTATAAGGCCTAAGTTTCTGTAGATGGTATCGACCAAATATTTTCTTTGAGTCCTTAGCACAGATTATCTCGTACGTGTGCGTTCCGAACTGCCGCGAGATTATTCCGGGACCTTTCCACAATAAATCTATTTTTGAATACCTGTTTTTCGCCTTGTCGGAGAGCGTATTGTTTCTGATAAGTACTTTGTCTCCGATCGAAGGATGCCAGATATTTTTGTATCTTTTCACCCTTTGTTTTCTTTTGTCTGTGAGCTTCTGTATCCGTTGAAATGCTCGTAAACATCTTTCATCATTTGACACTTCTTTATTATTTATCGGAATCGAGTCAGGTAAACCTTTTATGAATTTTTCAGGTTCTGTACCACACATCAATAATACTGGTGCGTAGCCGGTAGTATTGTTGATCGAGTGGTTTAATACCTTCTCTATGTGTGGTATATATTGTACCCATGTATTATGTCGCTTATGGCATAATATACGTAAGCAAATAGAATTTTTCTTGTTCATCCTTTCTGTGGGATTGCAAGACGGGTTATATAGAGAAGAGTGTATTAATTTTATATTCCTGTCCTGCAGTGCGTTATTGAATATTCCTGTCCTGCAGTGCGTTATTGAATATTCCTGTCCTGCAGTGCGTTATTGAATATTCCTGTCCTCCAGTGCGTTATTGAATATTCCTGTCCTGCTGTGCGTTATTGAATATTCCTGTCCTGCAGTGCGTTATTGAATATTCCTGTCCTGCAGTGCGTTATTGAATATTCCTGTCCTGCAGTGCGTTATTGAATATTCCTGTCCTGCAGTGCGTTATTGAATATTCCTGTCGTGCAGTGCGTTATTGAATATTCCTGTCCTGCAGTGCGTTATTGAATATTCCTGTCCTGCAGTGCGTTATTGAATATTCCTGTCCTGCTGTGCGTTATTGAATATTCCTGTCCTGCAGTGCGTTATTGAATATTCCAGTCCTGCAGTGCGTTATTGAATATTCCTGCCCTGCAGTGCGTTATTGAATATTCCTGTCCTGCAGTGCGTTATTGAATATTCCTGTCCTGCAGTGCGTTATTGAATATTCCTGTCCTGCAGTGCGTTATTGAATATTCCTGTCCTGCAGTGCGTTATTGAATATTCCTGTCCTGCAGTGCGTTATTGAATATTCCTGTCCTGCAGTGCGTTATTGAATATTCCTGCCCTGCAGTGCGTTATTGAATATTCCTGTCCTGCAGTGCGTTATTGAATTTTGCACTCCGATATATGGAAGCGTTATCGGTAAGAATCGCCTCGACATTGCCGTAATTCCTCTGGTAGTCATTAAAGAGTTTGTTTAGACATCCTTGTGTCGTCATCTTACGCATCGGGTAAATTTTTGTAAATTTAGAGAAAACATCAACCACGACTAAGATATGTTTAAAGCCACCCTGACCTGTAGGCATGGAACCATGTGAGTCAATTGTGATAAGGCTATTAACGCGGTCCCTTTGAATGCTCTGAGGACTTATATCAAATTTCACGTTCAAGGCTTTACTTTTTTGACAAATCACAAGTTGAAGTGATCTGTCGTATTTTCTTGTATAGTCGTTTACAATAGAAATATTCCGAGATGTTTAACGCGACGCGTCCGCAACCAGCATGAGCTAGTGCCGTGTGTAACTCTTTAATGATTGGTATTTCTAATTCTTTGGGAATTACAGTTTACCAGGCGATTACGTCTTTACCGCACTTCTTATATAACACATTATTCAGCATTCCATACGTTTCCACGTCAATCACTAATGCGATATATTTAGCCTGTGTTCGAAGTAGTGTAAGACTCGGATCCCGCTCTTGGTATTTATCAATTTGTTTTATTTTCTTGGATAGGCCTTTGTTTACGTGAGCGACTGTCCTCATGATTATTACATCACATTTAGGACTTTTTGAGTTTTCCGGAATTCCCGACGCGTAGTTTAAGCGAGACAGGATATCTGCAAGTGTATTTTCACTGCCTGGAATATATTCGATTGTCACATTATAACCTAAAATTTCTGAGATATAGCGACTTGTTTTGTTCGACCCTAGTTTACATCGATTTAAAAATGAAATACTAATGTGGTCAGAATGCACTATGGTCTGGTGTCCAAATACATATGAACGGAACTTCTGGGGGGCGAAATATATTGCTGCTAGCTCCAGTTCGGTTGCCATGGCTTCTCTTTCGACGTTTGTCGTCGCTCGAGACGCAGTTGCTATCGTATTGATGCCTCCCTCAGCATCGATCTGAGTCAATACTCCTCCCAAACCGATCTGAGACGCGTCTGTGTAAATGTGGTAGGGACGGTTGGAATCAGGTCTTTGCAACAATATACAGTTTGCAAATAACGCCTTTACTTTCTCAAAAGCTTCCTGATGGTGGCTATTCCATACCCAACGATTTCCCATTCGTAATAAGTCACTTAACCCATTGGAGACTTTTAACGAGTCTCCCTCGTGAGCAGGTAGGAAGACCAAACAGCTCAACAACGACCTACACTAGTTATTGTGTTAAATCCCACCATTATAAGAAGTTGGCACTCTCTTTAGTGATTAAAGTTTTCTGTTCGCCGTCTGTAAAATGTTTTGCAGGTTTATATAAAGCATATATGTAGGACTAGTATATTGTAGAGTTTATTATAGAAATAATTTAGAGAATAATTTACTTTTTGGGTACTTATGACGGTAATATATATATGTAGTTTCAATGTTTTATTTTTCGAATATCATGGCTGGTAATATAACTTTTTTAGAAACACCCCTGATGAAGTGAAGGCCTATTTTACACTATAAGTCAAGATAGAAAACCTAACATAAAACGGTTCTGGAACAATAGACCAATTTTATAAATGCCCATTTACAGCAAAACTGTGCCTTTCAAAATTTATTCCTAATTTCGATGTTTCTTCATTTCAAAGACAATGAATCCGTAATTAGAGATGACAGTACAAAATTAGACCTGCTGTAGAGTATTTGAATACCACATTTCTGTCCTTGTATGTTCAAAGTGAAGACATTTCACTTGAAAAATCTCTTACGAAATTACGAATTAGACTGGCTTACGACCAGTTCAAAATCTCTAAACGAATAAAACGGCGCGATTTGGAATAAAATATTAGAAATTGTGCGAGACCTCTTCGGGATATGATCCAAATAAACACTGAACGAGATGCACCAGAAAATTCAGATTTTACTGTAAATTAGAGTGTAGTCCTAGAATTAGCAAATCCGTTCGTAGACAAAGGTTACACATTACAATTAGACAACTTGAGTTCTCCTAATTTATTTTTAGAGCTCAATAGACGAGAGACATATTAGGGACAGTAAAATCTAACAGAAGAAACATACCTATAGATTTAGTGAACATCAAATAAAAAAAAAAAGGAGAGGTAACATTATCTAGTCGTAGACTTCCTGCATTGAAGTGGAAAGATAGGAAATACGTTTATTATTATCATCCAAACACGAAATGCCGACATCATTGTCACCAGTAAGAAGCAATGGAAGAATAAAGGCAGATAACAACAAGAAGAAAAATTCACAAGGCTAAATGTATTCTAGAATACAATACAGAAAATTGCTTTTTTACATTATCGATAATTTGAGAAGAATTTTCTATGATTTTATAATGTATAGGTCTATGCTTTTATATTTTTAATTTCATTTATTTTTATAATATACTGTATTGTATATTCTTCTTATTTTTACAGTTCCTGTTAGAGCATATGATTCATGTTTACTTCAAATTTAATGACCAAGTAATGTTAGTAAAGGACGGTTTTTGAAAGGTTTGTCAACTTTCACAGCCTTCAAACTAACAATAAATAACGGTTAAATTACACAAAAGAGGGTTCTAAGCAGCCACATTCCTTTGCAATTCTTAAAAGTACAAAACACTACAAGGAAAAACAGGGGTAAACAAATTATCTGAAATTCATAAGTTCTGAACGCATGATCTGGGTATTCTGATTTAAAACCCAGTGCAGCGCTGAGGTGATTTAAATGGGTTTCCAGTGAACGTACCAGGTGATTTAAACGTGTCTTCAATGGCTTAAAGGGCTGATTTCACAAGAATAATTAACTACAAACTTTGTGTAGTACATAAGGATTCCAAGAAATCTTCTTAATTGTTTAAGATTCTTAGGAGCTGGTATGGCCAAGATCGATTCAATCTTACCCTTACTTGGGCCAACGCCTGATTTAGTAATTATAAAGCCAAGAAATTCTAATTCAGTGCGTAGGAATTGAGATTTTTCCAAGTTAACGGTCATGCCGTGTTGCCCTAGGGTCGATAATATATAGCCTATCTGAGCTATATGCTCCTCGAAATTTTCTGACACTATCAATAAGTCATCACAAAATTGGATCACGGAATCTCCAATATCACCTTGAAAAATGTAATCCATCGCCCGCAACAGACTACTATTTGAGTTGATTAGCCCAAACCCGTTTCTTTTGAACTGATATGTACTGCCGTTGTGCATGAACGCTGTATATTTTCGCACCTCCTTGGATAAGGGAATTTGGAGAAAGCTCTCACATAAATCTATCGTAGACATATATTTGCCATGTTTCATTCTAGCGATAGCTGTGTCAACTGATTCACCTCTATAATTATCTGGCACAATGTGAGTGTTGATTTGTCTAGCGTCAATTGTACATCGTAATGAGCCATTACGTTTGACAACCCAGTGTAAGTGTGACAGGTATTCTGACGAGGATCGCTCTATAATATTGTTATCTAACATATTTTGTATTACTTGATCGGCTCTAGCACCGTAAGTTAATTTGAATTGGACGAGCTTTTATTTTTCTGTGGACTATGAATCCTTGACTTCAAATTTATATATGAAATTTTTACACTTTCCCGCTTTATATCGCAAAATACATGTTTGTTTTTATTTAGAGTTTGTAGTAACTTGTCGCGTTGCGAACCCGGGACTTCCCTCAGTTGAACTAACCTTTACACTGAATTAAGCTATTTGCATCAAAAGGAGGTTTCTGGTCTATTACTAATTCGTTTAACTTGCATTCACTTCCTACATTTATTTCCTCGCTGTAATCATCAATAATATCATCCATGGCATCACGACCTTTGCCCCGTTTATTATTCTTACTTCCTCCCCATTAATATTCATATGCTCTATAAAAGACTGCCTCATCTTCTAAAGCATCACCTGGTAATATAATTACTTTTGAACCTCTCCTCACGAATTATTGGTACTTTTAGGTTAAGATTAGAACCTGTGAGTCGAAAGTTCTTTGTTGGAGAAGTCAATACACGCGACAAAATATTCAAATATCTCGCAAGCGATAATAATTTACGTTGTTAAAAATGGAACTACTAAGAATATTATATCGAAGTCCACCCCTTCAATATTTACTGTCACCATTGTCTGAAGTTTTATAGGTTGTCTTTTTTTTTCGATAGCCGTAGAACAGACACGTCAGAGACCCTGATTGTGCTCAGTTTACATTTTTGTAGGCATAACATATTACAGAATGACTCACTTATTACAGAATTGTTGCAGCCAGTGCCAAGAAGGCTCGTGTAAGAATGACCGTTAATATTAACATTTATTAGTGGTAGATTGGTAATGGTTGGGGTATCAGCACTCACATTCGATAATCTTATTTCCTCTCCTATTTCAGTTTCCAATCCTGTGTTATAATTAATTTTGTGCTCGTGTACATACATAAAATCTGTCGTAGGCGCATATTGTGGCTTAAGATTCATTTGTGCATTTTCCAGGCTATAGATACGCTTAGAGCCACTACTAACCGTATCTGGTATTAGTTTAAAGAAAGTGACGGTGATTGTTGTTGATTTCCTGTGTTTATCATATCGTTCGGATTAAAAGTTGTTGCCTGTGCGTTCAAGGTATCGCGAGCTTGTCTGTGTTGAATACTTGGTACTTGCGCTCTACTATCATTTTCTGCCGCGGGCGAGTTCTGTCGACATTGGTTTCTATTGTAACCGTTGAATACCTCGTTGTTCTCCTGCTCTAACCTGTATCCGTCATAGTTCTGGCTATTAGGGATGTATCTATTATCCTGGAGTCTACCTCTATTCAAGATTTGTCCATCTATGTTGGAATTAAATCTTACCATGTTAATACGTGGATCGGACCTACTCTTATGATTTTGTCCCAGGTTCCCGTGATAATTCCCCCTAGTATTTCTTGTGCTATCATGATTGTTATAGTAGGACGGCCTATCGTTCCGATTGCCATTTCTCGGTTGATTATAAACTCTTCCTGTGCCCCTCTCTATGTTTTGAACATTCCTATCTTTATCATGATTATTATTATTATTATTTTGATAATAAGTATTTTCTCCCGTTTGAACATTGTCTCTACATTCCTGTCTATTCTCTTTCATATCACCGGCTTCAAACATGGCCAAAACTTCTATCGTATGGTTTACGGTTGTGATTTTAGCAATTAACAGGGCATAGCGCACGTGGCTAGGGAAATGATTTATAGTTGCCTGTGTCAATTCTTCCTCAGAATAGGCTGGGACGATTAATTTGGCCTTTTTAGCGAGAGACATTAAATATTCAGTATAGCTCATATTACCCTGACAATTGAAAATCCCATTTCTAATTTCATTTCTGATTTGCATTTGTTTTTCGTGACCGAAAAATTTATTTCTGAACAGTTTTTTAAATGTTTCGTAAGAAGTTTCATTTGTGAGAGTCGCTTCATACCATACTAGACTATTCACGCGAACACATCTTTTAGTAATGTACATGTACATGTGTTTCGGAATTCCCTTTAGTTTAAGATATTGGTCCAGATCTTCCAGGAACTGAATAGGACTATTACCCTGATTGTCGTCGAATTTTGAAGTGGGATTTCCAATAATTGTGTATAGGGAGGAAACTGCCCTCGGGGAGTGGATGGTTCATTTACAATGGTACTTTCACTCTGTGTAATCGAGCTATTAACAATGTTTATGGGAGTCGTTAATACCTCGGTTACGTCACTCGCTACACACATGTGGTCAGAACAGGAGAAATTTTGAACATTACTATCGCCAGTTTTCCCATTACTTATAGAATTTACTTTTTCGGTTAGTTCACTAAGTTCCTTTTGTATTTGCGTTTTGAAACCATCTGTGAATTCTTCTATTTCATTACCTATTTCTTGTTTTATTAGGCAATTCTCTAAATTTGCGGTTGGTTACCATTTCAACCATTTCCACGCGTTTTGATTGATCATTTAATTCTGATATCCACGTTGTTTTTAATGTTTCCTGTTCCTCCACTACTGAGTTAACGCTAGAACGTATGTTTTCTAATTTATATTCATTTTTCGCTACACTGACTGCTGTGGAGGTAGTTACGGTTTCTATCTTCTCGTGTATATGATTTATTTCCTCTTCAAATTCTGTGTGCAAGGTCCTAGTATTTTCTTTGATTTCTGTTTTTAAATTGATTAGCTCCCTACAGATTTCTGCATTATTCGTTTCTGCAGTTTCAAATTTATTGTTAATGGATTGTATGTTTGCGTTTAATGAATTTATTTCTGTCTTCATCTCTTTCAATAAATGAAACAGTGTGTATGTGGAAATTTCTGGTTCCTTACTGTTAATTGTTTGTCCTATATCCTTGTCTGCATCCTTATTCCCTGACATTGTTTCTATATGTGTGTTTCCTTTTAAGGTTAATGAATCTTGACCACGTGTTTCTAGATCTACAGCAGCCATTTTAATTTGTTTTCCACACAGTAATAAAATGAAAGAGTGTTTATATTACACAAAGGAAATTTTTTTTAGCACTTCAAAAATTAGTTTACTTATTTACTCACTTTTTTTATAACTGATAAGTAGTGTTAATTACTGGTGTCTTGCGGGCTCCAACCGTTGTTTCTCCAACCACCCGTTCACCATGCATCGGCCGTAGTAAGATGATTCATCACTGTAGTTGCCACGTGCTGCGGACTCGGTTTACGTTTTCACAATAATTCACTCGGTAGGGAACATAGGCCTAAACCGCGTTGGTTCCATATGAATATTTTAGTAATGCAGGTCGAGAATATTCGTTGGGCCTATTAATACGAGTCCACACTATTAGATTAATTCGAACCTACCACGTGGGCGCCATGTGTGCCGGTTCGCTCAGGGTAGAATATGATCACTCAGGGATGTTTATATTATACACATTTTATTTCAATTTATTGTACAATTTTGTGTGTGCAATGATATTTACAATGTTTGATATTTTACTATCTCGGAGTGGAGTTGATGAATTACTTCCGCCCACGTGTTTTTATATCACCTTCGCGAACGGTTACTGAAGGACTTGACTATTGCAGAACGTAGGAGCGTGCCAGTTTTCACACGCGTCCTTCCCTTATAAGGGCGATGACTCCTCCCATCCCCACTCCGAGTGTATATGTTATTCATTATAGCTTAGAAGGGTAGGTACCATTCGTTTGGGTTTCTATGTTGGTAATAGACTCGTGTGCACGTTTGTGCGCCTTCCAGTTATTACTATTAATGTACTCACGAGTCTATTACTTTTTGCCACAGCCTAAAAAGGTAAAATAAATGAAGAACTATGCATATATTTAATACATGTACGAAATTACAATTAATCAATAATTAAGTAAATATATGCATATATAGCTTCAAGTAGTCCCCCATTCGGTTCTCCGGGCGGGGACTACTTCAGGGAATCCATGTCAAAGGCTCAAACACAGGCACATGTTCCTAGAACATGGAATGTAGGACTCTACACAATTGCGGGGCACTAGAGATATTAACGCGGGAATTAGATAAATCGCCCTTGGATATAGTCGCTTTACAGGAAATTAGGAGGCCAGGAGTAGGTAGTCAGGAATCAGGAAGCTTTGCATTATACTACGGGGGTGCAGAAAGACCTGCATTTGGAACGGGTTTTTTAGTCAGAAGGAGGATCCTATCCGCTATCAGAGATAAGCTTGTTAGTGATAGGATATCATACATAATTCTAAAGGGTAAACGACATGATTTTATAATTGTAAATGTACATGCCCCCATAGAAGATAAAGACGACAAGATCAAGGATGAGTTATATGAAGAATTAGAATCCTTATTTGATAGCCTTTCACGATATCATATGAAAATTGTCTTAGGAGATTTTAATGCAAAGTGGGGCGGGAAGATATATTCCATCCAACAATAGGCAAATTCAGTCTTCATGAAGAGAGTAACGACAACGGGGTTAGATGAGTCACATTTGCCACATCAAAGAATCTCATTGTTAAGAGCACAACATTTCAGCATAAGGATATTCATAAATACACCTGGACGTCCCCAGATGGAGAAACTCGGAACCAGATAGATCATGTATTAGTGGATAAACGCTGTAACAGTAGCATCATTGATGTTAGATCAGTTAGAGGGACAGACTGCAATTCGGATCATCATCTGGTCAGGGTGAAAATCAGACAACGGCTATCGCTTGTGAGAGGAACAAACGCTAAAGATGATTCTGTAAAATATGAATTTAAAAACTTGAAAAATGTTGAAATGCGGCAAGAATACCAAATCAAAATTTCTAATAGATTTGAAGTACTGGATTCTTCAGATGACAATGTGGCAAACGAAGAAGAAACTGACATAAATAAAGAATGGGAGGCTATAAGAGATACTATTAAATTGTCAGCATCAGAAAGGATTGGTTGTTTAAAAAAGAGGCAAAAATAAATGGTTTGATGATGAATGTGCCGACATTGTAAAGAAAATAAAGCTAGCAAAACTGAAATGGTTACACGAGCCAAATGAGGTAAATTTAGAGCAATTGGGTAGTGTTAGACGGGAAACCACCAATTTACTAAAGAGTAAAAAGAGGGAATATTTGAGAGAGAAGATGAATGATCTTGAAATGAATGCAAACAATAGGAACATTAGAGGATTATATCAGGGAATTAGTATAGAGAAGAAAGGGTTTCAGGCTAGAACAAACATAATTCGGAATGAAAATGGGGATATGATTGCAGATTCTAGGAGTATATTAAATAGATGGAAAAGTTACTTTAATCAGCTATTAAATGTACATACAGAACAGGACATTGAGGAGGATAAGTTACAGACAGCAGAAATGCTAGTCGCAGAGCCAAGTGCATTAGAGGTTGAAATGGCGATTGGAAAATTGAAGATGTATAAAGCATCAGGTTCAGATTAGATCCCAGCAGAACTGATAAAATCAGGGGGAGAAAAATTGATGGACAAGATACGCTGGTTGCTTAGTATGATTAGGGAAAAAGAAGCTCTTCCAGATGAATGGAAGGAATCAATTATTGTACCAAGTTATAAGAAAGGAGATGAAACTGATTGCAACAACTACAGTGGCATCTCATTACTTTCAACTTCGTATAAAATTCTAACAAATATATTAGTAAGCAGACTTACTCCCTATATTGATGACATTCTAGGAGATCATCAATGTGCATTTAGAAGAAACAGGTCTACAACAGATCAGACTTTTAGTATAAGACAGATTTTAGAAACGAAATGGGAATATAATGGTACTGTACATAAACTATATGTAGACTTCAAAAAAGCATATGATTCAATTAAGTGGGAGAAGTTATATAGTATCTTTTCTGTTAAACTATTGCTTGAAAAAAGAAGAGAATTCAACTTAGAAACACATTTTGCTTTCATAGATTTTGAAAAAGCATTCGACACAGTCAAGAGATTAAAACTCTTAAATATATTGGAAGACAGAAATATACCAAATTTACTTCGGCAGAACATACAAAATATTTACAAAGACAACACCATAAAGATTAAATTAAATAACAGATTTTCTGAAGAAGGAATTATAAATCGTGGTGTGAGACAAGGCTGCCCCCTATCCCCAACACTGTTTGCAATTTATATCAATGAAGTAATATGTTGCTGGAACAAAACATATAAATTTGGAATAAGAATATCAGACAATAGAAAATTAAACACCCTACTGTTTGCAGATAACCAAATAATAATAGCAAATTCCGAAGATAATCTACAGAAAGGTCTGTATGAACTTAACAAAATTACAGAAGAATATGGATTAAAGATATGTACAGAAAAAACAAAAATTATGGCATTTCAAGGTGTAGATCCTGTCAGAAGTAAAATTGTACTGGACAATAAAATTTTGGAGCAGGTGAATAACTTTACATATCTAGGATGCAATATCTCATATGAAGAAGAAAAGGATGTAAATGCAAAAATATCTAAATTTTTAAGAATTTTAGGGTTAATAAATTCTATCTTCAAACCACAGTTAGTCCAAAAGCATTCAAGACTGAAAGTGTATAAAACACTGGCTCTTCCAACTCTTTTGTATGGTAGCGAAGTATGGACGTAGAAACAGAAGGATATACAGAGACTTAGATCTGCTGAAATGAGATATCTTCGGAGGACTGCAGGATACACACTACTAGATCACAAAAAAAATGAAGACATCTTAGAAGAATTACCCATGGAATCTTTAGAAAACAAAATTTCTGATTATAAGTCAAGATGGATACAACATGTTCATCGAATGGAAGATCACAGAATACCCAAACTAATGTTAAGATATTAACCTGCAGGAAGAAGAAGACCAGGACGTCCACTAAAAAGACTTCTGGATGGTGTTTCTCTTGAGGCCGAAACAGGTCAACAAATGGCCTAAATTCGTGAATGTACTATGATGATGATGATGAAGTTATATAGTATCCTGCTGGAGGTCGGAATTCGTAAAAAGTTTGACTTATACGAATGTGTCCAAATGGCTCAAAGAGTATGGTGCGTGTAGGCAAACAGTTTTCAGACACTTTTGTAATCCAGAATGGGATGAAGCAAGGAGATGCACTATCTCCTTTACTATTTAATTTTGTACTGGAGCATGCCATTAATCTTTAGGAATGAGGAAGGCTTACAACTGAATGATATTAATAAGCTGTTAGTTTATGCTGATGATGTAGTATTGTTGGCCGATAGCGAGGATATACTAAAGGCCAACACGCACACACAATTGAGTAACACTAAGAAATTAAGACTGGAAGTAAATATCAGTAAATCCAAATATGTGGCCACACGTAGAATTTCAGTATATAATGGAAATGGACAGCTAATGGCAAATGAGGGAAATTTTGAGGAAGTGGCTGAATTCAAATACCTAGGAACAATAATCACAAATAGGAATGAGATGCACAAAGAAATTAAACATAGGCTCAATTCTGGAAATGCATGCTATTATGCATTGCAGAGACTTTTGATGTCCCAAGTCCTTTCAAAAAACGTTAAGCTGAAAATATATAAAACTCTTATTCTACCAGTTATATTATATGGGTGCGAAACATGGACTCTTACTATAAGGGAGGAAAGGAGATTACGAGTATATGAGAATAAAGTTCTTAGGAAAATTTTTGGACCAAAGAGAGATGAACAGACAGGTGAATGGAGAAGACTGCCTAACAATGAACTATATGGTCTTTATAGGAAGCCAGATATAATAAGAACAGTTAAGTCTCGTAGACTGCGATGGGCAGGACATGTTGCGCGTATGGGGAATGAAAGACGTGCATGGAAACGTCTTGTAGGAAAGCCAGAAGGAAAACGCCCAGTTGGTAGACCAAGAATGAGGTGGGAGAACAGCATTAATTATGATATGAGGGAAGTAGATTATACAGGGAATGATTGGAAAGCATTAGCTCAGGATAGGGATGTATGGAGCGCTTATGCCCGCGCGGCCATGAACCTACGGGTTTGATAGTGCCAGTGAGTAAGAAAGTAAGTATATATAGCTATATAAGGTTTATGCTGTATTTTTTCGTATTTATAGACTCGAGAATATTATATACGTTTTAATTATGGCTTTATGGTGTTCTGGGAATACCTTTGCTTTAAAGTTTCCAGAAATTGATTTACAGACGAGAAAAAAACTTTGAAAACTCAGCCAGAAAAATTGTTTCCACTGGAGATCAAATCGGGCCCGCTAGAAAGAGGGACATACTTAAATAATTATTGAATATTTTAGGCAATTTTTACAACTTGTAATCCTATAAAAGTAGCATTTATCACTTTTATCTCTATGAGTTATAATTCTCCAGCAAAGTAAATAAATAAAAATAAATTTAAAGGACGAGATAAGACCAAATATGCAATATCTCAATATAAATGCAATACATAATTGATCATTTTGTTTCAGAAACCACATCGCACATTAGGTAATTTGGTTGTGATGAAATAGAAGAACGATATATTTAAAATACAAAGGGTAAATTACTTAACTTTCAATCAAATATAATAGTTACCAGGTTTTAAATATAGACTGTTTCTGCGTATTTTTGTCAGAAGTGAGATTATGGTTATTTTATACCATACTTAGTATTCTGATTCTATAGCTCCACAAAGTTGTCATTCTTGGTACAAGACCTACATGATAACAAGTATATTCAGTTGTTATAAAACCAGGTCAGTGACGGTACCTTCGTTCAAAACAAATCAAGTCCTCTTGTTAAATCAATTATATCACAAATTACGTTTCCAATTCAGTCTCATGAATATTCTTCACACATTCATATATTTTCTTAAGACAATATATTCTATTGTTTAATAAACAGGGAGGGAAAACTGCTCTAGCACTATGACCTGAAAAATCTATTACGTTTCTCTCTCTATAGAATGTATCGAATGAAATCGAATCTACGGTGTTGTATAGCCTTTAAGATGTTTCTGGTTTCGACACTCAACAAGCATACCACCATTTTTAATTTGGGCTCTGCTCTGGTGTCGAGGAGGGTCTACATGCCCCTATTCTGTCCTAAGTGGATGCACTCAGTCAAGCGGAAGTATATGCATCTTTCTCGCCATCACATATTTTAAACCCCTGTGGTTTCCTAAACCAGGCTATTTTAACCTAGCATAAGATGAAGTGATGGGTGATATGAAATTAATTAATGAAGATGAAATGACATTATGTGGAAGGAAGTGGAGTAAAGAGTATTGGTGGAATGAAATTCGGAAAACTGGGGAATTCAGAGAAGATCCTAAAAAACCCCGTTGTGGCTCAGTAACATACCCTTCCGGAACCGCCAAGATTCTAACTTGGGATCCCAATCGGAGCTGCCTTAAGCACTAGCCACGCATTCACCGAGAAGTCTTTCGTATGATATTACTGTAGCACGTAACAATATAATTTGCAACTTTTAATTAATCCTAAGCACTACATTTGGAATTCTCATTACTAATTAGTTTAATTTACTATGAATTTTACTTTGAAATGAAACAACTCGTGTTCAGAAGTATATATAACTTCATGTTAGTTATTTCAGTATCTTCATTTCCACTGTTATTTAATATTATACTTATGCTTCCAACCATCAATAATCGAACCTCGGAACGTCATTGTTCTATAAAGAAGTTCACAGCTATTTTTCGAAAATATTAGCGTATTGCAGGCATATATATATATATATATATATATAGTACATTCGTTAGTCTGGGTGTTTCTTTGAAAGAGCATATGTTGTGTTTTTTATACATTATTTTCTGTTTTGTATTTTTCTGCTACCTTCAAATATTTAGAACCAGTTATGCTGGATGAAGGGTTTATGCTGGAAAGATATCACATTCTTCCAAAAATATACGTCTTCATGTTGATACAGTTTGCTTGCAATTCCAAGAGCTACATTTCTGCAAAGATACGTAACTTTAAGTCAGACCTTTCAGTTAATAAAAAAACCCCTAAACTCCAGGATTGGGCGGCAAATGTTGGATATATGCCTCTTTTTATTCTTAATAGATTTGACTACACGATACATTTATAAGAATGGAAGAAGTGTATTGTTGCTTGAAATTTAACACTGCATATATTTGGAGGCATACCACACAAAACTGAATTATGAAGGTTGTCCTAATTCCAAATGTTTCCTAGTAAGAAAATGGCCCTTGTTGCTATAATAAATTGTCATATTAACATAGAAAATATAGTTTGATCCAGAAGATAAAATTTAAAAAAAATAGAAATTATCTTTTGTAAAAAATAAATAAATAAAAATAAAATGAAAATATATTCAAAGTTCTGAAAGTGCAAAATTGTATCAACAACAGTTTAGAATACACGTTGGCTGTAAGTCAATCCGATTCACACACACGAAGGGACCATCATGAATTATCTTAAACCTGAGTTACATTTTATATTACCAATATGTTCTAATTTACTAATATATTATCACTGAACACTTGCACATGCACACGTAACATTATCGGAAGCACTAAACCTGAATCAACGCTGTGTGTAAACATTAGAGAATGTTTGTACTGACGTCATGGAATCGTCAAATGCAATCAGAATCGTGAACGGTGTTGATTTGAGAAACTAAATTTCAAACTCGTTTTTTCTGTAACTACTTGAAGGATAAACCTACGATTTATGCCATTTTTTTTATTTTTTGCGCTGTGTCAGAAAATATATACTTTTATTTTTCTTACCGAGCCCCATTGTATTATACATATAATAAATTGATTTAGTTGAAATTCGTTACAGTGTATTTGGCGTGTGGGGGGGAGGGCGAAGGTAGGATGCATCCGTGTGTGCGTTTATCTGTGTTTTTAGCCTGTTTGCAGCTATGTTTTTTTTAAATTAAAGTTGGGAAATATAAGAAAATTTCATTTTATGTTTAACCTAATGGACTCTTTTTAGTGAAAATTAATATGATTTTTAAAAAAATGCGGGGAGGAGTACTCATGTGAGCCAGAAACTGCTTCGTACAGTTATAATTTTAGTTTTGTGTTACATATGATTTTCTTTTTTAAACCAGGATTTGAACCGAAGATCTCCAGATTTACTCGCTGTTGTATTAAACCATTGTGCTACTTAGGCAATCCACGTAAAGACAACTCTTTATTCCCGTGTAGGCCTATTAACGAACTTCTTTTCCAATATAAAACAGTAGCTTCTTCCTTTTAGCAATGCAATATAATGGAAATTTATTCAGTGCCATATAAATTTATTACAAACGTAATTGTGTTCACATGCAAATAAAGAGATAACATTAAAAAAACACGGATTTCTATTAACTATTGCACACTAAGTGAAAGCAGAGTATTTTAACCTCATTTTTATGAGTATTGTTGATGGAAAATTATTTATTTTGTAAACAGATTGAGAGGAAATTTGAGTGTTTATTATTTACGATATAGTATTTTAGTATTTGTATGGTTTATTTAGCGCTCCCACTAACCATAACAGTTATAAATAAAACCAAGCACGATTATATAACAATATGTAAAGACGCAATAATCTTCAGTTATTTACAAGGTGAGAAAGATTATTTTTTTTTACAATATGTAGAAGGTTGAAGAATTTAATAAAACTGGATTTATAATACAATATAGTTTATAATGTCATAAAATATCATAGTATTATATTTTCATGACATCTAAAATACTTTCACCATTTCATGGAAATTTTTAAACAATCTGTTCAAAACATTGTTTTTAATTTTATGATATTTTTATTGCATTATGCATTCACAAATTAACATTTTCTTCGATACCAGCTAAGTCATAATAAAGACTATTTAACTCATGCTCCAAATGGTTGTCAATGACCAAACACGTTTCAATGAATTTTGCTTTACAACCAATTTCACCTGACTCTTTATCGATTTCTCTTTATTAGCTCCTGCGTTTGTGATAATTAGAGCTAGGAATGTAAGGTACTGCACCTTAATTTTAATTTGTTACTACCATGCTCAAATTAGCTTATCTTGCAAAGAAAACATTAAAGAAATGCCACTATATATGTTTTTAGTTGCACCTTTTTGCACATTTTCTTCAATGCAAACACATTTTGTACTTTTTTAAACTTTTTTGTCTCTTAGCACGTTGTATTCCCAAAATAATGTGTAGCCTATATTTGTTTTTACAGTACTTCAAATACGCTTTCAATGATTGGTAACGATGTGCGGTATCAGTCCACATCACATTACAACCGTTAATCCTTTTCAAAAAGCAGGGGAAAAATTCAAAGTTAAATGGGCAGTGAATCACAAGGACAAAGGGTGGTACAATAATGCATGTAGAAAAGAAGAAGAAGTTTGTCGAAATTAGTCTTTTAAAGTTCACAAAAGAAAAGCAACAGATGAAAACAGAAAAAAGTATGCGCAAGAGAGAAAGGAATATAAAGAATTACTGGGAGAAACAAAACTAGCATGGCAAAATAAGACATCCGAAGAAATGAGAGTCGCGACAGAAAGTGGGAACATTGCGGACATATGGAAAGCGATAAGGGAACTCAAAGTAAAGTCCATAAATCGGACAAGAATAACGCCCCGGGAATGGAAAAGTTACTTAGATAGGATGCTGGGAAATGAGAGGTTAAGATATAATCAAGGAAATATAGTTGAGATTCCTGACCCAATAAATATTCAATTACTGGATCAGGATATTTCGAAAAATGAAGTGGTTTCTTCCATTAAATGTTTAAAAGAATGGTAAAGCACCTGGAATTGATGGAATACCAGGGGAATTCTTGAAAAATATGATATCATCCAATAAATTATTAGACGTTTTGAAAACTGCGTTTCAACAAACTTTTTAATGGAGGAGATTATCCGGAAGCCTGGGCGACAGGTGTCATCCAACCACTATACAAAGGAAAAGGTGGGACACAGGTACCATAAAGTTACAGGGGAATTTGTCTCTTGTCAGTGTTCGGAAAAATATATTGTAAAGTACTTTACGAACGCATGAGACAATGGGCTAAAGAAAACTATAGGCTCTCAAAATATCAGGCAGGTTTTAGAGAAGGGTACTCCACGGTGGACAATGTATTTGTTGCTGAGAACATTAATTCATGACAATCTGAAAATGAAGGGGGTAAATTATTTTGTGCATGCATTGATTTTAAGATGGCATTTGATACTGTGGACCGAAGCGCACTTTGGGAAAATTTAATCGGAAAGGATTGTTCGTAAAAAATATCATGCTTTAAATGTCAATTTGTAAGATGTCTCATAAAATGATACATGCCTCAATGTCAATTTGTAAATATGTTAAATTTTGTATAAAAGTAGACCAAGGGCACATTACAGAGAGCTGTGAAGCCAATAAGGGAGTGAGACAAGGTTGCATTTTATCAACAATGCTATTTAATCTATTCGTTGATGATACTGTAGACGTAATGCTAGAAGGAGAAATTGAGGCTCCGGAATTAAGAAATGTTAAAGTCCCAGTTTCTGTTCTATGCAGATGATTTAATTATCTGTTCCAAGACAATCAAGGGATTGCAAAGAAGTCTTGACCTACTGGAAACTGTAGGAATTGATTGTAAATTTTAGTAA
The DNA here is from genome assembly GCA_030220185.1 of Diploptera punctata. Lineage (NCBI taxonomy): Eukaryota > Metazoa > Arthropoda > Insecta > Blattodea > Blaberidae > Diploptera > Diploptera punctata. Next base: position 488,363 of record JASPKZ010006444.1, on the reverse strand, counting down.
GACAAAAAACATGACCTTTATAAATGGGACGGTTTATGGTAGAACAGAGGAATGGAAATACGAAGATCAAGTTCTTCAAAACGTGCAACATTTTGAATATCTTGGTACGACGTTGAAAATGAACGGGAAGTGGAAAAAACATATTGCATATAGCATTATTTAAAGGAGTGGACAACTTAACAGTGTAACTCGGTATTCTGGGTTCGAGTGCCTGATATTCCAGTCAGCACGTTAGAAAAAATGTATGGAGCGATGGTCAGACCAGTTAATGCACTATGGTAGTGAGATTTGGGGTTTCCAAAGTACGGAAATACTAAATAAGGTATATACGCATTTTCTAAAGTTTATTGCAGGACTTAGTAAGGCCGTTTCTAACTGTTGAATTCTATATGAATTTGAGTCATTCCAGGATGACATAAACAGTAAAATTCGTGTACTCAAATACTGGTTGAGAGTAATCCAAGGTGAACAAGCAATGCCTTAGAGTAATTTGTTACAACCACCAAATTAAAAAACATAGATGTTAAATTTTGGCAACGACGAGGTTAGGAGAGAACTCCAAAAAGATTGGGATGGGCTGGATATGGGGAAAAGGGACTGAAAATCACAAGAAACGTGTGCAGAAAAATAAGGGGGAGGTACTTATATATAAACCAACAAGATACTTTCGTCGAATGTACAGGAAAACCCTCACTGTGTTTACAAAGAGACCTAAAACCACGTCTGGGGAAAAGAATCGTATATACTCAACCTAGGATTTAAAGAAAGATCAGGGCTTACTTAGTTTAGACTAGGGGCATGGAAATTTCAAAAAATTAGCGACGATCACGATATGCGAATATGTCGAATGTGTGGGAAATTTGAAGATGATATACATATATTAGGACAATGTAATGGTTTAGAATATTGGAGACGTCAGTTATTACCGGAAAGATTTCTAAATTCAAATCGGGAAAGATTGGCATACTACGAGTTATTGGTAAATCCAGAAAATTGGATAAACGTGGGTAAATTTCTGGACAAAACGCGGGAAAAATAAGAACAACACTCATTCATGAATAAATAAATGTTATTAAAATGCAATAGCATTAGTTCTTAACAATTATAGGCGCTATATAAATTAATTAATGTATAATGCTATTGTTATTATTTAATTGTAATATATACTGTGTTTTCTTCATGTAATTGTAATTTTATTGTTTTTTAGTGTATAATGGTATTGTGTTATTATTTAATTGTACATATTATTGCGTTTTCTTTTTGTAATTGTAATGTTATTGCTTTCTTTTGTTGTTTATTTTTCTTCGCACTAGTAGAATTATTATTTTATTGTAAACGACTGCCAACAGCACGTACGGCATAATGCCCGTGCGACCCATATTTGTAAATAATATTGTAAATGTCTTACTTTTTGTCCTACTACTACTACTACTACTACTACTACATTACTTTCAGTTTAGTGCAGTCCCGTTAGGCTATTCCTTTTAAATTAGTTGGCACCTTCTTCCACCACAGTTATGCGAAAGCTATTGTTTAAGCAAGGGAGAGATTGTTGAGTGCATAAACAAATGTTTCAGTTCAAAATAGTATTTGACTTGTGTGGTCTGCTATTTTCCTGAGTGGCCTGTATACAGTATGCCAAAACCGAGTGTGAACTCCTACAAACTACATGATTTTGTAAACAGTTTAGTGTATATGGAATTCAGAGTGGCAGATCTGGTATGAGGTGCATTCTTCGTAATATTTCAATAACAATTGATGAAAAACACCAACACAATCATGCTACGCAGCATATAGGTAGTGCAAAACACGAAAAATAAGGAACTACAAAGCAGTAAATGTGTATTGTGACAACAGTTTATAGGCACTGCCTTCTTCAAATTTAATAAATAGAAAATTATTTTTTTAATGATACAGCAAAGACATTTGTGGCATGTGGTATTCCTGTTTCCAAACTTAACAATCCTAAAATGAAAGCATATTTGGAGAAATATATAGGAGTCTGTCCCAGATGAAAATCATACCTTCAATCTCTGTATGAAGAAAAATTAAAACAGATCATTCAAGTAGAAGGTGAAAATCAGTATATTTACATTAGACGAAACCACTGATAGACCGTTGAGATATTGAACTTTTTAGATATGTTCTAAACATTTCAGTTGTTGAATAATATCTGCTTTAACAGTTTTCTGGACTTGTGATTTCAATAACATGATATTCTGGGACTTGTCTTACCCAGACTTTTTAATATATGATAACATGACTGAATTGTGTGTAGTGGATTACTTGATGTAATTGGTTTTGGTACTCTTTAATGATATTTCACATGGGGAATTTGCACCATCTATTTAAAAAATTGCACCTTTTTTTTGCACATTTCCTGCTAAATTAGAGCACCTTTTTTGCACCTTTTTCACCAAACTTTTGCACCTAAAATTCCTAGCTCTAGTGATAATGAAAGCTCCTCCTTTATAATATTCTGAATGGATGAGGAGCATTATTTTGCAGCGACTGAATCTCCAAGAAGTACATTGAATATAGTAAATAATGAACAGATTCCTGATTTTATCGAGTTCTTTACTAAAAGATTAATTAAAAACCTATAATGCTGGTTACAATATACAGTTTGATGTGTTTCTCTCGTGATATTACTTTCGATAATTATTTGTTTCCAATAGAAAGTACCCGTATGCGAAAGAAAGAACAAACAATTGAAAAATGTTATAATTACTTATTTTCTTTTGTAAATAGTGTTTATTCTCAACTATAATTTAATTTTACTCTGTTCATCTTTGTTATAAGATTGTTGTTAACTGCATTTCGTTCTAATGTTTTTGTTAATTTACTTCTTGATATAAAGTAATTACAACTCTTATATACCGTAATGTAAAAAGGGTTTCCTATATTTGATATATTAAAAAAATGAAAGATGCCTATATTGTAGAAACAATAAATGGTGACATTCATTTTTTTTGCCTTGATTAAGGATCCATTTAGTACTTAATATTGATTACAAAAACTATTATTAGAATTTCACAATTATTTGAGGGAAGTTGATTATACAGGGGATGGATGGAAAATATTAACTCGGGATAGGGACCAATAACGAATTTTCCTCGAGAACTATTTTTTTCTATATGTTTAATAGTATTTCATTTATTTTTCTCCCTTGTACACTTTATATTACATTCGTTAAATGTATATTAAATTAAAATTATACCGTTTCATAATTATATTGTAGATGTATCGTATAATCTTTTTGTTCATTTTAATTTAGATGTATGAATGATTTTTGTAAGTTTTTAACCTGCTGAGTGGTGGAAAAGTCCTTAAGACCTTATCTCTGCCAGGTAAAATAAATATTATTATTATTATTACTATTATTATTATTATTATTATTATTATTATTATTATTATTATTATTATTATTGTGCCCACGCAACCATGAGCCTACGGGTTCGATTGTGCCAGTGGGTTAGTTTGTTATGTGAATTTCAATGTTTGTAGAAGTGGATTGTAAATTGTAGAATTACTATTAATAGTAAGAGAGAAAATTCTGTTTTAAAATTCACTTACCTCTTGTTGTATGTAGATGTGTTTATCGGAGTTAGTACAGGTCGTCACTACCGTTATATGAGAAGCAAAGCTTGTGATAGTTGAACCCCGTGGCTACTGTAATACTGATCGCCAGATAGCTCAGATAAACTTTAAATGTAGAGTGCAGTCTCGAGAACCTTGAAAATAAGTACCCATGTTTTCTTTTTTGCTCAATCTACAATAAAGAATGAATCTGCTTCACAGTTTATCGATTATGGAAAAGTGGCACATGCACACGTTACTAACTAAGAACCATTCGCCATCCGTTGAGTTTAACGACACTCACAAAACTGATAACCGGTAGAGTGAGAACAACTAAATTATACGTTAAAAGGACTATAAAAAAACAATTAGCATATTTAATCAAGAGTAAATCTACGTGATCTACTTTTCACATTTATATTTTACGGATAACCAGTTGAAAATAACTCTGTATAATTAAAACTTGGACCAAATATTCATAGCCTGACGGGATCAACACGGAAAAATTAAAAAAAGAGTATATAGCTATCCAGAAGTTTGCAAGCACCGACTTACAATATGCTTTAATAATTATGACGAGACTTATCATATATAGCTTGAAAATAAGAGTATAAGGTAAAATTATTTGTTAAATAGAGTCACAGGAATTAATCCGGTATAAAAGGATATAAATAAGATAGTTTGGAATGCCTAAATGTTACTTACACTTATTCGAATGTGCCTAAATAGCACAAAGGGTAGGGTGCGTGTAGGCAAACAGTTTTTCGGTTACCTTTCAAATTCACAATGGGTTAAAGCAAGGAGATGCACCATCTCCTCTACTATTCAATTTTGTACTAGAGCATGCCAAGGAAGAAGAATGCATATAACTCAATGTTACTGATTAACTGTAAATTTATGATGATGACCGGGAGGAACTTTAAGCCGTGGGTCCCAAGTCTGAAGATTTTGAGGCTCGTAAAATATCGTTAAGCCTGAATTAAAGGCCTCTAAACAAAATGTACCTATTTTAAAACATACAAATAACACCTTAGTTGAACTGCTAGATGTATCATTCATTCGGCGTGCTGACCGCATCACATCTACGAAACATAAGGTAACTAATTGAATTTGGTCAACTAACTCCTAATAAAGGAGAGGCTATGGATCAACACTGGGATATGCCATTATAGACATAATTATGCTGATTATTAGGCGATAGCGAGGAGCTACTGTGGGCCAGTACACATAATCTATTGTGAAGAAACATCAGTAAAACTAAATATATGATCACACATAGAAATATATTATATATAATTATAATGTAAATGGATAATAAAGCAAAGGAGGGAAAGTTTAATGAAGTGGCTAAATTGAAATTCTTTGGAACGATAATTATAATTAGAAATACCATAGGAATGATATTCACAAATATATTAAACATAGAATAAATTCTGCAAATGTATACTATTATGCTTTGCTGGGACTCTGGTCGTCCTAACCTTTCTTCAAAAACATTAAATTGAAAATATATTAATCTGTTATTTTCCTAGTTATATTATATGGAAGCGAAACATGGGCTGTTACTTTAAGCGAGGAAAAAATATTAGGAGTATTTGGGAATAAAGTTATTAAGACAATTTTTGGACCAAAGAGAGATGAACAGACAGGTGAATGGAGAAGACTTCATAACAGTGAACTACATGATCTTTGTAGTAAACCAGAAATAATAAGAACATATAAGTCTCTTTGACCATGATGGGCAGGTCATATGTCACGAATTGGGAATGAAAGAGAAGCATGGTAGTTTCTTCCAGGAAAATAAGGGAAAACAACCAATTGTTAGACCATGAATGAGGTGGGAGAATAATATAACCATGGTTTGACTTTACAGGGAATAATTGGAAATCAGTAGCTCATGATATGGACGTATGTCGCCTATAAGTACGATAGTGCTAGTTAGTTAATTAGTTAGTTAGATAGTTAGGACTACATTAAGATGTGCTCTGATCTAAATGACGTAATATGACAGCATAACAATTGACAATAATTCTTGTTGAAGTTGAGAAGATTCTAACATCTAATTTTAATTTTTAACGGGTCAAAATCTTATAAATAAAGAAATTTAATACCGCATTTGAGCAGGAAATTCATATTACTTTCGAGTTTGACTTCTCCCATTTTAACCGTTTTTGCCTAAGAATCTAAATATTAAAATTCGTGAAGTTATTTTTTTATTTATTTAAAAATTATTTGGAAAAATAGAAGAAAAACATTTGAAATTGTATAGAAACCTCATAAAAATGGAAGAAGAGAGAATACCAAAGAAGGCCCTTAATTAGGAAGCTAATGGAAGAAGTGAAAGAGGCAGACCTAGAGAACGATGGATGTATGGACTGAAGAAAAGTATGGAAGCTAGAGATTTGAGGGAATAAGATGCTTTAGGCAGGAACCTGTGGCGACAAATCACTTTGGGTTGAAGGAGAAACACTGTATTGTGGAATATTCCTAAATAAAAAATAATTTATTTCAATTACACAAATACCCTTTAACATCTAAGGTCTTATGGCTATATGTATTAATCATTCATACCAATAAACTGTGAATGTTATGAAATGAGCCCTGGTAACGACATTCCAACCCAGCATTTGTCTCGACGAATGAGGAAAACCAGGAGATCAGCTTAATCAGTTTGCTCAGTACCGGAATTTGAACCTAGTATTTCCTGAATATGAGTTTCAAACACTTCGGTCGATACTATAATCTTGTCTGTGATAATTTATGTGAGTGGAATATTAAATCAGATTAAAGAGAAGAAGAAAACAAGCTATGTACTTGTATTCGAAAATGGATCCTAAGACAAATATTCTATTCCATAAGGGATGGGTTTGAAGGGAGATTCACAATGAAGAGGTATGATTTACCGTATATTATTATCCTAATGTTGACAGTTTTTTTTAGACTAGGAGATTGAAATGGGCATGTCGTATATCTCGAATGGTCAAGATTAGAAATTATTTCCAAATATCACGTGGAAATGTTTGATGTAAATGCGTTGATAGACGTGGAAGGATAATAATGGCATTGAGCTTAGGAAACTGGATATCAGATGAACTGGATTCAATTAGTTAATTATAAAGACCAATGGAAAATTTTAGGTTAGTGAATGCGGCATTGAACCTACCGGATTTATAAGCTATGGGGTTCGTTTAGTAGGAATACATGGGAAACAAATTTTAACAAGAAATACAATATCAATATTATAAAATAATGATTGTTCCACCTCACCGAATAACTCTGAGATCTATTCAATAATATCAGTTAAATATTTAGACATAACAAACTTATGGTGTCCAGTACTTTGTGGCAGGTATATAGCGTTTTATTTATTGATGTTCTTTGGCATCTACGTAGATGTAATTAATACTAATAAAATGCATATCAAATTCTGTTGAGGTCAGTAGTCATAAAATACAAATTAAAAAATACACCTTTCGCCAGGTGCCGATTTCCTCAACTGTGATAAAATGCTGTATTTTAAATATTAATTAGAGACCTTTCGGAAGTTAACTTCCATCATAAGCAAGATAAGAACGTGCTACTAGTTGATTGTGTTGTTTTACGACGTTGTAGACGTTGATGGTCTTGAAGACTCGCTGGTAGAAACTATTTATTTATTTATTTAATGTATTTAGTAACTAATTTAATTCGATCCAATTTAACTTTAGAGAAAAAAGGAAAAAAACTGACAAAAAACATAACACAGGAATAAGACAACAACTAAAAGTAGAGGAATTAAACACAACAGTAGAGAAATACAGAACTAACTGGAAAGAATACTTGGCAAGGATGACTGAGAATAGAATACCAAAAGCAGCATACAACTATTAACCACGAGGAAGAAGAATTTTGGGAAGACCAAGGACAAGCTGGAAAGAGTGGCAATTTGTAGCCGGAACAGGCTAGAAAATAAGCCTAAACCGTGAAGAAGAAGAAGAAGAAGAAGAAGAAGAAAAGGAACAAATTTTTTATTCAGAATTTTGGCTACAACTGACCGTGAGATATCGGATTATTATATGTAAAAAATATATTTAATCAGGTCTCTTATTTCAGGCTGAGGTTCTTTAACATCCCATAAATTTATAAGTGATGCACGGGTTTTCTTACCATAAGATGGAAAGGATCTTAAAATAATAAATGTTACCAGAGAACCATGGAAACAGAGGGGGACGTGATAACTGCAGTCGCCCTATGAGGTTTTAATAAAGGACTAATTGTATCCTGTAGCAAATAGTCACAGCAAATAATTAAATCACAGTAAATAAGTGTAATATCTTTTTATTTTTAAAACAAATCATCTGAAATTCGCAAAATACGTCACATCATGATTTTGTGTTATTTCTCAGTGACCAGAAGCCAGAAAGTGAGATTCAGTACGGTACGTTTGAACTGGTAATAGGGTAAAAGTTTGTAAATCCGATTTTAGTGATTTTTTATTTTATATATTAATGTGTCAGAAATGCAGCATTCTTCTTCTTCTATCATAAGGTTAACGTTCTTAACTGATAGTTGATTTCTTATGGTAAATATCTGTTGATCAGAAGTAATGCAATTCTCCGATTATATTAATATTAAGTTATTTGAACATTTAATAATCTCTCGTGAGAAGTTATGTTTACCGACATATGTATGTTTACACTACGACCACATTCTACATCGTATATACAATTACCAATGTTTGGCCTACATTTGGTTAGGAATTATTGGCCCAAGTTACGCTCATTTCCCTATACATCACATTATGTCAACATCTCGACTTAATGATACATGTGGTAGACAAGTAAGTTATGACTTGGATGAAAAGGTTGGTAAATTTTGTTTAGAGGTATCTTTATTACGATGCGAGGTTGGGAAGTGGTTCTTACAGAATCGAGGAAAATGTTTAAAAACCGAGGTATAGCCAGGTTTTTAATTTCCGAGAATCAGTAAAACACTTCACAAACCTGCTTATACATTATATTTTGCGCGATGGTGTTTTCAAAATAATAAATAATAGTAACATAATAACATCTTTATTGGAAATATTTGCGTTCATTATAAACAACTAACTAACGTTAACAGTGTGGGCAATGTTTATTAGTTGAAATTACAGTGGGCCGTGAGACCAATTGGTTATAAAATAGCGGCAAGTACATATATTGTTTCAAATAAAGTTCCGTTAATTTAAATTGCAGCGATTTATTTCGTATAATGTATATTAACACTAACTTTTGGATATTTGTTGTATATATATTGTATGTAGAATACATAGAGGGCAGTGGTTTTACTTCCCACACCCGTTTTATAATATGTAATATTACAGTACAGTTATTTTATTACAGCACAGTTATTTAGGTTGGCAACCTCGAAATGTATGAAGTTGAACTTTCAATCGTGGTCGTCATTGCTGTAAGTACGACAAAACGCACTATCGCGCAAAAAAGGATTTTACGAGCCTGAAAATCTTCTGATTCGGGACGACCGATTTAAATTTCAATCAGAAGCACTTGCTCCTTGGATTTTTCCTTCCTAAAAAATCCATCGTTCCCGGCCGGGTTTTAAACCGCGACCCTCAGAGGCAAGGAACATAACCACTACTCCACCGCGGCCGACATTGTTAGTAGTATACTTTCATTTTTATTAACAATGTATTGTACAGTTTCTATTGTTATAGTGGTCTCGGTATTTTGGTTTCCAGGCGGCAACAAACGCAACTGTTTCGCTCTGGTATTAAAAAATACATTGTTACTGCCAGGCAGAGGTGTAGAGTCGTTACAGGCTTCTAGGACGCCGCTGCAATCACCAAAAACTGAAAACAGTTCTCTCCCAATAATGTCTTCGCAATATAATTGACGTATAAAACGGCGTTTCCATATCAACTAGACATGTATATAATTATCTTAACAGCGTTGCAACTTTTGTCTTTAGCAGTATTATTATAACATTGTATGTTAGTGCCAGTGAATAAAACGTGACAACGCCGCTTGATATGATAAATACTTATCCGTACAAAATAGACCTACCTGACCAGAAAGCAAAGCGCCTGCAAACCGAGTCCACTATACAACGATGAATGTGGAATTAGTGTACACCATTAACAGCAAGCAACAAAACACACAATCCCTATAGATGTATGTCGTATAAAATTCCGAATTCTCACCAATCCGAGACATAGATCTCTTACTCAAAACGCTGAGTCAACTTCTCAGAATAAAGCTGGACTGTGGCGTTTGTTTTCACTCCGATATCTCACGGTCAGGTGTAGGCAATATCCTGAAATAAAACTTGGTTCTCTTTATTCTCTGAAGTTGATTTGGATGGATTTAAATTAAGTACCATTACAAAATACATTAAATAAATACAAATGGATAATATTTTTATCATCTCTAGAACTGAAGTTCGGATTTTAACATTTCTTTCTGTTTAATTAGCTTGATTTAGTAAGCCACATTTTAATTACGATTCTATTCATCTGAATATTGTTAAAGACCGTCGTTAAATAAGGTATTAAATGAATCAGATTTGCATAAGCTCCAACCTAATGCCTTCAAAATATTAAAACATTTGAATAAAGATATTAAAGAATCTACCAAAATTAATTGCGGAGTAACAAAAGAAGATTTTTTCAATTATTATAAAAGTCTTTGGACTGACAATGGCTATGAAGATACAATTTTCCGAAATAATAATGAGACAGATTCCATAATATCATTGGAAGAATTGAACAATAGTTTAAAGAAATTAAAAAATGGGAAGGCAACTGGCACAGATGGCTTGAATTCTGAATTGTACAAATATGCAGGCAAACAGTTCCATGAAAAGACTGTTGTCCTTCTTTAATAATGTATTCAAAAATGCAGATATACCACAAGAATGGAAGACAAGCATTGTGTATACCCCTGTTCAAGAAAGGAGACAAGAGAAAAATGGACAACTATAGGGGAATCAGTTTGTTAAACACATGCTACAAAATTTATGCAGACATTTTAAATGGAAAATTGAAAAGTTTCAGTGAAAAATTCCTTATGGAATGTCAAAATGGATTTAGGAAAGGACGATCTTGTATTGATTCAGCATTTTCTGTTAAACTATTGCTTGAAAAAAGAGAGAGAATTCAACTTAGAAACACATTTTGCTTTCATAGATTTTGAAAAAGCATTCGACACAGTCAAGAGATCAAAACTCTTAAATATATTGGAAGACAGAAATATACCAAAATTTACTTCGGCAGAACATACAAAATATTTACAAAGACAACACCATAAAGATTAAATTAAATAACAGATTTTCTGAAGAAGGAATTATAAATCGTGGTGTGAGACAAGGCTGCCCCCTATCCCCAACACTGTTTGCAATTTATATCAATGAAGTAATATGTTGCTGGAACAAAACATATAAATTTGGAATAAGAATATCAGAAAATAGAAAATTAAACACCCTATTGTTTGCAGATGACCAAATAATAATAGCAAATTCCGAAGATAATCTACAGAAAGGTCTGTATGAACTTAACAAAATTACAGAAGAATATGGATTAAAGATATCTACAGAAAAAACAAAAATTATGGCATTTCAAGGTGTAGATCCTGTCAGAAGTAAAATTGTACTGGACAATAAAATTTTGGAGCAGGTGAATAATTTTACATATCTAGGATGCAATATCTCATATGAAGAAGAAAAGGATGTAAATGCAAAAATATCTAAATTTGTAAGAATTTTAGGGTTAATAAATTCTATCTTCAAGCCACAGTTAGTCCAAAAGCATTCAAGACTGAAAGTGTATAAAACACTGGCTCTTCCAACTCTTTTGTATGGTAGCGAAGTATGGACGTTGAAACAGAAGGATATACAGAGACTTAGATCTGCTGAAATGAGATATCTTCGGAGGACTGCAGGATACACACTACTAGATCACAAAAAAAATGAAGACATCTTAGAAGAATTACACATGGAATCTTTAGAAAACAAAATTTCTGATTATAAGTCAAGATGGATACAACATGTTCATCGAATGGATGATCACAGAATACCCAAACTAATGTTAAGATATCAACCTGCAGGAAGAAGAAGACCAGGACGTCCACTCAAAAGACTTCTGGATGGTGTTTCTCTTGAGGCCGAAACAGGTCAACAAATGGCCTAAATTCGTGAATGTACTATGATGATGATTAAATGACAATTATAATAATAAATAATAATAGCTCTACTGATAGCCAACGCAATGCCATGTCGAGCAATGAGATGAGATAAGTTTTTTTTTTTTTTAAGTTGGTGGTATATAATAAGCTAAACAGGTTTGGTTGCATCGTCACAGAGACAAAATATAATGGATTAGTTAAGGATGGAGAGATACTGGAATGAAGTTTTTGGCAGGTGTAAAGTGGTGAAACAGCAGCGAAAAACTAGCCCTGGTTTCATTTGGTTCACCACGAAAGCCAAGACATCATGATGTATCTTGGTTGGCATTGTATGGGCACAAGTTAACTGAAGTCCGAGTATGCATGGGATGTGACGCCGCATGACATCAACACGGACCAGTGCGCAGTTGCGGTGCATAGGAGAGTCAACAGAATACACACGTCACTGCGGCAGTATACAGAATGCAGCTGACATTTGTTTTGGAATACATTAAGGTGAAAGAGAATTGCCGAAAATGAACAGCTCGAAAATTAAGCAGCAGATTGAAGAGTATGGCAATGAGTATTTTCGAGATAATAAAGAGACAATTACACGTATATTATGTAGCCTAGAACAGAAATACAGGTACATGGACGAAGGTTTATCCAGAGACAATATAACACACAATAACAAAAAGAAAAACTACAAATAAATTTATTATCACAAAAGGATCAACGTTCTGAATTGTTATCATCAGATTCGTTTTTCAAAAAAATAATCTAACTATTTCAGATATATGTGTGAAATTATGACGTAGACAGATTAATTTTAACTACGAGTATAAAAATATTCCGGAGGGCTCCAGCATGTATAATACAATTCAAAGCATTAGCACCAGGGGTACCTCTACCCCCACAACCTGCCATTACATGGTTGTGAATCTGGCTCAATGCGGTGTCATATTATGCCACGTATTGTACTACAATCGCTTACTTACTTACTCACTGACACTATCGAACCCGTAGGTTCATGGCCGCGCGGACATAAACTCTCCATACACCCCTATTCTGAGCTAATGTTTTTCCAATCATTCCCTGTATAATTACTTCCTTCAAATCATAGTTAATGTTATTCTCCCATCTCATTCTTTGTCTACCAACTGGGTGTTTTCCCTCTGGTTTTCCTAAAAAAACTTCCATGTAAGTATTTCATTCCCCATACGCGTAACATGTCCTGCCCATTGCAGTCTACGAGACCTAACGCGTAACATGTCCTGCCCATCGCAGTCTACGAGACCTAACTCTTCTTATTATATCTGGCTTCCTATAAAGGTCATGTAGTTCATTGTTATGACACTACAATCGCTAAAATAGTCAATACCTTCAGAATATTCAGCAATTGGAATAATAAAATCGCTGCTTTGTTCTAACTTACATGATAAGCTACAATTTATAAACAACTCATTAGGGCATATTTCTGATATAATCACACGTCTGCAGTCAAGTCACACAGAAATGCCCAAAGCTGTTGAGCTAGTTCTAAACTGTCACAAATAATTAATACAGTTCCACTACATCGGTCACCGAAAAAATAAACATAAAATTAAACTCTGTTCTACTGAAAAATGCTGGGTATTTCATCATGACAGGTATTAGATGTTTTACAAACAAAACCAACTGCATCAATTGTTTGAGTATTTTCTGCAGATAACGTCCGCCATTTTCGTTTTGCCCCTGTAATATCCTGTTATGTAGAACGAAGCTTTTCCATATATAAATCTAGCTAACGTGACAATATGAGGAGATTTTGCTTTGCAAGATTTAGAACATAGCCTATTTTGTAGTGTATTGTAATTGTAACAATAACGAAACTATGATGTAAGTGTCGGGCTATTGTTTAGTACCTTAATGTACACAAGCAGGCTACCACTGCACGTTACGTGACACCACTGTGCGTAGTGTACCTAATTTCCCAATCAACAAAGGTACTTTATCAGTGTGTGCTTACCTGTACCTAAAATTATTATGATTTTTTAATTTTCCCGTTATTTTTCATTTTTAGTCTAATTAGGTCATCATCATCATCATAGTACATTCACGAATTTAGGCCATTTGTTGACCTGTTTCGGCCTCAAGAGAAACACCATCCAGAAGTCTTTTGAGTGGACGTCCTGGTCTTCTTCTTCCTGCAGGTTGATATCTTAACATTAGTTTGGGTATTCTGTGATCTTCCATTCGATGAACATGTTGTATCCATCTTGACTTATAATCAGAAATTTTGTTTTCTAAAGATTCCATGTGTAATTCTTCTAAGATGTCTTCATTTTTTTTGTGATCTAGTAGTGTGTATCCTGCAGTCCTCCGAAGATATCTCATTTCAGCAGATCTAAGTCTCTGTATATCCTTCTGTTTCAACGTCCATACTTCGCTACCATACAAAAGAGTTGGAAGAGCCAGTGTTTTATACACTTTCAGTCTTGAATGCTTTTGGACTAACTGTGGCTTGAAGATAGAATTTATTAACCCTAAAATTCTTAAAAATTTAGATATTTTTGCATTTACATCCTTTTCTTCTTCATATGAGATATTGCATCCTAGATATGTAAAATTATTCACCTGCTCCAAAATTTTATTGTCCAGTACAATTTTACTTCTGACAGGATCTACACCTTGAAATGCCATAATTTTTGTTTTTTCTGTAGATATCTTTATTCCATATTCTTCTGTAATTTTGTTAAGTTCATACAGACCTTTCTGTAGATTATCTTCGGAATTTGCTATTATTATTTGGTCATCTGCAAACAGTAGGGTGTTTAATTTTCTATTTTCTGATATTCTTATTCCAAATTTATATGTTTTGTTCCAGCAACATATTACTTCATTGATATAAATTGCAAACAGTGTTGGGGATAGGGGGCAGCCTTGTCTCACACCACGATTTATAATTCCTTCTTCAGAAAATCTGTTATTTAATTTAATCTTTATGGTGTTGTCTTTGTAAATATTTTGTATGTTCTGCCGAAGTAAATTTGGTATATTTCTGTCTTCCAATATATTTAAGAGTTTTGATCTCTTGACTGTGTCGAATGCTTTTTCAAAATCTATGAAAGCAAAATGTGTTTCTAAGTTGAATTCTCTTCTTTTTTCAAGCAATAGTTTAACAGAAAATGCTGAATCAATACAAGATCGTCCTTTCCTAAATCCATTTTGACATTCCATAAGGAATTTTTCACTGAAACTTTTCAATTTTCCATTTAAAATGTCTGCATAAATGTTGTAGCATGTGTTTAACAAACTGATTCCCCTATAGTTGTCCACTTTTCTCTTGTCTCCTTTCTTGAACAGGGGTATAACAATGCTTGTCTTCCATTCTTGTGGTATATCTGCATTTTTGAATACATTATTAAAGAAGGACAACAGTCTTTCATGGAACTGTTTGCCTGCATATTTGTACAATTCAGAATTCAAGCCATCTGTGCCAGTTGCCTTCCCATTTTTTAATTTCTTTAAACTATTGTTCAATTCTTCCAATGATATTATGGAATCTGTCTCATTATTATTTCGGAAAATTGTATCTTCATAGCTATTGTCAGTCCAAAGACTTTTATAATAATTGAAAAAATCTTCTTTTGTTACTCCGCAATTAATTTTGGTAGATTCTTTAATATCTTTATTCAAATGTTTTAATATTTTGAAGGCATTAGGTTGGAGCTTATGCAAATCTGATTCTAAATGTGTAACAAAATTTAACCATGTTTTCCTATGTCTCTTTCTTATTTCCCTCTTAACAATAGCTCTACAGCGTTTGAATTCTATTTCATTTTCTACTTGCTTTGTGTTCAAATATTTTTTATAAGCTGCATTTTTTTCTTCAATCAATTGTTTTATTTGATCATCCCAGATTTTTAGAGTTCTATTTCTTCTTTGTTGTATATTTACTTTTCCTAAAGTTTCATTAGCTGCATTTTGAATTATCATTTTAATGTTTTTCCATTCTTCTTCGACATCATTACTTTCTGGAGTTGTAGCCATATATTGCTGAATTCTTCTCGAATATAACCATTTAATGCTGTCATCATAAAATAATTTTACCTTGTACTTTTGTTCTATGCTCTGTTGTTGTTTCTTCTTTTTTAACCATCTTGGTGGAAATCTTATTCTTGCTTCTACTAGGTAGTGATCTGAACCAATATCATATCCTCTGTAGGCTCTGACATCGAGAAACAATTTAAAAATCTTATTATTTGCAATGAAATAATCAATGATTGATTTTGAGTCCTGACGATGCCAGGTATATTTATGTATGCTTCTATGATTGTAAAAGGTATTCGTTATTTTCAGTTCATTGTAGATAGCAAAATCTGTTAATCTTGTCCCATTCCTATTGCTGGTTGGTTCGCCAAATGTTCCAATATTATTGTTGACTTGAGCATTGCCCACTCTGGCATTTAAATCTCCTATTATGAGAATGTAATCATTTCTATTAATTTTGCTATAAATTTCTTGTAATATTTTATAAAATTCTTCATTGTCTTCTTCACGGCCTTCCTCTGGTGCATATACTCCAAGAACTGTCAAATTACCTCTATTTATTTTCAGTCGAAGCTCTAATATTCTTTCATTCCAGTAAGTGTAGTGTTGAATTTTATTTCTTATGGTTTTATTAATCCAAATCATTACTCCAGCTTGTCCATGGGTTTTCCTGTCGACACCGCTATATATTTGTACATAATTTTGTGTTTCTTTCGTTCCTTTAAGTTTCTTCTTAGTTTCTGTAGTTACTGCAATATCAATGTTTCTATTTTTAAATATACTGTCTAGTTCCTCTTCTTTTTCATGGATGCTTCGGACATTCCAGGTTGCATATCTTACAATATCATTGTGCCGTTTTCTTTTAACCATATTTCTTTGCTGTGGGTCGTCATATTTCAATTCCTTCTGGCTTTTTTCGTGTTGAGACTTGAAAGTAGTTTTGAAGTTCCTTAGGACAGGTTACTAGCCCGACGCTAAGTAGTCCAGTGGTAGGGCTGCTACCTTTTAGTCTCTGGACAGACATTAGGATACCGCATTTACTCAGTACCTGATGGAACGGTTATACCGCCGTGACTCGGTCCTCAGAGCCTCGTTTGTGAAAACAGGTTGTACCACGAGAAGGTGAGGATGAGAATTGGGTAGGAGAGGTTATACACACGTCACTACCCCTTACAACTCGTCTAATTAGGTAATTTTAAATTTTGTTGCCGACCTCCTGAAAGGCAATTCCTGAAGATAATATATTTTCTTTTTACTATTAAATCATTATTGCATATATATATATATATATATATATATATATATATATATGTATCAAATTGCAATTAACCTATAATTAGACACTGCAAGACAATATGTACTCGTATGTACATACCCCATATGTCCCGAGTGGAGACATCAGTGCTTCCGAGCTGGACTTTTTTAACCAGACTAAATTTAGTTATGCTTATTTACCTACATATGTCAACGAGTGACGAGGTTAGAACATCTCTTCAAAGAGACATCTCTTAAGTGAATAAAGTGTTATTTGAATAGACAAAGGTCGGTTATATTTTGTTCAGCCTTGCGGTTCTTTTACGAAACTGAATATCGTCAGACTCCCGGCATAGTTGTCCCTTGGAATTCTCGATCTTAAAAATCCATATATCCCGGTCTGGTTTGAACCCGCGATCCTCGGGAGCAGAAGCAAGGAACGTAACGACTAGATCACAGAGCACGAGTAGCATCCTTCAAAATACTGTACAAGTTAATATTATCAAATATTAGTAATTTGCTCTAGCTTATATCCTGATTACTATAGCTTTATTCAATTTTGAATAATACATTCTATTTATCTTGGTGAAAAAACATTTTCCCCTAAAATTATTGTTTAAACTGATATCTTAGTCTTATTATTATTCATAATTTGTAGGATTTTCATCCTGTTTATTTCCAAAATCACTCCTCGGAGGAAGACGTGTTGGATGTGCATACACTTTGATCGGAGGCTTGATCCTTGGGACTGCGAGCAATGAATAAGGTACACCTTGAAATTGGTTGCTAGCCCGTTTTCATGGCGGTTTATTATTCAGGGTTTCCTCCCTATGCCGATTGCTTTCACCCAGCTCCAGAGCTCAGCCTGCCTCGTTTTAGTTCGGAGTTGTCTCTCCTAGATGGGTTGTCTTGCAGGACTAACGAACCACATCCGCCCGTTGTGGATTATTCTTCGTTTATTCTCTCCTCTTATAGGCCAGCAAGCTTACGCTTCCTGGATATCTGGGTACTGGGCCCCTCCGCCAGACAAGGCGAAAATCAATGGGGACAAACTTATATAATTATTACATATTATGATTACCATTCATCATTAATTGTAATATTAATGAATTTAATTATATATATATATCTCCATGGTATCTTTATCTTGTAATGGTGGAGTAGCTTGCGTGCTAGATCCCGAGAGCTATGCCGGCGGTAGCATTGCTACCGATAGGGTTACCCATGCAGGACTGGTCGAAGGTGATAAGCCAGACGAAAAAAGTACCTTGGTCGAAAGAGTGACGATCTTTCACCGTAAAAAATACAACCGTCAAGAAATACGGACATGGGTTCTACTGAGGTAAAATTTTCCAGAGGTCAAATAGTCCCCCATTTGCTTCTCCGGCCGGAGACTACATCAGGGAACCCATGCCAAAATTTTAGAACCTGTGGGTTCGATAGTGCCAGTTAGTGAGCTAGTTAGTATATATATATATATATAACGTACAGAGTTTAGAGACACGGGTTCAAATCCCGACTCAAGTATTCATTTTTCTTTTCATATCATATATATATATACGTATGGACGAGAGTGTATATTATTATTTTGTTTCTGGTTGAATAGAAGAGAGTATATAATTTTAAGTCTGGTATTAAAATAATTATTATTACTATTACCATTTCTCCTATTCATTTATAGCATCTCTTAACTTATCAGTAATAAGTGGATTATTAGTTTTTTATTTTATTTAAAATAATTTGTGGAAAAATTGTTGAAAATAATAATAAAAATAGTATTAATAGTAATGAATACATATGTTATAGTCTCATTATGATGCTTGTCCAGCGGCTCGCTTTTTTATTTCTCCCGAAGCTGTTATAAATACAAAGATGCTGACTACCGCCATTAAAATAATTTCACATGTTAATCAGTGTCAATCATTGACGGACGGCACTCTCTTTTATATACACGGACAACCATCATAGTGAGGCGATAATACAATTAAGTGTGATTAACATGCACTTTTTTGTGTTATTATCCAATAATTTATTTCCCACTTTATTCAACAAAAGAGAATTTTTATTTCTGGTGTCATTAAATTTTTGTAGATTTTTTAAATGGATATATGTGGTTTTCAATGTAAGATTATTTACAGGATTTTTAATTTTTTTTATAACTGTTTATACATTCCAGATATTCGATGAATAATAATAATATCTCCTGGTCACATTCATGTTGTAATATTGACAAAAGGTAATTATTAATTGCGTTATGTTAATAATTTGTAATAATAAAAGTAAAAATATATACATTGTTGTCTGATAAATTACTATTCTTGTAACTTCAGGTAATGAATAACCATATACTGACTTATTTTGATAGAATTGAATTTAATTATTAAGTAAGAAAGCTCAAATGATATTATGGGACGATAAGACCCTATAGAGTTTAATAATTTTATAAATTTGATTGGTTGGATTATTATCTTAATTATTAAAGTTAATTTAGAGTTATGTGATGTCTTTCAGCATAGATGGCCGTGATCACAAGACAAGACGTCATCTGGATCTATGATATACAGGTGAGTCGTGAAACCTATGATAGTACATTAACTAAGTTTATTACAAAAAACATTAAAACTGTTTTTTATTTTAATATACTAAATAATATTATATTATAACATTAATTTTAACACTTTTACAAGTACTAAAATACAGTTTGTGTTTATTATTATCCAAATAACATAGACAAATTTTAATGATTGTGAGTCACAAAAGTCCATATTTATATTTATCCCAAGTTTTGTAGAGAAGCGACATTTGTTTAATAGAGTGTAATTATGCTACTGTTGCGTTTCGAGAACCAGCGGTTCTATTTTCACTTTCCCGGGTAAAGTAGAATCGTGATAGCCGGCTAGAACTTACTTAGATGACAGTTGTGCTCGTATCTATAGCATACGTATTCTTTAAAGCAACTATTTTTTCTCTCTATGATTCTTATGTAAAAAAAAAAAGTTTTCAAAAGAGTGAGCAGTATTCTTAAAATGAAATTTCTGTGTATTCCTGCACCGCACAGATAAGAAATGTGAACGGCTGAGTAAAACTTCACGAAATTGGTGATCGGTTAGAAAGTAGTCTAAAGAAATATCTGTGAAAACTTGCACATGATATAGAAAATGTTCGTAAAAGATTATAGAAATTTCTAATTATACAGGTACAATACATAATTTTAAACTTAAGTCTGTTACTTGACTAAGACAGGCGATTACAATAATTTTAAAATATATTCAGAAATCCGTTCGCATAAGGCTTCGGTCGGTGGATATCTAGCTTCCAACCAGCCATCGTAGAAACATTGGCACTCTAGGACAGTTTATTAAATATGTAGACAAAGTTGATTGAAGAAACTTCGAATTGTGCCAATTTTAGAATAATACACAATAATAAAAATATCTGCGTGTCTGTTGTTTTCGCTATCATCTATGGGTTTAAATAAACTTGCATGAAATAATGTTTGCCAATTTATCTTTTGAGATAATGGATATTTCTAAGTAATTTTATATTAATAGAGAATTTTCTCACATATCTTCTCTGTTAAACGTTACAAGCCTCAAATAATGACATGTCACTGACGCGTTTAGAGTTAATGCGATGACTCTAAGGCCGGTATTCTTGAAACCAACTCTCCTCTCGAAGTGAGTGGCATGTGAGTGGCTCCGCCTTCCTATGACGTCGAGAGTATTCTTGAAACCAACTCTCGTCTCTCGACTCTCGTTTTGGCCACGCCTTACTCACTTTTAAATGTCAGATTTTAAGTCGGCAGTATTCCGATCTTTCCCTTTGTTCTGCTCCACAGTAGAAATGGCGGAATTCAAAAGTGAATAATCTTTTGGGTTTGGAGGCACAGAAATTAATAGAAGATGTGGAAATAGAACAAAATCTACGGGATCAAGCGAATCGCCGTCGCCGCCTGTACTTTCAGGATATTCCCCGATATACAGGTAAGTCATGTAATATATGCTGTATGATTCATTATATTCTAACTTCTTCAATATGCATCGTGAGACTTATTAAAATATACTGTTGTTTATTACAAACGTGTATGGAAATACTATATAAACCGATTACAAATAATTCATGTAGAGAAATAAAATATCGCTCTCGTGTATAATCATTAACATGATCGTTTTTTTGTTTGTATATTACACGCAAAAAAGTGAAATTTTTATTAACTCCGCTCACATAACGAACAAAATTGGATAATAATTAGTAATTCAATAGTACGATATATATGTGTATGTATATATATATATATAAGGAAAATGCAAATAATGAAACATCTTCATTCAAACTACTGTAGTAGAAATTAATAAAACAATATTTCTATTAATTTTTAATATTTAACATTATTTATTATTTAATTTAAAGAAATTAACTTCATTTCGTGTGTTTTTGTTGGGACAAGTTAGTATACGTATGATTAGTTTATAGTTTATTGAATAATATGCAAGCAATTTATTTTGTTAGGTTAGGAAGAGTGTAATGGGTGTATGTCAGTTTCTCATAAACTGTTTGGGAATTTATTAAGAAGGTTAGTTATTTCGATTTCACATTTATATCCTGCCACCTGGTGAAGGTTACATTAAACATTCGCGCATGTGCAGTGCGATTCTGTAGAACTTATTCATTGAATAGATGAGAGTCAAATACTAAATGTTTACCCATAATTTGCTTCACTCTTTAAATTATGTACGTGAAAGATTATCTGATAATGCTTCATTTAATTTTATGCTAAACTCCTCGATTCAGGAACAAATACTTAATCAAGGTGTAGCCAGACAAATATTAAATTTATTATGGCATAAATATTGTGTCATACCAATTGTGAATTTATTCAATTTGTTTATTAATTCTATTCACAGGAAGTATGCAGCTTGTAGTGGCAGACCTCCCTGGCATCAGCCAAAGTACTGTGTCACCTGTCATCAGAAAAGTATCCACCTCTATTGCAGAATTGAAACTACAATTTATAACATTCCCTAACGGAGATGAGGTTCGTCATCTCCATTATGAATTTCATAGAATTGCTTGTTTCGGTGGTGTAGTTGGATTCATCGATGGCACGCATATAAAAATAAGGAATCCTGGAGGAGAATATCCTGAAATCTTCAGAAATAGCTTGGGCGTATTCTCCTTCAACTGTCAGGTATGTACAAAACTAGTTAAGCAAGTATTTTGTGTGTTATTATTATTATTATTATTATTATTATTATTATTATTATTATTATTATTATTATTTTATTTCACTCCCTCTCTCCAAGCGCAACAGGCCTAGAAGGCCATTATGCTCTTTAATTGACATCATTAGAGTTGTAATTCAAAACTGATAATGAAAGATCCAACTAATTTTTTTTAGAAGATTTATTTTTAGAGTTCAGGTTCTTCTACGTGTCGTAAATCTACGACATGTGATCCATGGCTTCAGTTGCCTTGATCAGTATTGTAAGAAAATTGAAATAAAGCCATTAGTTGCACTGTCTTAAATATATAGCACATAAAAGCAGACCTCCAAGCAGCATCTGTGAACCATTTTAGGTGAATACTTGATTTATGATGCTTTTTACCTAAATAATTTGTGCCAAGTAGGAGATTTTGTAGACCAATATCAGTGAGAAACATTTTGAAAATGTATTGTGTTAATATTGTTCTAGATTACTACCTCATACCATTTATCCCATAACATAACATAGATTTTTGCATAAATAACAAAATATAACCATATTTTAATTTTTTCATGTTTTTATGAAATTTACACTTTCCAAACCTTAATTTTTCTTCCTTAATTAATCTAGGTTGGAAAGTGTTAATTTAATAAAAACTTCAAAGTATGAAGCTTTACCGTTCAAAAGTAATGTATAAATTCTCAATAAAAGTACTTCTGAATAAAAGATTTCAATTGGCATGTTGGTATTGATGGTCTTCGGACGAACGAGAATTGTATAAGTAGAAAGAAATGTTGACATTCTTATCGGTGCTCAGATGGTGTAATTGGTATTGTACTAATGTACAGAATCAGAGATCCAGGGTTCAAGTCACAATTCAAGTATTATTTTTTCTTTCTTTATTAAGGTACAAGTAAATTTACGGAAAAACTGCACTTAAACTAGCATGAAATATTTTCAAAGTCCTATAGAATAACAGTGTGCATGCGCCAGAGTTTGAGAGCCACCAATAACCCACAATCGAACCATATTGATTATCATCCTCGATTACAATCCATCGCTATGAAATTTAAATGACCAATATTTGCAATAAATCCCCAAATCTATGTTAAAAAGATATATTAATAATATTAAAATTACCAAATATTTATTAAAAATGGGTGTACACTTACTTATCGCTCCCTAATGCTGATCCAACCAGCGATAACCCAAAACAGCGATAGAAAAATCATAGACTAAGTAATATACTCTGTGGAGAAAATAGCAGTTAGCATCACAATATTTCTAACAGTGTCATAAAATTGTGATTTGCACATTTAAATAAATACTTCGAAACTGTCTAATAATGTTATAAAAATTTTTTGAAAAAGTTTAAAATATTAGGAAATACAAAATAAGTGCTATAGTTTACAATAATATAACTGAAAAATCAAGCGCTAGTAAAAGTGCAGTTGAGTCACATTTACTTCCAATAAAACAATTGACGAAATCATCACAATTTTAACGCAATGACAAAACTGAAGTGCTTGTAATGGCTATGAATAAAAAATGAATAGGTTTTCGTCAGGAACGGCATAGTTTATAGTAAGAATTTTGAATATGAAAAATTGAATATATATATATATATATATATATATATATATATAAATCAATTGAGTTGGTGTTTACTTGATGAAAATCCATATTAATTAATTAAATAAAAATAAAACTTAGTTTCATTCAATTTTCATATTTATTAAGATATAATTCAGTGACAGCTGTTTCGGTACATGTCTGAAGAAGGTACAGTGTACCGAAACAGCTGTCACTGAATTATATCTTAATAAATATGAAAATCGAATAAAACTAAGTTTTACTTTTAGTTAATTAATATATTTATTTATTTATTTATTTATTTATTGCATTGAGAGTAGCTTTTTATATCTTGGATTTTTTTTTAATTTTCAGGCCATTGTGAACTTCACTAGAATTCATAAACATCGTTACAGGCTGGCCAGGATCTGCACACGACAGTTGTATGTTCAAAAGTAGCATGATCTGTGGCCAATTTGAAGAAGGAGAAGTGTCTGTCATTCTCCTGGAAGACAGTGGGTATGCGTGCCATCATATTTTAATGACACCTCTCCTCATCAACCCACAAACACGAGCTGATTCCAATTATAACTCAAACTTGAAACGACGACGACTGTTATAGTTGCAACAACTGTGTTACACAATATAGCGAGGAGGGCAAACGATGCTGAAATAGAGGATCTGCCACCAATAATGCTATTCCAGTTGTGAATGATGTTTATGATTTGCCAAATGGATTGACAGCCAGAAGGGCTCTAATAGATGCCCACTTTTAATAATAAGTAAGGTGAATACCGAGTCATCCTTCCTCATAACTGGTGTTCTATTTGAAGTAGTTTTGATATTTCACGTATACAATCGTCAGCTTTTCCAGACTGTTGAAATTTAAGTTGTCAGCTCTGGACATCGAGGGAACGAGAATGTTAATTTCAACATTCTGGAAAAGCTGACGATGGTATACTTTATATACAGACACTTGTTCAAATAGAACACAACAAGTTAAGAGGTAGAATAACTCCGGATTTACCTTATTTGTTATTAAGAAGGACCTAATAGAGTTATTTACTTCCCATTGTATTTTTACTTGTAATTTAGGATTGTGATTGGACAAAATTATATGAACACTTTCTTTTCACTACACTATCATGTATTGTGCATTTTTTTTGTCTTCTATACTTCCTCTGCTGTAAGGCTGTGAACATATTTGTGTTGTGTATATAGACCATTATGTGTTAAAAATGCGGATTTCCTCGTCTAAATTGTTGGTGCATCTGTAACACTATATCATTTTGTCTAATCTTAAATTGTATTTGTTCTAATATGTAATTTAAATAGGGCTCTATTCCATGTGACATATCAGCTATAAACTTTGTAATTGTCCTTTAAGTCACTAACGCTATCATTTATTGGATAACATAAGTTAAAATGCGTGCACATTTATTCACATTTCTGGTATAGCCAATTGTGAACATGTTTATTTAATTCAGTTTGTTTGTTTTATGTCCCGCACCATAGCTGAATGGTTAAGGCAAGATGCTTTGTCAGAGAGTTACCGGACTTGCGCTGGTTCGGGTCTCCATGGGGGAAAACATTTTTTCTTGTGATTTTGGCCAGTATTGGGCCATTGCTCACTCAGCATCATGAGGCATTTGGTTAGCTACAATAAGTAGCGGCTCCAAGTTCAGAAAATCAGCTATAATGACTGGGGGACCTGACATGATGACCACATATCAATCCTACACTGGGTGAAAGATCTTCTATCTCTGTGATCAACTCATGTGGAAGTGAGTCCAACAGCCAGCTAGAAGGCCAAGAGCCTTCTAGGCCTTTCAAGCCATGGGTTTTTTTTATTATTTTATATTCCGTTAAGTGAGTCAAATAAGTTATTACATGTTACCTCATAAAACTCCGTGATCTTCACAGGACTGGTTTCTGAAGCTATTGCTTGTATCATCAGCCAAGATTCCATTAACTCTATAGTCTGAGTTCTGGTTGACGATAGAGGAAATAACTTCAGAAACCGGTCCTGTGAGAATCACCCAGTTTTATGAGGTGAGATGTAATAATTGGACTTACTTAATTTATTTGCCTGATAATGTAAATTCCCATCATAAAATTTAATTAAAGTAATTTAGATTTGATTAAGTAGGTAGATCCTTGGCAAGCTTTATTGTTTTGTTATCTTGTTTTCCGTAAGTTGGGTATGGAAACTTAAAAGCCTTATGATCCATCCATCCATAGTAATTCTGCCCAAGGGTAGGTATTTCACTGCAATCATAGCATTTTCATGCTATGATTTGCTAGGTAATTATAGGTGTGGTAGCTTCCCGTTGCTTTCTTTCCACATCGGTGAAGGATGATGATGATGACCGGATGATATTTGGGGACTGTTGGTCCCTAAGCTTCCTGACATTTGTCTTACAGGTGAGGAAAACCCCAAAAAAACCTCTCCCAGGAGCTTGTCCCGACCAGGAATTGGACCCACTGCATGACAAGGCAGCACGCTACCTCGAGACCACAGTGGTGGACACGATGAGGTATTATATTCTAAAAAATGTGTAAATAATAATGTTCCACAATAATATATAAGGTATTAGTGTTACAAATCTGTGTGTTTATGTACATTGATAGCTGTGTAATGTTAATGTATGTAAATCCATATTGATTCTTGTATATAATTGTTATGAGTAATTATGAATGCTGATAATAATAAAAAGCAATGTTTTCAAATGAAACATATTTTGTATTTATTTCAGGTGTCATACATATTAATTCCACAATAAAATATAAGTATGGACTGTTCTTTAATTTCATTTTCCTGCATTGTCCAAGTACTAGAATTCACTTCTGTTTCTTTTATCATGACATACAAAACTCATGTCCACGAAAAACAGATGTTTATTTCCAATATGCAGTTCCCTAAGAAATCCTCCCATCTAAACCTTCCTAATGGTATTTTCTCAATAAAATAAATACATTTGTCGCTATAAGTTTGTTATGGGTTGATCATGTACATTGAATAGACAGTAGAAGAAATTTTTACTGGATTAAGTTCGTTGAGGAAAAGGTGCAGTGGAGGGCTTTAGTGAATGTGCCATTTATCTTATGTATTTCATAAAGCCCTAGAGCTTGCAATATAAGTAGTAAAACCAATCAGCTATTCAAGGGGACATATTTGAAAAAAATCATGTTGACGCGAGGATGAGGTAAAACAGTAAACTGAAATGAAGTTTCATGCAATGACTACATATTTTAAAGATGGTTGTTTATATAAATGCCCTTATAGGACTGTAGGGCAAAGTAAGTGGGCATATATATAATACATATAATGTCCCATTTTTGTTTTCATATAAATTTTAGAATAACACTGATAGAGTATCAAAGTTTATAAATTATGACTATAGTCTTGTATCAGGAGAAGCATTAATGACCATAAGGAGAAGAGACAATACTAATAATTTACATAACATGGTGATTAAAGATTTGTGGTGAATTACAGCAATAATTAATACATAGTTACTTAACAGTGTTTCTATAAACGGAAAAACTGCACTTAAACTAGCGTGGAATATTTTCAAAGTCCAATAGAACAACAGTGCGCATATGTCAGGTTTTATATAGCCAGCGATAACCCACAATCTAACCACATATCGATTACTATATGTCGCTGTGAAATTTAAATTACTAATATTTGCAATATTAAGAGAAAATAGCATCATAATATTGTGATTTGCATATTTATATATATAAATACTTCAAAATTGTCTAATAATGTTATAAAAATTGTTTGAAAAAGTTTAAAGCATTAAATAATGTTAGTTAATACAGAAGAAGAGTTTACGACAATATAAATGAAAAATCAAGCGCTAGTAGAAGTGCAGTTGAGCCCTATACCATATTTATATTTTTTACCATAAACTGAACATTTAGGTTAAGGAAAATAAAATGCACCATCAAAAATTGATTAATAACTTTGTATTTATTTGATGTATTTACATAACGTGATGGTAATTTCTTACCATGTTCTTAAAATATTATCTTCATAGTGTAATTTTGATAATGGTTTTCTATTAACAATTACAACAATAAATTAATACATAGTTACCTATCAATGATTTTATAAACCATAATAATAAATTATTATTTTGCTACAATTTCGACTTTTAAGGTTAGGCCTACAAAATTATTAGGACCTATAGTATTACCTGTTATGCATAAAGGTATACCTATTATCCATAAAGATAACATAATAAAATAAAATAGACCATCTCAAATGGATCACTAATACTGTTTTTAATTTGATATAAAATAGATCACGTATATTATATTAATTTGGTTTGTTGATATCCCATAACGTACATATAACGTACGCTTTTCTCCATCACAATACACATGTATAAAATATAAAAGCTGTGGAATGTTACAATTTGACCTTTTATACTTTTCTTACTATATTTATCAATAATATAAGCCTATTCAGATAACTAATTTTATAAGGGATAACTGGGCAATATATATTTTTTACTTTCATTATTGGACATTTCTATATGTAGGAAATCCTAATTTTGCCATGAATACGTTTTGATTACACACATATATTGTATGTTCAACCTCAATCATATTCTATTTCCTCATTTTTGTAATAAGTTTAATTTATTTTAGGCAAACAATCACATTCCAATAACCTATACAATTGCAGACGATTTTTAAAAGACGCCATATTTCACAATATCATATGGATTATTTCTCTATGCATTTTTAAAATCATTGCCAACATACGCATTTTTCCATCTCGCCTGAGATAGAGATAAGATCGGATAAGATGGTTTCAAGAAAACCATCTCTCACTCTCGTGGTCAGACTCAACTTACGGAAGTGAGAGAGGTGGGGGAGAGGAGAGTTGGTTTCAAGAATACCGGCCTAAAACAGTTTGCGCGCCACATAAGCCATGCTTTGAAGAATTACTTGCGGTTTGTTTCGTATGTTTTGTCGGTATATATTTATCAAGAAACCCTCGAAATGAAGACACAGATGCGTTGAGAACACGAAGAGGGAAACTATTTGCAGTCTTCACATGTTTCTCCAAAGCATTCGACTGCATAATCAGAAGAAATCTGCTACAGAAGCTGCAAAATATTTTCGGAAAAGGAAGATATCTACTGCCGGTTATACAAAGTATAGGCTACTGCAGACAAACTATGTCATCATAGATGACAACATAATGAAGTCCTACAGAATCACACATACGAACGGAGTGCCAGAGGGAGAATGTCAGCCCACTTCTTTTAGTGTAGCCACAATAGATATCAATGTAATCTTACAAGGATTGGAAGATCAAATGTATCTATATATCTATGTTGATGATATGTTGATTAGTCCAACAGGACTTCGATGCCTTAACCACTTGGGCAGGAGGAAATGACATAGCCATAAACAAAAGGAACGCTCACAATGGTCATTAGGAAAGGTCATAGAATGAAGACCGGAGACTGTATTAGAACAGAACAAGGGGAGTTAGAGAATGTCAGTCATTATAAATATCTCGATATTACCCTTCAGACATCCGGCACTATCTTCAAGATACACGTCAAAGAGAGAGCTGCAGCGGTTCTAAGAGCCACGAATGAAATAAAATCACCTGCCCTACTATCAATTGACACAGTTGTAAAACTGTTCAATGCGAAAACAGTACCAATAATCGCATATGGGATAGAGATAGTTTGGGTGCATGTGTAGATAAGCGACTTAAAAATCTGGGGAAAGCGTGAAGTCCTCCTTCATAAAGTCTCTAGATTCATTCCCTCTAGATTGGTCTATGTACTAACAAGAGAACAGTTCTTGCTGGAAGACATCAGAATGCGTTACTACCTGTCATCCACTAAAGCATACGAGCAACTAATACAAGAGAGAGTACAGAAGACGGACGACATATCTATAGAATTCTATGGTACACCCGCCAAGATAGATAGGAGCTGGTCTGGACCAAATAAGGAACTAAGGCACCAGATAAACCGATACGCAGTCCACGGCTTCCATCACAAAGTGTCGCTTACCATCAAATCGAAGACAATTGCAGATGTAATCCGTGCGGACTAAAGTATACAAGATATCATCTAGAATCATGTTCCTAAGTGACAATTCTTTTAGCGCAAGATGTCAATTAATTAATTCTGCACGATTGTGCGCAATAATTGTTGTACATATTCTATTGATAGGATATATTTTAAAAAGGAGGTTATGAAATCTACTGGGCGTTGGTGTGAGTGTGTGAGCAGACCTAATAACGTTTCACTGAACTTTCTTCTGTTGATACTTTATACAATATTGTAAAGATAATATGATAAAATACTTTCTCAGGTTAGCTTGGTCTTTTACTTTTTGCACAATTGAATGATATATTGCATGCGTTCTTTCAGTGTACAAATCTAGATATCTTATTCCATTTCTTCCCGGACTTTATTTTGAATATCATTCCATGTATTGCAACATCCATATGGATTAATTGATAATACTTTACGATGAAGACATATATCATCGGCAATTGTAAACCTATTCTTGTACCCATAATTTAATTAATTAGGGTACTCATGTTATTCACCGCGTTCTTGAGCACAAAAAAACCACACCTGGTAGCTGGGAAAGGCGTTCCGTTATTAAGGCGATTCTACTAATAATTGGTGGCAATGTCCAGCATAGCCCACTGCGTTGCATAATGGAAATGTTTGAGGCTCCTTGGCAGCTAATCAGTAGTGGGTATCATTAGAGGGTGTAGTGTCTTAATCCAAGCTTATTTTGCGGCGTTCGTGTTTAGCCGTGTGACGGTATGGATATGGTTGAAGTGAGGGGTGACCTCCCTAGAACAGGGCGACGTAAATCACACTGCCAACAAGCAGAGAGTCCGAAAGTCGAGAGCGCGGAATTAGCCACCCTACTCCAGTTTGATCACAACGCTGACTTCATGAGTCCATCATTTTTGGGGTCTGAAAAATATGTTTCGGTTGGCAGCAAGTCGCAGATGCATATGTCCTGTATTGCGCACAATCAGATTCGAATGATTGATGATATGATGATACGTGTTCGTGACTAGATCATCAAATGTGTCCTAAATGTATGAAATTTGTGCTAGATTGTGGAGCTCTGTGATCTTCCTGTACGGTGAAGCCGAAAAAAATTCAGACTTTTTTTGGATAATCTGAACTTTCTTTTATCTTGACAGTCAGCGAGGATGCTCCAGGGTTCACAGTCATACAGAGGCACGCTGCGAATCATATCTCAATATAAGGCGAGCTTGATCGAAGGTAACAGTGTAGCCGTCTCAAGACGGAGTTGTTGAGTTCCTACAGTGTATTTAACAGGAGATCATCTGTCTGTTTTTTGTGAATAAAATCTCTTCCGTTATTTTTGGCATTCTTTTGATCTTCCACAGGCGATATCATGAATGGATAGAGTGCGATACGTCAGGACAGGGTATGGGAAGGAGGAAAAGTTAAATGCATATAATTAGAGATGATAGTATTTAAACCTTAGTCTCTCCTTCGTTAGAAGTTACCGAACCCTGTTAATGTATGTTTATATATTTCATGAATGGTATGCGGTCTAGTTGGCAAGTAAGGTATTATCAGGATGAAGAAAGTCGGTAAATGTGCACAGAGGCCTTTTTATTCAGGCTTGCGGTTCTTTTACGAGCCTCAATATTTCAGACTAAGGACCCACGGCTTACGTCCCTCCCGCAGGACTTGCTCCGTCGATTTTTGCATCCTAAAAATCTATCGACACCAGTTGGATTTGAACCCGCGAACCTCGGTACCAGAGGCAACGTACAGCCTTTGAAATAATTGATGGCGCACAGATAATTTTCAAGTCTCAGAATATGTGTATCATATTCATATTTAATGTTCGAAAATACGATCACATTTCTCCATTATTCCACGAATTGTCATGGCTACATCTAAAAGAGAGAAGAAATCGCACTGTCTAATTCTCCTATTTAAGATCCTACATACCTCGATTCCCAATTATTTATCATCCCGTTTCCAGTATCTATCCTCAAACCATAACTTAAACACAAGATCACAACATAGTCTCTTACTTAATATACCGCAACATAGGACATCGCATCACTCCATGTCATATACCATCTTCACTTCTCGCAGCTGGAATTCCCTACCACAAGAAATAAGGGGCTGCCGGAAATTGGCATCTTTTAAAAGAAATCTAAATTTATATTTTCTCTAAACTCGACCTCATTATTATCCAGTGTAAGATATATATATTAATTGGTGTTTCCCGTATAATTTATCATATTTACATTATTATTATTATTATCGTATCATTATTGTTATTACCCTATAAAATGTTGTTTGTACATGAAATTTACATTGCTACATTTATTGTATCTTTAACTGTTTATAATTAGTATAGTGTATATCTACATTTGTCGAATATTTAATTTTATTTGTGCTGGTTGAGTGGAAGAGAGGGCCTTATGGCCTTAACTCTGCCAGAATAAATAAAGTACTATTATTATTATTATTATTATTATTATTATTATTATTATTATTATTATTATTATTATTATTAATGAAGCCAATGCGCATGATCAGAGATCAGCTATTTGGTTCACAAGTATACAACTATTTGAGAAACTAAATACGTTCTATTTCGTTGTGTGCCGTACAATAGAAAACAATTTCGTGTAAATGAGTAGTGCGGTAAATACTGAAAATAAAACAAAGCAAAAGAAATGAAATAAAAGAAAGAAACATAATTGAGAAAAGGACTTGAGAAAAAAGAAAGGATGACAGCAGGATCGAACATGCGACCTCATGCACGAGAAAAAGAAGCTCCCTCCACTAGACCAGAATAATCTCTCCTAGAAATTGTTTGTATGAAGCGGGTAGTTCTGGACTTATTGTATAATGAAATTAGATATTAAATTAATTTAAATTAATCAGGCGCATTTTGCATTTTGTAATGGAAGTAAATAATTTTATCATGCCATTTGTTATATATATATATATATATATATATATATATATATATATATGCTGTATCCTTAAATTTATTTATTTCCATGTATTCCATTCCATAGTAATTCTGCCCGAGGGCAGGTCTTTCTCTGCAATCATAGCATTTTCATGCTAAGCTTTGCAGCTTTACTAGGGAACTGTAGGTGTGGTAGCTCCCGTTTTTTCCACATCGGCGAAGAATAATAATGATGACCGGATTATTTTCGGGGACCGTTGGGCCCTAAGCTTACTGACATTTTTCTTACAGGTGAGGAAAACTCTCGAGAAAAATCTCGACAGGGAATATTTCCATATATATATATATATATATATATATAAATTTATTTATATAACGAAGCTGTAACATGTAGGCATTATAAAAATTAACGACGTTATTAAATGATAAA
Organism: Diploptera punctata; assembly: GCA_030220185.1. Taxonomy (NCBI): domain Eukaryota; kingdom Metazoa; phylum Arthropoda; class Insecta; order Blattodea; family Blaberidae; genus Diploptera; species Diploptera punctata. Next base: position 455,172 of record JASPKZ010006444.1, on the reverse strand, counting down.
TTAATTAAGAAATATGTATATATCTGACCAGAATCGAACGTGGGTCTACCTCGTCGAAAAAAAAAGCATCTTACCAATTGCTTTACTGAAGCGAACGATACGAATGCAGCATGAAGAGGGACGTACGCCGTCCGCATCATACTCAAACGAGTCAAAACATATAACAAAGTACTGGTGTGAATCGCTCTTCAAAACTCATATTTCCATCATCAAGTGGGTTGCGCCATCATTTTTTTCAAAGGCTGTACGTAACCACTAGTCCATCGCGTATAAAGTCACCTTAAATAAATAAATCTAACGTTGTTATTGAATTCATATTACTAATATGTATCTGTCAATTGATTTTATTAAGGATTTTGACTACATTACAATATTATTCTTCAGCCCACATGCATTTTGCTCCGCCACAGATGTCTACTAATCATATATACGAAATATATTGTACCAAAGGTGCAGCAATTTTAACACAATATCAACTGGTTATGTTAATTTATATTATATTTTTTCTTGGTTTCAATCTTTAATGTACACAGTAAACCTCAAGTATAACAATCTCTTTTTATATTATTATTATAACGCAAACGCTTGTTGATCTCTATACAAAAATGTTGTTTAATGTCAATGCTCCTTCTCAGACAGATAATTTTTTTCTAACCCACTTTTTTTTCTTGTATGACGTCCGAAGAACACATTAAAATTCATTAAATGCCAGTAAAATAATACGGTCCATGAGACTTTGGCAACAGAAGAATAAATGTAACGGTTGTCTGCATTCAAAATATAGTGAACTGTACTTCACCTGTACTCAACTGTTTATTGTACTGCGTTCATGAAATCAGTACATTTGTATTCTTTTTGTACGTTACGTCATACGTAACTGTAATATGAACGCTTGGATGATTAATAAGGTTAAAAACAGGGGTGCTATCATTTCGCTAGTGCGCTCAAAGAAACATTGCTGCACTGACTACAGATAAGAGAAAATACAAACCAGTTCAGTCCTCTGTCTCTCAAAATGCGTTTCATGCAGTATAAATGTACTGGTGACGTAACATGCATTGTACTCCACTGATCTGACGTCATGCCGTTTATGTATGCAACTCAGGGGTCGAAAATTGTACACAAAGAGATTATATAGACGCCTGGGCCTGCTTAAAACAGAATTGTATAAACCATGTGATCACTTAATGAGGATGAACATGTATCTAGTAGTATTCAACGAAGATGAGAGTAATGCAGTTCCCACTGAGTTCTTCCAATCAGTTTTACCTCACTTCTCATGACTTATTTATGATATTATTTTTTCCATACCTTTCTATAGAGTAATTCCATATGTGACTGACTGACGTTTGCAATACACTTTTGCTGCAAAATGCTTGCATAAATATTGCATTTGGTTGAGATTAGAGGTGTTACATACGTTATATGATAGAGGAAAAGTGTCTGATTAAGATTGTACATAAACATACAACTTGTGAAGAAAAACAATGTTATTTATTATCTATCAAAGTATGTGTGACTGACTGATATAAATGTCAACTTATCATGCAGCTTAACATGTTCATCTACATGATTCTCTGATATGTGATTTTTAATTCAATTTTCCAAAATACCGTTTGGAGGGCACATTTCAAGTTATATTTTAAATACAAAATAAACCAGAATCATAATTAATACCGAAGGTATGACCTAATATGTGATGTGTGACTGACTGACATTATTTTGTGACTGGCTGACATATCAGAATTTAATTTAGAATTTCAAAATGCAAATATTACACAAATGTAACAAAATACTATGCAACTAGATGAAGAGCTTCCGTAACAGAATTAATAAAGAACTGCAAATACGTTATCGTTTCTACGGAAATTGTTAAATTTAATTTTGCTGTAAAATAAATATTTATTTGAATCAATAATGTAATTAAATTAACTCGCTTACCATGTACCATTTTAAATTACATAAAATAACGAAACTATTAAATACTAAATAACAAAGTGCCTTCTCTATACCTACTAAAATTGTATGCATGTGTGTATATATATATATATATATATATATATATATATACATAGGCCTATATAGCAACTGTCCACCACTGAGGTCTCGAGGTAGCGTGCTGCCTTGTCACGCAGCGGGCCCGGGTTCGATCCCCGGTCGGTACAGTTTTCTGCGTGAGGTTTTAATCGGGGTTTTTCCCCACCTGTAAGACAAATGTCAGGAAAACTTTAAGGCCCAAACGGTCCCCGAAATCATATGACCATCAACATCATAATCATCATTACCTTCATCATCCTTCACCGGTATGAAAAGCAACGGGAAGCTATCACACCTACAATTCCCTAGTAAAGCTGCAAAGCAGAGCATGAAATGCTGTGATTGCAGTGAAAGACCTGCCCTCGGGCAGAATTACTATGGATAGATGGATATAGTAACTGATTACAATTTAGTCCGGCGCCATAACCGAGTGGTTAAGGCAATAAGCCTTGGCGCAGATATATGGGACTTGCGCTGGTTCGAGCCCCCATGGGGGAAGCCAAGTTCTCATTGAATTTCGGCCAATATGGGACGGGTACCGACCCAACATCGTGAGTCATTTGGGTAGCTACAATATGTAACGACTCCAGGTTGATAAGACCAACTCTAACGGCTGGGGGACCCGACGTGCTAGCCACATGTCACCCCTACACTGTCTTGTGATCGTCTACATCTGTGATTAACACATGTGGACGTGAGGCCAGCAGCCGGTTGATAAACCAAGGGCCTTCTAGGTCTTTCGCGCTTGTAGTGGAGTTTATTACAGTTTACCTGATGTAAGATTTAATAATTTTGATTTCTAGATTGAACCACTGAATAAAAAAATTAAGCCTTGCAGAATGTATATACATTCTTAATAAGTTACTTATTTATCAGAGTGCATGTACTTTCAAAACAAATTATCGTAAATCGCATTAGTAAGCTTCCTGGATCTCATTTTGTTTTTTGTAGCTATAATTTTCTGAGAAATCAACAAGTATGGCTTCTTCGTTTACTGCAACCTTTTTCCTGAATATATTTAAATGCTTCCGCTAACAGTCTTTTAGCTCAAATTGACACAGAAAAAGGGTCAGTAATTATTTTATGGAACAGCTGAGCCGAAGAGTATACTAGATTTCCTAAACCATATTTATGTTAATCCTCAGCGGAGTGCAGCAAGCAACTTACCGCACCATGCGTATTAGCATATATATATATATATATATATATATATATATATATATATATATATATGATAGGACAAAAAGTCAGTCAGTTACGGGACACTACCGGGAAAAATAATGACTTTACAAGAAAATGTCTTCAATAAGTTTTTGGTAGTTGTTTACCGATAACGTAGAATCCAAGAGGAAGTTTTATTCCATCAATTATTATGTTTTGTACAGTAATTTGTATACGTTTTCCGTGACTGACTGACCATAGCTTGCAGTTAACTGTTATAGGACACATTTAAGGTATATAGAACATTAGAATGCAATTAATATTATTACATTTACGACTAGAGAGGACCAAAGTATGGTCTAACAAAAGAGTTTGTAAAATAAAACGAATTAATACGACCAAATCATTAAACAACAAATTGGTAAAATTTCGTGTGTTTTTACAGGTTTGGAAAATTACAAGTTCTACCACTAATAGTAGATTAAAATAATACACTTTTGGAACATTATCTTATTGAATCAGAAAATTTATTCCTTACAGATATATATTACGCAAAAAATTATTCCTGCGTCAATTTCTAAATTTTCACCTCGGTATGATATTTTCATGGAACTGCTCTATAATGTTTTTTTTCTTTTATCAGTTCTGTTAGAACCCTATCTTAAACTATAGCTTTATACATTAATTTTACTATTGCCATTTCACCCTCAATGTTCTTAGCTCTATGATTAATATTTTTGCTCTGTGCAAGTCACTCTCTTCTATATATCGTATTCTGCATCTACGTTTAATAGGTGATTAAATGTTATATTTTCAATATATGTAATATGTTACTGTGATCTGCAATAATGTCCTCATTAATTCTTAATTATTATCCTTTGATCTAACTTGAAATCCCTTCCATTCTATCATAATGCACTAATAAAAATCTGCGAGTTCCTAACATATTAGAACAACTCCTCTTCGCAGTATAGAAATTTTGGTTTGAAGTGAAATATGTCGCAATTTTAGTTGTCTTCTTTACAATTAGGAAGTAAATAAATCCTTTTGGATGACAAAAATCTTAAAAGTGTTATGAATTCCTCGATAATCTTATAATTTACAGCGACTATTTAACTCATGCCCCAAATGGGAGTCAATGACCAATCACATTTCAATGAATTTTGATTTACAACCAATCACAGTCGATTTTCACCTCGATTTTATCAATTTAATTTTATCACTTGAAAATCAAGCTCCTCGCTTTTAACATTCTGAATAGGTCAGACCATTATTTTGCAGTGACTGACGCCCTAAGAAATACATTGGATATAACAATTTATATATTAAGTTGCAAGAATTGTAGAATACGTGTGGTTACCAGATTGTGTATATAGTGCACGAATGTAACCAGCTAGTGCTTGCGGGATATAATATGAAAAAAGGTTTGTAGAAATTGATTATACCACAAAAAAAGAAAGCAATGTTAACACGTTCTTAAACGTATTATTTCCCAGGTATTAACGTTCCACAAAAATATAATTGACATATTTACTTCATAGGACATCAGAAATTAATTAATATGCAGTTTAATGTTTCATTTTTTCTCCAGTAGGGCGCATTCTTAGAATATTGCAATCCTTTGGCAATAAATAATATGTTTGCAGTGATGAACAAGTGAAAGATAACAAACGTTTCTCAATTGTTTTCAAACATCGCCGTTTATATTTTAATATATATATATATATATATATATATATATATTTAAACAACTATATTTAAATAATGATTTGTGAGTAAACAGCTTCATTTTATTCGTTAAAGAGCCCTAACAAATGCCACTCTTGATTTCGAAATTCTCTATATAAATTCACTCCTCATTTCGTGAGTTGTGAATTTACCGATAATTTGGAAGTCACTCGCGGTATTACTCATGACTATTTAACTCATAGACCGATAACTTTGCATCTTCCTGTTGATAATTTTGCCTCTTCCTGTTCGTAATGAGAGATATCTCTACAAATTAACTCATTTGACAAGGATATCGATTCAATAATGTATGATCGATATGGTACAGAAAGAAATGCCAAAAGAAAATTTACAAAAAATATAGGTTATTTCTGTTGAGCTAAAAAATCATTAAATGTTGTATAATGAATCTTCATTATATTTAATAGTTTTTTCTCATACAATAATCTGTTATTGAGATTTTCCAAACCAATAAAATTAATAATAAATATATGTTATTTATAAACATGCAACCGACTTAGATATCGCCCAAATGTAAGATTGGAATACATATCCTCACATTTAGTAAATATTTAACACTATAATAACACTGGTCAACAGTGATTTTGTTACATAAAAGATTATGGGTGATTCTTGTGTGTTTTCATCTGCTGATTCCAAAAATGAAGTCAGAAATGTTCCATCACCCACCATTTTTTTGTAATTTTGAAAATAATTATTTTCCTATTTATTAGCATTTTAGTATATAACATGATGATTAGAAGGATTATTTTACATTTATATTTAATTTAATTGTGCCAACAATGGACTTATAATGTTTTGCGATTGTTACCTTGAATTCATAACTTACAACAATGACATTCTCCTACAAAACTGTGATTGTATGTTTTAAGTTCGCAGTTGAATAGAGGCTTTCTTAAAAGAAAGAAGCTAATTCTGTGCTCACTTTCGTAGTCAAGTGAATTGTGATAGAAGTGTATTGTAAACGCTAAATAGTGTATTGTAGTGTATTGTAAAGAGAAGAGTAAAATTGTATTTGTATAAGAAATATGTCTCGAAATTGTGTTAACTATAGAAAGAACTTCTGTTTCGTGTGTGGTGAGCTCACTTTCAAAGCGCAGAAGCGAAAGTTTACTCCTCTAATAAGAAGAGCTTATCACTGTTATTTTAACAACAAAATAGACCAGAACAAGATATGGGCCCCGGAAATCTGTTGTACCAAATGTGTAACACTATTAACTGGCTGGTTGAAAGGATCCCGTCATATCCCTTTCGCAGTCCCAATGATATGGCGCGAACCTAAGGATTATTTGTCAGACTGCTACTTCTGCTTGACGAATATATCTGGAATAACTTCCAAGTCAAGACACACCGTTAAATATCCAATGTTACTTTCAGCAATTCGACCGGAACTTCATGGGCCAGGTTTACCCATACCAATTCCACCAGATCACATGACAATGATCGAAGAACTTTCTGATGTTCAGGATTTACAGAATGATTCAGATTTTGCGGAAGATGATGCTATAACTGAAACCCACTTTCTAACAGAGGAAGATTTAAGTGATTTGGTTCGGGATCTTGGTTTAAGTAAAAGCAAGGCAGAATTACTTGTTTCAAGATTGAAAGAATGGAAGCTACTGCAGGATGACACCAAAGTAACTTTTTTCCGCAATCGCCAAAAAGAATTTGATGATTTATTTTCTAAAGAGAAGGACCTAGTTTTCTGCAATGGTGTTGAGAATTTGTTCCAGTCACTGGGTGTTGAGCATAAATCTGAGGATTGGCGTTTATTCATAGACTCCTCGAAAACAAGTTTGAAAGGAGTGTTACTACATAAAGGAAACATATATCCATCCATTCCTTTAGCCCATGCAGTTGGTATGAAGGAAAATTACGAGAATATGAAGCTCTTACTATCCGCTATAAAGTATGACAATTTTTCTTGGCAAATATGTGGGAATTTGAAAGTTATAGCCTTCTTACTTGGGTTACAGCTTGGCTATACTAAATTTTGCTGCTTCTTGTGAAAGTGGAATAGCAGAGATAGAAGTAATCATTATATTAAAAAGAACTGGCCAACGAGAGAGTCACTTAATCCAGGACAAGAAAATGTTCTTCACCAACCACTTGTACGTTCTGAAAAAATATTATTGCCTCCACTACATATTAAACTAGGCTTGATTAAACCTTTTTTGAAAGCAATGGATCGTGATGGCAGTGCATTTCTCTTCCTCAAAAATAAATATCCAAGGATCAGTGAAGCTAAATTGAAAGAAGGGATATTTGTTGGTCCTCAAATAAAGTAACTGATGAAAGATACTCAGTTTCAGAACAAGTTAAATATGCAAGAAACAGCTGCATGGCAATCTTTCAAAAATGTTGTCTCAAATTTTCTGCGGAACTTCAGGTCTGATAACTACAGAGAACTTGTCAATGAGATGATTGAGAACTACAAGATAATGGGATGTAATATGTCTTTGAAAATTCACTTTCTGCACTCCCATTTTGATTTCTTCCCTGAAAATCCAGGGGCTGTGAGCGACGAACACGGGAGCGCTTCCACCAGGACATCGCGGAAATAGAAAGGCGCTATCAGGGTAAATGGTGTCCAAATATGTTAGTAGACTACTGCTGGACACTGAAGAGGGGTATGCCTAAAGCGAAGTACAGCCGAAAATCCAATTCACATACATTTTGGGTGAGCAAATATAATTTCAGCTAAGATATAATAAATTGTAATGTATAGACACGAAAAATGTTTTTCATGTGATTACTCGAAAACCGTGAGTGATGCAAACGTTCCGTAAAAAGATTTGAAATCAGCAGAAAAAAGTAAATTAGAAACGCACATTTTCTCCCTTGCAACATAAAAAAGTTCAAATTTTGTTGGCCAGTGTAATTTTAGCATCTGATGTATTATTTTCTTGGTCGACAGAGTGATGATATTTCACCGTAAAAATACAACCGCCACGAAATGCGGACATGGGTTCAACTGGGGTAAAATTTTCCGGAGGTCAAGTAGTCCCCCATTCGGTTCTCCGGGCGGAGACTACTTCAGGGAACCCATGCAAAGGCTCAAAAACACAGGAACATGTTCCTAGGAACATGGAATGTTAGGACTTTATACAATAGTGGGGCTATAGAGATATTAACGCAGGGATTAGATAAATCGCCCTTGGATATAATCGCTTTACAGGACGTTAGGTGGCCAGGAGAACGTAGTCAGGAATCACGAACTTTTGCGTTATACTACGGGGCTGCAGAAAGACCTGCATTTGGAAAGGGTTTTTTAGGTCAGAAGGAGGATCCTATCCGCTATCCGAGATATTAAGTTTGTTATTGATAGGATATTATACATAAATCTAAAGGGTAAACGACATGATTTTATAATTGTAAATAACATGCCCCCACAGAAGATAAATATGACAAGATCTAGGATGAGTTCTATGAAGAATTAAAATGCTTATTTGATAGCCTTTCACGATATCATATGAAAACTGTCTTAGGAGATTTTAATGCAAAAGTGAGGCGGGAAGATATATTCAAACCAACAATAGGCAAATTCAGTCTTCATGAATACAGTAACGACAATGGGGTTACATTAGTCACCTTCACCACATCAAAGAATCTCATTGTTAAAAGCACAACATTTCAGCATAAGGATATTCATAAATACACCAGGACGTCCCCAGATGTACAAACTCGGAACCAGATAGATAATGTATGAGTGGATAAACAGCTGGCACAGTAGCATCATCGATGTTAGATCAGTTAGAGGGACAGACTGCAATTTGGATCATCTTCTGGTCATAGTGATAATCAGACAGCGGCTATCGGTCATGAGAGGAACAAACGCTTAAAATGATTCTGTAATTTTGAATTAAAAAACTTGAAAAATGATGAAATGCGGCAAGAATACCAAATCAAAATTGCTAATAGATTTAAAGTACTGGATTCTTCAGATGACAATGTGGCAAACGAAGAAGAAACTGATATAAATAAGTAATGGGAGACTATAAGAGATACTATTAAATTGTCAGCATCAGAATGCATTGGTATTTTAAAAAAGAGGCAAAACAAAAAATGGTTTGATGAGGAATGTGCAGACATTGTTATGAAAAGAAAGGTAACAAAAATGAAATTGTTACACGAGCCAAATGAGGTGTATTTAGAGCAATTGGGAAGCTTTAGACGGGAAACCATCAAGTTAATAAAGAGTAAAAAGAGCGAATGTTTGTGAGAGAAGATTACTGATCTTGAAATGAACTCAAAAAATAGGAACATTACACAATTATCTCAGGGAATTAGTATAGAGAAGGAACAAAATTTCTGATTATAAGTCAAGGTGGATGCAACATGTTCATCGAATGGAAGATCACAGAATACCCAAAAAATGTTATGATATCAACTTGCAGGAAGAAGAAGACCAGGACGTCTACTCAAAAGACTTTTGGATGGTGTTTCTCTTGAGGCCCAAACAGGTCAACAAATGGCCTAAATTCGTGAATGTACTTTGATGATGAGGAAGAAAGGGTTTCAGGCTAGAAAACAAATAATTCAGAATGAAAATGGGGATATGATTGCAGATTCCAGGAGTGTATTAAATAGATGGAAAATTTATTTTAATCAGCTATTAAATGTGCATAGAGAACAGGACATTGAGGAGGATAATTAACAGACAGCAGCAATGCTAGTCGCAGTTAGAAGTTGAAATGGCGATTGAAAAATTGAAGATGTATAAAACATCAGGTTCAGATGAGATCCCAGCAGAACTGATAAAATCAGGGAGAGAAAAATTGATGTACAAAATACGATGGTTGCTTAGTATGATTTGGGAAGAAGAAGCTCTTCCAGAAGAATGGAAAAAATAAATTATCGTACCAATTTATAAGAAAGGAGATAAAACTGATTGCAACAAATACAGGGGCATCTCATTACTTTCAACTTCGTACAAAATTCTTACAAATATATTAGTAAGCAGACGTACTCCCTATATTGATGACATTCTAGGAGAATATCAATGTGCATTTAGAAGAAACAGGTCTACAACAGATCAGATTTATAGTATAAGAGAGATTGTAGAAAAGAAGTGGGTATATAATGGTACTGTACATAAACTATATGTAGACTTCAAAAAAGCATATGATTCAATTAAGACGCAGAAGTAATATAGTATCCTGCTGGAGTTCGGAATTCCTAAAAAGTTAGTTAGACTTATACGAATATGTCTAAATGACACAAAGAGTAATGTGCGTGTAGGAAAACAGTTTTCGGACACTTTTGAAATCCAGAATGGGTTGAAGCAAAGAGATGAACTATCACCTCTACAATTTAATTTTGTTGTAGAGCATGCCATTAAATCTTTAGAGAATGAGGAAGGCTTGCAACTCAATGGTATTAATATGCTGTTCATTTATGCTGACGATATAGTATTATTGGCCGATAGCTAGGAGATACTAAAGGAAAACACGCACACACTATTGAGTAACCCTATGAATTTAGGGCTGGAAGTAAATATCAATAAAACTAAATACATGATCACACGTAGAAATTCATTATGTAATGAAAATGGACGGCTAATGACAAGTGAGTGAAATTTTGCGGAAGTGGCTGAATTCAAATACCTAGGAACAATAATCACAAATAGGAATGAGATGTATAAAGAAATTAAACATAGGCTCAATTCTGGAAATGCGTGCTATTATGCATTGCAGAAACTCTTGATGTCCCAACTCCTTTCAAAAAGCGTTAAATTGAAAATATATAAAACTAATATTCTACCAGTTATATTATATGGGTGCAAAACATGGACTCTTACTTTAAGGGGGGAAAGGAGATTGCGGGTATTTGAGAATAAAGTACTTAGGAAAATTTTTGGACCAAAGAGAGATGAACAAACAGGTGAATGGAGAAGATTACATAACAATGAACTACATGGTCTTTATAGGAAGCCAGATATAATAAGAACAGTTATGTCTCGTAGACTGCGATGGATAGGACATGTTGCACATATGGGGAATGACAAATTTGCATGGAAGCTTCTTGTAGGAATGCCTGATAGAAAATGCCCAGTTGGTAGACCATGAATGAGTTTGGAGAATAACATTAAGAATGATTTGAGGGAAGTCAATTATACAAGGAATGATTGGAAAGCAGTAGCTCATCAGGATAGATATGTATGGAGAGTTTATGTCTTCGCGGCCATGAACCTACGAGTTCGATAGTGCCAGTAAGTAATTAAGTAAGATGTATTATTCGCTAAATAGTCACTCCGAATTCAACGCAAGTTTGAGTTTTTTATTAGACAAAATCACTCGCGACTTTGTCGCTCGTCAGGAGAACACAACCTCTTGTTAGATTACTGCTGATAATACTGTTTAACACTAGAACTGGTATTTCTTTGTTTATGTTTTTATTTTGTTTGAATTTAAGGTATGTATATTGTGAAATAAATCTCATGATATTGTTTGCTTACTTTGAATAACTTACGTAAACTCCGGGAAAACTAGATTAACAAAAAGTTGTATTGAAAATAATATTTGTTACATAATTTTGTTTTTGCGATTAGAGAAACATAGGTTAATTAGGAAGAGAGATATACATTTTTCCTTAATTGTGATCATAAACAAATTCCTGGGAGAAAGGTAATGTTAATATAATTATAATTAATCAGTCTCCATTGAAAACAATGATCAGAATTCACAAATTCAAATTATGTAACCTTATTAGACGATGGCGAGGAGGTAGTGAGGACCAACACGCACATAATTTATTGAGTAACATTAAGAAATTGGAACTGGAAGTAAACATAAAAAAATCCAAATATATGATGACAAATAGAAATGCATTGCATAATCGAAATGACAGCGAATGACAAATGGGGGAAATATTGAGCAAGTGGTTTAATTCAATTACCAATGAACAATAATTAAAAATAGGAAAGATATTCACAACGAAATTAAACCTAGGTTCAATTCTGGAAATGCATGTTGTAAGCATTACAGGAATTCTTATCGTCCCAACTTCTCTATAAACACCTTAAACTGAGAAAAGAGTTGTTCTCCTAGTTATATTATATGGATACGAAACATGAACTCTTACTTTAAGGGGGGAGGAAAGATTACGAGTATTTGAAAATAAAGTTATTAGCAAAATTTTCGGGTTAAAAGAGCTGAACATGCAGGTGAATGGAGAAGACTATATATTAGCGAGATACATGATCTTTATAGGAAACCAGAACAGTTAAGTCTCGTAGACTGTGATGGGCAAGACATATCACGAATGAGGAATGAAAGAGGAGCAACGAAGCTTCTAGTAGGAAAACCAGAGAGAAAGCGCCGAGGTGGGAATATAATATTTAAAATATATATATATACGTAGATTATACAAGATGATTTGAAAATAATATCTAAGGATAGGGATGTAAGAAGAGCTTATATCCGCGCGGCCATAAATCCCCGGGTTCACTGTGGTCTAATGCTAATATTCATTGTGTGTGTTCCGATGGTCGCGGGTTGAAACTTTCCCGGGAGGAATTCAAGCCGTGGGTTTTGCGTCTGAATATATTCGGGGCCGTAAAATAATCTCAAGCCTCTATTAGTATCTTCGAGCAAAATCCGCCCAAGTAATGTGTCAATATATTACTAGATGTCTCATTGAGGCGAATGTGCTGATTACATGTTACTCACTGACATCTGTATGGAAATAAGGGTAACTAAATTAGCTTGACTGCCGCTAGGGAAGCAGACATGTCTCCATCTACATTACAACATCCCCATCTACTGAAATCACTTTTATGTGTATTCAACCATCAATCATAGTGTTCTGCCCAATCGCAGGTCCTTCACTGCAAACTTAACATTCTCCACTCTTTTCTTAAATCAGCCTTGCTTTTTTGTATATGAATACAAACCATTTATTTTTAATTGTCTGGCGTCTTTTTCTGCCTCTAACTTTCTTTCCATTGACCATTCCTTCTAGGGCATCCGTCAGCTGGCAGATTCTTCCTAGACAGTCGCCAATCCAATTACTTTTCCTATTCTTTGTGAGTTCCAGCATTGTTCTTCCTTCAACCAGTCTGTCTAGCTCATCTTTATTTTTAATTTTAACTCTCCATTTTATATGTTCTACCCTTCTCCATATCCACATCTCTAAATCTTCCAGTAGCTTTTCCTCATTCCGTCGTAATGTCCAAGTCGCTGCACCATACAATGCTACACTCCACACAAAGCACTTCACAAGCCTCTTCCTTAATTATTTTGCCAAAGGTCCGCAGAAAATGCTTCTCTTCTTCTGAAAAGCTTCATTTGCCATTGCTATCCTCTGCTTTACTTCTTGTTCGCAGTTCATGTTACTACTGATAGTACAACGGAAGTGTTTGAATCTCTCCACTTGCTCTATAGCCTCATCTTTAATCCTCACGTTTATTTTCCTTGATTTCCTTCCTATAATCGTGACCTTCATCTTATTTATATTTACCTTCATTCCGTAGTCCTAGCACATGTCATTTAGCTCCATCAGCATGTTCCTCAGTGTCATTGCATCTTCTGCAAGCAAAGTCATATCGTCAGCAAATCGTATGCACTTAATTCTTCTTCCTCCCATGTTTACGCCTCCCGTAGTCGTGAAGCAATTCTTCATTAGGTCTTCAAGGTAGATGATGAAACGAATAGGTGATAGAGGACATCCTTGCCATACCCCTTTCCAATATGTGTATTAATAATTTTATAAAGCCATGTAAGGTTAATATTGGATAAAAATGGAAAATATGTTTTCTATAAACAATAATTAAGTGTATAGTGAATTCCAAAATAAATTAAGTAACAAATGCAAGAAAATAAAATAACTTTTTTTCTTTTTTAAGGTAATAGGACAATATATTTTATCTTAAAAACATGTACATACAGGTTTCTATCTCCTTAATAATTGTAGTACTTAAAATGTAGGAAGTTTTAGATCGGTAAATTATATAACTGTAGAATGATATCTTGTTTTACAGAGTGAGAATAAAATAACAATACTTGAGAAATTTTCCATTTTACTTCAATTAAAAAGTAAATGTAATATATAGGGCCTATATAGGAATTAGGTCCACCGCTGTGGTCTCGAGGTAGCGTGCTGCCTTGTCACGCAGCGGGCCCGTGTTCGATCCCCGGTTGGGGCAGTTTTTCTGGATGAGGTTTTTATCGGGGAATTTCCTCATCTGTAAGACAAATATCAGCAAAACGTCAAGGCCCAAACGGTCCCCGTAATCATATGGCCATCATCATCCTTATCATTATCAACACCATCATCTTTCACCGGTGTGGGAAGTTACCACACCTACAATTCCCTAGTAAAGCTGAAAAGCATAGCATGAAAAATGCCATGATTGCAGTGAAAGATCTGCCCTCGGGCAGAATTACTATGGATGGATAGGAGTTGCAAAATACATGATTTGAATAATATATTCTAACAAATTTTAGTTACTAAGTATTTAAAATAAGGGCAACTGACGTAACAATTAACGATTCTACGTCGTGTAAGAGTTTTAATTAAAGTAAGTAACTATTTTTTGGCTACGTGCGAGTTTGTTGATATTCTACAATATTTTTTGAAGTACGAAGTTGAAAATCTGTCTAATAGTGCATATACCACCTTGGGAAGTAGGGAAAAAATAATTTATATATATATATGTTATGTCAAATGTTACGTGGAATTCAACCTATTAATGTTTTTCCTTGGTTTAACTTTTTACAGATACTCCCCACCCAGGTACAGGACCTGTACAGAGATTATTTTACATTTTGAATCCCAGATAAATATTTCTGGCCAAACAATGAAATATATATATATATATATATATATATATATATATATATATATATACTTTAGTTGAAGTATTGATATTGATATAAGATATGAAAACTTAGCACTCATCTCTTAATGAAGGTTTAGGGAGCTTCAGGTTATTATGCTCATGAACCACTGAAGAAAGATCTCCACTTTCCAGGTTATAATTTCGGTAATTCAGTGCTAAAGCTAAAACTGTTACGGAATATCCTTTGAGTGGTGCATAGGGGAGACCATGCTCCCCATCGGCTGATGGGTTCACTATCCAGCGTTGTGCGGCCTTCCATTCATATTGGAGGATAGAAGGCACGATGTAACTATCCAAAATTAGTTATCGGTTTGTTCGCCCGCCACAACTCTCAAGCTGCTATTCACTACATCAATTTGCTTTTATTGAGTAAAAATTGAATACAACGTCCGCTCGCCACGAAGTCCGTTGAGCTACTGACTAACGGGATATCGGAGCACATGTTGTCTAGTAGGTCTAGGACGGCTGTAGAGTGCTGCCATCTGTCGGTCTGGTTGGTCTAGGGTGGCTGCAGAGTGCAGTCATCTGGCGACGGCCGGTTGTCGTGGGAGAATGTCTCATGATGTCGTCACACCTGCCCCAATTGGAGAAGAGATGCTTACGGCTCGAAGAAATCCGGAAAGTTCACCTTGCGCCCTGAACGCGTGGTGAGAGGAGTTGTCCGGTTGTTGAGTCCTGTAGTCCGTTGAATATGGACGTGTTCGAACCTGGTCGAGGGTGGTTTGAAATTTGCCACTAGAGTCGGCACATGTCGGCTGATTTTGGTTCGCTGGCAGGGCTGGCAAGTTCGCGCCCAGGTGCGACAATCGTTTTGCGTGTGTGGTCACACGAAACTTTCTGAGAACATGTTGGCTGTGGCTCTAATTCCAGGGTGAATGAGTCCGTGGAGGGAATCAAATTCTTGTCGGCGATATGGTAAGGTTATGTATGGTCTTGGTCGAGGCGTGGATGTGTCGCACCAGAGAGTTGTCTCGCTTTGTGGGACCGGGATGCGCTGGAGCTGAAGACTAGAGTCGCCATCTAGGAACTGGCGAAGTTCGGGGTCATCCTTTTGAGAGCGAGACAACCTGAAGACGTCTAGGTGGCTGTTAGTGATGGTGTTTACTCTGGAGAAAGTATCAGTGACCTCTTTGGAAGAGCAGTCTATATGTTGTGTATGTCTGTGGTAAATCGAGCAATGAATGATAGTTGGTTCAATTGTACCGGCGGAAGCTTGCCTTTCGTAGTTGGAAGGCGTAGGAAAGAGATTTGTGGTCTGTATAAATTGTGCTGTGATGTGCTTCCAGTATATGCCTGAAATACTGCACAGCCTCGTATATTGCCAATATCTCTGTAGTATGCAGGCCAGGTGACCTGCCGCGGAGTGAGCTTCTTCCAGAAGAAGGCGAGCGGTGTCCATCACTCTCCTTGTCGTTACACGAGAGTGGCGCCTAAAGCTGTGCTGGAAGCGTCTGTGAAGAGACCTAATGGTGCTGTCGGGTTTCGGTTTCTGTCATAGCGGCTTTGCAAGACGCGAAGCTGTTAGTAAAGTCTTCCGTCCACTTAATCGGGCTCAATCCTCGGAGGCTGGAAATGGCTGCGTTTAGCGGCGCTTGGTGAGTCGCAGCTGATGGAATGAAGCGGCGATATAAGTTCATCATACCGAGGAATAATCTCATGTCTCGAGATGTCTTCGGTGGTGAAAACTCATGCAGTGCTGTGATACGGTCTGACAAAGATCGTGTGCCTTTTGCTGAGACTGTATATCCGAGGATGATAACCTTGGGAGCGCGTACTACGCACTTTTTGATATTCATGAGAATACCGTGCTCGGAGAGTCGCTGGAAAACTTTGCGGAGGTGTTCCTTATGCTCGGCTTCCGATTTGGAGAAGATCAGGATGCCGTCAATGTACGGAAATGTGAAGTCTAAGCCGGACAGAGCTTCGTCAGATAATCTCTGGAATGTTTGTCCAGCGTTTCGAAAACTGAAAGTCATGAAGGGGAATTCAAAGAGGCCAAATGGAATGATGATTGCAGTTTTTGATATGTCCTCAGGATTGATGGGAATTTGGGTGTGGGCTTTTACAAGGTCGATAACGGAGAAGAATATACAGCCGTGTAGTTGACGAGAGAGATTGTGGATATGACAAAGTGGATATCTGTCGGGGATCGTTCGGGAGTTCAGCGCACGATAGTCACCGCACTGTTACCAACCTCCGTTCTTATTTGGCACTAAATTCAAAGCTGATGCCTATGGTCCTTCCGAAAGTCGAGCTCTGCCCTCCCGAAGCATGACGTCGAATTCTTTCTTTGCGATGCTTAGGAGGTTTGGGGCAAGTCGACGTGGTCTGCAGGAGACGGATGGTCCTCGTGTGGTTCTGATGTGATGTACTTTGTGGTGGTGGACATCTCTAGGAGCTCCAACGGGTCGGGTTAGATCGGGGAATTCTGCAATGATGTAGTGGTATGGAGTAAGGACAATTAGGGATTTGATACTAGGTTGACTTGAGGGCATTAGAGTAGGCGGGTACGAATGGGCTGGTAAGTCCCTCCACTAAACGCCTGTTATTACAGTCTGGAAGTAGGTAGAAGTGGAAAATGAAATGTGACCCACATGGAATACACAATGAAAAATTTCCAAGTAAAGTTTCACCGTAATCAAAGGTTGAGTCTCACTAACAGAGCGCTGTTGTTTTGACGGGAGTATTGTTGGCTGCGACCTTCATAATCCGTGTGTCGGAGATGTCCTTGCAGGAGGCGTCGCGGGTAACATCAGAGATCGGATCCGGTATCGATGAGGAATTTGTGTAAGCTGTTCATTTCTGTGACGAAGAGGCGGCTTCCGGCTATAGGGCAGCCGTTCGCCGCAATCACATTGCCGGTGGAGTTTGTTGAAAAATTGCAAGGAGGTGTACATATCTGCGCCCGGTCGCGGAATTTTCTGAGGTGCCAGCAGAAACTATGGTCAGTGGAGTTTTGTGGTGGAGTTGGAGCAGAATTTTAGTCTACGGGAGCGGGATTATGGGCGAAATGAGGTCTGAAAGGAGGTCATTTGTTGCGTTAGCTGGTCAATGCGTTTGCTCAGTTCGATGATTTGACTGTTGTGCGATCCGGGTTGTACTGCATGAACGGTCGGGTGGAATAGCGTTGTTGGTGTTACGTATAGGATCTTATCAACCAGTATAGCGACTCTGTCCAGTGGAAGACAGGCCTGTGTTTGCATAATGGTCTGATCCTTCTGTGGGAGGCGTTGTAACCACAATTGACGCAGTAGGTTACCTGGAACCTGATTGGGGCCGGCCAATGATCGGAGGAATTTGGATGGATTCCTATCACCTAGCTTTTCTTCTATTAAGAATTGCCTCACTCGTTGTTCCTCGGCGGATCAGTTCTGATTTTAGAAACTACTAGGCTCCCTGCGCTGGAAGATTGATAATTATGTCCTCCACTTCGGCTGCCAAATGACTCTCCAGGCCGATACAACATACGCGTATTTAGTTGAGTCTTGCCTGATGCCTGATATACTAAATTGCGCTTCGGCTTGGGCGAACTAGACCGCCGGTGTGTCGGGTCAGAAAGCGGGTAGTTTCACGTTCACAAGGTTAATAATAGTACTAACCTGTTGAGTAGAACCAATGGTGGCGTTTTCTGTTGTTGAATTTGCTGTTGTAATGCCTGATTCTGTTGTGGCAGTGTTTGCAGTTGTTCTTGTAGGCTTTTGGTGTCGGAGTCACACCAGTTGTAGGCTTTCCAAGTCGGGGTCACCAGTTGTTGTAGGATGTTGTGTCGTAGGATGCGAGAATCACACACTATTTCCTACATAAACTTACTTTTATTGTGTAACAATTGAATACAACGTCCGCTGGCCACGACGTCCGTTGAGTTACTGACTAACGGCATCTCTTAGCACGTGTCATATGGTTGGTCTAGGACGGCTGCAGAGTGCTGCCATCTATTGGTCTGGTTGGTCTTGGGTAGCTGCAGAGGTCTGCCATATGTCGACGGCCAGTTGTGGCGGGAGAATATCTCATGATGTCGCCACAAATTGAATATAGGACTACAGTGTCGATATATATATATAGCCTACATGCTAATTCCGGATACAGACAATTTATCAATGAGCTTCATCCAAATTCGTTCAGAGGTTTAATAATGTCATGGAGTAATAAATATTAAAACATTCAAACTTTCGCATATATACCCCCACTGTCCCATATGAAATGTCTATTTTAAGAAATATTATTTATACAGTCTTACTAATAAAAAGCTATTATGCAGGCTTTCATCAGTTGTTTAGTTATACAATGTATAAGCCTTATGCAGATCATGTATAATTTTCCTTACTAATAAATTTTGTACAGGAGCTATATAACAATAGAACAATTACACACAATACGTCACATATTCGTCATCATTATGACGTCAGAACGTCTTACGAGCAGTTTGTAACAGAAAGAAAACGACATCAGCTAGTGATTACTTGTTTATTAAATGACTATGGATATGAATAAATAGAGTACCTTAAATGGGGAGGTACGTAAAAAATAAGCGTGTTTTAAATTAATTACATTTTCCTTGTCAAATATATAGTACAATTAGTTACACAGATCATATGCTGCCATCTAACGTCAAGAATTTCGAACAATTCTTGAAAGCTAATAACCGTTTTTCCCATAACTTACGAATTATATGCAGTGATTCAAGATACATTAGAAAACGTTCAGAATAGTAGGAAATGTTAGCGACAACAGTTTAACGCTTTAAGCAAAAAAACACAAATCATTGCAGTTTGGTCAGGAATCGAACCTAGGACCTCGAGGACAGTAGTCAGAAACTCTAGCCACGAGACTATCATGCTAACAAGTGGCTTGCTTCAATAATAGTACCTCTGCAATTAAATACCTTTTTTATATCGGTATGTGTATTATGTATTAATGATGTAAGAACGTTTTGCTAAAACAATATTTATGAAGCATTTAAACTACGTTCAGGTTAAATCATGTGTACGTAATTATCGTAGAACATATTTTGTGAATCAATGTTCAATTTTAAAATATTATTAGGCCTTATCGAGAATAAGTCTAATAAAGGGCATTTTATAATGCCTTTATTTTCCTACCCAGAGCTTCATTAATATTATCAGTTGATCTTGAAGTCTGACATTTTGTCTAATTATACAATCCTAAACAAGGCTGAAGGCATGTATAACGATTCCTATATAAAGTTGTAAACCTCTTATACACTGAACAGCTAATACAGTGTTTATTATAAGAATTTTTCAACTGAGATGTGTATAAACCTTGTATAAAAGTTATATATGGATTATTAGTAAGAGGGATAATGTTTCCTGATAATAAATTAAACTAATTTTCAAAGTAGAGAGAATCACAGTCTAGTGTCCCATCACATATTTCACGCGAGGTTTATTACCCGACGTCGGTACAGTCTCTAGTTTTTGATGTGAAGATTTCGTTGAAACCCACTTCCACAGATTCAATGCTTTCAATGTTTTCGTAATTCCTTACACCAATTTGCAATAAATGGAAATATATGACGACATACGATCAAGTTATGCTGGGTGTAGCATACTAATTCCGAGCTAATTTCCTGTTGTAATGTAAACAACGCAGATGTCTAAGTAATTGTAGTTCCTTCTCTAACACTGGAAATAAAGAAAAAATAAATAATATTTTTTTATCTAGCTCATGTCTTTATAAGTTAGGCCTATATAGGAGAATCTTAAAACATATAATTACTCATTTTAATACTTTAAATAAACATTTAAGAATATTACGCTAGCGCAATGCAGAATGTTGGAATCTCACTTGTTTCTAAATAGCATTTCTATAGAACTATAAAGCTTGGAAGGGAAGGCTTTTTAAAAGCGGATAGAGACAAATTATGTAGAATGTTTTTAAACAATTTAGTGAAAATTATCATATATTAGCCATTGAGGATGTGGTGAAACTAACTGCAGAATTTACAGGATTCAGCATGAAGCATTCATTATGCTCGTAGTGAAATTGTAAATAAAGCATAACTATCGATACCATAGAAAGAGAGTAAACGGCTGATTAGGTACGGACATGTCTATTTTTGTCATAAATAAATAAGAAATTGAAGTTCCTAATTATTATTGGTACCATCTTACCTTGTATGGATAATTATTTCTGTAAATTACGATGTTACCTAAGAACAATGTTTCTATCGGTGACAGTTCTGTACACAATTCAGTCATATGACAGGTAATAATAGCATCACATTTCCCCCGATAGACGAAGTGGCCTGGGTAATACCTTAAGCAAGTTTGTTTACGTTACAACTGGAACTTAGCTCGGATAAAGTAAAGCAGTTCTATTCATTCCAATTTCTGAACTTTTAACATGATTGCTCGTGACGTATGTGATCCGGTCAGATTTGAACCCAGGACCTACAAAATTTCATGAACTCGTTTATGTTGTTAAGAATATAGGTTCGCATCGACAACATGCCCGTTTTGAACAAATTTCCAATTAATTTCACTTTGGAAATTCCATCAGGCAGACAACATAATATAAAAACGTATATCACTTAGGAGACAACCTAATATGTGTGATTTATCAAGTACAGAGGATTTGACACAATCATTAGCCTAAAATGACAAAATAAATTACAAAAATCAGTTAAATGGTAGTAAATGAATAATAGTGAAAACATTAAGGGACTAGGAGTTATAGTAGGTATGCATTTTTGTCGTGCCTCCCAGATTCCATTACCATACAGGAGCGTTATAAGGTCGAGCAGCTTAGTAGGTATCATGGTCTTATATTTCACCACTTATGCAAAGTGAACATTATGCATTATGGCTTAGTTCGGAAAGGAAGTAAAGTCTTGGATCCCGTGTAGATTTACAGAACGTAAAAAAACTTGATGCCTGATATAGGAGGCCTCTAAAAAATGGGCTTTTTATATCCAAAATTTGAATTGCAACCTGGGATTTTAAAGTATGTTGTTAAATAAAATTCTACCTACTACATGTTACATTTTGGATAACACGTTCAGGATCCTCCATTTAGAAAGATATCTATTTGATAAAAAAAGTTTTGAATAAAACGACTCTGACACATTTTCACGAACGTAGTAGATCATATAAATACATTGTATTGGTTTGGGATAGGCAGGTTTTGACTACAACTTTAAGACACGAAATGCATTTAATTAATTATAGACAAGCCATGTAGAATGAAATTCCCGAGAAACCAGTTTGAATTACACTTTCTATACCTGTCAACTTCCTACGTATATCCTTTGGGCATCAAAGCTATAATTTCTGTGAAGTAACTAAAAACATATATTTTATTCTGCCTACAAAAAACTATTACTTTTTCACTTTAAATGTTAATAGTTATGTACGCAATAAGATAAGTAGTCATCATTAGTCAAGGACGTAAGTTCGGGCAGCAAATAAGTTCGGGACTACTAGCGTACTTACTTCCCAAATTGCGTGTATAATTTTGTTCGCTCCTATACTAATTATCATAAGTAATGTCACGAGTGATTTCCAAATTATTTAGAGAATTTGGAAAGCAATAGTGGCATTTGTTAGGACTATTTAACGAATAAAATTGAATTGTTTACTCAAAATCATTATTTAAATATAGTTTTTTATTAATATTTATATATTTAATGTAAACGGCGATGTTTGGAAACAAATTAGAAATGTTTATGTTTCATTTCTTCATCCACTGCAACCAGATCATATTTATTGCCAAATAGGATCGCAATATACTAAGAATACACCCTAGTGGAGAAAAATGATACACATCAAACTGTATATTATAATCAACATTATAGATTATTAATTCATTTCTGATGTCCTATAATATAAATATGTCAGTTATATTTTTCTGGATAAATACCTGGGAAATAACATGTTTAAGAAAATGCAAAGAGTGGTTTCTTTTTATTGTGGTATAAACAATTGCTACAATATTATCTATTATATCCCGCAAGCGGTATCTGGTTACATTCGTGCACTGTACATACAATCTGGGAGCCACATGCATTCTAGGATTCTTACATCTTAATATAATAAATTGCTATGTTATCATATTTTTAGAGAGTCAGTCACTGCTAAATAATGCCCTGACCTGTTCAGAATATAAATAAGCTTTTTTTAAATATGATAAATTAGGTGATAAATATCGAGTTGAAACACGACTATGATTGGTTGTAAAACAAAATTCATTAAAACGTGATTGGTCATTGACTCCCATTTCGGGCATAAGTTAAATAGTCATGTTTATTTTTTTTTATTTTGGGGGGAATTTATATCTTGGTTTGAATAGTTCAATTGTTTGATTACAAGGAAATGTTGGTAAAAACTGTAATTGTTTATTGTTGTCAGAATAATGGAAGAAGAAGAAGAAGAAGAAGAAAAAGAAGTAGATGATGATGACGAAGAAGAAGATGAAGAAGGAGGAGAAGAATCAACAAGTATGTTCACGTTAGTACACAAATTATATATATATATATATATATATATATATATATATATGTTATAATTAAATCTTTAACATTGAGCAATGCAAGCTTAATATGGTATGATAAGAAAAATAAATGCCTGGACGGGATTCGAACCCGGATCTCTGAGTCTGTACCTCAGCGTGATATACATTACACTACCAGGCGAATCCAATTCAGCTACTAGATGGCAGTGAAGACAGTGTTCTCGCGACATCTAGTAATAATGAAGAGTATAATACATATATAAGGAAAATAAGTGTTTGAATTGGATTCGCCTGGTAGTGTAATGGATATCACGCTGAGGTACAGACTCAGAGATCCGGGTTCGAATCCCGTCCAGGCATTTATTTTTCTTATCATACCATATATATATATATATATATATATAAACTCCATGGTGTGACAGGTCTGGAGACCCTTGGTCTACCAGCCGGCTGCTGAGCTCATGTCCGCATGTTTTAATAACAGAGGTGATGATCGTCTAGCCAGTATTTTCTAGTAGTTATAGCTGATTTTCTCAACATAGAGCGCTACTTATTGTAGCTACCCAAATTCCTCACTATGCTGATTGGTCACTGATTCCATACTGGTCGAAATTCCATGATGAAATTTCTTTCCCCTGGGGACTGTTCCGGACTATGCCTTAAACCGCGCAGGATTCTTATTTATATTTGTTTAATTTTCAGGAACTTAGTCTGCGGCCATTTGCTTCTAACGAGAAAATTTAATACCATACATTACTTAAATTGTCCTTGTTTATAATACAGCATTTAGAATGCGACACTGAAGATTTGGCACAACACATACATCGGAGATTCCAGGATAGACAAATGGAGATGAACTGCCAAACAATCGTGACCGTAAACATTCTGATAGCAGCCATTGCTTATTTTATTTGAAGAGTATGTAATGTTTTACTAATTTGTTTGTACACACGTTAATTTTATATTTTCCCTGTCTGCTCGAAAATTCTTTTTGAATATATTCTTGGAGTTTTCTACTTATAATAAGCCAATGTTTTAAGGATTGATTCTCGGATGTGTGTATTTTACTTTTCCATAGTTAAATGTCTCCGTTTCTAGAACTTTTATATGCCCCGCTACTCCCAAGCCTTACAGGAGAACTTATGCCATGTCAAAGAGGGGTTTATTTCTGGATTTTATACATACTTCCTTACCGCAGACAGACACGGAGATCCTCCTTTTAAGTGTGATTAACTCAATGCCTATCTGCCAGATATAATACGAATACTTAAGACACGACAGTTTTCACTCAAACATTGAGACGAATATATGAGTGTTTATGAGAGCCAGATGGTATTCGGAGACTATCTGTGTCCAAATTATTCCTGATGTATCTCGTAAAATGACGGAAAAATCTTACCCAGGAAATGTGTTAGTGCTGGGAACGCCCTAGGTTCATTGCGCCCAAGAAAACAGTATTACTCCTAGTCAAGAACGTTACCAAGTGATGCTGTAATATCATAAAAATAATACGTGGCACGCACTTCAGTAGAATCAAGGTCTATTAAAAAAAATGCACTATCTGAATAGCAGATGACAGTACAGGAAATTGTGTGTTTAGTTTTCTCCGTTATTCCTTTATTCAATTTTGGTCTCTCTGTTGATCTTCTCTCTATTGGTTTGTACTGAAAAGCAATCCTCGGCTATCAAGAAGCACGCTTACCATGCGTTCTTTCCATCTCTCTATATTATAATAATCTGTCATGTATCATTTATATTCCTGATTTTAAATTTACTCCTAATGAATCTGTTTGCCTATCTTATCTAGTCATGCGTATCCAACCAAAGGTCTCGTAACTTTCATTTCTGAAGCTTTAATATTATTTTACATTTATTTGTTCCCCGAGTCCTAGTTTCACTATCTAACTAACTTGCACCATCGAAACCGAGAGTTCATGTGAGCGCGGAAATTTCTCTGTACATTCCTATTCGGAGCTAATAATTTTCGAATCATCCTCTGTTTAATTCACTTCCATCAGTTCATGGTTAATATTTTTCTCCAACCACAGTATTAGCTTATCTTCAGACACTTTCCTTCCCCTCTCCTTTTCCTAGAAGAGTTTCCACGTCTCTCTTCCATTCTCTCTTCGTGCCAAATGCCCTGTCCATCGCAATCTACAACAATTGACTGTTATTGCAAATGTTTTCCCATACAGATAATACACCTCATTGGTTGCAGTCTTCTCCATCCACTTGTTCGCTCGTCTCTTTTTGGTCAAAAAATTTCCTAAAATGTTTATGCTCAAATACTCGTAAGCTTCTCTTGTCTCTTAAAGCGAGAGGAAACGTTTCACATCCATATAGTATAACTGGAGGGATAACCATTTTATTTATTATTAGATTAACGTATTTTTATAATACCTGCACGCCCGAACAGCTTTGCAATTATGATATAAATGGAAACAACAAACATAAACATATTCATTATATAATGTGAGAAAAATGTCCGTCATTTTAAAATACGAAGAGGTAATAATGACACTTTAAAGGTGTTACCTTCCCATAAGACGACAATAATAATGTAATAAATATCATTAATGTGATTAATAAAGTGAATAAGACTGATGTAATTTATTTATCTGATGATTGAAATGCACGAGTAGGCATTGTGCCAATTAAATTTGTAGTGTATAGCCAGTTATATTATATGGGTGCGAAACATGGACTCTCACTTTAAGGGAGGAAACGAGATTACGAGTGTTCGAGAATAAAGTACTTAGGACAATTTTTGGACCTAAGAAAGATGAACAGACAGGTGAATGGAGAAGACTTAGATAACAATGAACTACATGGTCTTTATAGAAAGCCAGATATAATAAGAACAGTTAAGTCTCGTAGACTGCGATGGGCAGGACATGTTGCACGTATGGGGAATGAAAGACTTGCATGGAAGCTTCTTGTAGGAAAGCCAGAGAGAAAACGCCCAGTTGGTAGACCAAGAATGAGGTGGGAGAATAACATTAACTATGATTTGAGGGAAGCAGTTTATACAGGGAATGATTGGAAAGCATTAGCTCAGGATAGGGATGTATGGAGAGCTTATGTCCGTGCGGCTATGAACCTACGGGGTCGATAGTGCCAGTGAGTAAGTAAGTAAGCCTATACGGATAAGAAAGGGTTAGTACAAATGGACAAATACTATGAGTTTTATACGTATAATAAATTAAAGACAATGAATACATTTTTTAGGGAGAAAGAAATAAATAATTTTGCTTCCTAACCAAAATGCAGAGTTACTAGGGAAATATATGAGTATATAGGAATGCGATACAAATACATACCATAATTTATTAATTACAAAAACTATCTTAAGAAACAGATGGTTTAAATCTAAATATCATGATACTATTAAAACAGAAAAGAAACGTTAAAAGCATAAGTATACATAAATGTACAATAATGGATATTTATCAGCAAATATTTGAACCATTATATTTATGGAAACTACCACAGGGGAGGACGTTAATTAAGAATTTCAAGGTACAAAAAATTTGAAGAGAAAGTTTCTAATGCAGCATTAGGTAAACAGTCAATATGAAAGAGAAAAATAAAAATAAAAATGTGGAATCAAGGAAGCGAGGACTTAAGTAAAGAAAACCAAACGCTTATGGAATAAATTTACAATTAAAAACAGAAGAATCTAAATTGAAATATATACAAATTAGGAATAACGAAAATTTATTGTAAGGAAAGCACACAGATACAGTTGGATAGACTTATAATTAATATGGATGATAATATTTTGCATAAAAATATTATGATGTGTAAATAAAGCTGAAAGAAAATAATCCAAACTTGAAATGATATCACAAGGTGAATAGATTAAGTAATATTAGAAATTATGTCATATTCCAAATAACTGAAAAATCGAATGTAGCAGAGCAAATTTAAGCTAAAATTGATTTAACCATAGGAGAATTGGATATTATACTTAAGACAATAGACTAAAAATCCTCAGGGGCTGAGGGAAACTATATAGAATTAATAAAATATGGAGAATTATTAATAAAATTGTGTCTATTTTATTTAATAAATAAATGCTGGATTAGTGAAAACATTCCACATGATTAAATTATTACCTAAATATATCAAGCATATTTAAAAAAGAGAGCGGTATAAATCTGACAACTACAGATGGATTGTGTACTGAACTCAAATATACAGGGTGTAAATGAATTATACAGCATAAATTCGACTTCTTGTGGAGAATATATTATACTTTGAGATAGGGAACCAATGGTCTATGAGGGAAAATGGGCGAATTATAGGGAATCAAAGTAATCCACAATTAATACAGATATATTTACAGGAGAGCAAACTAGGGGAGAAACGTATACTACAATAACTTGAGATCTTAGTATTAATTCCGATATACTAATTTATAATAATTCTACAACAACATTTTTCAAATATTGGGTTATCAAATTCCTTAAGTATCGAACTTCACAGATGATTGCCGCAACTGCACTGGTTAAAGTAAAATCGGTACAATGTGAGCCTTAGCTCAGAGTAAACCACGCAGAATCTGTGTAGTAAACTTGTGGCTTAATGGTTAAGGCGATGGATTTGTGATACGAATTGGTTCGAATCGTGGCAGGCTACAATTTTTCTTTGCTGCATGTGTACTGTGATATGTTGACACTGAAATATATTCAGCATAGGCAAGCGCAAATTACTTATTCCCGTAATGGTATTACATTAACATCTGATTTGAAGTTACTTCAGTATCAGTCTCATTACAAGAAAGCATAATGGATCATCTTTATAGTTATGCTGTACTTGCCAATATGCATCTGATTTATGGTGCTGCAAAAGGTAACGATACAAGAGCTGCTGCCCTTTACCACGCGTAGATGTATCGGAATAGACGCCATCCTCACCGAACAACCTTCGAGTCTGTTGATAAGAGTTTGCGGGATCATGCGACGTTGAAGGTAAACACCGGTGAAAGGCGTACGCGCCGCACTGCAGAGTTCGAAGAAACATTTCTTCAAAGGGTGGAATATGACCCTTCTACTAGTACTCGTGCTATCATACGTGCAATGGGCACGAACCATGCAATTGTATGGAAAGACCTGCACGCAGACCAGCTCTATACCTTTCATCTGCAAAAAGTTCAAGTCTTACAGCCAGTGGACTTCGCTCAACGGGTATAATTTTGTAATCGATCTTTGCTGCAGCTACGGCTCTTCTTTTCTTTGGTTTTATTCATATATGAGGCAATATTAAATACGCATGGGTTGATTCTAAACTCAAATAACAGTCAAGCGTGAGATTATGAAAATCCTCATGCCATCTTTGAGAGGGACCACCAGCAGAGATTTTCGGTCAAGGTATGGGTAGGTGTAATTTCCGACCACACCATTGGTCCCTACCTTCTTCCCCAGATATTAAATGGTGTCATTTATAAGACTTTTTAGAGCACGTCCTACTTATTTCGCTACATGGCTTCTCCCCATTTCTGCCGGAATGTACGAAATCATTTGGATGAATTGAATCCTGGCTATAGGCAGCTGTGGTGTGGCGAGCTCGCTTTCCAGATATCTGTCCACTTGATTATTTTTGTGGGCACACTTGAAAACACTGATATATCCCTGTTGATACACATCAACTGTTAGTTGCACATATAATCGTATCCTGTGATGTGATCCGCGATATGCCTAATATCTTGAACGGGGTACGCGAATTATTTAGTCCCCGATGTCTTCAGTGTTGTGAGAATTGAAGTGGCTAATTTGAACAATTTCTCTAATGAGTCTGCAGCTGCTTTACTTTTTTCTGGTTTACGCAAATGTATTGTTTATTATTTCCCAATAATATTATGTATGACATGTGTACATGTACTGTACTTTTTCATGCTGTTACGGGTACTCTTGTGATTGCTGTACTCTAATTTATCTAAGTACAGAAGTACTGTACAGTACAATTGCACATTTTATTTGCGAAATATATTGTACTCTGCAGTATGTGCATTATTATTATCAAAATCTTTCAAACATTTGTCTGTACAATAAGAATGTAGGTAGCTTTTAACTCGTGTACTGCGCCGACCGTTTTCTGTATTTTTTTTTCAAATGCCCCAGGTTGTCTTTCGACATTCCTGGTGTTTTCTCCTGGCATGGCGTACTTGTAACCCACGTCTGAGGTTGCGGCGCCTGGAATGCGGGATTACGTTGTCCCGATGATATGATGGGTGATGATGATGATAGTGCTGCGCCAGGAGAGTCCCTAATCCGAAGCTTAATTTAAGATGAATATGAATGATTATGACTGTGATGGCCATATGATTACGGGGACCGTTTGGGCCTTATAAGTTTTCCTGACATTTGTCTTACAGATGAGGAAGAACCCCGATAAAACCTCACCCAGAAAAACTATCCCGTCCGGGGATCGAACCGGGGCCCGCTGCGTGACAAGGCAGCACGCTACCTCGAGACCACAGCGGTGGACGTATTCTGTAAAATAATGAATAAGCAATTAAACCGGAAGTAAATCTACGTACGTAACTAATTTACAGGACATACATAATAAAGGAAGAATGAGGAAAAAAGATGTACACAAGCTGTACGTAAATTCATACGTGATACATCAATATTACATTTGCATCGGTAGTAAGACTGTTATAACCACAGAGGTAATGTCACATGCTTGTTGCAAGTCACAGTCTCTGTACCATATTATTCCCATTTTAATTTGAAAATAATCAGTGGCGTGCCAACTATTTTACAAATAGAATTATAGCTTTGACATTTTTATTCGTAGACCATTAGTTCATTATCTCAAATTGCTTATGTACAGTAATACCCCCTATACGTAGTTAAATGTGTGCAGTATAATTCATTTACACCCTGTATAAATTTATATGCAGGAATACTGAACGATATATTGAAACTAATAGAATATTTATTACGAAGAACAGAGTGGATTCAGGATAGCTAGATCATGTGTTGAAAATATTTACTTTTATGCTTTTGATAGAGAAAGGAAGGGAATATTAACCTACCTACATATATAGTATTTATAGATTTGTTGCATTAGAATAATGAAAATTATGGAAAACAATAATACAATGGTATGGATGCCCAACTCTTTTAATAAACTGTATAAAATGTGTACAGTGGTACCTGCTTCTAACTCAATTCATCTAATTGTACAGGTGGAAATGCAATACTAAATAAAGGTGTAAGACAATGGTGTGTATTATCGCCCACGCTTTTTAACATTTATCTGGATGATATTTTAAATAGATGGCGAGAGCAAGCACCATCAGGAGTTCTGTAATGTAGGAATTGACATGAAAATTCTACTACCTGGTAATTATATAGGATTCAGAGGATAAACATAAATGTACCTATGGTAAAAAGCCATATTGAAGACTTATTCTTGTTTGACAAACGTTTATGATTTCACAAATCGGAAATATGAAAGTCGCATAGAGTACTTTAATGTTTCGTGTGCACTCTGATTGATCTCCTACTCTGAAGCTCTTCCAATATCAAACATGGAGTCAATGAAACAAATTGTATGGATTGTAAAACCGACATGATCTCCTGAAAAAAATGACCCCACATATCGGTCCACAAGCTCATGGACTCTACGTTCTATAACGGTAGCGTTTCATTGCAGTATTTACTTATTCGTTTAGATTGTAAAGGAATACATGTACACCTCAAAAAGTAAGATCATGGCATTCCAGAGTTAGTGAAACAACAAGAGCAATACTTGTTTATTTGGTACATGTCTGCAACAACTCCAACAATTTTAATTATTTATATTCCAATGTCACTTATAATTTGGATCTTGATATAACAAATCAATCAAATAGATATCACATTATATGTGTATCAATTAACTTTGAAAACAGCACAATTAGACATTAAAATTAAATTCTATAAATTAATGGTACTACCGGCTTTGACATATGACAGCGAGACCAGAACAATAAGCAAAAAATAATATAGCCGAATTTAGACGTCAGAAATGAGATTTATATGTCATTATTTAGGATATATAATATTAGCCTAGAAAAAAATATCAAGAAATTGGAAATACAGTATGTTAAATATATTTGCTGTAAATAAATACATAGATTAATGCAAATATAAATGGAAGAAATATTTGGAATGTGTGGACGTTAAGAGAATGCCGAAAATAATTCTGTCATAAAAAACCAAGAGGATGATGAGTCATTGGACGACCGACACTGAGACAGACAGAGACCAGAACAGATATTTTTCCATTATGCCACGAAAGAAAGAAGAATAAGACGTTTTTTAGAGAAGTTGTGATGAGAGTAGTCCCTTGTAATTATTCATAGTATGTGTTTCCAGTGTTGAGACCGTTTAATTTCTCTCTGCACCTCATTCTTGTTTATAAATATTGTTTATAAGTATCTGAATTCACTTTCGTCTTCAAAATTTTATACATTTGTAAGTAACTTCCATATCTATCGTATGATGAATTTATACGTATGACCATGTATTTATGTGTATTGATATTTATTTCCGATCCCAATTCATAGTGTTATTTAATACAATGCGCCTGTGGCCCGCTAACGTGAAACGTGACTGCAGGGAGTGAGTCATCAACTCGGACCAGCCAGGCATATCAACTGTAGGGCACTCCTCTCACTTTGTTGGTGTGTGGTAATGAAGAGTGAAAACAAGCACATAGCTTATGATAGAAGAAGTTGGAAATGTTTCCTCCTACATTCACACTTGTTTCGTGATTCGCAAGTATTAATTGCTCTTCTCTTATTAAGTTCTTTCAGTTCGTCTAACGTGTGGAGATTTCTTGTATACACTTTATTTTTAAGTACCCCCACAAATTAAAATTGCAAACAGTTAAATCTGGGGACCGTGATAACCACAAGCCTACCCCCATTCATAAACAATTCCCTAATTCACTCTACGTAATGTGTCAGCATCCCTATGTGCAGTTACAGAGCCTGCTGGAAGTATCTATTTCGACAGACAATATCAGCCAGTTCTTCGAAAAAAGGTGCCAGTATATCATCTCTATATCTTTATCCATTAGTTGTGAATTAAAAAAATTGGTCCTACAATTGTATAATGGTTATTTAGTAAGGTTTAATATGTAATAGTTTTGTACCTCATAATTCTGTGCTCTTCTAAATACCGGTTTCTTGGCCAAGTGGCCTCAGAGATTTTTTTGGAGTAGGGTAAGTTTTAATCTTTCTCCTATTTCTTATAATTTATTCTCAGTTAGCACACGTTTTGTTATCCTTGATTTCTTATCGAACACAAAACGCCTTCTTCTTAATTTATCTACAAGTCTTCTAAAGTTCTCTTTATTTGGAGGATTTACACCAGGATATTATGTTCTGAATCGTCTAACATATTCTCTGTACGACTCTTTCACATAATTATTGTGCACAAATACCCTGTGCTGTACAGTGAACACAGATCGATGCATAATGATAACTGTGAATAAAGACCTCTATAGAACTTAACTAAGTGCTTAATTTTACTTTATAACATTTATAGCATGTTATAACACGAGTATACAGTATTTCAGTAGAACATGTGCCTCGCCATACAAGTATGCAGCTCGTCTGACTCACTTCGCCAGGCGCCAGTTTCACTGCGTGACAGCACGAGTAGATGACTCACTGCCCGCAGTCATTTTACTTCTAGCGGCCACACGTCTAGTGAGATTCTTGTAGAATTTATGTGTTAGTATTTCCTCGCTATCTTATAATAATTATACATCACCATTATGTACCATATACAAATTTGATGGCATGTTCTGATACTAAACTGAATATCAAAGATGATAGTTAATTACTTTGTTATAACTTCTTGTGAGTTTGAAGACCCTAGATTCACTTTCAAATGTAATTATAGCTCGCGATCACTTTATATGGTTTCTAAAAATATAGTATGTGTCAATTAATATCCCTACTTAATAATGTTATTTGGAATGGAACTATTTCATATAAATTTCAATCTCTTGTATACTAAATATTTTTGTTTATCAGTAATAAATAAATGTAAAATCTAATTAACTTTAAGGTCTATTTTCCTTCTAAGTTTTCAAAATGACGTAATATGTTTATGAAAGCTATCACTGTGTTATGATTTTATACAGAATTGATAATAATATAATTATTAAACTGGAAAAATTGTTCATTTTTATATTGTGTGCTGACGGAAAGTTTTTCTACATTCTCGAGGATTAAAATTTAAGATAAAAAATATTTACTCGGGATAATCTGTCAAATTATCTGTGTTTCATTATTCGGTGTAACATTAATTATTTTAAATACGCTATATGAAGTTTTAAAAAAAAATATCAATACAGGCTCTTTGGATCATTGAACTTCCAAGTCAAATGGTTCACTACTTAGGCTCTCTATCTATTCCTATTGTAGGTCAAATTAATCTACTTCGTATTTCCGACATTCACTTACCTACAAACCATCATAATATTATCCTGTCACTTACATCTACACTTTCCAAATGATGATTTCCCTATAGGAGTTAATTATAGCAATTCTTAAAATATATGTATAGTGCAACTGTTTGAAAATATGGGTTAAAGAATCTTATATTTTTTATGTTGTAAAATGCCGAGCATGGGCATTGTTTAAACCAGATGTGGGCTTTGTATGATCTCTTCTTTATTTCATGTCTACTTATACACGTTTTAACATCTGAGGCCATATCGAGTATACTTGATTTTATTTTTAACGAATATCGATATTGAGGCTGTTTACATGAAACAAATTTTTAAAATCAATATCCTGTAATTAGTTATTCTAAGTCAGGCGTAGTTTTACAGTAAAGTATATTTAATTTTTTATTTGCACGCTGTGTATTTTTATCGGGAATTTATATAACTAAACCAATTCTTTTAAAATTATAATTTTATGATAATATTGTTTAGAAATATTCCATATAGTATAAACCAAAACATGTATACAAAGTCCTATTGCATGAAAAACCTTTTTTATTAAATCGGAATATATGAACAAAACTATATTTTTCCCAAGATTTTAAAAGGACTATTTAACTCATGCCCCCAAACGGTAGTCAATGACCTATCACCTTTCAATGAATTTTGTTTTACAAATGGCAGCCATGTTTCACCTAGATTTTTATCGAATTATGTTAACCAAAATAAAAGAATTCTGAAAATATTCTGAACATGTCAGAGCATCATTTTGCAGTGACTGACTCTCCAACAAATGCATTGAATATAGCTAATAATGAACAGATTCCTTCGATCTACACATTTGGTAATTGTGTGTTCAATAATTTTGCTTTTAACTAATGAATTTACTGAGTAGTTTCCTAAAAAAATAATTAATAACCTACCAGTTATATTATGTATGCGAAACTTGGACTCTTACTTTAAGGGTGGAAAGGAGATTACGAGTAGAATAAAATTCTCAGGAAAAATTTTGGACAAAGAGAGGTGAACAAACAGGCGAATGAGGAAGACTACATAACAGTGAACTACATTGTCTTTATAGGAAGTCAGACATAATGAGAACAGTTAAGTCTCGTAGACTGCGATGGGCAGGACATGTGGCAAGAATGGGTAATGAAAGACATGCATGGAAGCTTCTAGTAGGAAAACGAGGGAAAACGCCCAATTGGTAGACAAATAATTAGGTGGGGAGGATAACATTAACTATGATTTGAAGGAAGTGCATTATACAGATCATGATAAGAAAACATGAGCTAAGGATACAGATATATGGAGAGATTATTTCTACGCGGTCATTAACCTACGGGTTCGATAGTGCCAGTGAGTTAGTTAGTAAGTTAGTGATGTTGGTTATAATATACAATTTGAAGTGTTTCATTTTTCTCCCCTAGGGTGTATTCTTACAATATTGCAATCCTATTTGGCAATAAATAATACGATCAAATTTCAGTGATGAACAAATGAAACATAACCAAACATTTCTCAATTATTTTCAAACAGAGCTGTTTACATTACATATATAAACATTTTAAAATAACTGTATTTAAATAATGATTTGTGAGTAAACAGCTTAATTTTATTCGTTAAATAGTTCTAACAAATGTCACTCTTGATTTTCAAATCCTATAGATAAATTGGAAATCACTCATGTCATTACTTATGATATTTTTTTCTTATGATTCATTTTTTAATCTCTAATAATAATATTCCGGCAGTAGTCAGCAATCATTGCTGGCATCCGTTTATCTGTGCAGTGCTTTTCCAGGGTTTATATAGGCCTATTTATGGAACTTCAAAATGTTCGTAGAAAACATCATTGCAGCTCCTAGAAATGAATCTATTATAGGATGAAAACCTGTGGTATTCTAAATCCTTATATGCCTTTAACATTTTGTTGAATCGCTTTCGTAGTACGTAGCTCATTTCTTTCCCAGAATGTTCTTCGTTACTTTTTTTTAACAAACCAGGTTTTTTTTTTCGTGCAGGACATTGTTCTAAATCTAAGTCCTTTGGAAAATCTGTAATTTGGGGAACCACGAAATATGCTCTCTCTTTTATTATTGTTGCAGAAATAAGAGGCACACAAACCCCTTTACTGATGAATTCATGTCCGTTTTAAATTGTCCCTTAGGGGTCTAGCTTGAAGTGAAGTCCGGGCAGCAAAACATATTACCTGGCAGCCAATATTTCTCATTCAGTGTATAACTAGTTTTTTCCCCATATCTTACTGAACTCGATGCTAAATCTTTTGCAATGAACATTTCTGTCAATACTGTTCCACTCACACAGAAAAGTCCATATTTGGTGTAGCCTTTTTGGATAGTCAATATAACTTTCAAATCATCACATATTTTCACGTATGTTCTCTTTATTATATAATTTCAAATCATTTTTCAAAATTTCATTTGAATAATCTTATTTGAATAAGCACTTCGGAAGAAGGCATTATGTTCCCATCATGGAGGAGAACTCCCCTAGACTGTGTATGGAGAATTTATAAGAAGTATCTATTCCAGTGGGTAGTACTTACATTTCGGAGGATAATTACGCCAAAACCATAAATTGAGAATCTCATGATATCATATCAGAGAAGAAAAATACATTCCCCATATCTAAACTAAATTTTCCTGTCTTGTTACAATAGATTTCATATTCCAACCTGGAACCTAACAATTCTGTTTTTTTTTGTTTGCATAAGCCTAATTCAAAACCGAGATAATTAAAATATATTTGTGTTATAAAACGTAGAGTCCAAGAGCTTCTGGACTGATATGAGAGGCCATTTCTTTCAGGAGTTCATGTCAGTTTTTCAATTCATACAATTTGTTTCATTCATTTCATCTGTTGCTCTTGGAAGAGATTCGGGGTGGTAGATTGATCTGAGTACAATATACACATTGAGTTACTCTATGCCACTCTTATACATATTTATGATTAGTAAAACTATAAACGTTTGTGAAAAAAATAAGTCTTCAATGTGACCTTTTTACAATTGGTAGGTACTGCAAACAATGTGCAGTTAGCTCTAACTTTCCACATTTAACATAGTACGTCTCTTAACATATATGTGTGGAGGTTCTTTTTGCTCATCTCCAATTATATTCTAAAGTATTGTTTAAAGGTTTATAATAGGAGAAAAAATTCTTCATATTCCTAGCAAAGTGAACTCTCTGTAGAGTTAGCAGATGTCAGATATATTTCCACAATATTTTAAAAATACTTGCATGTTAGCACAACTATATTAGCAACTGGAATCCCAACACTTGCAAATTTAAACTGAAAAACAAAGTTAATTTTTACCAACTACTGTGAAGAAATTTTACCTAAAAGAAACCGAAAAAAAAGTGGACATATATTTTCTAATAGTTTTAAACCTGTACTTTTTTATAGCAGATTTTATATTCCCTCATGGAAAACCTTTGAAAACACTTATGTCTATGCAAGTAACATTTCCCTTGTAGAACAGTATTTTCTGAGTTGTTATAGAGCGTCGTTAATAATGTAACCGTTAAATAAATTAATTAAAACTACGAGAACTATCAAGGAATATAGTGACTATGATACATGTTGCCCTTATGCTCTAACATCCTTTATTTGTATTATACAATTGCTATAGTCAATTTGTAATTCAAAGAAATAATAATCGGGCTTTTTCTAAGCAACAAGCATAAAATATAATGTAGTTTTATAAATTGTTATAAGGCATTATATCTCTGACGTAACATGAAGGTTTATCAATACAGACTTACAGCGTGACTGTGGATATGAGCTTTTGGGCTGTACTAATTCGCATAAATATTTGAATTTAAAAATTGGGACAAGACATAATTGATTATGCAATTAATTACTTAAATTTTGGGTGTTAGCATTTTTTTTCAAATGCCCCAGGTTTGTCTTTTCGACATTCCTGGTTTTGACTCTTGGCATGGCGTACTCGTAACCCACTTCTGAGGTTGGGGCACCTGGAAGGCGGGGTTACGTTGCCCCGATGATATTATGGAAGATGTTGATGATAATGGTGGGCCAGGAGAGTCCCTAATCCTAAGATGAATATGAATGATGATGATTGCGATGGCCATATGATTTCGGGGACCGTTTGGGCCTTAAGGTTTTCTTGACATTTGTCTTACAGGTGAGGAAAAGCCCCCATAAAAACCTCACCCAGAAAAACTGTCCCGACCGGGGATCGAACCCGAGCCCGCTGCGAGACAAGGCAGCACGCTACTTCGAGACCACAGGGGTGGACAGGTGTTAGAATATTAATAAATAGATTTGCTCATTTTGTTAAGTTTTATTAATTGCTAATCATAATATATATATATATCATCACGCAGCCACAACCACTTACCTCAGATCACTGGTATTTATATGCGGTAGTAGCATCAAGTGTCCCGTCATGTCGAGTATGGGTGGCGTTGGTGGTGTGGAAGGTATGGTGGTTGAGAGTGGTCGACATCTGTAATTTTCATACATTTCGAACAAACTGTTCTAAAAAAAAATCGGAATCTCCTAGAATGTTCGGAATTTGTGGGTTTGCGAGTCGACCATACGGCAACCAAAATCCTACCACCGACAACCTACTACTCACCAACATATAACTGTCATTGAATGTATTGGAATGAATGAAAATGTACTAGAATGTTCTCGAATGTACTGTAATGGTGTAAACCGGTAGGATCGAGAATGTTCTCGAATATTCTAAGACCGTTATGTGTGGATGGTGAGGAGCGTTTCTGGCACTATATAAGGCGAAGCGTGACGTGTATCAGTTGATTTTTTTTTTCATAGAGGAATTTCGGGTAATATGCACCCTTCGGTTTAAGTGGACCCTGTTAATATCTTCTTTAATATGTGCTGCCCTCGAACAGAAAATATTTATCATCTTCCCCTTATCAACTTTGACGTGTTCAAGGCCAGCTTCTTTTTTGTTTTGTGCGAAGAAAGGTTTATTTGTAATATTTATAAAAATGACAATTTTAAAAGTTTTTCAAGCTAAGAATTAATCCTTAATTTCTGCTATTGAATATTGAAAATGTTAAAAAAAGACTCCTAAGTATATTGTATTATGTAGATGCTGTTTTCATGTATTGACGGGTTTGATTTGATATTATGTGACATGGCGGCTGTATTAAATAATTAAACATAACAATGAAATTCGGTTGATGTAGTTCCTCCATGAGGCTGTTAAGGTGAACTTGGGTATATATGTATGTTTTATCAATGAGGATGTTATCTGTAAATACATGCACCTAATTAATTTTATTTAATATCCTTGTCATTTTACTAAACCAAAAAACTGTCGCTTTCTGCAGTTAAATGATGTATGAGTGTTATATTCAACAATAGTTTTTTCAAAATATTAAGTAAATATCAACGCTTTACGATCAGTCAAAAATATTTTGAGATTAATTTGTGCTTGTCTTTGTAAATTAATAAAGCAAATAAACGTATAAAGAGTCTAAAAGCTTGTTGGACTCTGGTGTCCACTTTACCCGAATACGGAGGTTAAATTGGTCATTTGTTGTAATGTAAAAAAGTTTATAAATTATGAAGATGTTTCCATGTTTCAATAAAATAACGATGCCATTTCATAGTTACAACACTAATGATAATTACTATAATTAAACAAAATTCAACTCCCTTAAACATAAGAAGAAAAACAACAAATTCAGAATAGGGGTCCACACTACTCGAAGTTCCTCTACTATTACGAAATCTTGAATCGCTGAAATTGTGTAATGGCACAAGACTATGCATGGAATAACTACTTAAAATATCATTGAGGCGGTCCTCCTAACCGAAAAGGAAAATCTGTTTTCATACCAAGATTTTTATTGATCTCAAATTATTTTCCATTTTGTTTCAAACGATTACAATTTCCAATGAGATGACCTGTCAATAAGGCGCAGAACCAAAAGCCTTACTGCCGCTTCTCGCATGGTCAACTCTACGTTGTTCTTTTACGTGTCTGATAAGCAGAAAATCTATTTGTGTATGCGCCTGACAACATGTCACTACATTTAGTGTATAACATGTGTTTTGTTGAAATTACTTAAGGCCTAATATATAAAATATTTGTTCATGCCGAAAAAATAAAAGAAAAACGTATCTTAATGCATGCTTCTACATTAGATATTGAAACACTCCACAGATATACCAAAGGAAATCCAGGAAGCAAGTTGCCCTCAGCTTGTGGTATATAAAAATATTTTAAATGTTTGTATTGTAAGTCAGTCTAATTTAAGATGTATTACAATAACATTATATATATATTATATTGTAGAGGGCCCGGGGGACGCGACTCAGGCTCTAACGGAAATTAGAACCAGACGTTTTGGTTCTGGGGGTAAAGGCAGACTGTCACGCAGGGTAGGACATTAAGTTCCGATTGTGCAGAAAAAGTGGTAGCCCTTAACCCGCAGCACTACCGACCCCAAGCGGCCTCCTGGAGGCCTATGAGGTGGGATCTACCTTTACTTTCTTCACGTCCCAACTACTTTCAAAAAACGTAAAATGAAAATAACACAAAACTATTATTCTACCAGTTATATTGTATGGATGCGAAACATGGACTCTTACTTTAATGGAGGATCGGGAGGTTACGAGTATTTGAGAATAAAGTTCTTAGGAAAAAAATGGACCAAAGAGATATGAACAGACAGATTTAATGGAGAAGACTTTCATAACAGTGAAATATACGGTTTCTTCATGGGAAGACCTTGATATAATAAGAAAAGTTAAGTTTCGTAGACTGCGATGGGCAGGACATGTGGCACGAATTGGGAATGAAAGACGTTCATGGAAGCTTCTGATGTAGGAAAACCAGAGGAAAAACGACCAGTTGGTACACCAAGAATGAGGTGAGAGAATAACATTAACTATGATTTGGGGAAGTGCATTATACATGGGATGATTGGAAAACATTAGCTCAGGATAGGTATGTATGGAGAGCTTATGTCCGCGCGGCCATAAACCTAAGGGTTCGATAGTGCCAGTGAGTTAGATAGACTTTTCGCCATGACGGCGGATAACTCAAGAAATATTTTCTCAATCGTATATATATCTATCTATATATATTATATATTCAGAGTGGAACTCTTGAAAGAGGTAGTCCACTCCAGGGAAGTAGGCACCCCTGCCCTTTTGTGAGCTCCAGGTCCCACTCCCCCAGTGGATAGTACTTGGTCTGCGCCCCCCAGGCCATCCCACGGGTTTACGTGGGGAGAAGAGAATTCCCCCAAAGCCGGTAGTGAAGAGACGACTTCTCTAGGAGACGAGCGCCTCCGAAATTTTCCAGTTCCCTGCCCTCCAGGAAGAGGGGTTTGGCTAGAGGCTGGTAACCTCTACTAATAAGAAATAACTTACTCATAAACTTCAGCAGAAGGAAAGCCGGATTGATAAACCTTATGACGACCTCAGCAAGAAAAG
This sequence comes from Diploptera punctata, assembly GCA_030220185.1. Lineage (NCBI taxonomy): Eukaryota > Metazoa > Arthropoda > Insecta > Blattodea > Blaberidae > Diploptera > Diploptera punctata. Next base: position 413,993 of record JASPKZ010006444.1, on the reverse strand, counting down.
TATAAAAAGAGTTTTGGAATACATGACCAGCTTAAAATAGCGACTTGGAATGTCAGAGGCTTGGGAAGCAAAGAATTCGAACTGACAAAAGAAATGAAAAATAAAAATATAAATATATTAGCTGCCTCAGAAACAAAGACAAAATTGAAAGGATCACAAATGTTAAATGATATGATGTTTTACAGTGGAGTAAGTCAGAAAGAAAGAGCGAAAGCAGGAGTGGTGATATTTGTGGATAAGAAATGGGGATCCAAAATAGACACGTATAATTGTATTAACGAAAGAATAATGACAATGCGATTTAAGCATAATAGAGGACATATGACAATTATAGCAATATATGCACCGGAGGAAGTGAGAGATGAAGAAACAAAATCATTTTATACTACTCTACAAAAGGAAATAAATAAGATAAACAAAAACGACATAATAATATTATTAGGAGACTCTAATGCTAGAGTGGGGAATCAACCAGTGGCAAATGTAATTGGGATCCACGGAAATAAATGTCATAAATAAAAATGGGCGAGAATTAAAACAATTCGCAATTTTTAATGATTTTAAAATAACAAATACATTTTATAAGAAAAAAGATATTCACAAATACACATGGTCAGCACGAGGTTTTCGTTCACTGATAGCTTACGTGTTAATCAATAACAAAGCATCGTCATTACTAACAGATACGAGAGTATTTAGAGGAAGTGACATCTATTCAGATAACTATTTAGTAATCTGAAAAATAAACATATTAGCGAGATGATAGAAAACTAATAACAAATATAGAAAAAAAGAGACCACATTCAAAGTACGTTTATTACAAGATAAAAGTATACAAAATCTGTATCAGTATAGGCTAAATGAACAATTAATATTAAAACCTACTTCCGAAGAAATAAACCGAGAATGGGATAATATAAAAGAAAGCATTGATAAAGCAGCATATGAGGTATAAGGAACAAAATATAAAATATATAACAAGAAGGGTTTAAGAATATGGAATGAAGAATTAGAGGAAAATAAAAGATAAACAAGAGGCTTATCACAAATATTTACAGAATAGAACACCAGAAATAAGAGCTGAATACAAATATAAAAGTGCAATAGCCAAAAGAGAAATAAAAAAGCACACCAAGTCAGTTGGGATAGATATAAAAGCAGACTAGAATACGATATACCTGGGCAGCAAACAATAGCCTATAAAGTAATGAAACATCTAAATAAATAAGAAAAAGATAAAATACAGATTAATGTAATTGAGGAGAAACAATGGGAAGAACATTATAAAAAACTGTGGTATAATGAAAATAAAATAACTAAAGATAACATATATCAGTGTGAGATAGGAATAGATATGATAACAATGGGAGGATTTGAAGAAGTACTGAAAACAACCAAGAACAGAAAGGCAGCTGGAATAGACGGAATTAATATGGAATTAATAAAATATGGAGGAATTTTTTTAAAAACTGAGATTATTACATTTTTAAATTCATGTTGGAAACAAGCAATAATACCAGAAACCTGGACAACAGCAATAGTACAATCTATTTCTAAGAAAGGAGAAAGTAACGACTGCAACAGCTACAGTGGAATAAGTATTTTAACTGCAGGCTATAAAATATACTCAAGATGCTTAACATTTAGGTTAAAACAAATAGTAGAGGTAATCTTAACAGAATAACAAAGTGGATTCAGACCAGGGCGTTCATGTATGGATAATATATATACGATAAAATACTTTAAAAACAAAAGAAGAGAATAATGTTGAGTGATTCCGGGTTATGTGGCCGTGGTCCATAGTTGGTGTTGTTACCAGACGTTTCGCCCTCAACTGCGGAGGGCATCTTCAGTGGCGAGTGCTTCTAGGCGTGTTTCCTGGTCGGAAGATCTACTTAGATCTACAATCTAAGTAGATCTTCCGACCAGGAAACACGCCTAGAAGCACTCGCCACTAGATTGTAGATCTAAGTAGATCTTCCGACCAGGAAACACGCCTAGAAGCACTCGCCACTGAAGATGCCCTCCGCAGTAGAGGGCGAAACGTCTGGTATCAACACCAACTATGGACCACAGCCACATAACCCAGAATCACTCAACATTATGATTACCGGCCGTGAAAGCCTGCATTCAACTAAAAGAAGAGAATGTAACAAGGAAATACACATAGCTTTGATTGATTTTGTTAAGGCATTTGATAAAGTAGATAGAGGAAAACTTTGGGCAATTTTAAAAGAAAAAGGAATTCCGAAACACTTAATAGCAGCTATAAAGAGTTTGTACTGGAACACAAATTTTGTTATAAAAACTAGAAATGAAGTAAGTAAAAATAAAACTCATACTAATCAAGGAGTAGTATCGCGCCAGTTTTGTTTAACCAATACGTCCATGACATAATAAAAAATGGAACGAAGAAACAAATAAAGGAATAAAATTAGATAAAACACACTACTTGAAAACATTATTATACGCTGATGACCAGGTAATAATAGCAAATACAGAAGACGAACTTCAAAGGAATATTTTTAAACTGCATAATATATGTGAACAATATAATCTCAAAATATCAATAGAAAAAACTAAGGTAATGGCATTCCAAGGGAAAAATCAGATCAGGTCCAAAATAATAATAGGAAACAAAATCATAGAACAGGTGAACCATCTCAATTATCTAGGATGTGATATTTCATTTAATTATGATAATGATATAACTAATAAAATGGCAAACTTCCAGGGAATGTGTGGTAAGATAAAACGATCACTAAATAACAAAACAGCAAGACAGACCCAATTGAAATTTTACAAAACGTTGGCAGTACCGGTACTGCTCTATGGTTCAGAAGCCTGGATACATAAAAAACAAGATCTAAAAGACAGAATCAAGAACACAGAAATAAGATAGGAACTTGAAATATTTGCAATAACTGATAAAATTGATACATATAGACAAAAATGGAAGAACACATAGACAGAATGAATGAAGATAGATATCCATAAACAAATAACAAAATACAAACCTAAAGGCACCCGAGATGTGGGCAGACCTAGAAAGAGATGGGCTGAAGTAGGAACGGGTCAACAGACCTAATCCATGAATACAGATGATGATGATGATATTCATTCATAGTGTTCTGCCCAAGAGCAGGTGTTTCACTGCAAACTCAGCATTCTCCACCCTTTCCTTGACTCAGCTTTCCTTTTTGTATCTGTATATAAACCTTTTATTTTAATATTGTCTATCATATGATGTCTTTTTCTGCCTCTAACTTCCTTTCCGTTGGCCATTCCTTCTAGGGAATCCTTCAGCAGGCAGTTTCTTCTTAGCCAGTGGCCAATCCAATTTCTTTTCCTCTTCGATGTGAGTTCCAGCAGTGTTCTTCTTTCAACCACTCTGTCTAGCACATATTCATTTCTTAATTTTTCTGTCCATTTTATACGTTCCATTCTTCTGCATATGCACATCCTTAAACTTCCAGTCGCGTTTCCTCATTCCGTCGTAATGTTCAAGTTTCTGCACCATACAATGCTACACTGCACACAAACTTCACTAGCCTCTTCCTTATTTATTTTGCCAAAGGTCCGCAGAAAATGCTTCTCTTCTTTTTGAAAGCTTATTTGCCTTTGCTATCCTCTGCTTTATTTCTTGACCGCAGTTCATGTTACTACTAATAGTACAATCCAAGTATTTGAGGCTCTCCACTTGGTCAATGAACTCATCATTAATCCTCAAGTTTATTTTCCTTGGTTTCCTTCCTTTAATCATAGTCTTTGTCTTATTTATATTATGTTCAACCCATAATCCCTGAACTTATCGTTTAGCTCCATCAGCATGTTTTTCAGTGTCATTTTATCTTCTGGTAACAAGGCCATATCATCAGAAAATCTTATACAATTTATTATTCTACCTCCCATGTTTATGCCTCCCGTACTGTTGAAGAAGTTCATCGTTAGGTCTTCCAGGTAGATGTTGAAAAGAGTAGGTATAGATGATATCCTTGTCTTACCCCGCTTCCAATTTCTCTTCCTTCTGGCATGTCTTCTCCTATCTTCACTTTCATTCGCTGTTTCATATAAAGAATACTTATGACCCTCCTCTCCTTCCAGTTCACGCCAATTTTCTTCAAGATCTTCAGGAGTTTATTCCAATTTACTCTGTCAAGAGCCTTTTCCGGGTCACCAAATACCGCAAACACGCCTTTATCTTTTTCTATACATCTTCCTCCTATTATTCGTATCAATCCAATTGCATCACTGGTATCCTTTCCCTTCCTGAAGCCAAACAGTGTTTTTTTTTTCAATTCGCTTTCCATTGTATAACGTAAAAGTCGATTCAGTATTCGCAGGAGAATCTTTGCAGAGTGTCATATCAGTCTGTTATCCTGAACTCCTTACAATTCTTTGCTTTGGTATTAACACTGTCTCAGTCAATTCTTCGAACCATTCACCATCTTTATATATATTGTTGCTTAAATGCAGAATTTCCTACATTCCTTCACCCAGGCATTTAACCAATTCAATGGGGATTTCATCTACCCCTGTTGCTTTCCTATTTTTCATTTCCTTAATTGCTAGTTCAACTTCTTCCTTCATAATTGAAAATGAATTCTCATCTTCTGATAAGACTCGTTAATTTTCTATAACCAAGTTAGCCGGACGATTTCTTGTCTCATGTAGCTCTTCTATATATGTTTCCCATGTATTCATAATTCCCTGTTTGTCTGTTATTTCTTCATTATTTTCGCTCTCAATCAGCCACATAGTTTTCCTGCACTTCTTTCCACGGTCTAAGCCTTTGACGTCCTGGTACATTAAATCCTATTTTACTTTACTCTCCACATTTTCTAGTTCTTCACATTGTGCTTTATCCATTCTTCCCTTGCCTTGTCAGTTTCTCTTCTAAGTCCGCTGTTTGGTTTCCTATAGTTTCTTTGGGCTTCTTCTGTAATGCTACTTATATATATATATATATATATATATATATATATTATATATATATATTCTTATTAATTAGCACAAGAGCCCAACTGGTCCCTTGTTTCCTCTATGGCTTTTCACCATTCATCTCCGTCCCTCAACAACCGTCTCCAATTTTCCTTTATTGTCCTCTGCACAACTCGCCACCCACAATCCCACAATCTCGATCTCGGTCAATCTCTTGAACATATTCCCTACAGATTTAACTTTCCTATTAACTTATATTGGACCCACATGCTCCAGTCATCTGAACCTTGACAGACTGATATGTTATGCCTACTTGTTTGTATAGTTCATAGAGTTAATTATTACATCGGCTTCTCCACAAACACACACACACACACACACACACACACACATATATATATATATATATATGAATTGTGTATGTTTCTTTGACTTGTATAGACTTTTAAGCCGCTAAACGTATCACCATGGACATTTGCATATACAGGTCGTCAGGTACGGCGAGTGTTTTTACCGCTATCTATTATGTTGTAGAGCCATTAGTTGTAGATGTTCACCTGAAACGAAATTTGAAAATTTCTCTAGCAGTTGAATTTTTTTGTTTAATAACGAAAATCAATATGTCGTGTTTAAAATTAAACCGAGATGGCCAATATAACAGATTCGGCGAAATCCAACCATTGTGAGTGGAGATTTACCTGAAATCCGAAATAAACATTGGCTTTTGCAACCGCCATGTTTGGATCTTCGCAATGTATACCATATCATTTAGTTATCAATTAAATGTCTTTCTACTTCCATCCATAGTAATTCTGCCCGAGAACAGATCTTTCAATGCAATCATGCATTTTCATGTTATGCTTTGCAGCTTTAGTAGGGAATTGTAGGTGTGGTAGCTTCCCGTAGCTTTCCACACAAGTGAAGGATGATGGTGATAATGATAAGGATGATGACGATGATTATGGCAATATGATTTCGGGGACCATTTGGGCCTTAAATGTTTCCTGACATTTATCTTACAAGTGAGGAAAAACCACCGATAAAAACATTACCAAGAAAAACAGACCCGACCGGGGATCGAACCCGGGCCCATTGCCTGACAAGGCAGCCCTCTACCTCGAGACCACAGCGGCGGACTCTTTCTACTTATTCAGCTAAAAATAAAAATACATTTTTCAATGTATGTAGACATGCTGGGTATTATCTAGTTTGTAATATTTATAGCAAGTTGAATTTTTTTATAAAAGGAAAAAAGAAGATATTAAGAATAAATAAACGATTTAAAACTAATGGATAAAACAGTACATTTGAACAAGTGGAGAGCGTATGTTCAATGAATTGAACAAACTGAATACCAAAAATTATTATACCGGAAATAGAAGAAATGCAGTTAAGGTAAAGAAGATTTGAATCATTTTTTAAAAATAAAATTTACCATATCAGTAGGAGCTTAATGGGCTTAACCCGTGAAATGTTTATTATAATCATTATTAAATATGTGTTTCATGAAAATTTAAGAACTAACTATCGATCCAATGTCAAACTGAATTATCAAGGACAATACTACAAATGTTTCCATCTTTTCGCTAATTCAAGATTCACCGGAGCATAATGACGAAAGCGAGACGTGTAATAAAATGAAATTTCGCGTTGCCTTTTAAAAGTCTATCTAGGGAACGAAATATTTGTAACAGTTTTTGCTTTGGTAGAACGGCTTTCTGTGTTCTGTAGCTTACAAATCAAAAACATTTGGAATTGAGGTTAGAAAATTTCCGAACAATTGTTCATCATCTCTGACAATTTTTTTTCCGCCTTTATTGGTTCAAACTGACTCGGGCTATAAATTGGATTGGGCAATATCAGTGTTAGCGTACGAACAAAATAAGTAAATAAAAAAGAAAAAAACAAAAATATTTAAATATCTTAATGAAACTGTTTCCAAAATTAAATCTTTAGAATAAAATCCTGCCAGTTTTTGCTTTGGTAGAACGGCTTTCTGTGTTCTGTAGCTTACAAATCAAAAACATTTGGAATTGAGGTTAGAAAATTTCCGAACAATTGTTCATCATCTCTGACAATTTTTTTTCCGCCTTTATTGGTTCAAACTGACTCGGGCTATAAATTGGATTGGGCAATATCAGTGTTAGCGTACGAACAAAATAAGTAAATAAAAAAGAAAAAAACAAAAATATTTAAATATCTTAATGAAACTGTTTCCAAAATTAAATCTTTAGAATAAAATCCTGCCAAAAAAGGTACTGGACGAATAATGTACATTCAATTAATTATATCCCTTAGAACATCTGAATAATTCCTTTCAACCACAGAGGAAGAGTTTTTTTTTTACGTCAAAAAGATTGGCAATTTGTATAATCGTAGCATGGTAACGTTTAAAGACGGTGGTAATTGTTTTTTTTCAAAATATTTGGTCAGATGTCAAGACAAATTAAGGTTGAATTTTTGATTACCTGAATCCATTTCACAATTGCTTCATGGCAAATCAAAATAAGTGAACATGCAGGATATGCATGACTTCTTATTTATACTGCTAATTTCAGGCACTACGTTGCTAACTTAGTTTAAGACATCTACAATATATTACAGTACTTAGTAAGGCTGTTTTTAACTGTGGATTTTTATATGAATTTGGGTTATTTCTGGACGATATAAACTACAAAATTCGTGTACTCAAGTACTGGTTGCGGCTAATCCAAGGTGAACAAATAATGCTCGGAGCAATTTGTTACGGCCACTAAATTAGGAGCGTGAATGTGAAATTCTGAGCAGACGACGTTAGGAGAGAACTCCAAAGGATTGGAATACGTTGGGTGTGGAAAAATGTGAATGAAAATCCCAAGAATGTGTGGAGAAAAAAAAGAAGGAGGTAGTAAGATATAAACCAACAAAATATTTTCGCCGAATGGGCGGGAAAACGGTCACTGTTTTACAAAGAGACCTAAAACAAGTTTGGGGAAAATAATATATATACTCAATCAAGGATTTAAAGAGAGATCAGGGCTTGCTTGAATTGGGTTAAGGGCATGGCATTTTTTTAAATTAGCGACGATAATGATATGTGAATATGTCCAATGTGCGGGAGCTTTGAAGACGAGATACATATATTAGGAAAATGTAACGATTTAGAATATTGGAGGCGTCAGGTATTACCGGAAACATTTCTAAATTCAAATCTTGAAAGATCGGCATGTTACGAAATAATGGCAACTCCAGAAAATTGGATAAACGTGTACAAATATCTGGAAAAAACGCGGAAAAAATATCAACACTCATTCATGAATAAAGAAATATGTTAGCAAATTGTAACTTCATTCATTTTTAATAATTCTACATAACCAAGTTAATGAATAATGTAATTGTATTGTTATCTAAATTTAATATTATTATGTTTTCTTTATTGTTTTAAGTATATTATTACCAAACATTAACGTATTGTAACGGACTGTTAACAGCACGTACGGCTTACTGCCCGTGCGACCCATATTCGTAAATAGCATTGTATGTGTCTTACTTTTAGTATAATGAAGTTCTACTACTACTACTACTATTTAAGACAATATGCTAAACGATGGTAGGTTGCGGGTTCGAATTTTGATTGTATCAGGATTTTGAATTGCCCTAATCTTTCTGGCGACATTATGGATATGAGGTTGACCGTGCCTCTAAGCGAAATTAGTACAAGGCTATGTTTCTGGGTAAAGCGGCCATTACGTAAGATTTGCCATCCGGCTTATGTTTCGTGTTTTTGCTAAAAGAAGTCAACCTTATCCTTCTACTACCCCAAGACCATTAGTTGTCTTAGTTTTTCTTTACATCTTTGACATTTTAATGAAGAATATTAATGAATTGGAAACAAGTTACGTGTAGAAAATGAATAGAAAATATAATAAGAAATAGCATGATTAGAAAAAATAACTTTGCGTTTTAACGTAGATAGTAAACAGGCCAGAAGATAAACTACAACGTCTAGGAGATCACGTTTAATTGCTTTCAGAAGGATTCAAAAGAAGAATAATATATTTATCATCATCACCATCATAGTCCATTCACGAATTTAGGTAATTTGGTGACCTGTTTGGGCCTAAAGAGAAACACCATCCAGAAGTCTTTTGAGTGGACGTCCTGGTCTTCTGTCTTCTTTTTCCTGCAAGTTGATTAATATACTTTTATTCTATGATATAAATACATTATTATATTAAATAACTGGATATCTGAATGCTATTACGTAAGAAGTTCATTTAAACTGTCCAGAAGCATTGTTTGAACCGCAGAAGTTTTTTTATAAAACAGCAATTTTAAAGTAATTTTCAAAATGATATTCGGTAGATTTAAAAAATAAAATCTGAACTACTATCTCGATTTTCTACGGTCTCTTATGAAGTTGTCATAGAAACTAATTACAAGGTAACTGACATTATCGAAAATGGAGATTCATTTCCGCACGAGTATTGCATGCTCTCCTTGAAACTATATTTAAGCTAATAAATAATATTTTCCTGTGTCAAAGGAGATTACGAGTATTTGAGAATAAAGTTCTTAGGAAAATTTTTGGACCAAAGAGAGATGAACAGACAGGTGAATGAAGAAGACTGTATAACAGTGAATTACATGGTCTTTATAGGAAGGCAGATATAATGAGAAAAGTTAAGTCTCATAGACTACGATGGTCAAGACATGTGGCACGAATGGGAAATAAAAGACGTGCATGGAAGCCTATTGTAGCAAAACCAGAGGGAAAACGGCCAGTTAGTAGACCAAGAATGAGGTGGGAGAATAACAAGAACTATGATTTTAAGGCAGTAGATTATTCAGGGGATGATTGGAAAACATTCGCTCAGGATAGGAATATATGGACAGCTTATGTCCGCGCGGCCATGAAATACGAGTTCGATAGTGCCAGTGAGTTAGTTTTAGTTAGTTACACCTACCTTAATCATGGATAATGATTTCAGTGGTTTTCTTTCACGGTTGAGTGAAATATAAAACCGATTGCCTTGACTCTGCCAGTTAAAATAGTAATTATATTATTATTAAATAACTAACTCACTGGCACTATCCAACCCGTAGATTCATGGTCGCACGAACATATGCTCTCCATACATCCCAATCCTAACTATTGTTTTCCAATTATCCACTATATAATCTACTTCCCTCAATCATTGTTAATGCTATTCTCCACCTCATTTTTTGTACGTTTTCCCACTGGTTTTCCTTCAAGAAGTTTTCATGTCTCTTTTTCATTCCCTATTCGTACAACTTGTCCTGCCCATTGCAGTGTACGAGATTTAACTATTATTATTATATCCGATTTTTTATAAAGATCATGTACCTCACCGTTACGAAGTCTTCTCCATTCACCTGTTTGTTCATCTCCCTTTGGTTCAAATTTCTCCTAAAAACTTTATCCTTAAATACTTGTAATTTTATTATTTTTTTCCTCTCTTAAAGAGTCAATTTTTCGCATCCATATAATATACCGGGGATAATAACGGTAACATGTAATTTCAGTTTAACGTTTTTTGAAACAAGTTGGCACGACAAGAGTTATTATTATTATTAGGCCTATTACTCTCCCACCTCATTCTTACTTTCCACATGATTTGCCACAAGCAGTTTCCTGCAGTCGTGTCAAATGTACATGCCAATGCAATCTACGAGATTGATATTATCATCGGTTTCCTATAAAGATAATATAATTTTCTCGACCTGTCTGCTCTTTCTCTTTAATCAAAATAAATTCCAAAGTTTTTTATTCATAAATAAAATGTTTCTCTTAAAGTAAGATACAATTTCTCCCATCAACGTGACCTTGAAACAATAAAGTAAATTATAAAACAGTCTTCGTGATTCAATTTTCTTTCTGTATCCCACTGATTATGGTTTTTCATTTCATGCTAAAGTATGTTATTTTTAGTCGAACGCCAGTTGTCTGAACGATCCTTCGAAACCAAAAACGTCGCTGCTATTAATTTTACCAGTAGGTCGTTTAGTTTCGTCAGTTTTCAGTTTTTCTTGTTTCTGAAAATATTCTCTGTAGCTTTTCACTTTCCTGATCCATCGATCTGAAACATTGCAAGAGGTCAGGTTTTTATTGCGTATCTTTACTACAATTTAAGGCGTATAACTAGAATATAAAGAAAAGCATAAGTGAAATAAAATATAAAAGTAATATAAAAGTAATAATAATAATAATAATAATAATAATAATAATAATAATAATAATTTATTAGGAACGAAACAGAAAAATAGAAAGAATATTATAGAACATGTAAAAGGAAGGTAATTAAGATGAAATGAGCACATATTAACAATTAAATTTGCGAATTAATTTCTCGTGCCTGTTATTTAAATGTTTCAGACTGTAACGAAAAAGAAAATCATACACAACGGTACGTTATTACTAAGGATCGCATTCCTACGACATGTCACATTTTTACCAAAGCCTATATTCTAAGCTTCAAGTAAGTAAAAGCATTTATATATGCCTTTTTATTAAGATTAAGTGCTTTTGATTGGGGCTTAAAAGTCATATTTCTCACTTTTTCAGATTTGTGGTCATATGTCTGCTTATTTCTGTGATAAAGTAATATTTACGTCATATATTTTTTTTAATAGCCTAGTCGTCAGGCGATTGGAAATAACCAACATTGTATCTGTATAAAAATCGTCAGTTTCACAGTATACTTGTTTCGAAGGTTTCTGTTAGCATGTAGCAATCGTTTGCACTGTACAATAGAAGACAACCTTGAATATCTGTATCTCACCCTTACCACCCTAATGTTTGGTGTCAGGTTTGCTTTGTTCCCTCCACATTACCACCCCCATCTCCACCAGCCCTCTGATATGTTCCTGTACATTCCTATAGAGACCTCAGCTTTAGTTCGATTTCACGATGCCTAAAAGTACGTGTTCTGAGAGTGTAAAATTAAGGAATTTTTGTTCTAGAGTTTGGGGAGAAGATTTTTAGTACTGATCGTGTTATTTTGTATTGTAAACTGTGTCAAGTTAAAGTAGTGGCAACAAAGCGATTGAATTTACAACAACATTATGATACTGCTAAACATCAGAAGCGTTCAATGACACATTTTTCTTATCATACAATTGAAAATATATATGAATGAACAATTACTATAGTATGGGTAACAAATTCATTTAATTGTAAGGTAATATTTTTGTCTTTTTAGGTCATATTTAAACAGTTTTAGGTCATAAATTCAAGCATATTTTCCATTTTGTAGGTCACACAAATCCGCCCCTTAGTTATTACAGTACATTATTGTTTAATTTGGCACAAATGTAAGTAATTTATACTCTTTTTTACTATTGTTTCATATACAATATTATGTGAATGAAACCAATGTGGGTATTTTATTACCAGCTTAAGGGTCAAGTACCAATAATAATCAATTGTATACAGAGATCTCACTTTGGAAAGACTGCAGCCTACATTGGAAATTAAATTAAGACTTTATGTCGGCCGCGGTGGACTAGTGGTTACTGGTCCGAGAGTCGCGGGTTCAAACCCGGCCGCGGTCGATGGATTTTTAGGATGGAAGAATCCAAGGAGCAATTCCTTCAGAAGAGACTCTAAGCTGTGGGTCCCTAGTTCATAGATGTTCAGGCTTGTAAAATATCCTTAATCCTGAATAAAAAGACTTCTAAGCAAAATTTACCGTTCTCACCATCCTAGTAATTCCTCCGTTGTCGCCAGATGTCTCATTGAGTAGGTATGTCGACCGCATGCCATTCATGACATCTACATGCAAATATGGTATTAACGTAACTTCGTGTAGCATCTCCTAACAAAGGAGAGACTATGGCTCAACATTTGAGATAAATAATGTCGATGAAAGAGCTTCTACATGGATATTTAATATATCGGGATATCTGATAGATGAGGATATTTTTGATTGGCTGGAAACTTGTTCTTCCAGAGTGTCACACACCATAAGATATTCAAATACAAGCTTTGGGATGAGAGCAGATTTTGACTACCATCTTGTAGACAATTAGAACAAAATGTCTGCCGGGTTGTCAGCTCTGCATGACGGCAACATTTACCCCAGAACATTTGTCTGCTATTATTTCCGTCGACCCGAAGACCATGATCTCACCAGAGCGATAAACCATTTAAAAATCGTGACTCAAACTTCCGGTTTGTAATGCATTGTCTTAACCAACGAAAATACGGCGAATAAAATAGAAAACAATATGATATTGCGTATGACGGACATCCTGTGGATGATGATTATCTTTACCGTCGTATTCTTATAGCTAAAACTTAATTCCTATAAAATTTCACCTGCATATTAATATTAAGTTAGTTTCTATGTAAACAAAGTGCTAATTAACTCTACCTCTTTTCTTTCTTAATTAATCTTCTCCCATTGAAGGAGGACTACTGTTTAGTGTCCCGTGTCTCCAACCTTTACAGGAATACGATACAGTGGGAGAAGAATTTTGTTTCTATACCTCTGTGACTACACAAGGACATGAAGATAATCCAAGGATACAAGGAAAAAATCAGAACATGACCCTTCTAGCTGAATCTGCATATCTTGATCATTATTCAATGGTGCATCACACAAGAATTCATGTAGTCAGTGTTGAGGCAAAATAAAGTTTTGATGGAAGAAAATACAGCCCAATAACATGCCATTCGAAACCCATGTCCATTTGTTGATACTGTTTCGTTACTCTAGGTCGTGTGGGGCGAGTGCTTATAACGGACAAATTAAACATTTCTGGATATGAATTCCTATGTAAAAAATTAGTCTTCTGAGTTCACACTAAAAGTCTTCAATGTTAGCAATGAAAACTTTCTTACATCTTGTAATTTACAATTACTACTTCAAATACTTAATTTTATGATACTTTTTTAGTGTTTGATAAATGTAGTAATTTATGAGTTAATATTGCGAATGTTGTGATTACTTCAACTTGGCTATTCTTGCCTAATACAACGTAAACAAACCTTGAAATCATAATTAATTATCTCATTTTTATTCATGCGTTTAAGCATAAAAATATATTGACATCACAAAATGTCGTATCGTAGATATTTCGTAACGCAATCCTTCTCAATTAAGTCGTATATAGAGCGACTGAAAAAACAATAACTTCAATCATGTGTCATTATCATGTTTTAGGAGTACAGATGACTGTCACGCAGGGCCAATATCCGAACTGACCGATTTTCGGCTGCATAATGAGACCTTAAAGGGTGGCAGTATGCTAAGTGCAGTACAAAAGTAGTATATAATCAAATATATATATATATATATATATATATATATATATATCTTTGATTACAATTACGTGACAATCTAAACATTGTATTAAATATCTTCATATATATAATTAGCTTAATGAAATATATTATTATAATCTAATATTAGTTATAAACTCCCGGGACCTGCATTTTCGTGGATGGTACAGCCCTCTCCACACATTCACTCGGCAAAATGGTTTTAGGAATGTATTTATACAATTCGGAAAGGTCATCTTCATGCACATATATCTGAAAAAAAATCATTTACTATAGAAATTAATCATATAAAATCATATATACCTAGGTATATTATTACCAAGGAATTGAAATGGATATGTAAAAATCTAAAGAGAGCTATTGAAAACACATATAAATTAATCCATTAAAACAACTACTAGGAGGGGTAAGTTCTAAGAAGGAAGTAAAAAAAATATCGTAACCTAAAATGTACATTTTATAATTAAGATTGCATTTAGCTTTAAGGGTATAAACGTATTTTTAAATATATTAAACCATTTAGTCTAATATTTCAATTTATTATATTAAACAGAACATATTCTCCAAACATAAGATTTAAAACCCGGTGTGTTTCAACAGTAGATAATACAACAAGACAATAATACAACAAACTCCTAAATCCAAATTAAAAAAAAACTAGTCACTTATTTCTTACATCAAGTCATCTGAATTGATAGGTTACCCGATACTACCAATTCTCAACCATATATCCCTTTAACTAAGGAAAGAGGCCGCCTTTTCCGTTATTCATCACCATCATCATCATCTTGTAGCCCGTTCCGCTCCCCGATGCACAATATGCTAAAGGTCGTCCTTCCAACATCGTTATGGTCACCTTACATTTCTTGAATAAATCTGTTTTTAAATATTTCAAGAATTTGTAAAACATAAGAAATTAACAATTACTGACTGATCTAGTTTGAGATTATTTATGTCATTGGGATGATTATTGTGAGGAACATTTTGAATGTTTCAATTATATTACATTTCAGATAAGCCATTTTATCGTTGTTGAAGTATACCTGCTTGTTTACTCAATGTAGTTTTGATCACAGTTCTGACAAATTATTTAATACATTCCCGATTACTCAGTTGGTTCCACTTAATATATTTCCGATTGCCAAGACGATATTTAAACTCGATCCCGGAGTGTAAATCAATCTAAGAATATTTTTTACAATCCTCTTGTCAAAGAGTGATCATAAGGAATAATGGCAAAAAAATCTTATCAACTGCAGACGGAATGTCGTAGATTCATGAACAGCTTGTTTAAATATAATCTACTAAGACAGTTTTCTTATAAACCATTAATGAGGCCACATGTTTGACAATGTTTAGCTCCTTTGCAATACTGATCCTTATTCTAGGGAGCGTAAGCAATAGAAGGTTGCGACCCGCCACCTTATCTTTATATGAATCTGCAATGATATGGGGAAACACACTTTTATCTTTCTCGTATAAATAAAATTGTAATCTATTACACTGGTCAACATGAGTTTTGTCTCATGAGTACCAATAGTTGTACTTAATGCAGATTGTTATCGTGTTTTCAAATATGTATTCGGAATTTCTCCATCACCCACAGTTTTTATTATTTCCATTTCAATTAATGGATTTAAATAATTACTTTTTAATAACCGTTTTTCGTCCATATTGTAAAGTAAAACCAAGTGAGTTAACTCAAGATATTTCAGCTATGGAAAAGAGATATCAAGGCAAATGGAATTCTAATATGCTGGCCGATTATTGTTGGACCATCAAGAGGGATTCTTCACAGGCGAAATATGACAGAAAATAGTAATTTATTACTTTCTAGGCGAGTCCGAATGTTCGAATATTGTGTAATTACGAATGTAGAAAATATTAAAATATATGAAATTATAAATTCCAGTCTCTTGGAAACCTTGCGTGATGGAGAAAACCCGATATCATATTGGAATTCAGGAGAATAAATACTATCAGAATCACATATTTTTCTGTCTGAGACAAAAAAATGTTTCTTTTTTGTTGCTCAGTGATATTATTTTAATTACTAAAATATTCTAAAACGATAATTTTCCATTCACCTCTTCCCCCCGAGTAAATTTTACACTAAAAAATCGGTCATTAAATAAATCTACAGTTTCCATAACACTACACTTTTTCGGTTAAAATAGTAAAACTATCATCTACATAACTTATCCAGAGTCATTTTCAAAATGACTCATAAGAACGTTAACAAGAAAGGATGAGATGGAGTATCTCATTTCTGTTCAAAATATTTTCCATAAAATCTAATAATATTTTTCTTCTTGCAGTGTTTTATTAATTATATTCTTTATTGCATTAGTGGTTGAAATTACTTTGCAACAACAGCTCTTCTAAATACGTCAATTTATTAATTATATTCTTTATTGCATTAGTGGTTGAAATTACTTTGCAACAACAGCTCTTCTAAATACGTCAAAGTCTAAGGAATAGGAACAATTCGGAAAAAGCTAACATCAGAAGAAATTAAGGTCTCCTGTATCTCTATATTTAATTTTGTTAATACATTATAATTAGTGCGAAACTACGTATATTTATATTGGGTAGGCTATTAAATACGTTGGTTAACTATTGGACATTTTATTCTAAGTAGGAGCTCGTTTGCTTAAACGATAGGTGTAACCTAATTTCCAGGTTTATGCATTTTTGGTAAAAGCAGGATATGATTGAATTTTAACTTTAAAATATTGTATATATTTCACACATAAACTCCTGATAGAAATATGTTTTTATGGAGTATATTATTTAATCTGCTATAGGAGCTTGATCATGATATAGTAAACAGAATGTTCAGACAATTACATAGTACCTCAAGTAGTTCCTGAGAAAAGTGTACCAATACAGGGAAAATTCAGGATTTATTTATAAATTAATTCAGATTTAATGGTTTAGATATATAAAATACATGAATATTATTAAAGTTAATCTTAATATTTTATTACCACAGTAACTGTAATAATGTCAGGTAATTTGAATCAGATTTTTTTAAACCAATACCTCCAGGAAATCTTTATGGTATTTTTGTTATTGTTTTCGATATTGGCACTACCTGGAAGGCGGAGAGAATGAGATTAAAATATTGTGTTTAAAAGTTAGTTTTTACCTCTCTTCACAACTGTCCCACTTAAAATATATAATTAAATTGTACGATAAAGAAGTTACCCCTGTGCAGTCGGGTTAATCCCTGCCTTATACACAGCGGACCAAGTTTCGATCCCCGGTCGGAAGAAATTTCTTGGGTGATGGTTTATTTAGAATTTACCTCACATGTAAGACAAATGTCAAGAAACATTAAGGCCCAAACGGTCTCCGAACATGATAATTATTATAATATTCGAATTATTAGTATGAATGTGTGCGTGAGTGGTGTGTTCTCTCGGAGAAGGTATTGATCATTCATTCGGGGAGCTGGTTAAACAAAATAAAAATATGTTTAAATCTCCTTTCCGACAGCTCGTGTCACTGTAAGCTCCGGATCGTGCATGGCATGTAAAAGTACCTTCATGTTAACACGTTAAACTGAGATAAAGAAGAAGAAAATAATAAGACCATTTAAGGTGGTCTTATTAACTAGTAAGCAGATGTTCCCGGTAGATTAGTGATTACTCTGCTGTGCTCTGGCTCCAAGCTTTAGAGGATTTAAATCTCCCTGGCGTCGATGAATTGTTCAGATTTTAAATTTCTAAGTATGGTTAGGTAAGACGAAAACTAAACTGGGATTCTCAAAGAGCCTCAAACATGAAAAAAGTGACCTCAGAGCAACATTTTGACGACCATTTCAGTCCCAGATTTTATTTCGGACGCTAATGACTGTTAAATGGCATCATTAAATAAACACAATCTACCAAGCAAATTAGCTCAGGCAGTAGAATTAGAGATTCGTTTACCGGAGGTCTGGGTTTCAAATCTCTGTTACGACACACCGATTGAACGCTGTTTTGTTTTTCACAAAACAATTGAAATGTGGAATTGAATTTTTATTAATGCATTAAAACCATCATTTCAACATAATTCAAATTAAACAACTTTCGAGTATATATTCATAAATATAAGAGATTACTATACAGACTATTGGATACAATCAAAGATTCTAGATGCGATATCGGGTTAAATATTAAAACTCCTACAAAATATAATTAAAGAAAAATATACTTATTAATAGATATATCATCGGTTGATTAATGTCTTTGACATCGTCCGATTCCTAATAGCCAAATTTGTCGGTCCATCCAATCTCCTGGTTGTAGATATTTCTCCCTCATGTATAAACATATTCCCTGACTCCAGGAGGTTTTAGGTCTTTTCTGCCTCGTCTTCCTTCAGGTTTCCACTCCAAAACAGATTTTGGTATTCGATCCTCTTCCATTCGCTGGACATGTCCGTATTATCTTAATTGCTGAGTTTTAATATAATCTAAAATATTGTCTTCGTTCTCCATTTTCTCCCTTATAACTGAGTTCCTTATTTTTTCTTTTCTTGAAATTCTTGCTGCCCTTCGTATAAAATCCATTTCCGTTGCCAAAATATACTTATTTGTTTTTGTTGTTAATGACCAAAGTTCTGCTCCTTAAGTAATGATGCTTTTAACAATTGTATGATATATATTCATTTTATTTTTATTACTTATATTTTTATCCCACAATATTCTTTGGGTCAAGCAATTGCAAATTTGTCTTTAGTGAATATTATACTTAAAGTTTCTAAGTTAAAACTAATCAATAAATAATTAAGTTTTTTATTTCGAAAAATGTGTTCAAATGATTATAGATTTTTTATGGCAAATATCTAGTAGCTCATTGGTCAAGAGCAGTTGAGGGATGAACATTTTTCTTCACTCAATCATATCAGTGCAACCAACTCAATTTCCTATAAAATTCGTACCAGAAAATTTCTAAAGTCCGTCCGAGCTTAAGGCTGTACACAAAGAACTTTTAACTTGTGCAATTAATCAATATGTGTTTCTGAGTTTAAACCTACCGCTCGCCCTCATAAACGAGAGCGGCTGAAGAGTCCCGTGTATCGGTATGACAAGTTCAGGAATCTTCACAGTGAGTACGAAATATAAAAGTCATACAGTGTTTCTGCCACTTAACAAATATTTACTACACGTACGAAACCGTACGTTTCTCAATAGCCAAAATAATTTCTTATTTTACTTATTATTATTATTTTTATTATTAATTATTATTATTATTATTATTATTATTAATTCTCAAATATAAATCTTTAAAACATTTTAAGGTTCATCCCATATGAAGTCGAGAAAAAAAACTCACATCTTCAAACAAAGTCTACAATTTTGATAGAGAATCGTTATGTTTCACTTCTTCTTCTTCGTAAACTTAATTTGTAGGATTTTCATCCTGTTTTATTTCCAAAATCACTCCTCGGAGGTAGACGTACTGGATGTGCATTCACTGTCTATCCATCTATTGGCTGGTCTTCCTCTTGTTCTTCTCCCGTCCATTGGTCTATCTTCTTTAGCTCTTTTCGCAAGCCGGTTTTCTTCCATTCTTTCTATATGAGCCTTCCAATATTTTCGTCTATCTATAATAAATTTGGTTATGTCTTAAATATGGCATTTGCGCCTAATTTCTGTGTTGTGTATTTTATCAAATATTGTTTTCCCCTGAACATATAAAATTCTACTTCATGTCTCAGCAGTTAAATAATAAACGATCTGTCATTAAACGTAATTTTATGCACTATGTTTTGAAAATTATTACGCTAATATTTACCTACATTGTTTTTGAACAGCGTGGCGCAAATTCAGTAAAATGTTAAATTGACCATTTTAATATTTTTATGTAAATCAATAGTAAGTTATTCCGTAATGAACAATTATTGTCAGATATTTGTATTTATTGATATATGAAACGGAACCTCATAATCTTTAATTATCTTAACAATTTCGCATGAGAATTAATGTATGTAAATTCTAAAGACATATCAGTGCTGTGGGAGTACATTTTGTATAGTAGTAAGTACATATTTGACAACATTTGTATATATAGTGTACATGCATAGGCATATTTTGAAAGCGTAAAGATTTAGAATGTAGGTTCCACAAGGTAATTTATTTAATACATTCTGTTTAGCTTTTGCAGTGATTGTATACATTATTTTGCTTATGAAGACTGTTCGTTGTTCACGGGGAATCTGATCCAACGGGGCTCCCGGTTCCTATCTGTTGTAAGTTATCTTATTTTAGGCTTGGGTTTATTTTACGTATTGTAAAATGGGATGGGACATGCGATGTTACGTCCCTTCCCAAAGAAGGAATTAAAAACCTTAACGTCCTGAAAAAAGAAATTAACTAGGGCAGGATTGAATCTGCGAACTTCAGAACCAGAAATAAAATGGTAATCACTGTTTCATTGGAACGAGCAGAAAATATTGGAGATCTTAAACACGTGTCACCCGACATTCTTGAGAAAATGTTAAACCAACATACTTTCAATTTATTATCTTATAAAACCTCTGAACACGTGAGGAAAGTGGAATGGTCGAGGTTAACGATTGCTTGGTTCATTGACCTACTAGGAGAGCAAGGTATTTGATCTTTTCATTATTGCAGCATTATTTCAGTCATTTCCAAGATCAAAAACTTAACTAATAAAGTTTGGACAATCACAATGTGTAATATAAATTCTGAACAGTAATTGTTTATAAACTTTAACACTGTTGTGATAGGGCTTAACTTGATAAATCATGGTCTAACCGGATTAATCTTATATCGTTTTATTTAAATAATTGAAATATTAAATTTTAAATCATCCTATAGCTTCTACTTAAACAAATTTTAGCAACTCATTTAAAAAGATGTAGAAATATATTTATATAACAGACTTTTTTTCAAAAATAATATGTTTATCTTGCGACAAGAGTTAGAAAAAATTTTAAAAACGACTCAAGAGAACATGCTAGAAGAATACTATAAAAAACCAGAGAGGGGCTAGGGAGACTGAAGGCGCGGGCTGCGCCCCGGCGACACATCAGCCGCCCTGCAGGGCAAGTAGAGTTTTGTTTCACTTTTAGGAATGTTGAGGAATATCTAATTTATAAAAAGACTTAAGCTCTAAAAATAAATACCAAAAAAATGACAGTTCTTAATCTACGGTAAAGCATGAATTTAATCTCTCTTTCATGAACTAAACTTATTAGTAAATGTTGTATCTAAATTCAATATTAATATTGACAGATTCTATCTTATACTTTTGATGTTTATTTAATACTATGTTAAAAGGAGTTCAGTAATGGTTGACATGTTCTTACATCAATTCATATTTCGTCTTGCTAACATCTTACTCCTAGTTTTATTAATCTGTTCGTAATCCGTGTCATTGACTTCCCTTTATGTAGAGTATAAGTAACCTGAATTGTTACTAGGAGTCTGATTTCACCTCATGAATTCCTATATATGTATATCCCTCGACCCGCTACCTATCAAGAGATACCATCAAGATAGTAATTTATTTAGAACGCCCTTCGGAGAGTCCCGCTAAGTGCGACAAGTGGTGGCATGCGCGTGGCATTGTCAATATATCGACATGAAACGAACCCTCAAAATATATCTTACATTTTTTAAAGTTAAAACAATAAGTTCGAATTTATTACCTACATCAATAATGTCAACTAATTATACAGTATTATTAATATCACATAAGAAAAATAAATAACGAAATATTTTTAAAATTGATTTAATTGCCTAAAATATTGGGAGTAACACTAATTAAACATACATCACAGGAAATGGTAAATAATAATCGCTAAATATCATCCTTGATCTAGTGTTTAATTTTTTTTATATATATTGACTAATTAAGTAAATAATCACTTAATAATTATTCTTTCTTCGCCTCCTCGGTTTCACAAGGAATTATATATTTAGTATACAAACTTGTTTACTTTAATCTGGATTGACAAATACCTACTTTGAATGAATCCACACAATGTTCGCTTGCATTCCGGAAGTCAGAATTCAACCACTGTTATACAGAGATTTGTGTAGCTGAATTATTAATAAAGTCCTAATTGAGTTAATCTTTCCCTTTAACCTTATTTACCAACGTAGAGGACTTCCAGAGCGCTACTAAGTACTAAATTGCTATCCCATTATTCTACTTAAATGTTTCCGGGGTAACGGATGATTTAGTTAATTTAACATTTTTTTTCACACCCTCATCAGAAGATAGAACTTGTCAATTTATCGTAACATAGTTGTTATTCAAATTTGTCTAAGTAATAACAGCGGTAATGTTCTTAATATTTTCGAAGATTTTACTAGATGTTTTCATTTATTTTCAAGAAAGAGAGATCATAAATATTGAATTAAGATAAATTATATATTTTTATCTTGTTCTTCTTCTACTACTACAAGGTTTAGGCTATGGAGCCTGTTCCGGAGGAGTTAAAAGTGGAGTCCATCTTCTACGTGGTCGGCCAACATCTCTTGTTCCCCTGGAATTATACAGGAAGGTTCTTTTTGGTATTCTTTCATTGTTCATTCTCATTAAGTGTTCTGTCCATTTCTTATTATTTTCGCTGATTTTATCTTCAATTTTATATATATTTAATTCTTCTCGTATAGTTTCATTCCTTATTCTATCCGTTCTTGTGCAAATCTTTCACATTACGTAAAAATAGCATTTCCGCAGTCTGTATCCTGCTTTTATCCCTTGATTTCATTATCCAATTTTCACTTCCATACAACAACAAAGGAACAACCACTTTTTTATATAATTTAAGCTTTATATAATTTAAGCCTGAAATTTATCCACTTTATTTTCTATATCTTCATTTTCTCTATAAGTTATATCACATCCTAAATATTAGAAATGTGATATTTGTTCTATTATTTTGTTATCCAGTACAATTTTTGATCTAATTCCATATTTACCAATAAATGCCATTCCTTTTGAATAATTTATCGATATTTTACAATTATATCTATTGGCTATTATTTTTAATTTATATGCTAACATTCGGAGCTAATTTTCAGATTCTGCTTAAAGTACAACATCGTCAGCGATTAATAACGCATATATTTTATCTTTATTATCAATTCATATTCCTTCATTAGTTAAAACCTTCTTCCATTCTTTTAGGATATCGTCCATATAAGTATTAAATAATATAGGTGAGAGTGAACACCCTTGTCATACTCCTTGGTTTATTTGAAAAACAAATGTCTTATTTTTAGTCAGCTGTGGGTCAATACAAATGTTTGTTCCACAGTACAAGCTCTTAACAGTTTCTATAATCTGAATAGGGGGGCCTTTTCCTTTTAG
Source organism: Diploptera punctata (assembly GCA_030220185.1). NCBI lineage: Eukaryota > Metazoa > Arthropoda > Insecta > Blattodea > Blaberidae > Diploptera > Diploptera punctata. Next base: position 390,428 of record JASPKZ010006444.1, on the reverse strand, counting down.
GATATTCCACAATATTTCCCTGTTTACTCGATCAAATGCTTTATCTAAGTCTATAACTAACAAATGTGTTTCTAGGTTTTTTCTTGTCTTTTGTTTATTATCTGATTCAGAGCAAATACTCGTTCGGTACAAGATTTTCCTTTTCGGAACCCGTTTTGTTCTTGCATATTTTTATAATAAGCTAATAACATAACCTGAGCATGATTTATTTTTTCATTGTTTTTTGTGACAAAATAATTACGTGGACTTTTTGAGAGTGTTAGAACGGTAGCAAATTTAGAGAAAAAATAATTATTTCATTAAGATACGAAAAGAGAACAAGAATTATTTGATTTCCCTTGCCGTGTTGAAGGCATAGTGTATACTGAAGGCGATAGGGAAATTACACATAAATGATTAACTTATTTTTGGTTTACAAGACCAATATCTTACTTAAATTATTAGAACTATTATTAATGTTAATACCTTTATATATATGTATTACTTTTTTTTGTGGGATTTGGGTCTTTTCTTCAAATCGAAAAAATTTATTGTCTACATTATTAAGATTAGAATTTACACATAAATGTTCATAGAGAGAGAGATGTCCTTCAAAGGTGTCTAGGTCGCAAATAAGCTTTAACTAATTGTCTGAGATTATAACGATAAGATACATAACTGAGAGATGAAATAATTCCCGAGGACCCCTTTTCAGGACAGAAAGGGTCATTTTTGTACACGTCGAAAACAAAATAAACGCTTGTGAAGATTTAGTTTATCAGAAAGTGAATTAAATTATAGTTCAGACGCAAGCAGATAAAAGTGTCTAAATTAAACTCCTTCTACTCAGAACCCCGTATTTATATCTAAATAATAGGGCAGAACAGATTTGGCAATCTTAAATCGGGATACGAAAACTGAAATTAAGTGATAATTTTAGAAAATAACTAAGAGCGCATTGTATAACAAGAGAACCGAGTTCGAATCTCGATGTGTTATTGGTGTAAACAGGACAAACATCTTATTTTCGCTTTCAGCTATGGACATGTTTACCGTAACATGTAAACTAAATTTAATATAGGCCTATTATGGGTTCAACATTTTTGGAGTTTAGGATATGAAAGATAAATAACTATTAATAAAGTAATACAAGATTGCTCTTTTTCATTTAAAATTCAGGGAAGGAAATAATCATAAGTATGGGCTAATTTGTCAAGTCCCTAGCAACTTTCTCCGAAATAATTGGTAAATTTAAAACCAGAGTTCATATATAACTCGTGTCTAGGGTACATAGTTATACTCAAAACACTTTATGTTGCCACATAAACGTCCATAAAGACCGAGAGTAGACCAACACAAACATCTTGTAAATATTTCAAGTTAATGTTACAAAATAACATAATAATATTACCTAACTAGTAAACCTTAACATGAGTACATGTATGAACTTTTCCATTAAAGGTAAAGGCAAAATATTCCCTAAATGATAGTCACATATTTGGAGCTACTAATGTATAAACTCTTATAACGCGAGTAACAGGGCTTAATACGATAAGCTGAGGGATTTCTTTTAGACTCGCAATATTTTAGTAATACATTTTCTCCTTTTCAAGCACGCAAAAATAATAATAATACAAATAAATAAAGAAAATAAACTGGGACTATGTGATTATGCTCCTGGTATTACATCTGAAGATATCAAAACTTATATCTCAGGTCCACCAAAACAGAACCCTTGTGACATTTAGGTAAATATTATTACAGGAAGATAAGTTTACGTAACAAGTGAACTTGAAATATGTCTTATATATTTTCAACATAAGAGAAATGTTTACTGTGTAATGACTCATGTATATAACTTCATGTTATTCAAGGTTAGATAATAATTTGTAACATTTTCAGGGTTGAAAATATGACTAAAATATTTTCAGCCTGCATCACATAAACCAGACGATTCATCAAAACCAGAAATTTAAACAAGCCTTAGAACTATCTACAATATTAATACCATAACATAATGCAAATTTTTAGCTTTTCGGCTAATCTAATGTTTCCCGTTATTATAAATATTTAACTAAGTAAGTTAAGACTCCTACAACGAGTATGTAAGGCTGGGATACGGAAACAATTTATTGAATTATTTGGCCCAAATCAATTTTTTTTTTGGAACGGAAGGTATGCTTTTATATAAGCCTACCACGTAAATACATTGATAAGTTTACGTCAGCTATGCTTGTTTAACTAGATTAATTAATTAATGACAACCATATACTAAGGATAATATTAATGATAGTATCTATAATAAAAATGGTTATAAAAGGGAAGAAGCTAAGAGGAAGGAGAGCCTCAAATTGCTTTAAATTCTAAGACTTGGAGTAACCGACCTACACATCTTCCTAGTGTCCAATCCCACCTTCACGTGGTTCAGCTGTTAGTAACCATATAACTTATACTTATAACCTATATGGTGAACGGACGGGGTGGGCTACTCACCAATTGCACTGGTCAGCATGGTGAGATATTGACCGATAAGGTATTACTTCCACTTCCATACCATATCTCTTTTTATCATTCCTATCCAGTCTCTCTGGGCTGAACACTTGTTGTTTTCCGACCCCGATGGTATTACAGTATTCGAGGCCGACGGGATCATTTCATCTTATCTTTTCTGTCAAATTCCTCCTAAAGGGCAGATCAGGCTCTTAGCTGTAGTGAAAGCAACTGATCTATGGATGGACACCTGAAAAAAAAATCCCTGGTCCTCCAGATTGAGGGTTGATGCGGTAGGCCAGTTCCCTCCCATCAGAAAAAATTGCAATGCTAAAAAACATAATAGAGATAAGCCGGTCAGATTAAAAGGAAGACGAATCAAGCTACGGATACGAACTCTGCTAATTGGAACTTGGAACGTACAAGGCATAAGGCATAAAATGGAGGAAGTCCTTAAACAGATGGATGATTTGAAGCAGGACATAATCGAACTGACAGAAACAAAGAAGAAAGGAAAATGAATGGAAACTTTAGGATCATATGTTCATATTTACAGTGGTGTTAAAAAGAATGAAAGGGCTAAAAGAGGGGTTTCAGTAGTTTCAAGAAATATAAGATATATCAAAAAACTGGGAGGCAATAAATGAAAACATAATTAAAATTAATATATCTCTTTTTGGTGTCAGATTCTCTATATTAGGGATATATGGAAGTAGTGAGGACGAAAATTATTTAATAAAAGATAAATTGTATTGTACATTGAATTCTATTATGGATGAGATCGGGACCTCAAGAGAAATTATATTAGCTGGCGATTTTAACAGCAGAAACGGCAAAGAGATAGATAATGATGTAATCGGACAATATGGAGAAGTGGAGAAAAATGACAATGGTAGAAGATTGATAGGATTTTGTGAATAATATTCACTTAAAATCCTAAATGGATTTTACCAACATAGAGATATTCATAAGTATACTTGGCACCAAGATACTCTTAATCAACAATCGATAATAGATTTTGAAATAATTAAGAAACATTCAATTTCAAAGACCCGGGATCTAAGGGCATACAACGGATTACCATGCGGAAGTGTTCACTATTTATTGAATGCAAAAATAATATTTCCATTCCAAAGTAAAAATGACAGGCTAAATAAAACTAAAAATGAAGAGGACAGTTTCCATGACTTGTCAACAACTCTATACAACTTGGAGAATTTGGAGAATGAGAGCACATGATATCTGTATAAGAAATGTTAGATGATCAGTTATTAAAATCTACGTTACACAATTCTCAGGAAGAATTGCCCCGTATAGCGTAGTAAAACGTACTGAATGTGCTTTGTCGCTGCCCCGCATAACGTACCAAAGCGTAGTAGACTGTAATAGGGCTGTATTTCTACTTGTATTTATTTTCTTGAAAAGTTTTATTATTATTGTCATAGTTTGGTATCTGTGGAATGCATTAAAAGTGGCAACAAGGCTTGCTTTGTACATTTTCGTAAATTTCTTAACGGTATTTTCTTTGTGTACCGAACCTTTTTTGAAAACCTCTATCGGTTCATCTGTAACCATTGTTAACGAAAGCAAAAATTCAGGTCTTAGGAAAACTATTTCTAGATTCAATGCACTGTGCAGTGAAGACATTGTGGCCGCGATTGATGAAGAAATTGATTATTAAAGTGATGGTTGGAACGCTAAGTAGAGGGGTAGCTTAGCGCAAGACTGTTATATAGAGCAAGCGTGTGACTGTGAACAAGATTTCCAAGCGTCAACTGCCGAGCCTAGAGATAACCAAGGAAAGAATATTATTACTCTTTTAATAAAATTCGTCCTCAGAATTAAGAAAAAAAAACTTTTTATCGTTTAGTTATGTTGTACATAGTTTGGAGGCTGGAACAAACGAAAGATTTTTTCCCCACTATTCAGCTCTAGATAGTAACTTCAATGTCCTGATTTCAGAAGAAAATAATATGCCGGGAAAATTGAGAGGAAACAAATAAATAAAACTAAAATGGGTGGAAACATATCTAAATGAAATTAATGCTTAAGTTGGCATTTTAATACTTTTGATAGATATTTTTATTGTCAGAAACATAGTACAATGTATGACTTCAATTAGTACGTAATTAATGTGGTGTTTTCAACCAATCAATGCTGATATATTCATGGACAGTATAAAGAGGATTTAAAGTCAATGCTGATTTATTTATTTTTAAATTTTGAAACAAGAAAATACTCTATACCGTCTTCAAGACTATTGAATATATTCACGGATACCATCTCATATCTATTTTGAGTTATAGTACGTAAATTTACATTAATTAGAGACTATTTTTTGATGATATTTGTGTATGTCCTATTGTAAGGCAAGCAATGACTCTTAAGCGATTCGAAAAACATCGCAGTATCTCCATTTGAGTGATGTTATGGCAAGAATATTACGAAATAATATTGAAAGTGCGCCACGCACTAAACATCATACAGTAAATACTCGTATGTTAGGGCTGATAGTAAGAGGTCTTATAAATTTATATCACAGTGAGAGAGGAGTGCAAATTAAAAATTAGTGTTAATTTAAAGAGTTTAAATTCTAATTTAGGTAGAGTGATTTTTAAGTAGGGCCCATAGTGATATATGTGTGACTACATGAATATAACAATAAATATTGTATATTATGCAATTGAGGAGAACAGCTAGACACGAAAATGGTGAGTACTCTTACTAAATTAAATATTTAATAATTTAGCTATTAGCGAGTTAAAAAAATATATTCAAATTCGGTAATTACTGCGTTAAATTTAATGGGAGACCAAAATTATAATAAATTATTTTTAAAAGTATAAAACTCATATTTTGTCGGTATATTATATTAAAATTATCACGGCATATGGGGGAATTTTTTTTTCAGATATAAAATATATATATAGAGAGAGTAATAAGAAAATAAATTGGCAAATAAAGTAGTAAGTAAATTTAATAAATTTCAACAAATATACTTTATCCGTATTCGAACATTGGAATTGCTTATGTAATCAATGATACTACTTTCTCTGTGAGTACATTGTTTTATTTATTCAATATATGTTATTTTTTTAAACATTGGCATAATACTTTCAACTGGAATTTAAAATTTAGTAATTCCCTAATTAATACGGTTTCTTAATATATTGATTTTAAAAATATATGTTATGGATATTGTAAACAATACCATCTCCATAAGATGTTGATTTAAGATTAGTTTAATATATATATATATAATATATATATATATATATATAGTATCTTTACATATTTGCTTAATTATTTCATGAAGAAATTCGTAATTACAAAACAACCAGATGCTGATGTAATTTGTTTCACATTATTTTCAAAGAATTATTCCACATATGCCACTCTTCAATTAAAATAGTCGAGAAAACATTTAAAATTTAAATACCCAAAAATGAATATGTCTCTCCACAGCTAACTAGTAGAAATCATTGAGCGGGGCAAAGGGATAAGAAATGTTAGATGATCAGTTATTAAAATCTACGTTACACAATTCTCAGGAAGAATACAACTATATAGTAAATAGTATTCATCAGGCGGCAAAGTAAGGTTTACTTACTTAAATACTCACTGGCACTATCGAACCCGTAGGTTCATGGCCGCGCGGACATAAACTCTCCATACATCCCTATCCTGAGCTAATGTTTTCCAATCATTCCCTGTATAATCTACTTCCCTCAAATCATAGTTAATGTTATTCTCCCACCTCATTCTTGGTCTACCAACTGGGCGTTTTCCCGCTGGCTTTCCTACAAGAAGATTCCATGCAAGTCTTTTATTCCCCATACGTGAAACATGTCCCGCCCATCGCAGTCTACGAGACTTAACTGTTCTTATTATATCTGGCTTCCTATAAAGACCATGTAGTTCGTTGTTATGTAGTATTCTCCATTCACCTGTCTGTTCATCTCTCTTTGGTCCAAACATTTTCCTAAGTACTTTATTCTCAAATACTTGTAATCTCCTTTCCTCCCTTAAAGTAAGAGTCCATGTTTCGCACCCATTTAATATAACTGGTAGAATATAGTTTTATATATTTTCAGTTTAACGTTTTTTGAAAGGAGTTGGGACATCAAGAGTCTCTGTAATGCATAATAGCATGCATTTCCAGAATTCAGCCTATGTTTAATTTCTTTGTGCATTTCATTCCTATTTGTGTTATTTGTTCCCAGGTATTTGAATTGAGCCACTTAATCAAAACTTCCCTCATTTGTCATTAGCTGTCCATTTCTATTATATAATGTATTCTACGTGTGACCATATATTTAATTTTATTGGTATTTACTTCCAGTCCTAATTTCTTAGTGTTACTCAATAGTGTGTGCGTGTTGTCCCTTAGCATCTCCTCGCTATCGGCCAACAATACTACATCATCAGCATAAACTAACAGCTTATTAATACCATTGAGTTGTAAACCTTCCTCATTCTCTAAAGATGTAATGGCTATCTAGCACAAAATTCAATAGTAGAGGAGATAGTGCATCTCCTTGTTTCAACCCATTCTGGATTTTAAAGCTGTCCGAAAACTGTTTGCCTACACGCACCCTACTCCTTGTGCCATTTAGACACATTCGTATAAGTCTAACTAACTTTTTAGGAATTCCGAACTCCAGCAGGATATTATATAAATTCTCCCTCTTAATTGAATCATATGCTTTTTTGAAGTCTACATACGGTTCATGTACAATACCATTATATTCCCATTTCTTTTCTAAAACCTGTCTTATACTAAAAATCTGATCTGTTCTAGACCTGTTTCTTCTAAATGCACATTGATGATCAATATATGCTTACTAATATATTTGTTAGAATTTTGTAGGAAGTTGAAAGTAATGAGATGGCCCTATAGTTGTTGCAATCAGTTTTATCACCTTTCTTATAAATTGGTACGATAATTGATTCCTTCCATTCATCTGGAAGAGCTTCGTTTTCCCAAATCATACTAAGCAACCAGCGTATCTAGTCCATCATTTTTTCTCCCCCAGATTTTATCAGTTCTGCTGGGATCTCATCTGAACCTGATGCTTTATACATCTTCAATTTTTCAATCGCCATTTCAACCTCTAATGCATTTGATTCTGCGACTAGCATTTCTGCCGTCTGTAAATTATCCTCCACAATGTCCTGTTCTGTATGTACATTTAATAGCTGATTAAAGTAACTTTTCCATCTATTTAATATACTCCTAGAATCTGCAATCATATCCCCATTTTCATTCCGAATTATGTTTGTTCTGGCCTGAAACCCTTTCTTCTCTATACTAATTCCCTGATATAATTCTCTAATGTTCCTATTTTTTCCATTCATTTCAAGATCATTAATCTTCTCTCTCAAAAATTCCCTCTTTTTACTCTTTAGTAACTTGGTGGTTTCCCGTCTAACACTACCAAATTGCTCTAAATTTACCTCATTTGGCTCGTAAAACCATTTCATTTTTGCTAGCTTTCTTTCCTTTACAATGTCGGCACATTCCTCATCAAACCATTTCTTGTTTTGCCTCTTTTTTAAACAACCAATGCTTTCTGATGCTGATAATTTAACAGTATCTCTTATAGCCTCCCATTCCTTATTTATATCAGTTTCTTCTTCGTTTGCCACATTGTCATCAGAAGATTCCAGAACTTCAAATCTATTAGCAATTTTATTTGGTGTTATTGCCGCATTTCATCATTTTTCAAGTTTTTTAATTCAAATTTTACAGAATCATCTTTAGCCTTTGTTCCTCTCATAAGCGATAGCCGTTGTCTGATTTTCACTCTGACCTGATGATGATCCGAATTGCAGTCTGTCCCTCTTACTGATCTAACATCAATGATGCCAGCGTTTATCCACTAATACATGATCTATCTGGTTCCGATTTTCTCTATCTGGGGACGTCCAGGTGTATTTATGAATATCCTGATGCTGAAATGTTGTGCTCTTAACAATGAGATTCTTTGATGTGGCAAATGTGACTAATCTAACCCCGTTGTCGTTACTATCTTCATGAAGACTGAATTTGCCTATTGTTGGTTTGAATATATCTTCCCGCCCCACATTTGCATTAAAATCTCCTAAGACAATTTTCATATGATATCGTGAAAGGCTATCAAATAAGGATTCTAATTCTTCATAGAACTCATCCTTGATCTTGTCATCTTTATCTTCTGTGGGGGCATGTACATTTACAATTATAGAATCATGTTGTTTACCCTTTAGAATTATGTATGATATCCTATCACTGACAAACTTAATATCTCGGATAGCGGATAGGATCCTCCTCCTGACTAAAAAACCCGTTCCAAATGCAGGTCTTTCTGCACCCCCGTAGTATAATGCAAAGCTTCCTGATTCCTGACTACCTTCTCCTGGCCACCTAACTTCCTGTGAAGCGACTATATCCAAGGGCGGTTTATCTAGTTCCCGCGTTAATATCTCTAATGCCCCGCTATTGTATAAAGTCCTAACATTCCATGTTCCTAGGAACATATCCCTGTGTTTGAGCTTTTGGCATGTGTTCCCTGAAGTAGTCCCCGCCCGGAGAACCGAATGGGGGACTATTTGACCTCCGGAGAATTTTACCCCAGTTGAAACCATGTCCGCATTTCTTGACGGTTCTATTTTTACGGTGAAAGATCGTCACTCTTTCGACCAAGGTACTTTTTTCGTCTGGCTTATCACCTTCGACCAGTCCGGCATGGGTAACCCTATCGGCAGCAATGCTACCGCCGGCATAGCTCTCAGGATCATTTAAGCACGGAAGACACTCCACCACGACAAGGTAAAGATACCATGGAGGGAAATAAGGTTTAGTAGAAGCAAATCGAGAAATAAATAAATTCAAATATTTTTTGGAATGAGGACTTAGCAAAAGAAATAGGAAGCAAGAAAGAAAAATATTTAATGTGGTTGAATACCAAAGATCTGAAAGACAAAATACAATATAAAGAAGCTCAAGCTAGGATTAGAAAGAAAATTACGGAAGCTAAATGTCAGAGCTGCGAACAAAATTGTTTTAAAATTCAAACATATATTGGAGGGAAACGAAGTACTGAATCTTGGACAATTTCAAAAAAATTGAGAAATAAAAGAAGTGGACAAACAAATGTACAAACAATACCTGTGACTAAATGGGAAATTATTTTAAAACATTACTTGTAAATAATTTTACAAAGTTATGAATGGTGAAAACGTTCCTGAAGAATGGAAACTAGCGTATATTTAGACAATCCATAAAAATGGAAAAAAAGACCAATGTGAAAATTATAGAGGTATAACAGTAACAAGTACTAAGAGTGGATTATATGGACGTATACTAAAATATTATCTGGAAAAAAACGATAGTGATATAGAATTAGAGGAACAGTCGGGATTTAGAGCAGGTCGTTCCACAATCGACAATTTATTTTGCATTACTCAGGTAATAGAAAAGGAAATGCAATATGGACAACATTTGCACCTAGTATTTGTAGATCTTGAGAAAGCATACGACAATATCCCTATAGAGAAACTATGGATTGCTTTAAGACGTATGGGAATTAAGACTATAATAATTAAAGCTATACAAAATTTATACGATAATTGCATATCTAAAATTAAAATTGGCAGTAAATTGTCACATGGTTTTACGATAAACAAAGGTCTTCGTCAAAGTTGTTGTCTATAACCGACTATGTTTAAAATATATGTACATGGAATATTAAAGAATAGGAGGAGAAAATTTTCAAGCATGGGAATTCCTGTTTTACACAACAAAACTTTATACAACTTACATTTTGCAGATGATCAATTGTTAATTCACAAGATTATGAAGATTTAAAATATATGACTAGAAAATTAATAGAAGAATACGAAAAATGGGGATTAATTTTGAACACAAAAAAAACAAAATATTTATGAATTGGTGAACCACAACAAAATTTAATTTTGGAGACTGGAGAAACAATAAAAAAATCTTGTAGCGAGATCACATATTTAGGAATTAAAATAAATAAAAATGAGAGTTATGAAGACGAAATAAGAAATATAAATAATAAAAGAAAATTTGCAATTTCTTGCCCCCAAAGAATATTGTGGGATAAAAATACAAGTAATAAAAATAAAATCAATATATTTCATACAATTCTTACAAGCATCATTACTAAAGGAGCAGAACTTTGGCCATTAACAACAAAAACAAATGAGTATATTTTGGCAACGTAAATGGATTTCATACGAAGGCAGCAAGAATTTGAAGAAGAGAAAAAAATAGGAACTCAGTTATAAGGGATAAAATGAAGTTCGAAGACAATATTTTAGATTATATTACAACTCAGCAATTGAGATAGTACGGACATGTCCAGCGAGTAGAAGATGATCGACTACCAAAATCTGTTTTGGAATGGAAACCTGAGGGAAGACGAGGCAGATAAAGACCTAAAACCCCCTGAAGTAATATGTTTATACATGAAGGAGAAATATCTACAACCAGGAGATTGGATGGACCGACAAAATTGGCTACTAGGAATCGGACAATGTCCAAGACATTAATCAACCGATGATCTATCAATCAATAAATCAAACAATCAATCAATCAATCAATCAATAATAATAATAATAATAATAATAACAATAAGAAGAAGAATTATAATAATGATAAAATAATGGTAGTTACTTTAAAAACTTTAGTAATGTTGAATAGGGAATACTTGACTGGAATAACCATACTAATTTAAAGTGACTATTTAACTCATGCCACAAATGCTAGTCAATGACCAATCACGATTCAATTAATGTTGTTTTACAATAAATGACAGTCGTGTTTCACCTTGCTGTTTATCGATTTCTCTTAATCAGCTCCTGCTTTTGTGATAAAGAAAGTTCCTTTTTTTTAATGTTCTGAACAGGTCAAAGCATTATTTTTCTCCAACAGATAGGCTACATTGAATATTGTAAATAATGAAAAGAGTCCTTGATTTTACTGAGATGTTTACTAAAAAAATTAATGAATAAACCGTAATGTTGTTTATCATATATATAGTTTGATGTGTTTCATTATTTCTCCACTTGCGTGCACTCTTACAATATTGCGATCTTCTTTGGCAATAAATAATATGATCAAACAGCAGTGAATGGACATAACGTCACATTTCTGATTTGTTTTCAATCATCGCCGTTTAATTAAATATATAAATATTTTAAAATAACTATAATTAAACATTGATTTGTGAGTAAACAGCCTAATTTTATTCGTTAAATAGTCCTAATAAATTCCACACTTCGTGAGTCGTGAATTTATCGATAATTTTGAAATCACTCGTGGCATTACTTATGATAAATAAAGAATAAAGTCATAAAATAAATACATGGAGAAATATTTTAACTAAACTAGACCGATAATAAGGACGTTATAGCATATAGCACACCTTTTCTCTTTGGTACGAATACTAATAAAAATAATAATAATAATCTTAATAATAATAATAATGAAAAATAATAACAAACATAATGTAATAATACCTCTAAAATGTATTAGTAACTTAATAATTATCAACTGAAATGCCTGCTCTTGGACACATATAACCTTAGGAAAAAATATATATAAGTAATATTAATAATCATATTAATATAATATTAACAGTAATAATAATAATAATAATAATAATAATAATAATAATAACGATAACACAAAATTTATCGTAAAAATAAGTAATATAAATAAGATATGATAATATAAGATCAACAGTGTAAGAATATATCTAATAATAAACATCATCACTTAAATAAAACAATAACCACAGTATTACAAAATTAAAACGCCCAGTTGGTAGACCAAGAATGAGGTGGGAGAACAACATTAACTTTGATTTGACGGAAGTAGATTATACAGGGAATGATTGGAAAGCATTAGCTCAGGATAGGGATGTATGGAGAGCTTATGTCCGCGCGGCCATGAACCTACGGGTTCGATAGTGCCAGTGAGTAAGTAAGTAAGTAATTACAAAATTAAAGAGAGAAATTATCTATTGATGGTGTAGCTGATACAGGGGAATAGTAGGCCCGCAACAGCCAATATGTAAGGTAACTCTGTAGGGTATGGAATACCTTAAGCTAAGTTTTTGACTTAATAACCATAGGATAAGTAATGTTCTACTTTAATGGAAAACTGACCACCTAAATGGGGAATGGAGGAAGCTGTTCACCAGCACAAAACGTTGGGACGCTATTAGGTATAAATAGAGAAGATTTAATAATAGTATGATGCGCAAAGAGTGAATGAAAGAAAGGCATGGGAACTTAGTGCATAATGAGAAAAAGGTACGTACGTAGCAGAGCAAGGGTAACGTGAGGATTGATGATAAAGTATTTTCGAAATTAAAAGTGTACAGGAGTGATTATGAAATATTGCAGTATCAAAATTATTTTTCCAACTTAGGAAATGAGACTTAAAGACAATAATACAGTTAGGGTTTCCTTAAAAATCGATCTAGTTGGGATAAATCACTTCCATGTGGAAAAACAATGGCCACACTGAATAATGCTTGATGAAAATTACACAACAGTGTTCTATGTCCTCCTGGTTATAATTTCTACTGGCATGTACAGAAGGAAAGACAGAGAAAGATATCTGCGGCCGGGATGTCTCGTTCAATTATCTCTTCATATCAGAGAAGTTTTTAAGACACATTTACATGGGCCCACAAGTACTCAAGACGCTAGACCTGGTAACATGAGGGAATATGGGACACTTGGTATAAATGGAACAATACGGTATCAGAGCAAAATCAGGGGAAACAGAAATTCGAAGGAAGCGGTAGACAGGAAACGAACCACCATTGGAAAATGGTTATGGAGAACCCTTTTCCCTACCCTTTCCCTACCCTTGAGGGAGCCACCAAGTTCAGATTTAAGCCCAAACCTAGATCAATGAGCTCGAGTTCGTTGAGGTTACCGGCTTGCCAGAGATATTAGAATAGGGAAGGAGGCAGACCGGAATCAAAGATAACCCTTCCCTGCCCTTGAGGCCGTCGCTCGAAGGAATTTGAGCCACCAAGTTCAGAGTAAGGTCTCAGACGACGTCAATGAGGCCGTCGCTCGAGGAGGGGTCTAGGGTACTTGTGCAACTGGCAAACAAACGAAACCCCGGGATAAGAACACAAGTAAAAAGTAAATGGGAAAATGAGAAAACAAGCAAACACAGAATTAAATGGGAAATCAAGATACCAGAGGGATAGAAAATACAAGAGTAAACCATTGCATAAGAAAAATTAGATGAGTTACTAGGCAGAGGACCAGAGGACGAGTAGGAAGCTCTAAGGTGGAAACGACTCCCCCCCCGATATTAGCATATTAGCGAAGGAAATGAGTTCAGTGAAAATAACCGGAGATGCTTATAAGTAAGGACTAATATGATGACTTTTATTTGTGAATAAGATAAGCGAAAGTAGTAAAGAACACAGAATTATGGATATAAAAAATGATAAAAAACAACAATAAGTTGGTATGCCACTAACCCCACTTTTCGGATAAACCCCCCTTTTAGGGAAATATGAAACATTTAATGGAAATGGGAAATTCAAATTTATTTGTTGATGCAATTCGTATCGAACCCTAGACAGCAACACGTATCGAACCCTAAACAGCAGGATTCAATATTAATATTGACTGATGCTATCTTATACTTTTGATATTTATTTAATGCTATCCGTTAAAAGGAGTTTAGGAGTTATGTTCTTACATAAATTCGTACTTCGTCTTGCTAACATCTTATTCCTAGTTTCATTAAACTGTTTGTAACCCGTATCATTGACTGCCCTTTATGTAGAGTATAAGTAACTTGAATTCTTACTTGTAGTCCTGACTTCACCTCATGAGTTCCTATATATGTTAATTCCTCGACCCGCTACCTATCAAGAGATACCATCAAGATACCGATTTATTTAGAACGCCCTTCGGAGAATCCCGCTAAGTGCTACAATCCCAGATTTGATTAAATCTACAGAACCATGCGTCTCTTGTGGGTGTGTAAAAACAAACTGACTGACTGACTGGCTGACTGAATAAGGCGTTGTCTATCTTCGCCCAATGAGCAGCGTATGTTAGAACCAACTGGGGCTCCTTGGAAGCTAAGTAGATAGTGTCTATCATTATGGGGTTAAGTTCACTTAACCTGAGCCTATTTGGTGGCGCTACTTTTTGAGAGCCGATGGTGATGGTCAGATATCGGGATCTGATGACCTGGAGCAGGTCATCAGAAACCGCACTTCTTTCAAGCCGAGAGTCGGAAATCCAGCAGTGCGGGATTACTCCAGGTGAGAGCACATCGCCAGATCACTGGCTGGATTTAGTGATGGGTAAATCTGGTGAATATGTTTCTATGCCGCAGAGGCATGCGTCCCCTACTGCGTACCATAGGATTTGTATGCAAGGATATAAATATACATATTTTGCTTGCATACTCTTCTAACATGGCATTAATGCAAACGAGGATTTCATCTTAGCTATTTATATTTACTCAACAAGAATACCAAAATTATAAGGTAACCAAAAATACACAAAATTACTCACCACCATTGACAATATGAGATAGCATTCTGTCCTTTAATATAAGTATTTTTGTGGCACATTTATGCGTCGATATCTCATATATGTTAATTTAATATTTTTATTTTAAATTTATTTTAATGCATTGATATGAAGATATAAACATTCTACATTCAATGCAGAATACTATAAATTGAGAATGGTGAATTTATTCAAATATAATAAAAGTTTCCATCATGATATGTTTCTAATATGTTAAAGATTAACATACGAAATTAAAATAAAAATGAGTGTAAAAATATTAATGAGCGATTCCTTGAAAATGTCATACCGAGGTGAACATTTTGAAACTGACGCAGGAATAATTTTGTTGATGTAATATATATCTTTAAATATCTAATTTTATAATTCTACATGATAATGTTGCAAATGTGTATTATTTTAATCTAATAATAGTAGTAGAACTTCTCATATTCCAAACCTGAAAAATTACGCAAACTTTTACCAATTTCTTGTTTAAAGATTTGGTCGTATGGATTCGTTTTATTTCACAAATTCTTTTTGGCCAGTCAGTCACAGAAAACGGGTAAAAGTTACTGTACACAACATTCTAATTGATGGATTAAAATTTCCTCTTGGAATCTATGTTATCGGTACACCACTAACAAAAACGTATTGATGACATTTTCTTGTAAAGTCATTATTTTTCCCGCTGGAGTCCCGTGACTGACTGACTTTTTGTCCCCTCACTTATATTTCTAATACGCATGACGCAGTCAGTTGCTTGCTTCACTCCTCTGTGTATTAACATAAACATGGTTTAGGAAATCTGGTAGACTGTTCTGCTCAGCTCTTCATAACATAATTACTGACTCTTCTTCTGTGACAATTTCAGCTAAAAGGCAGTCAGCGGAAGGATTTAAATGTGGAGAAATTCTATAAAAATGAATTAGCAATGTGTAAATTTTGAAATTGGCGCAAGAGTAATTTTTTCGATGGGATATATTTTTTACAGATTAAATTTTCTGATTCTAGATGTTAATGTTTGAAATACGGATTATTTTGATCTATAATTAATAGTAGAATGTGAGATATTCTGAAACCTGAAAACACAAGCAAAATTAAACGAAATTTTGTTTTACAAGTTCACTGTATAAATTTGTTTTATTTCACTGATTCTTTTTATACCGTATTTCGGTCCTTCCTGATCGTACATATAATACTGATAATTTTATTATAATACCCTAGATAATTAAAATCCGCCCTATAATTATTAAGGGTAAGCTACAATCACTCACATAAAACACAAAAATTATTGAACAGAATACGATAATAAATGGATTCAAATTTACTCTGGAATTCTACGTTATCTGTGCATAACTAACAAAAAGTATTAACGATATTGTCTTGTAAAGTAATTACGTTTCCCGCTAAAATCCCGTGACTGACATTTTTATTTATATTACAACTACGAACGGCGCACTCAGTTGCTTGTAAATAATAGTTCAGGAGGTGACACAAAATGAGATAGAAGAAGGGAAGTGATTTTTAGAAAAGCGATTTCAACATCTTGCAGCTATTCCGACAACTCATGGAGTTCGCCATGTGAAAGTTTTGAAGCCATATGTTATAGAATATGCACACATTTCAAATGAACTATCAGTGCGAAAAATCCACTAGTTTCGTGTGTCCAAGAAAACTATATTCTTATTAATGGCATTTAAATAATTCCTCATTATGCGATTCTTCAATATGTGTGTTATTAAGTGAGTTATTAAGTGTGTGTACGGCAATATTAAAAATAAGTGCGCGATTCTTACGTATTAGGAAATGTGTGTGTGGGAGTTTTTGAACTTGAAAGGTTCTCGCATTAGTATGACCTTACACATGCCATGTGTCATATTATCGGGGATCTACAGTGCTATGTTGCCACGTTCCATTATTGTGCTAGCATTGTACTTTGTGAAACACAGTCATACATGTTGATTGCAACAACAGCTTTAAATCATATGAAATTATTTGTATAAAAATACAATTCGCGTGGCGTATATGCGAAGAAGTATGTATAACCGGTAGGGTAAAAGAAAATTATTATAGGGTGTAGCATTATTGGAAACCAACCGAGTGAAAATATGTATGACAACGCTGTAATATGTGCACCAGCTAGGAACGACACGTCAGTCATAAAGCAAGATTTCGCGCATTGTAAGATATTTCTTTTAATTGTTTAAAAATAGAACTCATATCAGCAATATAATTTGTAATGAGTTGTTTTGATAGAATTATAACTGAATATTTCACATTTAAATAAGAATATTAATAATTTGTATATTGACTTTTTCGTTAATTTCTTTTGTCTTTAAAGTTAAGACGTGTGAAAGTTAGTTTTAGTGTTCTGAACGAACACTGCAAATTCCATATAGGTATTCTTATTTATTTCAATGATGCAGTCTAATAAGAGCATCAGAAGCATTAAATATAACATCAGATAAATTGTAATCAGTTAATATGGATGTAACAAAATTAAATTGCATATTAAGCATATTGAACTATAGAGAAGGCCCTTTGTTGTTAAGAAGTTAATATTTTTTTATTTCGTGAAATTTAAAATGTTACATGGTAACCAAGTTAAATAAATTACACTTTTATTTAATCTTTTTACAGCATATCAAATTGTAGAGTTTCTGCACATGATAAAATATGTGTCGTACTTTATTTATCTTCATATTATCACTTTTTATCTAATATAATTTAATATTATTTTGTAATAGTTGTATATAATTTGCAGCTCCACAATATTAAATTCTTAATAAAATTCAGATACTTCAGTCAGTCACAGAATGTAGTCAGTCAGTCACACACCACATATTAGGTTATAACTCCGCTCTTAATTGTGATATTTCTTTCGTTTTTTATTGAGGATGTAACTTGAAATGTGTCCTGCAAACGGCATTTTGGAAAATTTAATTAGGAATCACACTTCAGAGATTAATGCAAATGAACATCTTAAGCTGCATGATGAGTTGACATTTATGTCAGTCAGTCACACATATATTGATAGATAATAAATAACATTGTTTTTCTTCAGAAGTTGTGTATTTATGTACAGTCTTAATGACACACTTTTCCTCTATAATATCATGTAGATAACACCCCTAATTTCAATCGAATGTAATATTTATCCAACCATTTTGCTGCAAAAGTGTATTGTAAATGTCAGTCAGTCACATATGGAATTGCTCTAATATGATATACTTGCTCTCGAACAACAAAATAAGGAGATGATTTTTGAAAAGGGTATTTAAATAAATAAATTGGTGGATAGGTCCCCAAGCAAAAGATAATAAAAACATATGTATCATCAGAATATCACACATAAGTTTTGAAATTTATTGGGATAAAAATAATAAAATAAATAATGGAAGAAACCTAAGATGTTCAAATTCTGGATTATGGGTTTATGGGGAAAAAAATATATATAACTATATGTCTGTGGAAAGCAACGGGAAGCTACCACACCTATAATTCCTTAGTAAAGCTGCAAAGCATAGCACGAAAATGCTGTGATTGCTGTTAAAAACCAGCCCTTGGTCAGAATTACTATAGAATAGGAAAACATATATACAGTCACCTACACACACACACACACACATATACATATATATATATTTATATATATATATATATATATATATATATATGTATATATGTGTGTGTGTAGGTGACTGTATATATGTTTTCCTATTCTATATATATATATATATATATATATATATACACGCATCTTTGTACATTTTCCCCATATATTTTCGCCGAAGTGATGCAGTATATGGAGCTGAAATATTTACTGATTCAACATGAATTAAGGTGGAAATGTCTGGGGCTACTGATATGTACTTTTAAGACGATATTATAAAAAAAAGTAGTATAGATGAATTACCAAATATACAAATAAAAGACCCTACGGGAGGAGATAATAATGTAATTGATGAAAAAGTTAATTAACGTCAAGAATTAAGACGTGCTAAACAAATTGAGCAAAGAAGATTTTAGATTGGTGCTGCCAGAAAAGAGATATTGAAACAACCTAAACACTGAAGAATTGATATGCAGGAAGTCATAATAGGAACGGGATGGGAAAAGAAGAGCTGCTCAGACAGGAAGGATTGGGAACAGAAAAATAACACGATTTGTACCAATCTTAAAATAACAACACAAAGAAAATATAAATAAGCATAATTTTTTATTTGAAACTTAACGAGAAAAATAATCATTTTGCTTTAAAAATGATCATAGATGAAATTCATTTGCATGGTTTTCAAAATTCATGATAAACAAAAGATCTGTAGTTACTATCAATAGATGTGTTCTGCATGCAATAATAGAAATTATCAGAAAATTAAATAGTGTCGAGTGTGAAATGCGTGATTGTGGGCAAGCAGTGGAGAGAGCCAACCACACCTTCTGGCAGTATAAAAAGTAAAAATATAGAAAACAGCTTTTTACTAGTCGAGCCTTGATTCGTCTCAACAAGTTCCCTCCTTACTGTATTGAACATTCTACACCTAATGGAATCAAGTTGAACTCGTTTATTCATAGCCATGATAAAAACATGGAAGTTGTAGAAAGATACTTTTTTGACCACACAGACACGTGGAGGTGTACATATTCAGTTTACTTATTACGTAATTAATTTAAACTTTTTTTAGCCTTACAAGGTAACTATCAACCATTTCATGCCGAAACCTACCTTCAAATTTCTCCTAGAGAAGCGTTGTGACGTACTAAGTCCCTATCCAAAGATCTGCATTTTTAATTGCAAGGCACAGAATTCGAATCCAGAATCAAACAACGGCAACCTAGTGTACGGAGAAGATGGACTGCTTGCATGAATAAGAGCGATGAGTAGTAAGGCGGGACGTGGCAGGTAGTGAAGCTTATTCAATCTGCTATATTCAGCAGTTATATTACTTTCCTACAGCTAAAATGAGAGATTTGGCACTTGATTTGAATGCCTTTCAGTTAAAAATGCAGATACTTTTTTGGAAAAGCCTTTATACATCACAGCGTATCCCTGGAACTAACTTTAAGATAGTTTTCGGCATATAATGGTTAACAGTTAATTAATCAAATTGCTCTAAGGCTATACCCTCGTGGGACGTCCTTAAGGACCTACATAATCAAGGATAATTTAGTTGCGCATATTTCCTTGTAGATGTCAGAAAATGACATCGCCTTAAAGAGACGCCAAATAGGTGACTAAGGTCTTACTAGGATGGTTGCTTTTGCTCAGTCGCTCTAATTTAGAAATGAGGTTAATAAAAGCCCGAATATCTTTAGTCCCACGTCCACGGCTTAACCCCTAAATTGGCAAAACAATGACTTCTCCTGCCAGTTATTTAAATGTTTCGGAACGCAGTGAAAACAAAATAATGTGAAACTAGGTTATTATTGTGCATTTTTATGTAATTTGTCACAAATTTAAATAATTTATACTTCTTTGTTTTTCTATGGTCTTATAAAAATATTAAACAAATTAAATCAATGTATCTTATAGGATATATTGCCAACTTAAGGGTTAAAGTCCCTTCCGGGGGACTGTACTCTGGATTTTCCATTGTAAAACTCGACCGAGTTTGGAAACGGACCCTGAGCACTTGAGTCAAGTAACATAGCCCTTGGAACCACCTAGGTCCAAAGAACTTCAATAATAAGACGAAAAATAAGTTATTTACATTAAGATCAGTAACGAATGTAACCATAACAATAATTAGAAAAATAAAAACAATTACATCAATGTCATTATTCATTTCTATGGATATTAATTAATTAATTCTTTTAACGTTAACTTATACAGCAATTTTTATGTATATATACATTAGAATGACTATTTAACTCATGCCCCAAATGGGAGTCAATGACCAATCACGTTTCAATGATTTATGTTTTACAACCAATCATAGTCGTGTTTCACCAAATATTTATCAATATTAAATTTACCACATTAATGAAAGCTCCTCCTTTTTAATATACTGAACAGGTCTGACCATTATTTTGCAGTGACTGACTGTTAAGAAATACGGCTACCAGAGTGTATATAAGTATAGTGCATGGATGTCAACATATAGCGTTTGCAGGAGTTAATATAAAAACATTTGTAGCAATTGATTATACTACCAAAAAAAGAAACCGCTCTTTGCACTTTCTTAAATGTATTTTTTCCCAGGCAATAATCCAGAAAAATATAATTGTCATATTTACATCATACGACATCAGAAATGAATTAATATACAGTTTGATGTGTTTCATTTTTTATCCACTAGAGAGCTTTTTACAATATTCCGTTCCTATGGCAATAAATAGTATGATCTGGTTGCAGTGATAAACAAAAGAAGAAGATGTTGAATTGTACCAATCGTTTCTCATTTGTTTTCAAACATCGCCGTTATATTAAATATATAAATATTTTATAATAACTATAGTTAAATAATGATTTGTGAGTAAACAGCTTAATTTTATTCGTTAAATAGTCCTATCAAATGCCACTCTTGATTTCCAAATTCTCTAGATAAATTCACTCCTCACTTCGTGAGTCGTGAATTTATCGATAATTTGGAAATCACTCGTGGCATTACTTATGATAATTATTGTATTCCTCATGTTTAGGTATGAATGTGTGTGTGTGAATGTTGGATTTCGTCTTAATGTTGTGTTGTCTCGGAGGAGACATTGACATTGAGCTGGTCACTCATTCTGGGAGGCCCTCCGTGTCCTGGTGAGTGGAACAGAAAGCCACTTGGCCTTAATTCCACCAGGCTACATAAATAAATAAATAAATAAAATAAATAACAAGTGTACGTGTGTTCCATTGCTTAAAGTGCCTCTCGCGATATGTAAAGCACGGGTTGTGTGTGACACGTAAAAGTACCCATGAGGTGAGAGGTTAAACCACATTGCATCCATCCATAATAATTCTGCCCCAGGACAGGTTTCACTTCAATCATAAAATATTCATGCTATGCTTTGCAGCTTTACTATGGAATTGTAGGTGTGGTAGCTTCCCGATGGTT
Source organism: Diploptera punctata (assembly GCA_030220185.1). Lineage (NCBI taxonomy): Eukaryota > Metazoa > Arthropoda > Insecta > Blattodea > Blaberidae > Diploptera > Diploptera punctata. Next base: position 368,337 of record JASPKZ010006444.1, on the reverse strand, counting down.
TCCACACCGATGAATGATTATGATGATGATGATGATGATGATGTCCATATGATTTCGGGGTCCGTTTAGGCCTTAAAGGTTTTCTGGAATTTGTCTTACAGGTGATGAAAAACCCCGATAAAAACCTCACCCAGAAAAACCGCCCCAACCGGGGATCGAATCCGGGCCCGCTACGTGACAAGACAGCAGGCTACCTCGAGATCACAGCGGTAGACTAACTACATTAATGGAATTGAATAAATAAGAATGAAATAATGATCTAATTAATTGAATAATTTTATTTATTTGTGAACACCAGGTCGTGCCGATGGACTAATAGTTACCACGCTAAACTCTGTTTCCGGGATTCGCGGATCCAAACCCAGTCCGCGTAGATTGAATTATGAGCGTAAAATTTCTGACTGTTACTTCATTCGAGAATGTGTTGCCCAATGCCACCAGGATGTCTTTTATAACATTTGTCGATTTATCCCCTGACATTGGCGGAATTTTAGTCCTTTTCTTACGTTGGAGTACCTGGAAGGCGTAGTTACGTTACCCCGAGGGTATGATGGGTGATTAATGAAGCACCATAGAATTCTTAACTTAAATTCCAGACCATCGGCAACCATAAGAATAATTCTATTTGAAGAAAAAAATCCTATGGAATCGAACTCGGAACCTCGTGAACCTTAGTCTGAAACGCTGGCCATTAGCCCATGAAGCTTGGCAAGAAGGAAAATGTTTTTTGAAATAATCCTATGAGAGTGTATAATTATTAAAAAAGTATTTATTTGTATGTGATCTCCTATTAAACAAGTCAATACAAGAATAGCCTACATACATATAACCCATTTATGTGAGCCATACACCACCATTAAATGCTCAATAGAAAATTAGGCAGTGTATTAATTAAGAAAATGACTTACGATGGTTACTTCTTGAAGATCGACGTATAAAAATTGACACAAAGTGGCAACTAATACAATTCTATATTATTATTTAAGGAAAATTGCGTGATTTTGGTTAAGTTACTAAGATTTTTTACGATCCGTGTGGATACAATTTCGACTTAAATAACATGCTGTTAAGAGTTTTGTAGGTTCACATGTGAATAGTTTCCTACACAAAACGTTTTTTAAATATTTCTTTTATGTATGAAATATTAAAATATATTATGATGTCTGCCAATTTTCCTTCGCTCTAAGTCCCAACATGATCATCTGACGTTGACGATCTTCCCTCCTTCAAAATTCCATTCCATAACTCTAAAATTTCAGCTCATTCAGCACTTCTTATTTTCTCAAATAGTCCACTTAAATTAACCATCTAAATTTGTTCTTTGAGATAAAGTACTGAGGTCCTATCGTTCTGCCATATAAAAGATACAGGCAAAAAAGCAGGTAAGTTATTTTTTCTTGAAACCTAAAAAATGTACTTTTACTTGTAACTGTACAACATTCCTATATCTCTGCTGACAGCCAAAATTTGAAGCACAAAACTCCTCTATGTTGTATATAGATGACAGTGTTTTACATTGAGAATCTAATGACTTCTAAACTCCAATTCGACTAAAATTGACTTACCTGGTTCATTCCCTGTAGCCTTCGATATTTTGTTCCGTGAGACCCCCAAACAGATAGAACAATGTGTAAGTTAAAACATAAACATATTCTGATAAACGATAGGAATTATATGTTTTGTCTACAGATACAGAACTAATCGTAAAATTTTACATACTCGTTCTTGTAGTCTTTTCTTCAGAACTGATTACGTAAGTTTAATAGCAGCATGGATGTAAGGTGGCGCATTAATGAAATGAATTGCCTTCTATCTCCAGCAGAGTCCTTTCTCTAAAAAAATCACAATATGTTAACTTTTAATAAGGATATCTGGACAATATGTGTTAGAACGATTACAAACTATCAATTTTCTTCTCGATTATCTCCGATCACATCTCGTGCTGCCAATCTAAGTAAGATGAAGATTTCTATTAAGTGGAATATATCATGGTTTCAATGATTTTTTTTCATCTTACTTGACGTAAAAATCGGCCGCGGTAGACTAGTGGTTATGCTCCTTGCCTCTGGTCCGGAGGGTCGCGGGTTCAAACCCAACCAGGGTCGATGGATTTTTTTAGGATGGAAAAATCCAAGGTGTAGGTCCTCCGGGAGAGACTTTAAGCCGTGGGTCCTGAGTCTGAAGATTTTCAGGCTCGTAAAAGATCCTTACGGGGGCTCATAAACCATAACAGGTCAAAATTTTCAATTTTTTGTTTTTGGTCTCATTTGAAAGAGCATACTTTAAAGTACATATTTCTGAAATGTTGTGATGATGTCTTCTGTTTTTGTCGAGTTACATAATGTTAAATGCTAATGTGCGCTGGGTGACAGTTGCGATGTCGCGGCTCGCTTGACATTTTCAATCGTTGCCAAGAGCGGCACAATGTAAAGTATATAGAGTAAATAGGAGACGGTGATACGTCCAGTTTCAAAACCGTGTATGACTCTATGCCATATGGACCTGACATCACAATAAAAAAATGAATGTGTGGGTCATGTACAGAAAAGAATGGGGTACAGACTTAGGCAGCTGAAGAAGAAATTGACTGGAACTAAATTAGAAGATGGGAAAGGCATTGGTGGTGCTGGTCGACTAACTGATGCCATTATAGATAAAATACAAAGATATTATAGCAATGCCATTAGGGAAACTAAAGAGAACCTTGACAATATGAGGAAGGCAATATGGGCTATCTGGTGCCATGAACTTCAACAGATTCCAATCCCCAGCACTATATGTGCCCACTGGGTGTAGATATCGACAAGCCCAGGCAGAGGGTAGAGAAGCAGCATATAAACATCTACATCCAATGGCTGTTACGAATGCCATAAGACCTACCTTCAAAGACCTTTCAAAATCAGAACTTCCAAGAAGGTGCTTGAAGGGCCGTACTCAAAATTCAAACGAGTCCTATAATAATAAAGTGTGGATAATTTGCCCTAAAACAAGTAATGCTGGGAAAACAGCTGATGCTGCAGCTACATTCAATGATGGGGATACAAGCAGATTAAAAGTTTTAGAAGAGTTTGGAGTGAATGTAGGAAAATATGCCAAGGCTGCTTTTAGGAATCGTGATGTCCTGCGCATAAAATCTGCTGATAAACGCCTACGAGAATCCTCGAACGAGTCCAGGAGAACCAGAAGACGACTGAAACTTGAGGAACATGGCAGGAGAAGTGAAAAGGAGGGCACAACATATGCTGCAGGAGCTTTCTAGTACAGACTGTAAGTAGAAACATGTGTAAACTTTAACATCGTTTTCCCAAAAGTTAAAATTTTAAGAACATAAAACGCAATAACTCAAAACCTAATGGTTCAATTTGCATTCAATTTTGCACACACACTCATCTACTTAGTCTGTATCTGGCATACCAAAATAATTGCAATCTTTTGAATATTAAGGTTAGGTAATGGGGAATATATAGAGTAAAAATAATTTTAAAAAATGATTAATAAAAAAAACTTTGCTCTAAACCAATTTATCTGGGCACATTTTAATAGTTCACAAGCTTTATTAGGGTGTTTTATTTATTTAAAAAAAAAATTTATACTAGTCAGGGTATTAGTTTTTAAGTAATAATGTATGATATGATATATATGAGACTGAAATTATGCATAATTTATTTTCCTCCAATTACAAAAATTTTGCTTCAATAATAAGAATGTTAATTTCAAATGAAAGCCAATAGTGTATACTACCTGTGTGCAAATGTTCATAATTGCATGTTTCATAGTTGTTTATTTATTGTAAAGTAATGATGTGTGTGCATATGTACCTCGTGCTGGGTGTATGAGCCCCCTTAAGCCTGAATGAAAAGGCCTCTAAGAATCATTTACCGCATTTTCCCGTCCTAGTACTACCTTGGTTTCCTTAGATGTCAGTATGGGGCGGAACACTGACCACGGACCACTAAAATGACATCTATACGAAAACAAGTGTAACTAAATTAGTATGGTTCAAATTCTTCCCTGTAGGGAACAGCGCCGAAATATCTGTTAAGGGAAACATGGGCTTCCAAGAAGACGTAACGTAATTGGAATCTTAATCTAGTGCAAGTGTTTCATAGTAAAGCTATATTTTATATACCTGCCAGAATACCAGATAACATAGCCGGAATTGAGAAAGCGTCGCCAGAGAAACCTGCTTTATGTTCCGTAATGTTGATTCCGTTATTTACATCTCCAATTCTAATTAATTTATATTTCTCTAATTTCTGTACACTCTCTCACACACACGCACGCACGCACATGTATTCTTCGAGAAGCTATTTACATTCTAAAAATATTATTTTATTTAAATTACCGTATTCAGATATCTGGATTAAATAAAAAATAATTTGTTTTTTAACTTAATTTATTAACCAATTACTTTTACAACAGTTGTTTGTGTAATATTGTCAATATTGTATTTATTTTAATGTCATATTAGAAACGCACAGTTTTTCATTTAATACATTTAAAACAAATGTACTATTAGACGATTATTTCATACTACCGTTTTTATATTAATAATACAAAAAGTTTAATTTTTAATCTAATTATGGACAACAATGATTACTCTAAATTTCTAAATTTTAATTTTCACAGGAAAAGTTCGCAGAACCAACTGCATTAGAGGTTAAAATGGCGATTGAAATATTGAAGATGTATAAAACATCAGGTTCAGATGAGATCTCAGCAGAACTGATAAAATCAAGGGGAGAAAAATTGATGGACAAGATACGCTGGTTGCTAGGTATGATTAGAGAAAAGGAAGCTCTTCCAGATGAATGGAAAGAATCAATTATCGTGCCAATTTATAAGAAAGGGGATAAAACTGATTGCAACAACTACAGAGGCATTTCTTTACTTTCAACTTCGTACAAAATTCTAACAAATATATTAGTAACTTACTCCCTATATTGATGACATTCTAGGAGATCATCAATGTGCATTTAGAAGAAACAGGTCTACAACAGATCAGATTTTTAGTATAAGACAGATTTTAGAAAATAAATGGGAATATAATGGTACTGTACATCAACTATACGTAGACTTCAAATAAGCATATGATTCAATTAAGAGGGAGAAGCTATATAGTATCCTGCTGGAGTTTGGAATTCCTAAAAAGTTAGTTAGACTTATACGAATGTGTCTAAATGACACAAAGAGTAGGATGCGTGTAGGCAAACAGTTTTCGGACACTTTTGAAATCCAGAATGGGTTGAAGCAAGGAGATGCACTATCTCCTCTACTATTTAATTTTGTACTAGAGCATGCCATTAAAATCATTAGAGAATGAGGATAGCTTACAACTGAATGGTATTAATAAGCTGTTAGTTTATGCTGATGATGTAGTACTATTGGCCGATAGCCAGTAAATACTAAAGTACAACACGCACACACTATTGAGTAACACTAAGAAATTAGGATTCAAAGTAAATATCAATAAAATTTAATATATGGTCACACGTAGAAATACATTATATAATGGAAATGGACAGCTAATGACAAATAAGGGAAGTTTTGATTAAGTGGCTCAATTCAATTAGTTAGGAACAATAATCACAAATAGGAATGAGATGCACAAAGAAATTAAACAAGGGCTCAATTCTGGGAAAGCGTGCTATTATGCATTGCAGATACTCTTGATGTCCCAACACCTTTCAAAAAAAGTTAAACTGAAAATATATTATAAAACTATTATTCTACCAGTTATATTATATGGGTGCGAAACATGGACTCTAACTTTAAGGGAGGAAAGGAGATTACAAGTATTTGAGAATAAAGTACTTAGGAAATTTTTTGGACCAAAGAGAGATGAACAGACAGGTGAATGGAGAAGATGGTCTTTATAGGAAGCCAGATATAATAAGAACAGTAAGTCTCGTAGACTGCGATGAGCAGGACATGTTCCACGTATGGGGAATGAAAGACTTCTTCTAGGAAAGGCAGACGGAAAACGCTCAGTTGGTAGACTAAGAATGAGGTGGGAGAATAACATTAACTATGATTTGAGGTAAGTAGATTATACAGGGAATGATTGGAAAGCATTAGCTCAGGAAAGGGATGTATGGAGAGCTTATGTCCGCGCGGTCATGAACCTACAGGTTCGATAGTGTCAGTGAGTAAGTAAGTAAGTAAGTAAAGTTCTCCAATAATTTTTATGTTTACAATTTTATTCTACTTTATTTTATCCACATTTGCTTTGTGAAGTAACACATGTTCCCTACCATTAGTAATCAAAACGATGGTAATGTTCGAGACAAGGTACTTAGTAACCCACTGGCACTATCAAATCATTTTGTTCATGGCCGCGCGGACATAAGCTCTCCATACATCCCTATCCTGAGCTAATACTTTCCAATCATTCCCTGTGTAATATACTTCCCTCAAATCATAGTTAATGTTATTCTCCCACCTCATTCTTGGTCTACCAACTGGGCGTTTTCCCTATGGTTTTCCTACGAGAAGCTTCCATGCACGTCTTTCATTCCCCATACGTACCACATGACCTGCCCAACGCAGTCTACGAGACTTAACTGTTCTTATTATACCAGGCTTCCATAAAGACCATGTAATTCACTATTAAGCATTCTTCCCCATTCACCTATCTGTTGATCTCTCTTTGGCCCAAACATTTTCCTAAGTACGTTATTCTCAAATACTCGTAATATAATTTCCTTCCTTAAATAAAGAGTCCATGTTTCGCATCCATAGAACATAACTGGTAGAATACTGGTTTTATATATTTTCAGTTTAACATTTTTTAAAGGAGTTGGAACTTCATAAGTCTCTGTAATGCAAAATAGCACACATTTCCAGAATTGAACCTATGTTTTATTTTTTGTGCATCTCATTCTTATTTATGATTATTGTTCCTAGGTATTTGAATTCAGCCACTTCCTGAAAATTTCCCTCATTTGTCGTTAGCTGTCCATTTACATTATATAATGTATTTCTACGTGTGACCATATATTTAGTTTTATTGATATTTACCTCCAGTCCTAATTTCTTAGTGAAAAACTGGGTACTACGTAAAATAATGTAAAGTTACAACCTTCAAATTAACATACCAAAGTAAACTTGAATTCAAAATAATTAACAAACTAATTAACTAATTCGGCGGCACTATCGATCTCGGAAGTTCATTTAAGGGCCAATACAAGTTCTTCATGCATCCCAATCCAGAGCGAATATTTTCCAAACAAATTCCTGTATAACTAGCCTATCTTAAATCATGGCAAATTTTAAATGCTTAATGCGAACAGGTATCTACCGTACGGAAACAGTGCGTTCCTATTCAAAACCTTATCTACTCAGTCCCATATAATATAGTAGTTAACTATAAGCGCTAATGGAAACATCCTAACACCTGTATATGCCTAACATTCGGTTGTCAAATTGGAGACTATTAAGAAAAAAAACTGCGACACGCGACAAGTTCTAAAAAGCCTCAAATACAAAAGTGTGGATCATAAAGATCGGTGATAATCTCAAAAAACAGATGATAATCCACCTCCGATGGTATCTTTATACTGTGGTCATGAATTGGCTTGTTTAAGTGACCCTTAAAAAGGTATACCAACGGTACATTGCTGTGGAAGGATCACCCATGGCGGACAGGTCAAAAGCTATATACCGTGCACAAAAAATACCTTAGTCGGAAGAGTAATCACTCTTTCACGATAAGAAAACGAGCCGTCAAGAAATGCGGACATGGATTGCACTCAGGTAGAACTTTTCGGAGATAAAATATTCCCCCATTAAGATCTCCGAGCCGAGACTACTTGAGGGAATCCATTGCAAAAGGCAGGATATTTATCACGAATGGGGAATGATAGAGTGCATGAAAATTGCTTGTAGGAAAACCAGACGGAAATAGTCCAATAGTTAGGCCAAGAATGAAATGTGAGAATAACGATAACGATTATTTCGGGCAGGTAAGTAATACAGATGATTAAAAAAAGCTCAGGATATGGATGTATGGAGAATTTGTGTAGCGCGGGCGTGGACCTAGTGGTTCGATAGTGCCAATTAGACGACAATCTGCTATTCTAGGAGTGTCATGTCAAACTATAACATATGGAGTCACTAAATATCGTAGCTATCCAAATTGCTCACTATGCTGGGTGACTTAACATTCTCTGAACATTTTTCATCCCTCATGAGGATAAGCAATGTGCAAGTCTGACATGATAAGTACTAACTAGAGTTACATACCATGAAACATGCGGTAAATTTCTTTGTTAACGGAAGAGAAAATTTAGCGTCATGACTTGCAGATAAAATTTTTAACTCGTAGATGATAATTTCTCTCAAAAAATAATCTTCGCTCGCTCGAATTTCAGCTGACATTATGACTGACTTCAATCCGTCAATTGGATCATACTAACTGATATCTGGGTCTTTTAACCCAATGATAGTAACTCTATCACAGCCAGGAGCCCTTTCCTCTAACGTCAATGCAACCTGAAAACATCAAAATAAATCATTAGAACATTACTGTATATAACATTTATTTGTAAATAAAATTTATCTTATTCTTATTTGTATTTAACTATGCTCCAGCCCTGTGATCTAGAGATTCTTTCAGGTTTTCCACGCCTGTTGGATACATTTTAGTAAACTTTAAGACCAGTATAGTATTCCAACATCATCTGGCCATCTTAATTACCTATATCATATTCGTCTTGTTCAGACCAAGCGATTAGATTTATTTTATTTTCATTCCTTGTCATCTCTATATTGTGTAGCCTATGCCTATTACGTATTGCCAGCCCGCTTCTGCCTCGGTGAACAAAAAAAAATTATCTGCTAGTACATGTTAAAATACTCCTTCTGAGCCAGAAATTATACATACTTATTTTTTATAATGATGAATAATAATAATCCAACCATATTAATTCTGAATGAGGGCAGGTCTTTCACTGCAATCATAGAATTTTCTTGCTATTCATTGCAGCTTTACTAGGGAATTACAAGTGTGGTAACTTACCGTTGCTTTCCACCCTGGTGAATGATGATGATGATGATGATGATAATAATGATAAGGATGATGATGATGATGATTGTGATGGCTGGATGTTTTTCGGGGACTGTTGGGACCTAAACCTCCTGACATTTGTCTTATAGGTGAGGAAAAACCGAGAAAAAACCTCACACAGGAGTCTGTCACAACCGAGAATCGAACTCGGGTCTGCTGCGTGACAAGGAAGCGTGCTACGTCGAGACCACAGCGGTGGACTGTAATAATAATAATACCTAGTAAGTTTGGTCTGTATAAGATAAATGTAATAAAATGAAGTTACTTTTACTAACATTTGAGGTTACAGAAGCACGTGGCTTTGTAATGCCCACAGACTCCAAATGTAATAATGAATATTTACACAATTATTGTGTAATACTGGTACAACATAATAAATACAGAACATTCTCAACTTTATTAGCATATATTCATAGCAATCTACACGAAAAATCAAGTTCCTATTGTCAATACTTACGACAGAATCATAATTCAAGCACGATGAGGTAAACCACAGCTTAATCATAATTCACATCAGCCCCGAAATGAGCATACGTATCCTACAGACGTTCTTTTGTTAATTAATTCAGAAGTACCAAACTGTTGAGAAAAATACTAGGGAACTACCTATGAAGCCATATGTACTCAATGGCCAATACACATGCACTAGAGAATCATTAATAATTATGATAGCATATGTTATCACTGGGCTGGAAAATTGTAGATAATTCGTAATTTCAATATCTGGATATGTTTATCCTGGTGAAGTGGAAAAGAAGACCTTACGATCTTAACTCCATCAGATAAAATGAACCATTATTATTGTTATGCATGTAGTAGTAATAGGACTTTATTGGACTACAATGTTATTTACAAATATGGGTCGCACGGGCAGTGAGACGCACGTGCTGTTCACAGTCAGTAATTTGTTATGAATGTATGAGTGAATGGTGTGGCTTATTAGCTAATTCCGAATTATGTAACTATTCAGGTTGATCTCTTGAAAATATTTTATCGATCCTTCTTGTGAGGTATTGAAAATGCCCACGCTAATATACATATTGTAACCTGGTTCAGCATTAGACAAGACCTTAGGCCGCCTTAAATCTGCCAGGAAAATAAAGCTATTATTATTATTATTATTATTATTATTATTATTATTATTATTATTATTATTATTACTATTATTATTATTATTATTATTATTATTATTATTATTATTATTATTATTATGTTTATAAACTGCAAAGAATGCGATTAGGCAACATATGCATAAAGAAAATCCAATTATCCATCTAGTAAAATAGAGACATGTCCAATGATATGGACATGTAAAACCAAGGATGATGTAATGTTACCAAGCAGAGTTTTAGATTGGATTCCAGCGAGAAGAGGAGACAGAGGAAGACCATAATCATTGGATACAGTAGATAAAGCAAGCGACCAATGAATAAAGGATTGAAGACAGGAAATGGGAAGATAGAGAGATTTGGAGAAAAATAATATAGGCTAAGTATAGAACATTGGTCACACGAATATGTGATAATAAATTGGAAAAGCGTTCTTGATTTATTATTATCATTACTTACTTACTCACTGCCACTATCGAACCCGTAGGTTCATGGCCGCACGGACATAAGCTCTCCATACATCCCTATCCTGAGCTAATGCTTTCCAATCATTCCCTGTATAATCTACTTCCCTCAAATCATAGTTAATGTGGTTCTCCCACCTCATTCTTGGTCTACCAACTGGGCGTTTTCCTTCTGGCTTTCCTACAAGAAGTTTCCATGCACGTCTTTCATTCCCCATACGCGCAACATGTCCTGCCCATCGCAGTCTACGGGACTTAACTGTTCTCATTATATCTGGCTTCCTATAAAGACCATGTAGTTCATTGTTATGTAGTCTTCTCCATTCACCTGTCTGTTATTATTATCATTATTATTATTATTATTATTATTATTATTATTATTATTATTATTATTATGTTTATAAACTGCAAAGAATGCGATTAGGCAACATATGCATAAAGAAATTCCAATTATCCATCTAGTAAAATAGAGACATGTCCAATGATATGGACATGTAAAACCAAGGATGATGAAATGTTACTAAGCAGAGTTTTAGATTGGATTCCAGCGAGAAGAGGAGACAGAGGAAGACCATAATCATTGGAGTCAGTAGATAAAGCAAGCGACCAATGAAAAAAGGATTGAAGACAGGAAATGGGAAGATAGAGAGATTTGGAGAAAAATAATATAGGCTAAGTATAGAACATTGGTCACACGAAAATTGAATTGGAAAAGCGTTCTTGGTTTATTATTATTATTATTATTATTATTATTATTATTATTATTATTATTATTATTATTATTATTATTATTATATCACCTTCAGAATCATCGTCATTATCTGTTAATGCTTTAACGGTCAAAATTTTATTTATTTATTTTTGGATTCTTAGAATAGAATAGAGTCTTACTCTACATACAGCAATCAATTAAAAAGTAGGAGTAAATATGGATACGTTAATCAGCGAAATCAGTTCATTGAGTAGAAGTTCGCTCAAAACCAAGTTTAAAATACTCTAACGGCCGCAATGTTCGATTTTTCGCAAAAAAATATGACATTTAAATAAAACGAGAAAGACATTCTCCAAATATCACTGAAATCCGACCATTACAAGTAGGAGTTTACATATCTCTCTAGACGACGTTTTTCTCGCTACGTACTGGTAATTCGATACATACGATTCATAAGAAAATAAATATACATCATCATCATCCACGAATTAAGCCTGTTGGCTCGTTTCGGTTTCACGAAAGCTAGAATTGTTAAAATTCTTCAGACCATCTTCTGTTGGGCGTCCAACATTTCTCCTTCTGTGCGGTTTATAACTTAGCAATATATATATATATATATATATATATATATATATATATATATATATATCCGTAAATCAATATCTGATCATATATTCGACTTGCAGATAAATTCGCTTAGTTTACGCACTTCCTGCTTGATGGGCTTTTTTAAGTTTCATATTATAAAGGAGGAGGTCCTGGTTTTGGGCTGATCACTCATTCGGAGAAGTCCTATATATCCATTAAATGTCAAGAAACAAGTATGTGATCCGGAGTTATACCTTGTTCCAACAGGACGTATTAATTTTTAATACCTACCTGGAGTTGGGGCAGGTAAAAGAATGTACATAGGAGAAATTAAATTGTGTAAAATAAATAAGTCACTAAATAAATATTTAGATATCAAAGTCCTAGTCCGTCGCTATGTCATAGTCGATAGCGTTCCTACCTTCCATTCCGGCGACCTGTATTCGATTCCCGGCGTGCTAAGCTATTTTTAAAATATCAACCATGGGACTGGGTGTGTGTCGTGTCGTAATTGTTCCTATTGGGTTTAATTCCCCTGAAAAAAAATCAAAGTCGTATTAGGACTTTCCTCAATGATATAGAGTGTACGTAATATTCATTAACTCTCTCTATCCTTTATTCATTATCTAATGCATCTATATCTTGTAATCCTTCTAATTCTATATCCAATATCATTCCCTCCATCTAGTTTCCATTAGGTTTTTTTTCCGGTTCCTTTCTTCTGGTGCCCACCGCATTATTATATTTTTAATCTTCCATCCTTATTTCTTATATCGCCGTTTACATTGTAATTTACTTTAATTTGAAGGCTACAGAAGAAACCTCTAGTAAGGCACGTTTACATGAAACCTACAAAACGAACTTCTAATTGTACAAAGTACCTACTTTTTTACCTGTAGGCCAAACTTAGATAGCAAACAAAAGTATGAGTAAATTGTTTTTCCTGTAGCATACTTTTAGGAGGGTTAATTTCCATTGAGAATCTAATGTCACCTCTGACTCCATTTCGATAAAAAAGTAACTAACCTGATTATTTCCCTGCACCTACTTATATTACATATTTTAAAACATCTATTACATATATTTGTGTATTCGTAATCCAACTTATTTTTGTATTAATAATCTTCTACCTTTTTCACCTTCTAGTTCTCTAACACTTCATTTACTGGTTACGAATGCTCTTTATTGTATTCCAGATACTGTCGATGTTTCCGCCTCACCACATACTCCACGTATCATTTTCTTTATTTCAACCACGCTCGTAGTAGATCTATTCCACATAATTAATTTAACAACCCAATGGCATATCCGTCTTTAATGATCAATCTTGCTCTAATATTGAACCCAAATATTCATATTCATAATACAACGAAGGTTAATTGAATGATAAATAATTTATTGTGTTATTATTCTCTCATATTAACATGACAAATGTGATACATGGGGTATCCCGCCCTTCATATGGACATATGTTAGGAAATGACGTTTAACTCTAGATCATAAACATACCTTTTTGGCCATACAAGAACATGGAGTTAATATTTCTCTTAGCAGATAAGCAGAACATTTTGTGCTTCAAAACTACATTTCACAGTAAAGTATATATCTTTGGCGAATCGAGAGTTTTATAAAAAATACATTTTTGATTCAGAATCCAAATATTTAAGGAAGCATATTTTGCTATATAATTTACCAAATTGAATCCACATTCAATATACTAAATGTTTGCATATATATATATATACAGCGTGTGAAAATATGCTTGTACAGTAAAAGCTCCTTATTCGCGGTTCCCTTATTCGCGTTTTCATTATTTGCGGGTTAAACAATTGCGATACAGTTCCTGTATTCGCGGCTAAAAATGTAGTTACTTTTCGGATCCAGTCGGTATATTAGAAGGATTAGGATGCTTTATTAACACATCGGCAATTTTGTTTACTGCAGGCACGTGCCAAGGCGGCGTTTACAATGTGATTCAGACCAAATGTACAAATTAATAGCAAGGTAAAACAAACCATATTGTCACTAAGCCTAAAGTTCGTTGTTGAAAACCATCGCCGCAGTATTTCACGAGCCGCTATGTTGGTTGATAAATGCCGCCCTCGCCACGATCGGTATTTTATTGTTTCAATTGTCATTTGTTGGAACAATTTTGATTAAATAACGCTATCTCTTCTGCTTTGTTGCCAATTTATAATGTCGAGTAAAAGGAAAGAGAATTAGTTCCGAAGCCGAAAAAAGTAGTGTTGCAGATTAAAGTAAAAATATAAATTGTTGACGGTTTGTACGGGTTGGTGAATCGTTTGCGTCTATATCACGCTGTTTCGATGTTACGGAATAAAGCAATCTGAAGACAAAATAAGGAATTCTATCGGAGAATTACAGCTGAATAACAATCTAAATTTAAAGACCTATTAAAAGCCGCCAAACTGGAAAAAATTACTACGTTCTTTAAGTCCTTGCCTAAGCTTGACAGTAATAATTAATATAAATTGTCAAAATCTCTTACTAATTGATTTTATTTTGATAATTTTTATTTTATTTTGTAACCTTGAACATATTCCCTATATACCCATACACATTACTATTCCATATTCGCGGTTTCTGTATTCGCGACATATTTGCGGAACATATCCCCCGCGAATATGGAGCTTTTACTGTATTTCATTTCCGATATACTTTGTGTATTGTTAGTAAAAATATAAACAATATGAAAGTAATTACATCGATTGATGTATGTACCAAAGTGCTAACATTAACTTAAAATATATTTATATAATTTATTCCATTTTCGCTAAATTAAACAATAATGCCTGCTTACATTTTATAATAATTTGGAATAATAGATGAGGCAGTAATGTTCAGGAGGGTTGAAGCAGCTGAATACAAGCCATGGAACATATGCAAGTGAGTTGAGTTCAAACTCCCTGTGATACGTCTCCTCACTACTAGTACACTGTCACTACCTGACATCATCTGCCCCCTATTAACTAAATAGACGTAGCCTACTTAACGAACTCAACTCGGACCACAGCCCAGTTTTCTTGGATATAATACTACATCCACTTCAGGAATAGTAATCAATAACACAATCCATCAACAACTCTGTCACTCCAAACATCATAATAGAGACCTTCACAAGACCTAGACATAGCAAATCTGACATTTCAAAATATTCGTTATCAGACCTTTGCCGACTTAACCATTACAGAAATGACTACAAGAAAAACAAATCATGACTCCCTTTACTAAACGTACTTACTACAGGCAAAAAAAAGCAAATCATAGAACTATGACAAAACACAGACTAACAACTAGATAAACAACGCATAAAATATCTGACTAGACGAAAGAACACAAATCATAAACTTTAAAAATAACAATCTGGAAGATGAGATGAATATTACAGTAGGCACAAACTCCATCTGGAAGGATAGTTAAAACTTCAAACTCACAAAATACGTAATCATCCTATCCATTGAAGAAATTGATTGGTTTACGTCCACTCTGACAAAGTAATTAACTTCGCTGACGCACTGGAAGACTAATCGAGAATAAATTACATGAGCCCTGACCGTTTTCACATTAGCACAAGCAGCCAAGTAAAATAATTATTTAAAAAATCCACCGACCTACATTATACCCTTAAGTACCCCGAATAAAATCAAGAAAACCATAAAGATGCTAGTAAACGGCAAAGCACTTAGGACATGACTGACTGAATACTCTCTCACTTAAACAACTACAACGAAAACAACTAGTCCACTTGACAAAACTATGTAACACTGTACTGTCTCCGTCACGTTTTTTAAACTGCAAACAAATCCAATTACTTACCATCCCTAAACCTGGAAAAGCCCGCTTTCCCCACAGAACCACAGACCTATTAACCTCTTTGACCACGCAGGCAAAGTGTTAGAAAAACTAATTTTACAAATAATCAAATCTCACATATCTACTATAATATCAGAGCAGAATTTTCCTTCAGACCAGAACACTCGACAACACTCCAACTAATAAA
The DNA here is from genome assembly GCA_030220185.1 of Diploptera punctata. Taxonomy (NCBI): domain Eukaryota; kingdom Metazoa; phylum Arthropoda; class Insecta; order Blattodea; family Blaberidae; genus Diploptera; species Diploptera punctata. The sequence goes on along the minus strand of JASPKZ010006444.1, from coordinate 352,376 downwards.
ACTATGCGACGATTTCACGAACGGATTCCTACGCTGACAACGCGCCAGTCTTCTTTGCCATTGAAAAAGCCTTAGACTCAGTCTGGCACCAAGAACTATTACACACAAAAAGTGACATCCCAGACACCCAAGACTCACCTGATATACTCTAATCTGAACATACACCTTCAGTGTCACTTAAAAAGGGCGCAAGTACACACAGCATCATATCAAAGCAGACGTTCCCCACGCCTCCGTATTAGCACCAACACTATATAACATACACACGTCAGACATTCCAATCTTAGTGCTGGCGACACTAGTTTAATGTATAGAAAAACACATAAAAACAACTACAGGTAAACTGCAAACTCACATCAACAAACTCAGCACCAGATTCTCCAAATGGTGGATCAGAATAAATAGTGAGAAAACACAAGTTATACGTAACATTCACACGCAGAAAACCTCATCCTACATCAATAACACACCTAGAACGCAAGGACACTATTAAATAATTAGACGTTACGTTAAACAGTAAAGTCACACTCAAACAACACACAATTCTACTCAAGTGTGTATTCTACAATTCTACTCCATAGAGTGGTTCAATTTACTCACTGTTCATATCATACTCCCTCAGAATTAAATATAAGATTATTCTATATGAAACACTATTCAGAACACTAATGGCATACGCTAGTCCAGCCTGGAAACATGCTGTCACCTCAAGCCCCTACAGGTGGTCCAAAACAAAGCACTCCGAATTATACTAAAAACAGACAGACGCAAGTTGCCTCACTCCATGACATAGTAGACATACATTACTTACATCAGATATATTGCACCTAAAATTGCCGAAACTTATGAAACACATGACATTAGACATATACAATCCATAGGCAACACATTACACTTAAATACAAAACACAATACTACACTACATTTTAAAGACAAGCACCATAACCACATTCAAGGCGGGAAAACTTAAGTTTAAATCTCGAAACTTCCACAACCAATTTCTTAGTCATCATTACGTACACGAAGTGAGGACACTCACCTAGTGAAACTCAGACACCCCCACATTGAGTTAAAAACCACAGGACATGAGTCAAGACGCTAACAGGATATAGGTATGAGAAACAAAGAAAAAGTATATTGTTTATCTCAGTATTATTACAGTTATTGGGCAGACTTTAGTGTCGGTTTGAGTGCATTAACTTACAATGTCATCCAAAATTAAAACATATCATGGTATAATAATAATAATAATAATAATAATAATAATAATAACAATAATAATAATAATCATAATAATAATATTAGTAGTAGTAGTTTTATTTTACCTGGACAGTTAAGATACGGTATTAGTTTATGGAAAATCCGTCGGAATGCAAGTGCGGCAAAAATGATGTAACGGCAAATGTTTCCGCACTGAAGATAACTGAATAGGTGAACTCTTTCTATCAATTTCTCAAGGTTTATAGAAAATAGAGAGTCTCCTACCCCGTTTCGACAATCCGTAGACCGCAACGACTAGCAGAACTCTAGCTATTGAAGATGTCATATTGAACATTGTAAGAGGAAATAGAGTTCTCGTCGTTAGTACGAGACGCATTGCTCGAGAAGTTTGGATTGTACATAGAACATTACGAGAGTAGTTATTGAACCAGTAACACATGCAAGTGTACAATGTCTCACACCTCGTGGCCAGGTTTTAAGAGCAGTCTTTTGCGACTGGTTTCTCATTGAGTGCCAAAATAACGAATATTTCATATCACATATTCTCGAAATTTATGAAGCTTCTTTCGCTCGTGATGTAGTGTTTAATTTTCATAATTTTCTCATACATAGGAAGTGTAATTGCGGAACATAACAGTGACATTGATTGAAAATTACAAAAATATAATAACATGAATGGGGTTATAAGAAGACATTTTAGTAAACAGATGAGGACAGATACAAAACTAAGATTACATAACATCACAACAAAAGCTGCTCTAAAATACGGAAGTGAAATTGGGATTTTAAATAAAATAAATTATTATAAATTCAGAGTAAGCCAAATGTGTTTCTTACGTTCACTGTTAGGAATTATTAGATTGGATCACCAAAGAAACACTATTATCAGGAAAAAAAGCTTGACGTACCATACCAAGTTTAGGTAAAGATACCAACAAGAATGGAAAAATCATCTCTGAAGAATGGAAAGAAACAGACTTCCAAAATTGGCATTCCAATATACTCCAACTGGCATAGGGAGCATGGAAGACCAAAACATCGGTGGAAAGATCAATGCCATCTTCGTAAGGTTTACCGTCACAGCTCACATGGCCTAAAACTGATTTGTTCATGATGATGACGAATTTAGTCATATGAGCGGGCGAAAATTCACATGCAATTACAAAAAAAAATCTAAATTAATTGAGAATTAATGTTAGGACTAAAATTGTAAGATATTTTTAATTGGACCCTATATTCTACTGTTAATTTTGATGGCTACCAAATACAAAAGTGTCTACAGACAAAACTACCAGAAATAAAAAAAAGTTGTGGTTACATGTGGGACTTCGTATGTGGTTAATGTATAACGGGGTTAACTCATTTAACTTTATTGTACGAAGATTTCTAGACTCTCCATTTCCTGCACGATGAATAGGTCGATATGTACCCATAAGATGGACAGCTAGATCTCCAAATCTTAACCTTTTTTGTTCATTTTCTTGGGGCCGTATGATGGACTTAGTTGACAGTGAGAGTGTGATCGACAGTGACGTTGTTCTTCGACAACACATTTTTGCAGCTCCTAACGCAATTTTTTAACGTGATGTGATGCTTGCGTTAAGAAATACGGTTAATACATGGAAAATCTGATACAAATAGGATTAAGTTTTACATGCAAGGCAAAACAATTATATTAAGAAAATTCAATTTGAAAAAGAAATGGTTAATGTTCAAGATGTCAGTTTTCTTTATGTTGTGGCGTAAAATGTGACACATTACAAACTTTATGTTCGTTTAAAAACTATACTATTTTACGCAAACAGGAAAGATTTTGCATGAAAAAAAACAAGCTTCTGTGTTTTATTTTATACGGTAAACCATTCCAGTTTTAATATATATAAATAAAAAAATGTAGTAATGTTAATTGAAAAGTAAAAATAAAAGTTGACCACTTTTTTTTACTGAAACTGAAAAAAAAAATGTATTTGCTGCGCGTATTACGTAAACAACAGTTAACCTCGTCCGGCCTTGCATTGAAACAGTGTATTTGATTAGTACACGTCTGTCTCATTTCAGCTGTAGAAGTAAACACACTCCTCTCCCCCAACATCCAGCAGTGTTGCCAAATGATCAATATTATAAAGGTAGTATAGAAGACGGGGTTTCTGACTCACCCCCACTTTTTAATTTCCGATACATATACACCAAAATCATACGAAATTTAAAAAAAATTAGGTCGAAAATCAGATAATTTTGATGACAGGTTTTCTTTAAAAAAATAGAAAAAAGTCACCAAATAAGCAAACACTACATACATAAGTAAAGAAAAATTAGTTTTTAAGTTGATTTTATATATAAAATATATTCTATATTTTGGTCAATATATCTTTAAATATCAATTTTATCAGGAAATAATTATTAAATGTATATGTATTTTAGAATTATTGATTAAGAAATCAAGTATAAAAGTACTAATTTTAAATGTATATACATTATGAAATTATTGACTAAGAAATCAAGTATAAAAATAAGAAAATAATTATTAAATTTATATGTATTTTAGAATTATTGATTAAGAAATCAAGTATATCATTTGTGTTTAAAGCGGGCGTCTGCCAGACGCCCCCTTTGAAATAGAAAATATTTATTAAATTTGTATACATTATGAAATTATTTATTTAATAATTAAGTATACAACTAGTAATTTTATGAGTTAATATTTAGATTTAAAAAAATGAATTTTTATAAGATTATACAAAACTCAAAAAAATAATAAAGAATAATATAATTGATATAAAAAATAATAAATTACTTCTTAATAACAAAGTAGTTTATATCATACTAGATGAAGATAATAATCCTTGGTTTAAAGGAAATAATATTGGAATATGAAAGACCCACAGATGCAATAAAAAGATATGTAGATAAGGAAGATATTTTAAGATGCTCATCATTTTCAAGTAGCGTCAAAACGACGCTACCTGAAAATCAATCAAAAACTGTACTTATTAATTAATTTATTATGTGTTGTCTACTACAAAGGAGATATTAATCACACTCCATTTACAATAATTTTATACCTCAAAATCATATGAAAATAAAATAAAAAATAAGAAAATTTAAATCTCAAAAATGTAAAAATAAAAAGAAGATTAAAAAATAAAGAAGATATAAAAATAAAAAAAGAAGATTTAAAAATAATAAAAATTATTCAAGATAAAAATACAATTCATGTAAATCTTTTTAATTTTTTTTAATAGCTATTCTTTTTATTTTTTTATTTGTTTCTTCTCTGTTTATAATTTTCATTGAACGTTGTAAATATTTATTAATTACATGCTCAATTTCTGTAAAATTTTCTTCATACGTGTTCAATAAGTCTACAAGTTCATCACTTATTTTTAGCAAAGTATAAACTTTATCATGTTGTTCCATTAATATTCTAGCATCAACTAAGGATTCATCATCCAAGGATTCCATTTATTAATAAACATTTTTATAAACACTCTAATTTTATATCATAGCAAGGATTCTTATCTCCAACCAATCCATCATATACTAATACGTATTCACTTTTATTGATTTTTTTAATCTTTATCTGATAATTTTTCATATCTTTTAGGAAGATAGAATTCTCTTTCTTCATCTTCGATTTTCAATGTTCCTATAATTGTAGCTCCATATTTTGTTTCAATTTTTTTCAACGATATCAGTTCATATTTTCCATGTTCTATATCACTAAATTGATATGTCTTTGAGAACGATTCGATTCTGTTGAATACTTCCATTTATTAGAAAACATTTTTAATATCATAAATGTATACACCATTATTAATAGTTTCTATATTCTTGTAAAATTCAGTCTATTGATTAAAACCGTAAGCTCCAGTATTTATTCCATCGTCTAAAATATACCTTTTATCATCATGTGGACTTAGAGCTATTTTATTTATTTTAATAGTTGAAATGTCATGCTTACTTGATCTAATGAGATTATTAACTCTATATTATTTTTCTCCATTAAAAAACAATTATAATAATCTTCAAAGTTAATGGTTTTGTCAACAACACATTTTTTTCTACCTTTTGATTTTTTAATTTCTTTTTCTTCAAGTTTTATAGCATACATTTTACTTCTTCCATCCATAGTAATTCTGCCGGAAGGCAGGTCCTTCACTGCAATCATAGCATTTTCATACTATGCTTGCAGCTTTACTTGGGAATTATAGGTGTGGTAGCTTCGCGTTGTTTTCCACACCGGTGAAAGATAATGCTGATAATGATGATAATGATAAGGATGATGATGATGATGATGATAATGATGATGATGATGGCCATATGATTTCGGGGACCGTTTTAGCCTTAACGTTTTCCTGACATTTGTCTTACAGGTGAGGAAAAACCCCAAGAAAAACCTCACACAGAAAAACTGTCCCGACCGGGGATCGAACTCGGGCCCGCTGCGTGACAAGTCAACACGCTACCTCGAGACCATAGCGGTGGACTTTTACTTCTTAATCCTATAAATTCTTTCATTATTTTATCACAGTTTACATCTTTCATTTTCCCTAAAACTTTCTTATTTTTCTTTGGCAACCAATGATCTTTAAGAAAATCACTTGTATCAAAATTTTTAATCATAGCTTCCATATCTCTATAAAAGTAATTTGTTTTTATGTTGTAAATAAACGAGTCGGTATCAGAATAACATACTTCTATTTTATCTCCATTTTTTTCATTACATTATAATGGAAATCATACATAAAATATTTGCTTAAATCTAGAATGCACATTCCAACATATATAGGTTTATTAAATTTTAACTTCTCTTTACCCATATGCAATGCTACCATTCTCTCTGTAAATATTGTTCTATCCCTGAATGTAGGCTTTGCAATTTCTTTTTCAATTTTAATATAATCATTCAATACTTTAATATTACATCTTTTAGGAATCGATTCCATTGTCTTACCAAATACACTATTATTCATCAATTTGAAGAAATCCTTTTCAAAATCATTTGTAGCCTTAGTCCGCATTTCAGTATTTAAATCAATATAAGACTTTAACCAATTAGATTGTTTAAATTCTAAGATTCTATATATTTTTTTTTATTTTGATTCCCAAGCTAAGATACAGTTGTAAATTTTTATAATGTAATACATAATTCTTCTTTTCCTTTAAGGTTAATAATAATTTTTGACTCTTTGTTTCTTTAAATTGTTTTTGATAAGGACTTAACCTTTCTGAATTGACTTTTAATTGTTCTGGAGCTAATGGATAATCATTATGTTGTTTATCAAATTCATGAGGATATTCTAAATCTACTTCCAAAATGTATCCAGTTTTTTAATATTTTAAAATGTCACATACATTGAAATTATTTGTATCTTTAACCCATTTAAAATCATGTGTTGGTAATTCTTCTACCATAGCTCTTCCATATAAATTATTCATATCTAAATATGCTAAGTAATTACTTTCCTTATCTTTATCTATTTTTCCATATATTTATTATTTGCTTTTACATAAATAAATAAAATAATTAATAAATAAAGCCTACTATGTCCCTTTAGGGCAAAGGCCTCCATGTACAGGGGTTAAGCTCTATTTGAGAGTGTCACCCGGTGAGCTACTCCGTGGTGAGAAGTTGACTTGGATGTAGCACTTGGTTTGTATACACTGTCTGTTCTGTGATTAGTTAATACACAGTTGGCTCTCCATCGTTCTCCAGCTTTTCCTGCATCTGGCGACTCTGGACCATTGCGACCCTGCTCGTTCTTTGAAGATGTCAGCCCATCGTCGTCTTGGTCTTCCGCGCTGTCTCTTGCCTGTGTACGGGTCCCACATGTTTGTTTTTATTGTCCACCTGTCGTCCTGTATTCTTGCGACGTGGCCTCCCTACTTCCATTTTTTCCTGATGGCTTGTTGTGCAGGATCAGTTGTTGAGGACATCGCTTGAAATGTTGTATTCGAGATTCTGTCCTTCAGAGTTATGCCTAAGATTTTCCTCTCCATTTTCCTTTGGCATACTTGGAGTGTGTACTTCAGTTTGGCAGTAAGATTCCAAGTTTGGCAGTCATACAACAGTGTTGGAAGAACACTCGTTTGTAGTGTTTCCATTTTGAGTTTCCGGTTGAGTGACTTGTCCAGCAGTACAAAATTTCAGTGACCAGAATGCCTTCCAGGCGAGAGCTATTCTTCTGCTTATTTCTTTCTCTACTTTCTGATGGAAGGAGAGTAGTTGTCCTAAGTATATGTACTCGCTTACATATTGAAGATCCATTCCATCGACTTTGATTGGGCTTTCCGGACCATTTGACATAATTTGTGTCTTGCTTTTGTTCATCGAAAGGCTTGCAATTTTGCTAGTTTCTGATAGCTCTTGTAGCATTGATTGGAGTTGTTTAGGGGATCTGGCGAACAATACCACGTCGTCAGCGAATCTTAAGTTGGATAGCCTGCTCCCGTTTATATTTACTCCGTATTTCTTGTTCCAGTTTAGTTTTCGAAATATGTCTTCAAGCACGCATGTAAAAAGTTTAGGAGAAATTGGGTCGCCTTGTCGTACTCCTCTTTTGAGACTGAATGGTTGTCCCACAATTTCTGTCTTCACCTTGGCATAGCTTTGGCTGTAGATCTTATCCAGAACGCGGATGTACTTGTGTTCGATTCCTTGGGTGTGTAATGCCTGGAGGACACTTGAATGTTCTACTGAGTCGAATGCCTTGTTGTAGTCGACGAAACATATCTCTTGGAAACTTGATTAATTCCACCCCTTATTCCTTTTTCTATCATTAATATCATATCATAATCTATAATTATTTTCAAATTTACTTTAGTATGTTTTAACATAGCATCCCAAGATAATCCAGGAGCTGTATAATAATAACAAGGATCCAATTAATATACAATTATAGAATATTCACCTGAGAGGTCCGTCTCCTGAACTTAATTATCATGTAACTGTAGCGCTTTCGGGACTTGTCCCATCATCGGCAGGATTCAAAACTGGTGTTTCACTGAAGATCTGGAAGAGGGGGTTGCATGTATTGGGTTCGTTTTCGTTTATCAGGCTGTCGTTGTGAGCTGGTTTCATGATTTCCATCTCTTCGAGTACGTTTATCTTCGCTGGATATAATTTTATATTAATTTTGAATAAACCTCAACGGAACACATCATGAATCTTATAAAAGTTAAGGATCCAATTTATAAATTTTCATACAAACGTCTCTAAACGTTTCAAATATATCAGCAAGTAAAAGTGTATCAATTTTAACATACAAGTCGTGAAATTCTCCAAGATTTTTAATATTGAATTCCTTCCATAAAGCGGTCACAAACTGGTATTCTTCATTGTCTATTCCTGAATTGTTTAATATACTATAAAATGATTCTTTGGGAGGAATAGTTTCTTCTTTAAATTTTTCAAATGATTCAATGTAATCATAAAAATAAGGACGTTTTCTAGTAATTAAAGCTATCTTATGTTTAAGAAAATGATTTTCCAAGTGTGGGAAATGTTTGAGAGTTTTTCCTAATCTATCCACCGAAGAAGACATAAAAGCAAGTGAATATAGAAATCTCATCTCATACATGATTGGTTTCATAAAATTTTTATCACCATTTTTAACTTCATATTAATCAGCTTTAATTTTAAAAGAGAAAGAAATATAATTTTGATTTGTTATTGGAATTACTTTTAAATCTCCTTCTCTATCAACTAAAGATCTAATGAATAGATGAGCATCATATTTTTGTAGATTATGAAAAAATATAGGTACAAACTTTGGTAATTGATAGTTTATATTACATTCATTATGTGCAGCTCCATTATACTTTCATGTGAGAAGATTATGATCTTTTACTATCATATCATTTTCTTTAAGTTCTTTTTCACAAATATGGCAAACTTTTGCATTTTTAAAATTATATAAATCTTCACTTGTTAATTTCATATGACGGTAATTATTCTTAATATATTTGTATACCTTATGAGTTTATTCTATCATCTTATCAACAAACACTTTTTTCGGCATTTTAACCTCTTTAAACTATTGGTTTAAATTCATTATTTCCATATGCATAAGTTTTATAATAACTAAATCCACAGGGAATATGTTTTTGATATTCATTTGTATAACTATTTTCATGATTTGGTTGACATGAATCTACTTTTGATAAGATTGATTCAAAATCAGCGTATTTTGCAAAAGGTACCTTCAATTTTCTATTATAATTCTTAAATTCAATATATTTTTCATCAGGAAATTCAACTCTTAAAGCTTCATTATTATTTCAATAGAATGAATACTTTTCTAATAAATATTTTTCACCAAAATGTCTTAAACATCTTCTACAATGATACATTTTTCTTTTTCGCTTTGAAACTTCACTAGACAACAATTCATCTATATCTTTAATCTAACCATAATGATCATTTTTCTCATCTTTTATATATAATAGATCAATAATAGTTTCACTTTTAAACTTAGTTATCTGTAAAGGATATATTTTTAATTTATCATCAAAAATAAACACATTAATACTTAAGTTATACTTCTTTTCAAACTTCTCAATATCTTGTAATTTCATTGGATATTCGTCATCTCCAAATTTGTTTTCATATTTTTATATTTAGCTACTCTTTCTTGACCTCTTTCAACTGGGTGTAAAGCAGCTAAAATACTCCATAAAAAGCATTTTTTGTCTTTACTTTTAATATTAATAACAACTTTCTTATTTTTCATTTCTTTAGGTAAATCAATGTAACTAGATCCTTTTAAAGGTTCATATTTATTAATATAGAGATCACAGTAATTGATTTCTTTTAAGGTCCAACCCGAAGTTGGATTCAAAAATATAGTATTTTTAATTTCACCCTTCATTTCAGATAGGGTTGAATTTATATTTGTATAAATCATGATATATTTTATATTAGTTTGGACATATAAGTCTGTTTTTTCCGAATATTCTTCAATTTTTTCTCAATCTCACATTTTATAAATTTTTTCAAAAATCGATTCAAAATAGTCTAAAAATAATGAAACATATTTATATATTTTATTATCTATTCTAACAGTCAACAATCGGTTTTTATGAGATGTTTCTATAATTTCATATGGTTTTATATCTTTGTATAAGTGTCTCAAATTTGTCTCCATTTTAATTTTTTTTTTTTGGCTTGAATTTATTTTTATTTTTATCATATTTTAGATAAAAAGATTCAAATACTTTTTTTATATATTTAATAAATCGTATTTTTTCTTTTTAAGATATTTAATCAAGAGATCAACAAGTTCAGACTTGGTGATCCCTCTAAATTGTTTGATATTTAATTGTTTGCTTGACTTCTAAGAACATATCCCACTCAGAAAATCTTCCATTTATTAAAAAACAAATTTATTAGGAAACAAATTATTAAATATTTTTTAAAAAATTATAAATGTCCCTTTTTAATATGATCTTTTAAATAATATTTATAACATTTTTTACCACAATTATTACATTTAACTCGTTCTTTATAATAAATATTCAAATTTTTTTACATCGATTTCTATCTATCTTCGGGTTTTTACAGCTGCTGCCGTCTTCCCGTGCCAAACCTCCAAAGCCTACGGTCTTGGGCATCTTCGATGCTTAGCCCTCTAGCTTGCATTACTGTCTTCATGTTTTCCTTCCATGTTAACCTTGGTCTTCCTCTTTTCTTCTTTCTGTTAGGATGCCATTCATATAGTTGCTTCGGCCATCGCTCATCTTCCATTCTTAAAACATGTCCTAACCACTTTAATTCCTTTTCCTCAATTCTTTCAATTATGCTTTCTTCTGCTTCCATTTTGTTTCTAATTTCCTTATTTGTGACACGTTCTAATTTAGACTTTCTGGCACTTCTTCGTAAATAATCCATTTCTAGAGCTATTAGTCTATTCTTGTAGTACTTATTGATTGTCCATACCTCACTTCCGTACATTGCAACAGATTCCACCAATGTTTTACCAATATATTTCTTTGTGTCTTTCCAAATATGCTTATCCCACCATATGGAATTTAATGATGATATTATTTTGCTACTCAATTCAATTCTATGTTTTATGTTCTCTTTGCCTATACCTTCGATGTTATCCATAATCATTCCCAAATATTTAGTTTGTTTCACTTGCTTTATTTGGATTCCATCTTCCAACATACTAAGTTTTCTCTTTCATTGCTATTTATTGCCAGATATTCTGTTTTTTGTAAATTTACTGTGAGACCCCATGATTCATATGTGCTTTTCAACCTTTTATCATGAATTCCATATCAAAATTGTCTTGCGCTAAAACCAGTTGATCATCGGCAAATTGTAATGTCAGCAAAAATCTATTGCCTATTGGGATCCCCATACCTTTACAGCTTTGTTTCCATTTCGTTAATATAAATTCTACATAAATATTAAATAAAATTGGTGATAGACTGCATCCTTGTTTCAATCCCTTTGAGGTGTTTATAGGATTAGACATTATATTTCCCATTTTAACATAAGCGGAGTTATCTTTATAGGTTTGTTTAATAATTTCTATTAGGTTTCTGTCAATATTGTATTTCTCCAATACTTCCCTAATTTGTTCCTCGGAATTGAGTCATAAGCTTTCTCTAAATCTATCATTGTCAAGTGGGTTTCTTCTCCAACTGCAGTCCGTTTTTCAATTAACTGTTGTATTGCAAATATATTGTCAACACATGACCTTCCTGGTCTGAATCCATTTTGATCTTCTCCTAATTTGTCTTTAACATCTTTTTGTAACTTTGTTTTTAATAACTTCGTAAATATTCTATATAATGTGTTATTTATACTTAGTCCTCTGTAGTTTTTTGCGTCTCTTTTACATCGATTTCCTTTACTAAAATCGTTTTTATCTTTAACTTCTTTACATCTAGAACACTGCTTTTGATTATTCTCTAATCCATTTCAATGTCTCTTTTTAATATGATCTTTTAGATAATATTTATAAAGTTCTTTATCACAAATATTACACTTAATTCGTTGTTTGCTAAGATAAATATTCATACACATTTTACATGTATTTTCTTGACTATAATCGTTTTTATCCTTAACGTCCATACATTTAGAGCATACCTTTTGATTAATCTCTAATTTATTCCTATTTTTATGAGCACAAGGTCTACAAATATTGTTCTTTATAATCGGTTTATTATCTACCATTTTATGATTGAATTGATAAAGAGGTTTTAATATTTCATATTCAACACAAGTATTAAATTTTTCTGAATAATTATTTGTTTATTACAAGGGCCACAATATGATGTTCCTTTTACTACGTTCTTAGAAAGCTGACAAGAAGCACAAGTCTTCATTTGTATAATATTTTTTTTATAAATGGAGTATTGTAAAATACATGAAGAAGATGATTGTTACTGTGAAATACATAAAGAAGATGATTGTTACTGTCAATATAAATCAGTTAAAATAATTAAAAATAGAATTTCATCAAGAATGAGATATTTCATTAATTTGTTAAGACGATATGAATATGTAGATTATAAATATTTTGAAAAAATTAAACATATGTTTCATAATTTTTGTATTTATATAGAACAAAAGAAATCTATAAATTTTCTCTATTTTACAAAGGAAATAAGTGAATATTACAATATTCCTAATAATATAATAAAAAAAAAGAAAAAAGAAAAATTACATTATATGGAATAACTTCATTAATGATTACTTTGAAAAACTAGAAAATGAAAAATATTGTTCCTCAATGATAGAAACTGTAGAAACTGACCCACTTAATGACCCCTCGACTGATATTAGCTATAGTGAGGAAATTTGGAGGAATAGATATAAGGTAGCAAATTAAAAAATTCTTATGATCTAACTGGAGATTTCAAGGTAGCTACATTTTGGGACTAATAAAAATCTTCAAATTATTTATAATATCAATATGTATTTTAGATATTATCATTTAAAACTAAGTGGTTTAGTTACTTTTAAGGTAGCATCATTTTGACGCTACCTTAAAATGGCAAATTATTTATAATATTAATATGTATCTTAGAAAATATCATTTAGAAACTAAGTGGTGTAGTTACTTTTAAGGTAGCATTACTTTTGACGCTACCTTTAAATGATAAATTATTTATAATATTAATATGTATCTTAGAAAATATCATTTAGAAACTAAGTGGTTTAGTTACTTTGAATATAGCGTCAGAAACATTATTTATAATATTAATATGTATTTTAAAAATTATCATTTAAAACTAAGTGGTTTAGTTAATTTTAAGGTGGCATCATTTTGACGCTACCTTTAAATGATAAATTATTTATAATATTAATATGTATCTTAGAAAATATCATTTAGAAACTAAGTGGTTTAGTTACTTTGAATATAGCGTCAGAAACATTATTTATAATATTAATATGTATTTTAAAAATTATCATTTAAAACTAAGTGGTTTAGTTAATTTTAAGGTGGCATCATTTTGACGCTACCTTTAAATGATAAATTATTTATAATATTATTATGTATCTTAGAAAATATCATTTAGAAACTAAGTGGTTTAGTTACTTTGAATATAGCGTCAGAAACATTATTTGTAATATTAATATGTATTTTAAAAATTATAATTTAAAACTAAGTGGTTTAGTTAATTTTAAGGTGGCATCATTTTGACGCTACCTTTAAATGATAAATTATTTATAATATTAATATGTATCTTAGAAAATATCATTTAGAAACTAAGTGGTTTAGTTACTTTGAATATAGCGTCAGAAACATTATTTATAATATTAATATGTATTTTAAAAATTATCATTTAAAACTAAGTGGTTTAGTTAATTTTAAGGTGGCATCATTTTGACGCTACCTTTAAATGATAAATTATTTATAATATTAATATGTATCTTAGAAATATCATTTAGAAACTAAGTGGTTTAGTTACTTTGAATATAGCGTCAGAAACATTATTTATAATATTAATATGTATTTTAAAAATTATCATTTAAAACTAAGTGGTTGAGTTAATTTTAAGGTGGCATCATTTTGACGCTACCTTTAAATGATAAATTATTTATAATATTATTATGTATCTTAGAAAATATCATTTAGAAACTAAGTGGTTTAGTTACTTTGAATATAGCGTCAGAAACATTATTTATAATATTAATATGTATTTTAAAAATTATCATTTTAAAACTAAGTGGTTTAGTTAATTTTAAGGTGGCATCATTTTGACGCTACCTTTAAATGATAAATTATTTATAATATTAATATGTATCTTAGAAAATATCATTTAGAAACTAAGTGGTTTAGTTACTTTGAATATAGCGTCGAAACATTATTTATAATATTAATATGTATTTTAAAAATTATCATTTAAAACTAAGTGGTTTAGTTAATTTTAAGGTGGCATCATTTTGACGCTACCTTTAAATGATAAATTATTTATAATATTAATATGTATCTTAGAAAATATCATTTAGAAACTAAGTGGTTTAGTACTTTGAATATAGCGTCAGAAACATTATTTTAATATTAATATGTATTTTAAAAATTATCATTTAAAACTAAGTGGTTTAGTTAATTTTAAGGTGGCATCATTTTGACGCTACCTTTAAATGATAAATTATTTATAATATTAATATGTATCTTAGAAAATATCATTTAGAAACTAAGTGGTTTAGTTACTTTGAGTATAGCGTCAGAAACATTATTTATAATATTAATATGTATTTTAAAAATTATCATTTAAAACTAAGTGGTTTAGTTAATTTTAAGGTGGCATCATTTTGACGCTACTTTAAATGATAAATTATTTATAATATTAATATGTATCTTAGAAAATATCATTTAGAAACTAAGTGGTTTAGTTACTTTGAATATAGCGTCAGAAA
The DNA here is from genome assembly GCA_030220185.1 of Diploptera punctata. Lineage (NCBI taxonomy): Eukaryota > Metazoa > Arthropoda > Insecta > Blattodea > Blaberidae > Diploptera > Diploptera punctata. Next base: position 337,276 of record JASPKZ010006444.1, on the reverse strand, counting down.
CATTATTTATAATATTAATATGTATTTTAAAAATTATCATTTAAAACTAAGTGGTTTAGTTAATTTTAAGGTGGCATCATTTTGACGCTACCTTTAAATGATAAATTATTTATAATATTAATATGTATCTTAGAAAATATCATTTAGAAACTAAGTGGTTTAGTTACTTTGAGTATAGCGTCAGAAACATTATTTATAATATTAATATGTATTTTAAAAATTATAATTTAAAACTAAGTGGTTTAGTTACTTTGAATATAGCGTCAGAAACATTATTTATAATATTAATATGTATTTTAAAAATTATCATAAGTAATGCCACGAGTGATTTCCAAATTATCGATAAATTCACGACTCACGAAGTGAGGAGTGAATTTATCTAGAGAATTTGGAAATCAAGAGTGGCATTTGTTAGGACTCTTTAACGAATAAAATTAAGCTGTTTACTCACAAATCATTATTTAACTATAGTTATTTTAAAATATTTATATATTTAATGTAAACGGCGATGTTTGAAAACAAATGAGAAACGATAGGTACGCTTCTACTGCTTCTTTTGTTTATCACTGCAACCAGATCATACTATTTATTGCCAAAGGAACGCAATATTGTATGAATGCTCTCTAGTGGAGAAAAAATGAAACACATCAATCTGTATATTAATTCATTTTTGATGTCGTATGATCTAAATATGACAATTATATTTTTTTCGATTATTACCTGGGAAAAAATACATTTAAGAAAGTGCAAACAGTGGTTTCTTTTTTTGGTGGTATAATCAATTGCTACAAATGTTGACATGTAAGCACTATTATATACAATCTGGTAGCCGTATTTGTTATAGGCTCAGTCACTGCAAAATAACGGTCAGACCTGTTCAGAATATTAAAAAGGAGGAGCTTTGTTTAATATATGATAATCCTAACACTGATAAATATTTCGTGAAACACGACTCTGATTGGTTGTAAAACAGAAATCATTGAAACGTGATTGGTCATTGACTCCCATTTGGGGCATGAGTTAAATAGTCATTTAAAACTAAGTGGTTTAGTTAATTTTAAGGTGGCATTTTTTGACGCTACCTTTAAATGATAAATTATTTATAATATTAATATGTATCTTAGAAAATATCATTTAGAAACTAAGTGGTTTAGTTACTTTGAATATAGCGTCAGAAACATTATTTATAATATTAATATGTATTTTAAAATTTATCATTAAAAACTAAGTGGTTTAGTTAATTTTAAGGTGGCATCATTTTGACGCTACCTTTAAATGATAAATTATTTATAATATTAATATGTATCTTAGAAAATATCATTTAGAAACTAAGTGGTTTAGTTACTTTGAATATACCGTCAGAAATATTATTTATAATATTAATATGTATCTTAGAAAATATCATTTAGAAACTAAGTGGTGTAGTTACTTTTAAGGTAGCATCATTTGATGCTACCTTTAAATGATAAATTATTTATAATATTAATATGTATCTTAGAAAATATCATTTAGAAACTAAGTGGTTTAGTTACTTTGAATATACCGTCAGAAACATTATTTATAATATTAATATGTATCTTAGAAAATATCATTTAGAAACTAAGTGGTGTAGTTACTTTTAAGGTAGCATCATTTTGATGCTACCTTTAAATGATAAATTATTTATAATATTAATATGTATCTTAGAAAATATCATTTAGAAACTAAGTGGTTTAGTTACTTTTAATATAGCGTCAGAAACATTATATATAATATTAATATGTATTTTAAAAATTATCATTTAAAAACTAAGTGGTTTAGTTAATTTTAAGGTAGCATGAAATTATAGCATTTTAAATTATTATAGCTACAAGACAACATTCGTTTTAGGTCCCCAACTACACTGCTCAAAAAAATTAGCGGATATTGTAGAATAACCTATTAAGACTATGTTTTTAGGAACAGTATTAGATGCAATCACTTTCTATTACTCCAAAAGAATGTCAACAAGTGTTTGAAGTCATTACGTAACCTCTGTACCACACCAGATGTCAAAGAGATCCTGATTAGGAATATGGCAAACAAACAAAGCAACATTAACATGGGTGAAAATGTTTCTTTAGTATGGTGTATGGTCTGCTCGAACGGCCAGCACTGGCACACACCTGTGTGGCATTGATGCAATGAGGTTAGCAATGAGTTCTTGGAGGATACTTGGCCACTCTTCCATAAGAGCAATGTGCAGCTCTGGAACAGTTGTGGGAGGTGCTGGTCTGCCTGCAATGCGTCTGCCTAATGCATCCCACACATGCTCAATCGGATTTAAGTCCGGAGAGGAAGCAGGCCATTGCATACGCTCGATACCCTCCACTTCCAGCATGTCGTCCTCCAAGCCACCTCTATGAGGTCGTGTATTATCGTCCATAAAAAGAAAAGAATCACCTATGGCACCAGAATAAGGCACGACAAAAGATCGGAGAATCTCATCTCTATACTTTACTGCGGTCAACGTACCACCTTGGATGACGTAGAGGTCCGTACGTCCACCACTACTGACTCCTGCCACACCATCAATCCACCGCCACCATATGGGGATCTTTCACGTACAAAAGCCGGATTGTTTCGTGTCCCCTTTTCCCAAATGAATACACGCCGACTATCACATTCCACGTTGAATCGCGACTCATCAGAAAAAACAACTGATCTCCATTCGGCATGCCTCCACCCACGATGTTCCTCCGCCCATTTTATGCGATCCCTACGGTGTTGTGGAGTTAACCTGGTACACACCATGGGCCTACGGGCATAGAGACCACTTCCATGCAGTCAATTACGGACAGTTTGAGTTGACACCCTGCGTCCTGTTGCTGTTTGAAGTGTATTTCGCAGTTGAGTTGCATTCTGCTGTCTATTCCGACGGGCTGTTAACAAGAGGGTAACGGTCATCCCATTGCTTTTTGTTGCCCGTGTTCGTCGTTGTCCGGCTCTTCTGTGATCAGTATCTATTCCCCCCCCTTGAAAACGATTCCAAAGTCTGGAAATCACGCTTTGAGACACCCCAATGGCTTGTGCCACCTCTTGTTGTGTCTGTCCAGCTTCCATCCTTCCTATGGCCCTCCAAGCCATTGGTTCAGGTAAATCACGTTGTCGAGGCATTACAGTCCCTAAGGCAAGTCGTTCACTAACTGAAAACTGGACTGGATTTAAAAACAGCAACAAAACACTCACCCCCACACCATCCTTTCACATCAACAATACAGACACTGCCCTCTGGTGTGATACCGAGGTTACGTAACAACTTCAAACTCTTGTTTACATTATCTTGGAGTAATAGAAAGTGATTGCATCTAATATTGTTCCAAAAATGATAGTCTTAATAGGTTATTCTACAATATCCCCTAATTTTTTTGAGCAGTGTATTATGCGAACTATCAAATCCAAGCCACTTGACATACATTTTATCTCCTTTTTTACGTAGCACTTTTTCAACTAGGTATAAATGAGGAAATTTTGTTTTTTGCATTTCTTGCCCGTAGAATGTACCTTTAATATCTTCTCCGCTAGTGTCCTTGAGATGGTAATATGGTGGGTTATGGGCGAACACTTTATTAACAGTAAATATCTCTGTAGACCAGTTAGCTGTATACCCTTTTTTCGAATATCCCTTTTATTTTACTGATACGTACTCCATCACCAACTTTATATTTAGTATTTACATTAATATAGATGATATTTTTATTTTTTATATTAACATCAATATGCTTCATATTAACATCAATAGGCTTCATTTTGATAGTAGTGTGATAAGAGTAGTTATATGTGTCTACTAGTTTTGGTTGTATCTTAACCCACTTATAGTTTCCTTGTATGGAGAATTGTTTCCACATTTTTTCTTTGAGCGTCCTATTGAACCGCTCGACAACAGATGCCTTAACGTTGGTATATGTTGAATAGTGATTCATATTGTATTTCTTCATGAGCTCTTTAAAATCCTTGTTCTAGAACTCTTTACCTTTATCAGTCTGTAGATTAAAGGGGTGACGATCTTTGAATATGTGTTTGAACACTTTTGTAACATGTTCACCAGTTTTGTTTTTTAATGGTACAGCACATGCATACTTGGAGAACACATCTATGATCGTTATCATATACTTGAAACCCTTATTGATTTTAGAAACACCTTTTAAATTACCAGAGTCCATCTCAACCAGATCAGCCTGCCATAGATCATCTATACCGTATACAATGACTTTTCGTGTTGGGTAATTTCTTCTAGCTGGTTTATGTAGTTCTTTGATGATGTTTTTTTTCACGGTAGATGTTTTTTTAATCCCTTTACTAGATGTGCTTACGAAAGTAGATTTTTTGAATCCACAACTAGCATATTTGGCTAATATATACGGCTTACCATTTGATGCTTTCTGGTTAACAGGATTAACACTGTTGGTATTTGATTTGCACTTTACGCAATATGTAGTAGTCATGGTTATTTATAAGATATAAAAATCATATATAACAGATTCATTTAGAAATAATAAAATGTTTAATTTGTTGTCTATATTTTCCACTGTTACGTTTTCTTGATACATCTATAGTAATAAACCCATATTCGTGATTCCAACAATCACTACAGATGGAACTAAATTCATCAAATTTAAAATCACCACCAACAAACTCATTGTATATAAGTTTTAAATTTGTGTTATCTTGTTGAAATATAGACAGAAATTTGATATTATCTCTTATAAGCTGTTTAGGTATTTTGCTGTACGGTTGGCCCAAGTAGAACACATCAATTTGCTTATATCTACCTCGTGTATAATAGTCTCACACGTGATCTTGGTTCTCCTGCCCAAAATCATGAAACACAACTGTGGAATTATTTTTACACTCATCTAGTGGTACAACCTCTTCATTATTATCACAGAACGTGCAAATGTTTTTATTTATCATAGTTTCCATCTCTCTATTTAAATTTTGCAAAAATACATATGATGGTTGGTTTAAACTTTTTGAGTACATGTAGATGTGTCTGTTCGTTTTATCCAACCATCCTGGAGATAATAAAAACTTATGCAATAGTGTTGTTTTATCACACCCAGACGGTCCAACAATAACCGATCGGATATAATCATCATTTGGTAGATATTTACCATTATTTCGCTCTAATTGTGGTATTGGTATGATTGGTTTTTTATTCCAGTAGGCCTATGTCATTTATATATATATATATATATATATATATATATATATATATAAATGCAAAAGATTATAACCATACTAACGTTACTATTAGTTACCACTCGAGGGACAACCGTTTTAAAAAACCATGTAATGAAACGCTGCATGTACTTAACTATCTTTACAACTATGGATATCTTTCGAGTGAATCTAAACGGAACGATAGTTCCTTGAGCGAAAGCGGCGATATAGCATACGTTGAGACAACAAATCTCACGAATGCTCTTTTATTATTTCAAGAGTACTACGGACTTGATCCAACTGGACAAATAAACAACGCAACGTTAAAATTAATGAACACACCTAGATGTGGTGTAAAGGATGATGTGTTTAGCTTTAGCACTACAACTTACAAGTGGAATAAGAAGACTATAAAGTGGCACTATATAATTGCAAATAGTAACTTAGTAGATTTAACGCAGGCAGCGTTTGATATATGGAGTAAGCATGCTGACATCACGTTTGAACATAATCATGTCAATCCGGATATAACAATTTCGAATAAGTGTCGGGTAAATAAATTTCAAAGATCGTCCACCTCCTGCATATACAAATTTGATGGCGTAGGAGGAGTTCTTGCACATGCTTACTGTCCAGGTGAAACTAATTCCCCTATAGAGATACACATTGACTCAGCTGAAAAATGGTATCTTAAAAAATATGATCAAACACCAAAGAATATGACAAATTTGTTTTTTACATTAATACATGCAATTGGGCATTCGTTAGGATTGGGGCAATCTAACGATCCAAGGTCTGTTATGTACGCGTTTTATGGAACTGACAATATCAAATTAGAACTACAGACAGATAATATATATATGCGATTCAGAGTTTGTATGATCCGGCTACGCCAATTGTACCGACCACAAGTTCCAAAATGCTGAAGGTGAGCGAAGCGACTACGACAACACAAGTACCAAGAAGAAGAGCGCCCAAGTTAAGTGACTTGACAAGCATACCGGGATCGGAGATTCCTCAACAATAATTAATAATAAACCACTTCTTGTATGTGCTTTACAAAGAGTGGTTCTGGATGATTGATATTTACAATAAACAAGCTGAAGCACCACAATTGATAACCAATTGGCTAACATTTCTACCAAATGAATTTATTGAAATCGTGGGAATATATCAGAGACCATCTGGAGAAGTGGTTATATCTATAGATAATCTGTTTTATATGATACACTTTACTAGCCTTAGTCTCGTTACACCTAAATATATAAGCGAGTTGGGTATAAGTCGTGGAAATGTAATTAACGCTGTAGTGAATAAGTACACATTTTTATTCTATAATAATAATTACTATTTAGAGACAGATGACTGCCTGATGTCAGCAAAATATTATGGAATAATATAAAAATCGTTTCCAGGATTACCACCAGGTATTAACTCTGCATTTAGATATATTAATGGTAACTTGTATGTTTTCAAAGACAATCTGTACTATGAATTTAGTGACTTTAACAAATCAATTATTAGAGCTGGTATAAATACATTATCTTTGTTTGGAATTAAGTGCACAACATCATACATAGCCATTATAGAGCAAATTAAAAAGCTAGTTTCAAATTTGGGAAATTTAATATCTTAATAAATGATATACAATAAATCAGAGCAAAGCTCCTCTGCCTCAGAGCGAAGCTCCTCTACCTCTGGGTCAAAGAAAAAACCACATATGTATGTTAAAGATGCAGATGAAATGATACGATTACGTGATCAACTGCTTGAAAATTTAAAACTGTCAGAAAAGCTAAACGTGGTGATTATAACAAATACAAAAAACAAGAACAGCCCACTATTGACGCTATTAATGATTTGGGTACCAAATTAAAAAAAGTTATCGAACATGAACATGAACATGAACATAGTATGTCACTCGTTCCACCAACGTACGTTCCACAAACGTACGTTCCACTAACGTACGTTAAACCTACGTCTACGTCTACGTCTAAACCTACGGCGACGTTTACGTCTGAACCTTCGTCTACGTCTTCTAAAGCATTTACTCAATATGCCACGTCATCGATAGGGCCAATCATATGAAAATATTTAGGCCTATCAAAAATGAAGAACGCAGGTGATTCGGTATTTGGCTTAATTGGAGGTGATGATGGTAAAATTTATATGGGTGATTCTAAAGTAGTTTTTGACAATGACAATCTTATTATTAATGGGACCAAATATAAAGCTACAGAGGGTTTAATGAGTCTGTTAACATTGGAACATCCTAATAAAAATCTTCGAGAAGATGATATGATAAATTATGAAAACAATTTAATCAATACGAACTGTATATATCAAAATAATGATCCTAATACAAGAAAACCTAAATCAAGTCGGAGTGAAAAATATAAGAGCATAATTAGTCCAATTTGGGAAATAATGAAGAAGACTGTTTAAAAATCAAATCAATACTTTTCCCCATCACGTAGAGACTCAGATTCAGATGTTGGTAGTGGGAAAAAGAAAAAGGAACACATCAGTGGAAAAGGATTACAGAAGTACACAGAGTTACCTAAATAATTTATTTAGATGAATAATGTACGAATGCTTGTAGACAGGCTAAATATTATTATTATGGGAGAAGAACAATCTGTAAACGATAATCTGCATAATGAGAAGGTTAGCATAATGAAAATGTTCAATGATACGCTTGAGAATTTTATTTTACAAGACCCCAAAAATATTGGCCACTTGAAAAAAGATATTAATATGTTGCCCCCTAAATTTTGGAGCAAAGAAGCTTTTGGCTCTGGATTTGTTAATGATATAATTAACAAACTTCCATTTGAATTGCACATTCCTTCCTACCAATATTGCGGCCCTGGTACAAAGCTAGAGAAGAGATTAGCTAGAAGCTATCAAGGAATCAACCCTCTTGACGCTGCTTGCAAAATTCATGATATAGCATATAGAGATCACAAAGATTTGAAAGATCGACACGCAGCAGATAAAGTGTTAGAACATCGTGCACTAGAGCGTGTGTTTAGTAAGGACTCAAGTATTGGAGAAAAATTAGCTTCATTAGGTGTTGCTGGAGTAATGCATGGTAAAGTCCATCTTGGATGGGGTTGATCGTAATTATATATTTTTTATTATATATAAATGATATCACTAGCAGAACTACTCACCATTGAACATTTTAAAAAAAATATTAAATCTGGAAGTGCTATAAAAGTTCGCAGAGGTGGAAATCTTTTTACATTACCAGTACTAATATATGCTGTCTCAGAATTACGTAAACTTCTTAGCAACAAAGACCCTCCAAAGACTGGAAGCGGTGTTACTGTATCTTCATATATAAAAGCAGTCAATAATATTATAAAAGCAAAAATTGGTTCTGCAATAAAACTACAACATAAGGGTGGCTTTATATTCACTATACCTATACTCCTTTCAGCATTAGGGGCTATTGGGTCTATTGCAGGTGGTGCCGCAGGTATAGTCAATGCTGTTCACAATAAAAAGAAGAATGATGAGGAGCTCGAAGAACAAAAACGTCATAACCTTGCAATGGAGACTAAAAGCGACCCACCAAATGTAGTAGTTGGGAGTTCAATATCACATACACGTAAACGCAAGAGTACTAAAAAAACACCTACTGTAAAAAAAACACCTACCGCGATAAAAAAAACTTGGTATCGCTACGCCTCTGAGTAATTATGACATTATAAAAATGTGTAAAGATGTTAAAGGATTTAGAGGTGTATATATGATTGATCAGTTACCTAAAAAACCCAACACATATGAGTGTGGTGTCGTTAATTTCGATATAAGTAAAAACATTGGAACACACTGGGTATGTTACATCAAAGATAGTCTCAAACATACAAGTTATGTGTTTGATTCATTTGGTGAGCAACCACCTAAGCGATTGGTTAATTATCTGTGTGGTCGCGAGAAAAAAAAAGCACTATATATTATAATAATGAGCGTATACAAAATTTTGATGAAGTTATCTGTGGACATCTATGTGTTACAGTTTTAAAAATGTATACTAGTTTATCTCTTTTAAAGATATTTTAACACTATTAAATGCCGATCACAATATTTGGAGGAACTACATCAAAATATAACAACCAAACAAACTTAGTTCCACAGAATTTATCCGATTTTCTAACAAAGGACCAAGCTATAAATTATGCCGACAAAAAATATATGAATAAAAACTTCATCAAAAAGGATATCATAGGCACTACAACAGCAAATGTAACATTACATAATCACAGAAGATTAGCAGCTATCAAACCTGGTATTGATGCAAACGATGCTGTGAATAAAAAGCAAATAGAAGAATATGTAACAAATTATCATAATCAAGTATTGGGGGTTATGAAAAAATGTATAGAAGAAATCAAAGATGAATGTACTAAAATAAGTGAAGATATTGTTTCACGAGAAAGGAGATCTAGGGATACAGATATAGTTAGTGTTATATATTTTAATGGTACACTCGCTAAAAATATGTTTATACCTACTGGTGGTCAACGATTTTTTCCTATTTTATGTGATGGATCAATTGTTAAAATAGTGACAAATATATGAAGTATTACAAAACAATACAATAGTTGATCATAAAAAACCGTTTAATTTTTTTAATGGAGATAATATATATTTTAAGTCTAAACCTGGTATGGCACTACAGGATGGTTATAAAATTCATGTGTACCTATTCATTAAGCTTTTAATATTATAAATGCCTATAAACATATTTGGCAAACCATCATATCGTAACCAAAATAATATACAAAAAATCATGGATCCCATAAACGAAAAAATAAAAACTCTAATAACTAGTGTGCCCGATGTATCCGGTTTTGTTACAAGTGATCAGGCTCATATCCTAAATAATGAAATTAAGAACATAAAAAATAAAATACCAACCTATGATTGGGTTTCTTTTAATTATGTTGAAAACCATGTTATACATCATTCCGATTCTTATATAACATTATCCAATAAACGAAGAATAGCAAAAATAAAACCTGGAATTGATAAAAATGATGCTGTAAATAAGTCACAAGTGGAAAACTATGTCATACAACAAAACATAAAAGAAATGTATGCGACAACAATGGAGTTTTTATTCTTTTAAAGAACTATGGCTGTGATAGATATAACAAAACGTATGAGAAATGATGATGATGATATTTGAAGAGAAAAATTATACGCTCAGACCGGGACTTGAACCCGGGACCCTTGGTTCTCTAGACCAAGTGTTCTACCAACTGAGCTAGCTGAGCAAGTACCGATCTAAACGCAAATATTTCTCTATATACATTGTAATTCCCATCCACCAAATGCTGTGAAGCCATGCTTCTATCTTGCAAAGGGCGGCTCCTTTATTAAGAAAACATATTTGGGAATTACACATTACAGCCAGTACGGTTTTTTCCAAGTTTTTATTATTGATTTCGTACATCTCAATGATGGATAAATCATATTTGAAGAGAAAAATTATACGCTCAGACCGGGACTTGAACCCGGGACCCTTGGTTCTCTAGACCAAGTGCTCTACCAACTGAGCTAGCTGAGCAAGTACCGATCTAAACGCAAATATTTCTCTATATACATTGTAATTCCCATCCACCAAATGCTGTGAAGCCATGCTTCTATCTTGCAAAGGGCGGCTCCTTTATTAAGAAAACATATTTGGGAATTACACATTACAGCCAGTACGGTTTTTTCCAAGTTTTTATTATTGATTTCGTACATCTCAATGATGGATAAATCATATTTGAAGAGAAAAATTATACGCTCAGACCGGGACTCAGTTGGTAGAGCACTTGGTCTAGAGAACCAAGGGTCCCGGTTTCAAGTCCCGGTCTGAGCGTATAATTTCTCTCTTCAAATATGATTTATCCATCATTGAGATGTACGAAATCAGTAATAAAAACTTGGAAAAAGCCGTACTGGCTGTAATGTATAATTCCCAAATATGTCTTCTTAATAAAGGAGCCACCATTTGCAAGATAGAAGCATGGCTTCACAGCATTTGGTGGATGGGAATTACAATGTATATAGAGAAATATTTGCGTTTAGATCGGTACTTGCTCAGGTAGCTCAGTTGGTAGAACACTTGGTCTAGAGAACCAAGGGTCCCGGGTTCAAGTCCCGGTCTGAGCGTATAATTTTTCTCTTCAAATATGATTTATCCATCGTTGAGATGTACGAAATCAATAATAAAAACTTGGAGAAAGCCGTACTGGCTGTAATGTATAATTCCGAAATATGTCTTCTTAATAAAGGAGCCGCCATTTGCAAGATAGAAGCATGGCTTCACAGCATTTGGTGGATGGGAATTACAATGTATATAGAGAAATATTTGCGTTTAGATCGGTACTTGCTCAGCTAGCTCAGTTGGTAGAGCACTTGGTCTAGAGAACCAAGGGTCCCGGGTTCAAGTCCCGGTCTGAGCGTATAATTTTTCTCTTCAAATATGATTTATCCATCATTGAGATGTACGAAATCAATAATAAAAACTTGGAAAAAGCCGTACTGGCTGTAATGTATAATTCCCAAATATGTCTTCTTAATAAAGGAGCCGCCATTTGCAAGATAGAAGCATGGCTTCACAGCATTTGGTGGATGGGAATTACAATGTATATAGAGAAATATTTGCGTTTAGATCGGTACTTGCTCAGCTAGCTCAGTTGGTAGAGCACTTGGTCTAGAGAACCAAGGGTCTCGGGTTCAAGTCCCGGTCTGAACGTATAATTTTTCTCTTCAAATATGATTTATCCATCATTGAGATGTACGAAATCAATAATAAAAACTTGGAAAAAGCCGTACTGGCTGTAATGTATAATTCCCAAATATGTCTTCTTAATAAAGGAGCCGCCATTTGCAAGATAGAAGCATGGCTTCACAGCATTTGGTGGATGGGAATTACAATGTATATAGAGAAATATTTGCGTTTAGATCGGTACTTGCTCAGCTAGCTCAGTTGGTAGGGCACTTGGTCTAGAGAACCAAGGGTCCCGGGTTCAAGTCCCGGTCTGAGCGTATAATTTTTCTCTTCAAATATGATTTATCCATCATTGAGATGTACGAAATCAATAATAAAAACTTGGAAAAAGCCGTACTGGCTGTAATGTATAATTCCCAAATATGTCTTCTTAATAAAGGAGCCGCCATTTGCAAGATAGAAGCATGGCTTCACAGCATTTGGTGGATGGGAATTACAATGTATATAGAGAAATATTTGCGTTTAGATCGGTACTTGCTCAGGTAGCTCAGTTGGTAGAGCACTTGGTCTAGAGAACCAAGGGTCCCGGGTTCAAGTCCCGGTCTGAGCGTATAATTTTTCTCTTCAAATATGATTTATCCATCATTGAGATGTACGAAATCAATGATGATGATGATGGCACAAGCAAGAAGCTCGTACTTGATTTTCAAAGTGATGTAGCATCTAAAACTCTGTGTTATATTATTATGTTAGGGCAAGAAATATTTGATTATGATGTTAAGAATCAACGCATTGTTAAGCATATTTAGACTCAGTCCGAAACAGTTGGTCTGTCGACAAATACTTTTGTCGAACTATATATTTCATCTCATTAATACGGAAGTGGTCTGCTCTTATAATTTCCTGTGACCTAGCTAGGCAGCAGTTGCTGCCTGTATATTTGATAAGACTCAAATATTAAAATACCACCTGTGGGAGAAGATATGTCAAGTGTTTTAGTCATTGATGTTGTAAATTTACTTATGCTACTTGCAAAATTTAAAAGGAAGAAATAGCAATCAGTGTGTGTGAAGTTATTCCAACAAGTGAAAGAGGTTACATTAAAATGTATGCTGATGAAGTTGTGAAATATAGTTTAGCTCATCGTTCTTGTGAGACTATACCAACACATAAAAACGAAAGTATAATAAATAAAAAAGTAAATCATGGGGTGAGATAGTGGCTAAATTAAGTGTTACTGCATATATTAACATATTCAAATATGATGACAACGATCTGAATATTAATTACAATGAATTAAATTAAATTATTCAGTCTAGAAAGCAAAATAAAATATCAGCGGAAAACTAATTAAATATTAACATTACATTAGAAATGTACGAAGAACAAAGTATGTCCTTTCCTTTGTTAATTCAATATCTTAAAGGTGCATATTTTTGTTATATACAGGCGATGAGTGAACAACACACCATTCCTTATATTACTAAATTATTTAAAGTAAGTGAAACTAGTGTCAAAAATTATATCCATGTTTTTCAATTAATTAATTGATATAATATGTTTCTTTGTTCTTGAATAACTATGAGAAAAATTATTGATCACTATCCTCAAATAAAATCATATTTAGATAGTAACAGTGAGATAGCTATTAAATTAAAATGACCAATTACTAAAATCATGTTTGAGCTCTTTATATTCGAATTGTAACTATTTAAAACAGATCCCTGGTAGAAGAGTAATTTCTTCGTAATGTTTGTGTTTTAAATAGTTAAAATTATTCTTCTCCCATAGGACACCAAAAATAAAAAATAAATATTTTACTGTTGTTTTCACCATCTTTATTCTTCTCTTTTCCTTTCACCACCTTTTAATGTGAGCATCGAAGGGTTGCAACTCCCTTGTGAGAAACAAGAGCAAAATATGGTAGTTTCGGGCAAATTTGGTGCGCTTTCCGTGATAGTGTACTTGTAATTCACATCCGCTTTGCTTATTTAACGCTTGTATACTAAATTTATAAATAATCCAGGTCTTTATAGATTAATAATGAGATCTAAAACTCTTAAAACAATAGATTTTTAAATTTAGACTTTTGAAGAATTAACTTTGAAATCATAAAAATCATTAGTTTATAGTAAAAAATCGATTATGTCTATACATAAAATCAACATAAAAGTAATTTTTCTTTACTTATGTATGTAGTTTTTGCTTATTTGATTAATTTTTTTTTTACTTTTTAAAGAAAACATGTCATCAAAATTGTCTGTTTTTGACCTATTTTTTTTAATTTCGAATGATTTTGGTGTATATGTATCGGAAATTAAAAAGTGGGGGGGTGAGCCAGAAACCCCGTCTTCTATGCTATTGGTAATCAGTTAAATATTGTATTTAAACAAATGTGGGAACTTACATTGAAAGAAAATGTTGAAATAAGCTTTATATCTAGTTATAAAGAGTGGATCATATAACATTATTTTGAAAATAATAAGAAAACATTAAGAAACGTTATTATGAAATGTGTTATTTTGTTCTATATTTACGAATGTTTTATTACTCTGTCCATTCACGAACTATTAGTATCCCAACCACACATTATTTCGGGAATCATATTCCTTAGACAATAATATAAATCAATAGACTGTTTTGTTTTCTCCATATTGTTTTTACATCTTATCAACCAGTTCTCCAGCCTGCGTGCATCTGTAATAGCTAAAATCAAAATTGTCCGAGTATTTAATTAAAGAGGAAATATTTTGTTTCGATCTTGTGATACTTTATAGCAAATTTAAAATCTTAACTCCTGGCGCGACAGGCCTAGAAAGCCCTTAGCCTACCAGCCGGCTGCTGGCCTCACATCCACATGTGTCAAACACAGACGTAGATAATCATCAGCCAGTGTAGGGGTGACACTTGGTCAGCATGTCGAGTCCCCCAGCCGTTATAGCTGGTTTCCTCAAACTGGAGCCGCTACTTATTGTAGCTACCCAAATGCCTCACGATGCTGGGTGGGCACCGGTTTCATACTGGCCGAAATACCATGAGAAAATTTCTTCCCCATGGAGACTCGAACCAGCGCAAGTCCCGTAGCTCTGCGCCAAGGCTTCCTACCTTAACCACTCGGCTACGGCGCGGGACAATTTAAAATACTGGCGGGAAAAATGTTTCTACTCAAATTTGTTATAAATAATGCGATTTTATTGAGAGAAAAAAAGAGAAAAATAATGACTATGTTGAAAGGATTGAGAAGCAAATATAATTAGGAATAGGAAAGTACTCGTAATAAGATACGACTCCAATTCATTAATGTTTTTCATAGGCGATTGGAATAAAAATACACAGTAATAAAGCTTTGGATAGGCAAGAACGAGCATTTCTCTTGTCCCTTTCAATCCCAAATACATGTTACATAATACTGTGCTGCGCGAAACATAGGTACTTATATAATAAACTAATTAATGATTATTTCACGTGTCTAAAGTTCCTAATTCTGTTTACTTTCTATACTCATATAATTTAGTCATGTAGCTGGTAGATAAATACTGATGCTACGTGACTAATGTTTTTACAGAAATATGTTCCATGACATAAAAAAAAAGTCTGGGAACCGCTGATACAGAGGAACTTAAACTTAAGAATTGAGGATTAAAATATTACTGCATATACACGCTAGTTATCATAATATAATTATAATTAATAGGACATGGATGTTGATGAAATGCCATCTTTTTTATGAGTTGTCAGAGACGATACTGATTAATAATTAAGTGCATTGGGCAATAAATATGTTAGATATATGAAGTTTTTTGTAGGCTGTTAAATGCATTTTTTTTCACTTTTTCTTACAAAATCATTTTATAAATTGTATTTGTTAGTTTAGGTCATTTTATTTATTTTACGTACATTTATATGTCAGTTTTGAAATAATCTATGAGTAAAAGTTCATTTTTTATGTATTTTTTGCTATCTTGTTTCTTTGTGCTCAGGGAAGTCAGTGAGAAATCACAGTACGTTGTCTCAATATAACGTGAAACCACTAATGCTCTGCCTCCACGTGGATAGATTCGGGACTTCCCTTCAATGCGGGAATCTTTTGATTTGTAATATTTTAGTTTGTCGCACGAGAGTAGCGTTTTTGTATGGTTGTGTTGATTTTCGTGCAGTGCAAAATGCCAAAACAAAAAAGGGTCTAGTTTTATCCGTTTAAGACAGTATGTAACACAATTCGGTGAATAAGTATTTTCTACTGAACGTAGTGTATTATCTTACAAGGTGTACGAAATTAAAGTCCTTGCAGAAATACGTTTCACAGAACGTCAACATATCGGGCGCGAAAAACATTTGCGGGCTCTTAAAAATGTGAACAAAAGAAAAGTTTCTCAATTACTTTTAAAACAAATTGCTTCCACATCAAATAGCAAGTGATCTCTATTTTAAACGCTTTATATTAGTTTGACCTGTATTTATCTGTCTATCTATCTATCTATCTATCTATCTATCTATCTATCTATCTATCTATCTATCTATCTATCTATCTATCTATCTATCTATCTATCTATCTATCTATCTATCTATCTATATATCTATCTATCTATCTATCTATCTATATATCTATCTATATGACGGAATCTTACAACGCGATTTTCACCCACTTAAAATCATTGGATCGACTAGAAACTTTGTAAACTTGTAACGCAACCGTGACAATACAATAATTTCATATTTAGTTTCTACAATCCAGGCCAGAATCATCAGAAAATCAAATAAATAATAGTTTAAAAAACTAAAACAACACGCTTTATTAGAAAACCGAACTATAAGTATGAAACACAATTTTAATTTCCAACACGCTTGGGATAAAATTAAACTGGTCAACAAAAAATCATATCCAACACATATAGAATAAAACCAGAGTTATCAACAAACACAAAATGAATTTACCATCAAGAGTTTGTGGTGCTCTATATTCAATGAATATATTTGATAATAAACATATATTGGTAAAAGTAAAGTCTCTAAGAAGAAAATGTATAAATCATAAAAAGCACCCCATGCTTTTGATGGTAAAATTATTTTATTTTTGTTGATAACTCTAGTTGTATTCTATATGTGTTGGAGATGATTTTTTGTTTGACACCACTTTAATTTTATCCCAAGCGTGTTGGAAATTAAAATTATGTTTCATATTTTTAGTTCGGTTTTCTGATAAAGTGTGTTCTTTAGTTTTTTAAAACTATTATTTATTTTTTATTTTTTAGTTTTAATATTTTACAGAATCAGATAAAAATGTAAATGTCTTTAAATTCAATACTATTGTAGTATGAGCTAAAAGTAATACACTTCTAAAAAAAATCCTCCCAGCGAGATTTGAACCAGCGACCTATGGATTACTGAAATTATATTCCACTACACTTTAGCGCTCTACCAACTGAGCTCTTACAACTATTGACAAAAAAGTCGGACAATTCCACAATCTATTATACCAGTTTTCATTTTTCTCTCATCTTTTTTGATGATCCTGGCCAGGATTTTAGAAACAAAATATGAACTTATTGTATTGTCACGGGTACTTTACAAGTATACAAAGTTTCAAGTCGATCCAATGGGTTCTAACTGGGTGAAAATCGTGTTCAAAGATTTCCGTTACATAAAGACAACAAGACACTTTTTTTAATTTGTTTATGATTCTGGACAGGATTTCAGAAAATAAGTATGAAATTATTGTATTGTCGCGGGTCCTTTATAAGTAGAAAACAAAGTTTCAAGTCAATCCAATGTTTCTAAGTGGGTGCAAATCGTTTTCAAAAATTCCGTTACATAGAACAAAGACCCTTTTCTACATGCTTTATATTAGCTTAACCTGTATCTATCTATCTATCTATCTATGCAACCGAATTTTTCAACGCGATTTTCACCCACTTAAAATCATTGGATCGACCTAAAACTTTGTATACTTGTAAAGGACCCGTGACAGTACAATAATTTCATTTTTGTTCTTAAATCCTGGCTAGAATCATCAGAAAATAAAAAAAAAAGTATCTTTGTATCTACGTACGAAATCTTTGAACACGATTTTCAACCACTTAGAAACATCGACTTGAAACTTTGTATACTTGGAAAGGACTCGTGACAATACAATAATTTCATATTTATTTTCTACAGTGCTGGCCAGAATCATCAAAAAATAAAAAAAGTTACTTTGTAGCTATGTAATGGAATATTTGAACACGATTTTCACCCACTTAGAAACATTGGATCGACTTGAAAATTTGCATACTTTTAAAGGACCCGTGACAATATAATATTTTCATATTTTGTTTCTAAAATCCCGGCCAGAATCATCAGAAAATTAAAAAAAATGAAAACTCGTATAATAGGTTGCGGACTAGCCGATTTTTAGTCAATCGATGTAGGAGCTCAGTTGGTACAGCGGTGAACTGTAGTGGTATATAATTTCAGTAATCAATAGGTCGTATGTTCAAATCCGGCTGGGAGGATATTTATTAGCTCATACTACAATCGTATCGAATTTAAATATATTTACATTTTATCTTATTTGTAAAATATTAAAACTAAAAATAAATAATAAATAATAGTTTTAATAAAACTAAAACAACTCGCTTTATTAGAAAACCGAACTAAATAATGAAAAATAACTTTAATTTCAAAAACGCTTGGGATAAAATTAAAGTGGTCAACAAAAATATCATCTCCAACCCATCTAGAATAAAATTAGAGTTATCAACGAACAGAAAATAATTTTACCATCCAAAGTGTGGGGTGTTTTTATGATTTTTACATTTTCTTCTTAGAGACTTTAATTTTACCAATATCTGTTTATTATCAAATATATTAATTGATATATAATTGTAGGCTTTCACGGCCGGCGTCTTGATCCATATTTGGTTCGTCTTCCGGGCTTATAGTCTGCAGCCGACTGTTGAGGAGTTCACAGAGAGCACGCAGTATCTCCTGATGAGGTCTACCGCAGCAGTAGACGAAACGTCGAGTAAGAAGACAACCAGACCACGGCCTATAAGCCCGGAAGACGAACCAAATATGGATCATATTAATTGATATATAGCAATCCACGCTTTTGATGGTAAAATTATTTTATTTTTGTTGACAACTCTAGTTTTATTCGATATGTGTTGGAGATGATTTTTTTGTTGACCACTTTAATTGTATTCCAAGCGTGTTGGAAATTAAAATTATTTTTCATATTTTAGTTCGATTTTCTAATAAAGCGTGTTGTTTTAGTTTTTTAAAACTATTATTTATTTTCTGATGATTCTGGCCAGATTTTAGAAACAAACTATGAAATTATTATATTGTGACGGGTTCTTTACAAGTATACAAAGTTTGAAGTCGATCCAATGATTTTAAGTGGGTGCAAATGGCGTTGAAAAATTCCGTTACATAGATAGATAGGGAGACAGATAGATACTGGTCAAGCTAATATAAAGCGTGTAAAAAAAGTGTCTTTGTATATATATATGAATCTTTGAACACGATTTTCTCCCACTTGGGAACATCGGATCGCCTTGGAACTTCGTATACTTGTAAAGGGCCCGTGATAATACAATAATTTCATATTTATTTTCTAAAATCCTGGCCAGAATCATCAGAAAATAAAAAAGTGTCTTTGTTTTTATGTAACGGAATATTTGAACAGGGTTTTAGAAACACTGGGTCGACTTGAAACTTTGTATACTTGTAAAGAACCCGTGACAATACAATAATTTCATATTTTGTTTCTAAAATCCTGGCCAGGTTCATCAGAAAATAAAAAAAAATGAAAACTGATAAAATAGGTTGCGGACTAGTCGATTTGTAGTCAATTGATGTAGCAGCTCAGTTGGTACAGCGGTGAACTGTAGTGGTATATAATTTCAGTATTCCATATGTCGCTGGTTCAAATCCGGCTGGGAGGATTTTTTTTAGCTCATACTACAATAGTATCGAATTTAAAGATATTTACATTTTATCTTATTCTGTAAAATATTTAAACAAAAAAATAAATAATAAATAACAGTTTTAATAAAACTAAAACAACACGCTTTATTAAAAAACCGAACTAAAAAACGAAAAATAATTTTAATTTCCAGAACGCTTGGGATAAAATTAAAGTGGCCAACAAAAAAATCATCTCCAACACTTAGAGAATAAAACTAGAGTTATCAACAAAAAGAAAATAATTTTACCATCAAAAGCGTGGGGTGCTTTTTTATGATTTTTACATTTTCTTCTTAGAGACTTTACTTTTACAAATATATGTTTATTATCAAATATATTAATTAATATATAGCACCCCACGCTTTTGATGATAAAATGATTTTCTTTTTGTTGATAACTCTAGTTTTATTCTTATGTTTGAGATTATTTTTTTGTTGACCACTTTAATTTTACCTCAAGCGTGTTGGAAATTAAAATTATTTTTCATTTTTTGTTCGGTTTTCTGATAAAGCGTGTTGTTTTAGTTTTTTAAAACTATTATTTATTTTAAAATAATTATGTGAAGTGTTTGACAGTGCAAATATTCAACTAGAAATACAAACAATTCTAAACATCGTGATTTACTAGAACGCCATAGGTCATACTGTTCCCGACGAATCAACATTGCGTAAAAACTATTTAATATAAAGTTTTGAAGACACATTAAACCATATAAAACCGTGTTAGCTGACAACCGATCATCGTTCAATTTTGATAACTTATGGAAGACCATGGTGGTGTATTGCAATGCAAACTAAGGTATGTTTAGTTAATAAGGTTTCATATTAGTTTAATAGAAATAATATTGACCTAGTGATTATTATTATTTTTTAATTACTTTATATTACTACTAAGAACAGGAATTGCTTTAGAAGAGCTATCCCAATCAATAATAATCATTATTTCTCTTAGACATTTCTAATTAATAAATTAATAATTATTAATTTTTAATTATTATGAAATTTATAATTATCATTAGGTATTTTTTTATACTTTTAGGTCATTTTTAGAGAATTATAATGGAATATTTTAGGTCATTTTTAACATTTTATAATCATAAACATCCGGGCCCTATAATTACCAACTTACTGGCAGTACTGCTATTTCTTTTGTGATTAACAGAACTTCTAGAGGGCTACGTTACCAACTCATTTAATTAGGGATGGTTTCAAAAAGTGAAAGCTTATATGCACTATCACTCGCAGGATACTGCATGACCGGTGGTTCAACGGCTATGCTAACAAACATGAAAGAACTAAGGGAGGTTTTGTACACTGTACTCGCTGTAGAATTAAGATCAATGAGGAAGGAAAGGTGAAGAGGACAAATAAAAAAACAAGAAAAGAAAGAAGAAAAAAAATGATATTCTGGTTTCGTATCTATTAATAAGGATAACTTGAAACACTCATCTCCTCACGAAATACATTTATCACCACGTCATTAAACTTCATCATTATTTTCATGAAATACATTAATACATGTGTTTGGATAATTGATATACGTAATAAATTATTTATTGAACTAGTTCTCGCAGTGAACATTTCAACGAACCAATGGATATTGATCAATCCAATCTGGTGTACATAAGTAGATCCTGGTAATTCCTTACATATTAAATACAAATCTGTTACAATAGTGTTTATGTACAATTAAATTATTGATATTATTATTGTTACTAATATTGTTATTATTGTTATCACTATTTTGTTGTATTGTTATACAGGCTGTTTCGAAACTATTCGTTCAAATTAATACAGGAGGTAGAGAAAATAAAAACAAATATACATGGTATGTATAGGAACCCAGATATGATAAGAACAGTTAAGTCTCGTAGCCTGCGATGGGCAGGACATGTGGAACGAATGGGGAACGAAAGAGGTGTATGGAAGTTTCCTTAAGATAAACCAGAGGGAAAACGCAAAGTTGATAGACCGAAAATGAGGTAGGAGTATAATATTATTCATGATTTGAGGGAAGTAGATTTATGCAGAGGATGGCTGGAAAACAGTGGATCACGATATGGACACATGGAGAGCTTATGACCGGGCGACTATGAACTTACGGGTTCGATATAGCCAGTGAGTAAGTTATTTAAAGGAAAATATGGTCTTGGAAGTCAACTTGTAATGTTAGACACCAACACTTTGTTAATGGCGCTGGCGTAGCTCCTGTATCGGCCCTGTGGCCTAGCCACCCAGTTCACCTGACTTCACGTGTCTGTATTTCTTCCTCCGGGGGCATATGAAGCAGCTTGTGTATGAAACCCTTGTGGAAACAGAGCAAAACTTCGTCGCTAGAATTGTCGTCCTTGCTGGGACCATTGCTCACATGCCATGAATGTTCGAACGAACACGACATTCAACGGTGTACTGCAAGGATACATACCAATGGTTTTGCATTCGATATGATACTACTGTTATTACTGCTGCTATTAGCAAGTTTAACTATCTACTGTGTAAATCGTCCCTAACATGACAAGTTGACTTCAGAGACCATATCTTCCTCATCGAATATATGTGTTTTGATATTTTATACCCCCTGTATTAATTTTGAACGAGTAGTTTTTGAACACCCTGTCTTTAGGTAAATTCTATATTTTAAGTTATATCGCGATGTTAAAACCAGAGTATTCTCTCTACGTTTTATTATGTTTCTTGTCTTAATATTCAATTGATCTTGAGAGTAATTTGTACTCGTATAACATTTTCGTTTTGTCCTTAATGTTTATTATTTCTGAGTATTGTGCAATTGAATTATTACTATGCATGCCTTACATTAATTATAAATTTAAATCGATCACCTGAAAAAAAAGAAACCACAGATAAAACCATATGACTGTAATCTGACGATACAATATATTGATATGTTTAGTGTATGAAAAGAAGAACTACAGTATTTATACGTAAAACTACAAATAATGGGAGGCTAAAGTGTCGTTTGAAGACTTCTGTGGAGCATGCCTATCATACGCATGAAGAAAAAAATGGACCTTCCTAGTAAATACTCACTTGAAAAGTCTTCCCATTCATTTTTATTTCCTTGAGAAGTATATATTTTTTCATCATACTGCAAGTTCTATAAATTAATGTAACTTGTAATCATATACAATAGTAATCTGTATTTTGCACATTTGTGCTGGTTGAGCAAAAGAACACAACTTATGGCCGTAACTTTTACAGAGTATATAACACATTAATAACAATAATTATTAATTAAATAAAAATAAAACTTAGTTTTGTTTGATTTTCATATTTATTAAGATATCATTTAGTGACAGTTGTTTCGGTACACTGTACCTTCTTCATACATGTTAACAATGTACCGAAAGAGCTGTCACTAGATTATATCTTAATAAATATGAAAATCAAATAAAACTAAATTTTATATTTATTTAATTAATAGATATGGATTTTCATCAAGTAAACACCAACTCAATTGATTAAATAATAATAATAATAATAATACTAATAATAATAATAATAATAATAATAATATAATAATAATAATAATATGTCCACCGTTGTGGAATCGCGGTAGCGTGCTGCTTTGTCACGTAGCCGGCCCGGGTTCGATTCCCGGTCGTGACAAGCTCCTGTATGAGGTTATTTTTTCGGGGTTTGTCCTGACCTGTAAGACAATTATCAGGAAGCTTAGGGCCCAACAGTCCCCGAAAATCATCCGATCATCATCATCATTCATCACCGGTGTGGAAAGCAACGGGAAGCTACCACGCTATAATTATTTACTAAAGCTGCAAAGCATAGCATGAAAATTTATTATTACAGTGAAAGACCTGCCTCGGACAAACTTACTATAGAATACAATAATGATATTAATAATACTATTAATAATAATAATAACAATAATAATAATAATAATAATAGTTACAATGGTGTTTATTCATTGGTATAATAGTCCTGAGAAAATGGTATTATAAAATATGATAGTAATTATATTTCTCTAAGTATATCACGTTTTCAAAACAGTAAGAAATTAATCATAGGTTCTATGGTAAAAAAATTGAAATAAGATACGTGAAATTATGAATTTGGTGATGAAGATTGTCATATTATTATTATCTAGAGGAAACGTATTAATAGGAATGTTGAAAACAGATATCTTTTTACAATATGCGAAATTGTGATATCCTTGATTACTAGAAGAAAGTTATTACATATATTTAAACGTGTTTTATACAGGCTAGTTCGGAAAATGTATACATAGTGGATTCTTAAGGTGTGTATACCTGGATCTTTAGGTAGGTGAGGTTGAAGTTCAGTCCATTTCTTCAGATTATCCACAGGTTCCTTTATTCGACGTTCATCCAATCCTAGCGCTTTTCTCACTTTTTGTACAACTTCTTTTGATGGTGACAGATCGAGTTCTTTTTCCAATCTTGGTTTATTTTATCTGAAAACATTAAAATTTTTGGAATGAACCTATAAGTTTAGAAAATTCTATAAAATTACTAGTAGGCTATTAATATCATTACGAATATAGTAACAAAAATAGGCTCCCCTACAATTTTTTTAGGTTATGTTAATTAATAAGGCAACATTAACTTTATTTTTAGTTTTAACGTTATTTATCATCATTATGTTATTAGATATTACTCGTACTTTTATTATTGCCACGTTGGTCATCTTTTACATTTGTAACTATAATAATAATAATTATTATTATTTTTAATGTAACATAATGTTTGTTCTGGTGAGTGCAAGAGGAGGCCATATGGTTTTAACTCCAATAGCTAAATAAATAAATAAACAAAATAAAATATATCAAACAGAAACGTAGCAAACCCAAATATCATTTCACAATCAATTTGTTGAATAAGAACAATATTTGTATGTACGTTATTTTACTGTTTGAATGAAATCTAAAAGATCATGACTTTATATCTGTTATTAAATAAAACTTTTATTGTTACCATGACGATGATGATGATGATTATTATTATTATTATTATTATTATTATTATTATTATTATTATTATTATTAAAACGTTTGCAATCCTACTAGAGGCTTTTAATATATGTAATTGTGTATTAGACATGATAACGGATAAAGAACATTCTTATTTTTTTCAAAATATTCCAAGGGACAAAAAATTATTCTACGAAATTTTCCGCTACTCGGATATTATTTGGGCATATTTGGAGTTACTGGCGATGACTTGAAAATTACAGGAATAACTTTACCATATGACGGTAGTAACATTATTTGCCCTTGAATTTACAATTTACCATCCACTCTACATTGGTTTGATTTATTTAATATTTTATACAACAGTGCAAAATAATTTATATGGTGTTTACTTGATGAAAATACATGATGTTTATTTATTAAGTAAAATTATCATAGTTTTATAAGATTTTCATAAAAATATATTTTATTCAATATCCATAACAGCTGCTTCAATACACTATAGCATCTTCTTCAGAAGAATGTTGAATACATAAAATATTTATGAAAATCATACTAAACTTTGATAGTTTTATTTAATAAATGAAAAGTGGAAAATAGTTTATTGATAGAAATAACTTAAATTTATGTCAAATTGTACAGCATTACTCAATAACAATAGTATACAATTTGGGTCATGGTTCGGTCCTATGTATTATTTGTTTTTGCGCGATAATGAGTTCTGTCGTACTTACAGCAATGGCGACCATGATTGAAAGTTAAATATCCTAAATTTCGGGATTGCCAACTTAAGTAAATATACAGTAATATTACAAACCTCGTGCGGGAAGTAAAACCACTGCCCTTTTTGTATACTACGTACAATGTATATATAAAAATATACCCAAAAGGTAGTGCTAATATACATTAACAAATCACTACATATTAAAAATGAACTGAACTTCATTTGAAACAATATAAAACATTAAATACCTACTTGCCGCCATTTTATGACTGATTGTGTCAGGCTTGCTGTAGTCTCAACTAATATAAATCGGCCACACTGTTAACGTTAGTCAGTTGTTCATAATGAACTAAATATTTCCAACAGAAATGTAATTATTTTACTATTATTTGTTATTTTGAAAACACCATCGCGCAAAAATAATGTACAACGCACGTTTGTGAAGTGTTTTACAGAATACAGGATATTAAAAACTTCGTTATTGCTCGATTTTTAGTCATATCCTCGTATGAGTAAAAACCGCTTCCCAACCTCATAATATACTATTTCATATCCAAAACATTAACATGAGAAATTAAGTTTCGCTAATTTATTAGTTATCTTCTCTTTCATATAAAATATGTTTTTATTTCAGTCATAGACGTTTTAATGTCTAAAGTCATATCGCGTCCATTTTTTTACTTATGCTATAAAACTGTGATTTTTCCTTGATGACTGATAAAAAATGTTAAAATAGTCAGCTCATGGCTTTGAATACAAGTCTCAAACGCTTTTTTTTTATTTAATTACCTCCGCTAATCTAAACAATAAGTTATTTAGGCTCACTATAGGGTTTATATTTAAAAGAAACATTACAATGATTTTTAATTTTGCTTCTATGCCAAGTGTTTGAATAATACAGGCCTATCGTTTGCCAACTTTCTACTCTCTTCTATTGTGTTCTGCTTTAGGGCAGGTCTTTCACTGCAATTATTTGCAGCTCTTCTAGGGAATTTTAGGTATGGTAGCTTTCGGTCGCTTTCCACACCGGTGATGATGATGGTGAAAATGGCCAGGTGATGTTCGGGAGCCTTTTGGGCTTTACGCCAGTAGACATTTGTCTTAGAGGTGAAAAAATCTCGCCCAAGAAGCTTCTCCCGACCGGGAATCGAAACCGCGCCCACTGCGAGAGAAGGCAGCGCGCTATCTTGAGACCAAAGCGGTGGACTTTGTCGACTCAAAGGTTTTATATTAAGAAAAAACACTCTTACATGACTAGTTGGCTCAGGCGATAGCGTTTTATTTCAAGCATCGGTACCGACCAATGTGACATAATCTTTTTTATTCCGAAATGAGGCAATATTGGGCAGGAAGTTTATTATCACGAGCCCATTCATCGGAATAATTTCATAATAGACCATCATTAAAATAAAACAGTATTTTTACAGTAAACACACGATTAAAAATAATTGCTGATTTTTAGGGGCGATAGGACTCTAGATGCTAAACTCGCTATCTTCATGGGGAGTAGAAGGTCCTTGACCTACTAGTCGGCTGTTTGTCTCTTATCTGTATGTACCATTAACATACGTGGACGACCATCCAGCCGCTATAGGAGTGAAATGTGGTCAATATGTTGGGCACCCCAGCCGTTGTAGAATATTTCTTCAATCTGGAGATGCTACGTATTATAGCTACCCAGAGTCCTCAAGAGGCTCGGTGTACACCGTTCCCATACTGACCGAAATTCCATGAGAAACGTTCTTCCCCCCAAGATAACTCTTACCATTGCATGCCCGATAGCTCTGCATCAAGGCTAAGCCATGATGCGGTACTTCGATTTTATGTTAAAGGAAGCCTTCTAGTGCATTTGATGCAGGTGGTGGTGGTATGTGTTTGTGTGTGGTGGGGGTTATAATATTTTTCATCTGTTCTATGGCTAGTTTTTATTATTGTACAAAATGAGACTTTTTTATCTGTACACATGGAATTTTTATGTAGATGAGTACTATTGTGTGTGTATTGAAGACGTAAACTTATTTATTCAAGTAGTCCCAGTGCAGGCCTCAGGAGGCCCTTGGGGTAGTAGGAGGTTAAGGCTCCCAATTTATCTGGACAATCGGCACGTGATGTCAGCCGGGTTGTCAGCCCTGCGTGACGGCCGCCTTTACCCCCAGAACAAGCGTCTGGTACTCATTTTCTTTAGAGGCTGAGTCGACCCCAGGGCGAAAGTGCCGCCAGAAAGTTTGGGTCAGTTTAAAAATTCTGACCCCACCGGGACTTGAACCCTCGACCTTCCGGCTTGTAGCGCAGTGCCTTAAGCACTACGCTACGGCGTGCCCCCGTAGACTTATATAAGTCTAACATATTATAACATATGACATATCACGTTCTTTGTTTTATGTTATTTTATGTATGAGTATAGGTGTGCAACCATGTATGTATTTGAATACATATTCGTATGTTTTTTATTTCCTTATTCATGGAACATAATATGCACGTACGGCGAAACAGATCTGTGCGCAATGGAAATCAAAATATATATTCTTTCTTTGAAAAAAATCCAGTGAATTCCATTACTACTATACATGTTAAAGGATCTATAAACAACAGGTACACATTTGGTTTTTGTTTTGTTATGAGAACGGATAAAAATAGAACATTGTTCGCGCTAGTTCTACTAAACTTATTAGTGTTTACTCACATGTTCTCTCGCTGTATTGAAACCTGCCCTAGGAAACAAATTGATGGTTATGACAGGTCACTACTTATTACTTGGGACCTGTTCCCATGCTTTCAACTACCAAATGTGAGTTAATTTTTAGGAGAATTTGGTAACAACAGACGGCAACCTTGATGTACTTATGAAAGTGATCTCGTTATTGGTATGAAATACAGGAATTTACCCGGAACAATACTAACAATATTTGGGTGGGGTGAGTCAAGGTTTACTTTACAAACAAACCATTATATGTTGAAATTACGTTATAGAGCATGTTACATTTTATTAAAAAGAGTATAAATGCGGAAAATTAAGTTAATTATTTTCAGGGAGAAAGGCAAAATAAAGAATTGGATATGTATTTACATAAAATGCTACAAAATATCTAATTAATGGTTATCTTTATAATAGAATTGAATAAATCGTTCTTTGTATTCCTTAATATAACCTATTTTCGTAGTTACTTTTAAATGGCGCAGATCTTCAAGATCTTACACGGATACAACATGTCAGGAGAGGATATTAATTCTGAAACATATTTTTTTTTTTGGCCATGCAGGACCTGGAGGACCTTTCGAGATGAGTGATGAATTCAATGACTGGGCTACTACCGAAACAACACTAACATTTTATCACGCCGCTTCATTAGACTCTCCGACACACATAATTCATACATTCGATCCCATCAGCACATATATCCCTCCTCATTATACTCTGTATTTACAGTTTCACTTGCGAGAACCTCGCATTTCGTCCCAACCTATGTAAGATACTATCTATAATATTCTTCAAAAACAAACTGAAGAAATATTTAATAAACTATGTTTTACATCTCACTGTTATTATTATTTTAATAATTAATAATAATTTAATTTATTTTATGAAAATAGTTTAAAGATTAAAGAATATTTTCAGTTGTTTGTTTTAAATATTGTATAGCAGACAAATTCTTTTATTAGTATATCTATTTTTCCTTGTTTTTTATGTACATTATATAGGGACTGTGTACGAAACAACTAAACTTATCTTGCTTGTGTACATTTTTTTTATTAGATTCAGTATTAATCCTACCTAAGTTTAACATTACTATGTTGTTATAGATCTTAATCGTATACCTTACTAATCAAGTTTTCATTTAGTATATTATTTCGGAGTAAATCGTGATTGCTACATTCTAATGAAACACTTACATTTGCCCTGGTGAGTGGAAGAGAAGGCCACGTGGCCCTAACTCCACCAGGCTATAGTATATTACGATGTGACGTTGGGAAGTTTAAAATGTTTAAAAACCGAGCGATAGCAAAGTTTCTAATTTCCGATATTCTCTAAAACACTTAACAAACATGCGTTGCACATTATTTTTGCGCGATGGTGTTTTCAAAATAATAAATAATAACATCTTTGTTGGAAATATTTGCTTTCATTATAAACAATTGACTAACGTTAATAGTGTGGGCAATGTTTATTAGTTGAAACAACAGGAAGCCGTGACACCAATTAGTCAGAAAATAGCAGGAAACCGTGGGACAATTTAGTGATAAAATGACGGTAAGTACGTATTTATTGTTTAATATTGTTTCAAATCAAGTTCAGTCCATTTAAAATGCAGTCATTTGTTTCGTATAATGTATATTAACACTGCCATTTGGATATTGTTTCTCTATACAATGTATGTAGTATACATAGGCGGCAGTGGTTTTACTTCCCATACGGGTATTTTTAATATGTAATATTACAGTATAGTTATTTAGTTTGACAACCCCGAAATGAATGAAGTTGAACTTTCAATCAAGGCCGCCATTGCTGTAAGTACGACAAAACGCACTAACGCGCAAAGATAGTACATTCTTTTTGTTAATCATATTTTTCAGATCATCAGAGACGCAGGTGTAGACGTATGCTGAATCTTGTCATGAATTCTAACTCAGCTTACTTTATTGTACACCTGATGCAAAGTTTAAAATGTGTAACATTTAGCGTCATATCACGCTCATTTTTGTTTATTTTTTAAATAATATGATGAAATGGTAAAAAAGGATCCTAGTAATGAAATTCCAATCCAGCATTCATTTGACAACATGCAGAAAACCTCAGTCACAGGGTTTAGAACCGAGGACCTATTGAATATGAATTTCAAAATCATTGTTTTAGAAACTCGCTTGGTTACACTATTTACTTATCTTATTTTCTCTAAATGCATATATATATATATATATATATATATGTGTGTGTGTGTGTGTGTGTGTGTGTGTATTATAAATTATTGGGAATGATTCATTGCTCAGTTGTTTAATATAGTAATTTAAAAATACTGTCAAAAGTGCCTATCATAGAAAATAATACAATCAAATTGTTATAACATTAATGTAATTTCCGTATGTTAAATATATAATCTTAGGCCGAGTCCAAAAAATGTCCGCAAGGCAGAGAACCGCAAGGCACCAGAAATA
The DNA here is from genome assembly GCA_030220185.1 of Diploptera punctata. Lineage (NCBI taxonomy): Eukaryota > Metazoa > Arthropoda > Insecta > Blattodea > Blaberidae > Diploptera > Diploptera punctata. The sequence continues at coordinate 306,572 of JASPKZ010006444.1, read as the reverse complement.
GACGATATACTCCAGCAATGACAACCCACTGGACGCAGCAGATGGATGTTCCTAGAGTAAGAGCGGAGTGGAGTGAATAGAGACGCGGCACGGACTGCAGGTAGTGAGGGTTATCCAATCTACCAATTCATGAGTTCTATTACTTCCCTATAGTTTAAATGAAACAGTTGGCTCTAGATTTTTGTGCCTTGCAGTTAAAGCGACAAACAATTTTTGACACGACCTTGTTAAACTTCTCAGGAAGAAATTTTGTTGTAGGTTTCGGCATGAAATTGTTGAAATTCCCCTTCTTAGTATAGGTTTAATTCTGTCATTCAATCGATCAAATTAAAGTAAATAAACGAGCAGTATTGGAATATACCTGGTTTTGCCATTAATACTAATATAAAGTTTTTAAAGAAAAACTAAAATTGGTTTTAGATATTTCCGTTTTTCATACTCAATATATTTCCTACAGTTAGAAACTATCAGTTTTCGAAATGTTTACGTTTTGCACGGAGAAAATATCTTAGCCTTTTGGACCTTTCTTCTATTGCAGTACGCATGGTTGCAATTGAGAAATCCCCCACTACTGATACAAGGTACTCTTCAGGCTTTCGATTTTGGGGCGTCTCTTATTATCAACAACGACCTCCTACAACTTACCATAATTTGTAGTCCAGAGAGTTGAATTCTGGAATGGCAGAAAGCCATTCATTGGTAGAGATAAAATCAGCTACACGTCCTTCATGCCTCACCTATACCGAACCTGCCTCAAGGGCTGGAGCAAAATCTTGCTGGAAGCTGCAGGCAGTGTAAATGCCTCAGACTGTATGCTCTAAAACTGTAATTTAATGTTTCGCATAATTTTTCTCAGAGACGTGAAGTTGGATGGCATCAGAATAACTTTCTATCCAATAAAACATGGTTCAATAGGGATAATGGGGCCACTGCTAGAATTCCGACACTATATTATGAGCTTACCAAGAGTTTGAGGCAGACATCCGATTATTTTGCGCATTAAAATTCTCTTCAGTGGTGAAAATGTTCCTATCAATGAATATGATAGACTGCTTCGATGCCCATTTCCAGCGTAACAATGGAGGAGGCCTTGGAATCTTAGCTCCCTCTGTTTGATCAGCCGCGCCATTGGTAAGCGCTAAGTCCAAGATCGTAGGTGACCACTACATTGATATTTTTGACGTATTCCACTCCCGAGACATCACTTACTCATTCCGGGCAGCATTTCTCAGCGAATACGACCAGCCACTGCTTTTATGCACCAGGTGCTCTTACAGCTTGAGAACTCTCAATCCTCGGAGATGCTTGTCAAATCCATTGACAATTAATCCACTGATAGTCATTTGAACAAATATTTTAGCGATTTTCACCTTCTTTAGAATTTCGAAATGTTTACTTGCCGTTTTACTTATCTTTTATGTAAGGCTATCAGAGTTACACTTTTTTTATTATATTCTTCTCATTCTATATTGAAAACTCAAGGTAACTGCTTCTTTTTTTTAACTAATCAACTAACAATGGACAAGAGACAATTTACCATAAGGGCAGTTTATAATCCTCAAGCAAATATTACACATATGCGTCAAACGTTCTATCTATATACATATATATCAAGACTATGTAAAATATTTCGTTGTTGAAACATTTAATGTAGTTCTATTTTGAATTTTTGCTTCAGTAGTAAATGTGGTTCGGACCCCTGATAAAATTTAATGGATTTCATCACATCGCCAGGCTCTTTATCTTGTGGTCAGAGCTTCAAAGCACTGTTAATGAGGTCTCGGTTTCTGTTCCTCTTCGGAACATAGGAATTGTTCCTTAAAACATTTGATCACTTGTTCCCTGGAATTGTGGTTACATGTAGGTTTCAGGACTTGCCTGATGCTTGCTTATCATTTATAATTAATAGGCCTAATATTATCGAGAGAGAGAGTAACTATGTTTTCAAGCACCCCAACCGCAGAAGTGGAATAAATGTTTGCCAAAACTAGGGAAGAATGCCAGAAAAGTCGTAAGACAAACTCGTGATATTAGAAATTAGGATAAAATATATTTATTTGTAATCTTTTCTATACTCTGTTATTACTTTTCTAAACAACGTTTGGCTACAAAAGTATTAATATGATGTTGTTTGTCCAACTGAACTCAAATATATGTCATCATCGTCCTTTCAAGTCTTAGGCCCAGTGGCCCGTTACGGTCTCCCGGCATCTCCGAAAAGGTCGACCCACAGATCTTCTTCCTCGAGGAATGTAGTGAAGAATTTGTTTTGGTATTCTGTGACGATCTATGCGCTGAATATGGGCTAGACAATTGTTTCTATACTCTTGGAGGTATTCAGATATAGGTACGATGTTTAACTCTCTGGCTATTGTTGAATTTCTTTGGTGGTCTCGAAGGCGTATAACCTTCAGTTTCGCGTCGCAGAAATTTCCATCTCCGTGGCTGTAATATAACGATCATCCCTGATTTCTGAATTGTCCAAGCTTCACTGCCATAACAGATGATGGGTCTAGCGAGAATTTTATAGATTTTCATTCTTGTGTGTCTCTACACTTTTGATGGTTTAAAAACTTGGTTGTTAATTCTTAAAGCTTTATTATAGTTTTGTAATTTTAATAAATATATTCACATTCCTCATTATAAGTTAGATTATATCCTATGTTTTTAAATGAATTAACTTGCTCTAATATTGAATTCTGAATACAAATTTTACTTGATACTGGGGATTTCCCTTGAAAGGCCATAACGTTAGATTTTGTTGTTGATATTTCCATGTTAAATCGTTGGGCTATTATATTAAGGTGATGAGTGGAATACTGTAATTCATCTTCATTATTGCCGAAAAGAGCCTGATCATCTGCATATACTCACATATATGTGCTGCACTGAATTTACTCTGTCTTGTTTCTCAATGACATAAATTACTATATATATATATATATATATATATATATATATACAGGGTGTAAATGAATTATTCCGCATAAATTTAACTACGTATAGAGGGGTATTATATAATCATTTTGAGATAATGAACTAATGGTCTACGAGGGAAAATGGGCGAGTTATAGGGAATCAAACTAAACGATATTTGATACAGATAAATCAACAGGAGAGCATACTAGGAGAGAAAATTATACTAGAATAACTTAATATCTTAGTATTAATTCCGAGGTCCTGATTACTAATAATTCATCAACAACGTTTGTGAAATATTGGGTTTTCATTTCCTTAAAATTTCGATCTGAGCAGATTATTGCACGCATCTGCACTCTGGGTAGTAGAATCGGTACAACGTGAGCCAGAGTGAAACACGCAGAAATGTGTAGTTAACGTGTGGCTTGGTAATCAAAGTGATGGATTTAAGATTCGAACAATGATGGTTCAAATCACGGCAGGCGACTTTTTTTTAATTAATTTCGTTCTTTCTTCACTGTGATATTTTAACACTGAAATTTGTTTAGTATGAGCTTGCGCCGATATGCATCTGCTTTATGGTGCAGCACAAAGTAATGGTGTAAGAGCTGCTGCCATGTACGCGGAGCGTTATCTGGATAGACGTGATCCTCACCGAACAACCTTCGAGTCTGCTGAAAGGCGTTTGCGGAGCATGGGACGTTGAAGGTAAAAAGGGTACGTCGGTTCAAGACGTACGCACCGCACTACAGATTTTGAAGAAAATGTTCTTCATAGGGTGAAAGAGGAACCTTCTACGTACTCGTGCTATCGAACATGTAATGGGTACGAACCATGAAAGTGTATGGGAAGTCCTGCATGAAGGCCAGCTCTATCTCTTTCATCTGCACAAAGTAGAAGTCTTACAGCCACTGGACTTCGCTCAACGGGCCCAATTTGGTAATTGGTCTTTGCTGCAGCCACCGCATTTCTTTTCCACGGTATTATTCACTGATGAGGCAGCATTTAATAGGGATAGGCTGGTTCTGAACATGAAGAACAGTCATGTGTGGGATTATGAAAATCCTCATGCCATCTTCCAGAGGAGTCACCAGCAGAGATTTTCGATAAACGTATGGGTAGGCATAATTTCTGACCACATCATTGGCCCCTACAGTCTTCCCCAGAGATTAAATGGCGTCATTTATAAGACATTATTTGAGCACGTCCTATCTACATTACTAGAAGAAGTTCCTCTCCACATCAGGATTAATATGTGGTTTCAGCACGATGGGGCCCCTCCCCATTTCAGCCGGAATGTGCGAAATCATTTGGATGGAGTGTATCATGACCGTTGGATAGGAAGAGGTAGACCAACTGCAATGTGGCCACCTCGCTCTCCAGATCTCAGTCCACTTGATTATTTTTTGTGGGGACATCTGAAAACACTGGTGTATGCGATCCCTGTTGATACAGATGGACTGTTAGTTGCACGCATAATCGCAGCATGTGATGTGATCCGTGAGACACTCTGGTATCTTGAACGGGGTACCAGAATAATTTCTTTGCCGATGTCGTCTGTGTTGTGAGAATGGAAGTGGTCAATTTGAACATTTTCTTTAATGAGTCTGCAGGTGATTTACTTTTTTCTGGTTTACTCAAATGAGTTGCTTCCATTTCCAATAACATTATGTATGCCATGTGTAAATACACTATACCTCTTCATGTTATTAATCACTGCACTATCATTCATCTAAGTACATAAGTACTGAATAGTACAATTACACATTTTATTAGCGAAAACTGTTGCACTCTACAGTAATCGTATTATTATTATTTATTATTATTATTATTATTATTATTATTATTATTATTATTACAACCTTTCAAACAATTGTGTGCACAATGCGTACATAGCTAGCTATGTAACTCGTGTACTGCTCCGACATTCCATTACCGTATTCTGTAATATAATGAATAAACAATTAAACCAGAAGTAAATCTACGCACGTAACTAATTTACAGTACGTACTTAATAAAGGAAGAACCAATAATTATACACATACTGTAGGAAGTTTCGAACGTGATACATAAATCTTACGTTTGCGTCGGTATTAGACTTCTATAACCACTAGCTGAAGGCACATGCTAGTTGCAAGTTACAGTTTCTATACCATATTATTTCCATTTTAATTTGAAATAATCAGTGGCGTGCCAACCATTTCACAAATTGAATCATAACTTGTACATTTTTATTCATAGACCATTAGTCCATTGTCTCAAAATGCTTATATAATACCCTTCTATACGCAGTTACATTTAGGCGGTATAATTCGTTTACACCATATAGATGTGCGTGTGTGTGTTCTGTGTGTGCACGCGCTGCCTTGTCACGCAGCGGGCCCGGGTTCGATTCCAGGTCGAGACAGGATCCTGGGTGAGGGTTCTTCAGGATTTTTCCTCACCTGTAAGGCCAATGTGAGGAAATCGAGGGATCAACGTTCCCCGAAAATCATCCGGCCAACATCATCATCCTTCACCGGTGTGGAATGCTACGGGAAGCTACCACAGCTATAATTCCCTAGTAAAGGTGCAAAGCATGTCATGAAAATGCCTTCGGACAGAATTACTATGGATATATATATATATATATATATATTTCCTTACGTTAAAAATCGAAGTTAGAATTAATGTGAACGGCTTTCTCTTTGTTAAATGGCGGGAAAAATATAAAATAGTATAAAGAAAGAAATTGTATTATTATGTAATAATAACTCGCCATTTTATAAAATGTTCTACATTGATAACAACTTTTCCATATTAGGATTTTTTTCAGTACATACATACGCACACACACAGACACACACACACACACATATAGGCCTATATGTACATATATATATATATATATATATATATTTGCAGGAAGTTTAAAATGCAGATTAAAAATAAATAAATCGCGATATGTGATGTGATTGTGCACGATATAAGTAAATTAAACCACAAAAAACTTGCCTACTTTTACAGGATTATTTCCAATTTCAGGTGGGAAACAAATGGTCTTAGAAAAATAAAATGATTTATTTGGAATTAAAGCTGATTAAATTTTTAATTCATAATCTTATTTTTAAAATAAACAGTGGTATAGAGTGGTTATCGATTAAATTAAAATCTCATTTATGGATTGGTTGAAACCTAGCTATTAAAATCTGGACAACTGTGTTTTCAAAATTTTGCTTTTGAAGGATATGTAATTATTTCTCGACAATGTTACAGTTTTTGCAGGTGTAGATTCTACTTTATCGTCAGCACGAAACCATTTAGCTCTCCAAATAGATTAAGTAACAGAAATATTTTTCGTTCCCTAATGGATTGGCAAAAAAATACGAAAAAAAATTGACACAAATATAAAAGTAAAATACAATGAAAGATTGGGAAGGAGTTTATACAGAAACGAGGAACTTATTAAAAACCGAGCGGTAGTGCGGTTTTTAATTTTTGAGATTCTGTAAAACACTTCACAAACATGTGTAGTACATTATTCTTTGCACGATGCTGTTTTCAAAATAGTACATAATAGTAAAAAATAACATCTTTGTTGGAAATATTTGCGTTCATTATAAACAATTAACTGACGTTAGCAGTCTGACCAATGTATATACGCTAAATGCCGAAAATAATTTAGTTGAGACTACATGAGGCCGCTACACTAATCACGTATAAAATGTCGGAAAGTACGAGTAAGAATTTATTGTTTTATATTGTTTCAAATAATGTTCAGTTCATTTAAAATGCAATGATTTGTTTCGTATAATGTATATTAACACTACATTTTGGATATATCTTTGTATATACATTTACGTAGTATACATAATATGCAGCGGTTTTACTTCCCGACATAAGTAGGTAATTTCTAATATTACAGTATAGGAAATTGAACTTTCAATCATGTTTGCCATTTCTGTAAGTATGACAGAACGCAATATCGTGCAAAAATAATATATTACTATTAATATATCGATTACTCCGTTTTTTTATTAAAATGTTGAATAAAATAAATCAATGTATCTTATAGGTTATTTTATTCAATCCCGAAATATTTGAAACCCTATTTCGTCACAAAGGCATGTTAGGGTTGTATCTTACTATAACAATATTATACTATATATTGTAAAACAGAAATATTATCTTATAGTTTTGAATGAGAGTTATGAATTAAAATATTTTCATCTCTTGGACTGAGCGCCATTTTAATTTCGGAAACCTGGCTCACCCCTTCCATACCTTCGTCCGTTGTTCACATACACGGATATACACTGCTCAGAAATGACAGAATAGATAAAAGATGGAGGAGTTTGTGCCTTTATATCAAATGAGCTTAATCCAAGAATTGTCCGCAAGTCCCCTTCTGTATATTCCGCTCGCCCCGAGTTCTTATTCGTAGAAATTCAAGCCAGTCTAAAAAAAATGTCTCTTATGCATTGTATACAAACCTCCAAAAATAAGGCACCTTTCGGATCTAGAAAACGCTCTGAACGATTCATTACCTCATTATGAACACGTTATTGTCGCAGGCGATTCAGACTGACTCACCAGCCATACAACTTAAAAATATGTTCCAAAGCTTAAATATGACAATTGTTCCTCTCTCTGCCACACATCATACTGCTACTACCGACACTCTACTGGACTTAATAGTGACTACACATTCACAGAAAGTACTGTCATATGGACAAATTCCTGCTCCCGGCATATCTGCTCATGACATTGTATTCGTAGAATACTCACTCCAATGTCCTAAAAGACGCTCTAAATTGATTACGTACAGAAATTTACAAAACATAGACGATACTAAACTAAAATCAGACGCTTTAGAACTACCTTGGTACACAATATGGAATCTTAGATCAGTTGATGAAAAAGTAGACACATTTAATACACTGATACTACAACTATATGACAGACATACACCAGTAAAAACCCGACGATTTTCCCCCCTCCCTGCTCCCTGGATGAATGACTCAATACGTGAACTTACGTCAAAACGAGACAAAGCATACCGAACATACAAACGACATAAAAAATGACGAGAACTGGCAACTGTACAAACAACTTAGAAACACAACTACACAAACTATACGCAATGCCAAACTAGGATACGCTCACATTATAATCGGACCTGAAATAAGTGCACGGGACACTTGGCGAAATCTCTGTACAATGGGACTTAGACAGTTGAATCCCTCAACTGACTCCATAGACATTTATGTAGATGACTTAAATGAACATTTTACCTCAATACCCATGACACCTCCAGACAACAAGACTAAAATAGACATTCTTAAATACTTATCCCCATCCCCCCATATAGGAAGAGATAAATTTTACTTTTACGACATTTCGCCTATAGACGTTAAAAAGCACTCAAGCGGATTAAATCCAATGCACAAGGAACAGATAACATCAGCATTTTAATGCTAAATAAAATCATTGACATTATACTACCCACAGTGACTCATATTTTTAATGCTTCCCTTATAACTTCTATCTTCCCTACTGTATGGAAACAGTCTAGAGTTCGGCCTATACCAAAAATAAGTACACCTACTAACTGTAATGACTTCCGACCGATTAGCATCCTTCCGACATTATCTAAAGCCCTGGAACATATTGTACATAAGCAAATGACTGAATATCTCCAAGAAAATCACCTCCTTGATCCTTATCAATCCGGCTTTAGATCTGGTCATAGCACAACCACAGCTTTGCTAAAAATTACTGAAGATATTCGTGAAGCCGTGGACAGACGTCAATTGACTCATTTAACCTTACTTGACTTCAGCAAAGCTTTTGACACAGTAGACCACGACTTACTTATGATAAAGCTCAAGCACCTACACTTGTCTGACAGCGCTGTATCCTGGTTCGACTCATACCTGCACGGTCGTCAACAATACGTTTTCATTAAACTCTAGATCTTCGTCTTGGCGCAACGTGCCGGCTGGAGTCACCCAGGGCAGTGTTCTCGGACCTCTTCTTTTCTCAATCTACATAAATGACTTGCCAACTGTACTAAAGCACTGTCGTTATCACCTCTATGCTGATGATCTCCAAATTTACCTACATTCACCTCCTCATTCTCTCTATAACAGCATGATGAAAATGAATGACGATCTCATATCCATCTTTAACTGGTCTTCAAGTATCGGTCTAAATCTAAATCCTAACAAGTCACAAGTAATTCTAATGGGACAACAAAGACTGCTTACAACCTTTGACATATCTACACTTCCAAACATTACTATAAATAATATAATTATCCCTTATTCTTCTTCAGTAATAGATCTTGGACTACATCTAGACGCAAATTTAACCTGGCAAACACAAGTGAAACACATATGTAAAAAGACTTTCTCCATCTTACATTATCTTAGACGTTTAAAGAATTTTCTCCCAGTTTCGTTAAAACAAATCCTTGTGCAGAATCTTGTGTTACCACACTTCGATTATTGTGACATTATATATAATGATCTAAACTATGACTTGTCGCAGAGACTGCAGCGTGTTCATAATGCTTGCGTTCGATTCATTTTCAATATCCGCCGTTATGACCATATTTCCGAACACTTTAATAACCTCTCTTGGCTCCGTCTTACTGACAGACGTAAATTGCACTCTCTTTCACTACTTTTCAAGCTTCTGAATTCCTACATTCCTACTTACCTGGCGTCCAGATTTGAGAAGTTATCCTCTTACCACAATATTGACACTAGGTCACAAGATAGCAGTCTGCTAACAATTCCTCTTCATAGCACTTCCTCCTATTCTACTTCCTTCACAGTAGCCTCTGCCCGCTCCTGGAATCTCCTTCCTCAAGATATCAGGGGTTGCCGCACACTTGGCACCTTTAAGTCACGCTTATACAGTTACCTGTTGTCTAATAATTAATTTTTCTCTATTTATTTAATTTTATACTATGTCATTAATCTTTTCCTCGTTTTTTTATATATCTTGTACATATTATATATTTAATTCGTTAAATTTAGAGTAAATCAAAATACATTATAAATATTAATTGTATTGTATTCATAACTTGTAATCGTTTATATATATATATATATATATATATATATATATTGTAATTTAGATTTAAGACTATTTTTTTTGTTTGTATTTTTTTTAAACCTGGTTGAGTGGTAGACAAGGCCTTAAGGCCTTAACTCTGCCAGGTAAAATAAAGCTATTATTATTATTATTATTATTATTATTATTATTATTATTATTATTATTATTATTATTATTATTATTATTATTATAAATTGCCTACAAGTGTCTTAGAAAATACTACATATTGTTTTGAAGTTCATAAAATGTTTATAATAATTTTGGTTCTTAAAAATCACTTCACACATTGAGCAGAAACCTCGTCATCATTTAAAAGTAAGATCAACCAGAATCGTTGTCTTTAAAATATAGGACAATCAAATAAAACGTGTTTTACAGATTGTATTGATTCTTGATATTTACAATTATGATCACTGTCTGGGTTAATATAAAATCTCATAAAATAACTTCCAATTTTTACATGGCCAGTCATAAATTGTTTTAAAATAAAAATTGGAAACAAATGTTTTGCATTCATCCTATGGTGTACAGTAGGAAAGAAGAACTCTTTAGTCAAAATACCATTTGCACTAATTATCCAATGTTCATTCCAATCAATTGTGATATTGTCCAACAGTTTCTTTTTAACGTAGGATATTGGACACTTTGAAAATGAATGATGAAGCTCAGAAGATGCTGCGGATTTAGCTAATTGGTCAGCACGTTCATTTCCCACAGTTCACTGGTGCCCTCGTATCCAAGACAGGCATAGATGTTTTGTGTATTTTTTTATATTATTTCTGATTTCTACTGAGTTCGGATTTAAATTAATTTGTCTGCGATCGATTGAAGTGCTGCCTGAGAGTCACTAAAAATGCGTGCACTACATTTGTGTTGAAAGCACCACTGTACTGCTTATTTTATAGTATTTAGTTCAGCTTGGAAAACAGAAGAGGTAGGGAAAAGTTACAATAGTTTGAAGAAAACTTCACTGTCTTCACAATAAACTACATAAGCACATCCTACTTGAACTTCCTCTTCTCCTGCAGTAAATATTGATCCGCAGATGTTAATGGTATAGGCATGGGTGTTTCTACAGCTTTGCACGTATAGATTGTAATGTTCTGAGGCAGGATGTCCAGCAGCCATGAAAGACATAGCATAAAAAGTAAACTGTTGGAATATCTTTATACGATTTATTTTAATATTGTTTAAGCCAGGTAAATAAAGTGCAATTAGATGTAGAGGAGGAATACCAGCATTGACATGTGCTGTATCCGTTGAAATTGTACGATGAGATTTACATATACGTAATGCTAATCCTCGTCGAATTTGGTATAATTCCTATTGAACATACTTTTTTCTTAAAACATCGTGATATGCAGTAGCACAGTATATTGACAATTTTTCAACAGCACCACTGTATATAATTTTCAGTATCACTGAATGTAATCCCCAAGTTTGCCTGCTTGCCATTGATAGACCTCTAAGGAATTTGCTACTTTTGGCAGATAGGTGTTTTATAGTAGGTCTAAATATAAGTTTTGGATCTAATATTACACCCAGATAATTTATACTGTTGCCAAATAAAATGTCTTGGCCATTAATTTGTAAACCTTGGTTCACTTCTATATTTCTCCTTCTTGTAGTGAGCATTGCTCGAGACTTGTGGGGGTTGAATTGTAGTTTATTTTCTACTCGCTAATGGAATAGAATATTTAGAGCCATATTGCCAATTTGAATAAGTGTCTGCGCATAATCTGCATAAGCAATAATCTCACTAACGTCTTGTTTTATTAGCTCATCATACAGAATATTCCATAATCCTCGGCTGCAGGCATCCTCGAGATACACCAGTTTTAAGAGAAGCATCACAATACATATAGTAATCTACACTTTGCGATTTTGAAAATAATTTTGGATAAGTTTATATAGATTTTTGGGACATTGTTTCTGCTTAAGCTGGTACAATAGTTTGGGCCATGAGGCATGGTTAAAAGCCCCATACACATCTAAAGGAATAAGAACACCCAGCGTTATCCTTCGGAACGTTATATCATCCATTCTACCACATAACAAACAGCATCTAAATTTTACTACTCTAGTGTGAACCCAAATTGTTCGTACTCAGAAGTTATTGGTGTATAAATTATCTTATAAGTCATATTGTCAAATTGAGGGTCGAGACTCGCAGTCGAGTCTACGACAGGGAAACAACAGCTTCTAGCGCTTGCCATTGAAGATGCCCTCCGCAGTTGAGGGAGAAACGTCTGGAAGAAACGCCAGTTATAGACCACGGCCACATAGCCCGGAATCTTTTACTACCATGATTACCGGCCGTGAAAGCCTGCATTCCACAGTTTAAAGATATTTAGCTCATTTGTAATATCTTCACTTCTTCTCTTATGTAGAAGTTTTCAAGCAGCCACACTTCTCAGAAATCTCATTTCAGCTGCTTCTATGATCTTCTCTTCTCTTTTAGTTAAAACCCAAAATTCACTACCATACAATACTAAGGGAACTGCCACTACTTTATAAAATTTTAGTTATGTTTATTTTCTTGTGCTTTTAAATATCCTTTTGGTTGTTCCACATATATAATTAAATTTATTAAGTTTGTTAAATATATCTTCATTTTTAAAATAGGAGATTTCATAACCCAGGTATTTAAAATGGTTCACTTGTTCAATGGGTTTCCCCTCCATAATTATTTTAGCTCTTACGGTATCTGATCCCTTAAAAGCTAGGATTTTCGTTTTACATATTGATATTTTGAAATTATATTTCTGTATAATGTTATTTAACTGAAAGAGTGATTTCTGTAGACCATCCTCTGAACTAGATATTAGAACTTGGTCGTCTGCAAAAAGTAAGGTATCTAACATCTTATGTCTTATTTTGAAATGTGAGTCCAAATTTATCTGCAAATTATATATGATATCGTCAATATAAATATTAAAATGGGAGGATGAGAGTGGATATCCCTCTCTTACACCTCTATTTATTGTTGCTGTTATATTGTTTTTATTTTTGCCTCCAGTTTGTATTTTCTACATATAGACTTTTTATTGCAGTTATTAGGTGCTGAGGTGTGCCTTTCTCTTTCATTATATTCCACAATTTATTTCTGTTAACTTTGTCAAATGCCTTTTGAAGATCTATAAATGCCATAAAATTTGGTAGATTAATTATATTCTCTATGTTTCTCAATTATTTGATTGATAGTGGAAATGCAATCTGAACAGGATCTGCCTTTCCTGAATCCATTCTGGGCTTCTAGAATAATACTTTCAATAATTACATTTAAACGATTTTTCAATATAGTTGCATACATTTTATAATAGGTACCCAAGATATTTATGCCTCTGTAATTTTCACAATCATGACGATCTCCTTTTTTATAAATAGGATATATTTTGGCCTTCTTCCATTCTTATGGGATACGACCAGTCTTCCAGCATATATTCAATAAATCTAAGATACGTTGTTTTAGTTGCAAAGAACCATATTTTATTAGTTCACTATTGATATTATCAATGCCTGGAGTTATTGGTTGTTTTTACAATGATTGATGATAGTTATTACATCTTCGAAAGAGATTAGATATATATTTTCGTCAATTAATGAGAAGTTTATTTCCTCATCATCTGATTGTTCTGTCCATAGACGTTTGAAATAAGATATCCATTTATCCTCAGAAATTATGTTCAATTTGAGTTGATCTTTTTCCTGATTCTTAATGTGTTTTAGAATCTTGTAGGCTTTATCTTGTCGTCCATGTAAATCATGTACCAGGTCACTAATATATTTTTCCCATGAACTCCTTTTAAATTTTCTAATTTCTCTTCGAGCAAGGGCATTTTTTTTTTTTTTGTATTCAATCAGGTTTTCGTCAGTTCTCGTATTCAAGTATCTCAAGTATGCATATTTTTTTTCCTTAACCAGTTTTGCTATTTCATCCTTCCAAATTTTTAATCTTTTATTATTATATCTTTTATTTCTAGTTCCAAGTGATTCTGAAGCAGCCTGTATTATATTATCTTTTAATTCTTCCCATTCTGTATTAATATTTCTACTTATAGCATTTTGTTTTATATATACATCTAGTCGTTGTTGATATAAATTTCTAATCGATTCATTTTGACGTAGGTGCACTTTAAAAGTTTCTTCATTTGTCTTGTTTGCCGTATTAATTTTACTTATTTTCTACTTTGCTGATATTGCTAATTTAGTAATTAGAAGGTAATGATCAGAACCAATATCACATCCTCTAAATACTCTTGTATCAAGCACTAACTTATAACACTTTTCATTGACTATAGTGTAGTCTATTATGCATCTTTGTCCTCTTGCTGACCAAGTGTATTTATGTATATCTCGATGTGGAAAAAAGGTGTTTGTAATTCTTAATTTATCATAATTTGTAAAATCTATTAGAAGTCTTCCATTTTTATTTTGGGTTGTTTCTCCATGTTTCCCCATTATATTTTAATAAGTTTATTGCCTACTGTGGCATTATAATCTCCAGCTATTATTAAATAGTCATTTGGATTAACTTTATTAATTTGTTTCTGTAGATTTTCATAAAAGTCTGTACATTCTTCTAATTTACCTTCCCCTGGATTAGAAACACCTATTATCGTTATATAATTTCTCACCTTGTTTAACCTTATTTTTATTATTATTTCATTGAAATACTCATAACTGTGAATTCTATTCTTCCTTTTTTATTATTATTATTGCAAATCCAGCTGCTGCTCTTTTCTCTCGTGATACCCCATCATAAATCATTATATATTTCTCCAATTCGACTGATCCTTTTAATTTCTTTTTAGTTTCTGGAATTACAGCAACATCTACATTCATTTTGTCTAGTTCATTTTATAGTTCAGTTTCTTTATTTGTGATACCTCTGGGATTCCAAACTCCTATTTTCATTATTTCATTTCTGCCTAAATCTTAGTTCCTGTTTCTAGCCAAGGTTGTCAACGTTGGGACAGTCCTTTTTCCATTATCTATGAGACTTTTAGTAATAAAGTATTTCCTCTGGGTACGTTACTGGCGTTCCGCAGAGTGAGGTGTACGATGGGATTGCCATCTTAAGGCTAGACATTATAGCCCCCAGTTTTATGAAACCCAAATGGAGGGCTGCCTCTTCCGCTCCTAAGGACCGTTCAGGACTTCTCCCTTGTTACCCCGGAAATGGGTCTCCACATTTTTTTCCTGGAAAATGGGTGCCTCCTCCGCACATTTATTTCTGTCTTTTGAAGTCTTCACACGTTACCCTGCGCAAGGGACCCTTCGATCAGTTACTACACACCGGGCCAGTGTGATCTGAAGCTCGCGAGGGAAGGGACGCTAGACCCTTTGATGAGACTGCCTGATAGAGGGTTCTCATCCGCTACCCACATCCTATTTGTAATGATTGGTTTTCATTACCTTACACTACACGTGTCAACCATTAATATGTTTACGAAATATACCGACAGTACTATAATATTTAATAATTGTTCTAAGGCAATCAAATTAATTTTTTACCCCGTCTGTCTTTTTCCATAACGTAATGTTATTATTGGAATAAGTTTCGATATATATTTAAAGAAATGTAAGTGAACTACATATAAGCAATTACGTTATCTAATATCCGTCCACTGTGCCGCGTCTGGAAAAAGTGAGGCTCCCTGGCAGTTAGTAACTTTATGATTATATCAGTAAGCGGTTTTGCGTATACTGTATTGTTGAAAGGATTTTCCCCCATAATATTTTTGATTTCTCGCAGTTGAGTCTGCGCCAGTTGAGCAAAACGATTGTATTTTTTTTTTGTGTTTGGGAGAGTAAAAATCACGATAATTTATTTTTTCCGCCAAGTGTTATGAAATTTCAGATCTGTGTCTTTGTGCAATGTGATATGTTCGTATTGTTGGATTTATGCGGGGATGAGAAACAGATGTGACCCTGTTCTCCCTGTTTTATAGTCTTATATATTGCCCTCTTCGGGTGAATTACTTTTATGTGTATTTTGTTTTATGAAAATGTTGTGTTATGATAAATAAATTTATGTGATGTTGATGTTGATGTGATGTAAAGTCAGGCTACTGAAAAGACAAATTACTAAGAAATACGAGGTCATTATGATAACATGGAGAAGCGGAAATTATACATGGGTTTTTTTGAGCTCATTAGAGTTGTGTATTTTCAGAGAGACTTGAAAACTCAGAAGATATTAGATTCAAACTTATGTATTCATATGGGCAGGTTTAATGTTGTAATTGGTAGCAGTGTTAAACCTATTTTGACGGCCTTGAGCCTACTAGTTCGATAGTGCCAGTGAATAAGTAAGTTAAATCTCTTTTTATCGATGTCTCAAGATTAAGAAGGACGTGTTCTAATTGGTCTGTGAGCACAGAAAGTATTTGCGTAACCCATGGGTAAACATATACGTATAATTATGGCTGTCAGTGTAAGCCTGTTGTATATTTAGGGGAGAAGATAAAATAAAAAAAAACTTTTAAAAGTGATATGAATGTAATCAGAGTCTAATGCGTCTTTAAGAGCAGTGACATGTAGGGAGATAGGGAGGTTGAAGAGAATATCTCATTGTCTTAACTCCATCAGGTAAAATAAAACCATTATTATTGTTTGTTATTATATTTAAGAGGTTTTAAATGTATACAACATTTTCCTGTGCCGATTGTTAAGTTTTGATTCTCTTCCTCCATTCATCTCTATGCTTCCAATCACAATCCTGCAGTCCCTCTATCCATATATTTTTAGCTCTCCCTCTTCTTTTATTATTATTATTATTATTATTATTATTTATTATTATTATTAATATTATTAATTATTATTATTAATAATAATATGTCTAATATATCTGAACGAATTTGATAAACAGTACGACGGAAGAATGTAAGTTCCCTTCGAAGAGAGATTTCTGTGTTATGTATGGCAGACTTTTGAAATATGGCAACATAAGCATTCTGTGCACGAAAATTTAAAAAGAAATGTTTAGAGTTAACATCTCCCGCAAGCAAATATCTGCGAGAGACAGGATTTTAATACATTTAGGTCGTATATTGTAACAAGACTGTTACGGGATTTATAAACTAAAACTATGGAAATATGTTCACTGGGGAAAATAGGAAGGATAACAACAACGGCTTCAATAAATAACTGAAGCCTGGAAATGGTGTTTAATGCATATTGCAGTATCTCAAACGGGACTGTTTATATGGCCATTTTAATTGTATATATAAGTGTGTGTGTGTGTGTGTGTGTAATTCAAAACTAAAATAGGTATAAAATTATGAAGTATTCACCCGAAAAGTCGTCTCCTCAACTTAATTAATTATTTAACTGTAGCGCTTTCGGGACTTGTCCCATCATCGGCAGATATCAAAATTGGTGTTTTACTGAAAGATCTGGCAGAGGGGGTTACATGTATTGAGTTCGTTTTCGTTTATAAGATTGTCGTTTTTGTGAGCTGCTTTCATGATTTCCATCTCTTTGAGTACGGTTATCTTCGCTGGATTATTTTCTCTGTGCATTACTGTTAGGGTGTTTTTAATATTTAACATGTCATGTGCTTCATGGATAACGTGTTTTGCATAGCTTGAGTTTCCTTCTGCGTGAATAAAGTCTCGAAAATGCACTTAAAATCTGATGTTAAAACTTCTGTTTGCTCTTCCTATATCAAATAGTCCCCCATTCGGTTCTCCTGGCGGGGACTACTTTAGGGAACTCATGCCAAAAGGCTCAAACATAGGTACATGTTCCTAGGAACAAGGAATGTTAGGACTTTATACAATAGCGGGGCACTAGATGAATTAGATAAATCACCCATGGTTGTAGTCGGTTTACAGGAAGTTAGATGGTCCGGAGGAAGTAGTCAGTAATCAGGAAGCTTTGCTTTATACTACTGGGGTGCAGAAAGACCTGCGTTTGGAACGGGTTTTTTAGTCCGAAGAAGGATCATCCGAGATATTAAGTTTGTCAGTGACAGGATATCATACATAATTCTAAAGGGTAAACGATATGATTTTGTAATCGTAGATGTACACGCTCTTACTGAAGATAAAGATGGCAAGATCAAGGATGAGTTCTATGATGAATTAGAATGCGTATTTGATAGCCTTTCACGATATCATATCAAAATTGTCTTAGGAAATCTTAATACAAAAGAGTGGGTCGGGAAGATATATTCAAACAAACAATAGGCAAATTAAGAATTCATGAAGATAGTAATGACAATGCGGCTAGATTAGTCACTTTTGCCACATCAAATAATCTCATTGTTAAGAGCACAATATTTCAGCATAAGGATATTGATAAATACAGCTGGACGTTTCCAGATGGCAAAACTCGAAACCAGATAGATCACGAATTAGTGGACAATCTCTGGCACAGTAGCATCATCGATGTTAGATCATTTAGAAGGACAGACTGCAATTCGGATCACCATCTGGTCAGAGTGAAAATCAGACAACGGCTATCGCTTATGAGAGGAACAAATGCTAAAGATTAGTCTGTAAAATTTGAATTTAAAAACTTGAAAAACTATGAAATGCGGCAAGAATACAAAATCGAAATTGCTAATAGATTTGAAGTACTGGAATCTTCAGATGACAATGTGGCAAACGAAGAAGAAACCGATATAAATAAAGAATGGGAGACTATAAGAGATACTATTAAATTGCAAGTATCAGAAAGCATTGGTTACTTAAACAAGTGGCAAAGAAGAAGTGGTTTAATGGGGGATGTTCCGATATTCTAAAGAAAATATTGCAAGCAAAAAATGAAATGGTTACACGAGCCAAATGAGGTAAATGTGGAGCAATTGGTTAGTGTTATACGGGAAACCACGAAGTTACTAAAGAGTAAAAAGATGGAATATCTGAGAGAGAAGATTTGTGATCTTGAAATGAATGCCAAGAATATTAGAGAATTATATCAGGGAATTAGGATACAGAAGAAAGGGTGTCAGGCTAGAACAAACATAATTAGGAATGAAAATGGGGATATAATTGCAGATTCCAGGAGTATATTAAATAGATTGAAAAATTAATTTAGTCAATTATTAAATGTACATACAGAAAAGGATATTATAGAGGATAATTTACACACAGCAGAAATGCTAATCGTAGAACCAAATGCATTAGAGGTTGAAATGGCGATAGAAAAATTGAAGCTGTATCAGATCCAGATTAAATCCCAGCAGATCTGATAAAATCAGGGGGAGAAAAATTTATGGACAAGATACGCTGGTTGCTTAGTATGATTTGGGATAAAGAAGCTCTTCCAGATGAATGGAAAGATTCTATTATCTTTCCAATTTATGAGAAAGGAGATAAAACTGATTGTAACACCTATAGGGGCATCTCATTACTTTCAAATTCGTATAAAATTCTATCAAATACATTAGTAAGCATACGTTCTCCTTATATTGATGATTCTAGGAGATCATCAATATGGATTTAGAAGAAACAGGTCTACAACAGATCAGCTTAAGACAGATTTTAGAAAAAAAAATGTGAATATAATGGTATTGTACATCAACTATACTTAGATTTCAAAATGGCATACGATTAAATTAAGAGGGAGAAGTTATATAGAATCCTGCTGGAGTTCGGAATTCCTAAAAAGTTAGTTAGACTTAAAAGAATGTGCTAAATGGCACAAAGAGTAGGGTGCGTGTAGGCAAACAGTTTTCGAATACTTTTGAAATCCAGAATGGGTTGAAGCAAGGAGATGCACTATCTCCTCTACTATTTAGTTTTGTACTAGAGCATGCCATCAAATCTTTAGAGGATTAAGAAGACCTATAAGTCAATGTTATTAATAAGCTGTTAGTTTATGCTGATAATGTAGTACTATTAGCCGATAGCGAGGAGATACTAAAGGCCAACTCGCACACACTACTGAGTAACACTACGAAATTGTGACTGGAAGTAATTATCAGTAAAATTAAATATATGGTCACACATTAAAAAAATTATTATATAATGGATATGGACAGCTAATGACAAATGAGGGAAATTTTGAGGCAGTTGCTGAATTCAAATACCTAGGAACAATAATTACAAACAGGAATGAGATGCACAAGAAAATTAAATCCACTGGAAATTCATGCTATTATGCATCACAGAGACTCTTGACTTGCCAACTCCTTAAAAAAATGTTTAAATTGAAAATATATAAAGCTGTTATTCTACCAGTTATATTATATGAATGCGTAACACGGACTCTTACTTTAAGGGAGAAAAGGAGATTAGAGTATTTGAGAATAAAATTTTTGGAAAATTTTTGAACCAAAGAGAGATCAACAGACAAATGAATGGAGAATACTACATGTCAGTGAATTACATGGTCTTTATAAGAATCCAGATATAATGAGAACAGTTAAGTCTCGTAGACAGCGACAGACAGCACATGTGGCACGAATGGGGAATAAAAACGTGCATGGAAGCTTCTTGTAGAAAATCCAGAGGGAAAACGCCCAGTTGGTAGACCAAGAATGAAGCGTGAGAATAACATTAACTGGAAATATATTATACAGGGATGATTGGAAAACATTGGCTCAGGACAGGGATATATGAAGAGCTTATGTCCGCGCGGCCATGAACTTACGGGTTCGATAATGCCATTGAGTTATATAGTTAGGTAGTGACTAAAGCACTCGTGTTAGCACAAACACACCAATTTAACGGCGAGCGTGATGCTGCCAGAGGTTTATCTGGTATGTATGTGAAATTTATATAATGATTTATTTTTTGTAAAATATAAATTGTTGAGGACATTTCTGCTACAGGTATCTAATGATTGGTGCAGAGAAAGAACTAGATACGATAAGTCACTTTCTCCTTGAAATTTAGGAAATGTGCTTTTAGTTATATAACATCCATACTTCCTTACGTTTATGCCAAACTTTGGAGGTGAATAAACCTATTATTATACATAATATTTTTCTCTTTCACACTTGTAAACGATAGTGCTTCCTATGGAGAATCTAATGACACCTCAAATTACATTTGGACGGAAATTCATTTTACTGGTTATTTCACTGTACACTTCAATCATAATATTTTTCTTTTGAAGAAATCTAAAATTTAAATATAAACGTATAGGAATTAACTGAAATGAGAAGTTATTTTAGTTGATCCTTATCAAATAGTGTTTACCATGTTCGCCTCAGAATGAAACCAAAGTCATTGAGGGATGTACCGATCTTTATAGACACTCGGCACGACGTGTCAGCAGGATTGTCAACCGTATGTTTCGAACGCCTTTATCTTCAGATTATGTATCTGGTACTCATTTCCGTTAGAGGAAGGGCCATAATCCAGAAGGTTTGTTGCAGTTTAATAATAATCCTGACCCCATAAGGAATCGAACCCTAACCTGCTGGTTTGTAGCCAAATATGTTATGGCGTGCCCCCTTAGTAGTACAATAATAATAATAATAATAATAATAATAATAATAATAATAATAATAAATAATAACAATAATAATATTGGAAAAAATAGTATACTGTACAGATGGATCTCACGGACACCAAGCCGTAGTGCATTTGACAGTAGGTATTAAAAAACCAGTGTCCAGTAATAACATAATACAAACCAAATTTTTACTTTATAAAATAAAATTTCCTCACTATCTCTCTTTGTCTATCTCTATCTCTCCATCTATTTCTATATCTCTCTATCTATATCTATATGTCTCTCTAGCTCTATCTATATATATCTATCTATCTCTCTCTATCTATATCTATATCTATATCTCTGTCTATCTGTATCTATATATCTCTATCTACTCGTATATATCTATCTCTCTATATTTCTATCTCTCTATATTTCATATCTCTCTATATCTCATATCTCTCTATATCTCATATCTCTCTATCTCTCTATATCTCATAAACTCTCTATCTATCTATCTATCTCTCTATCTCTCTATATATCTCTATATATCTCTACATCTATTTATATCTATCTATATCTATCTACCTATCTATCTGTCTATCTGCCTATCTATCTCTCTATATATCTCTCTCTATCTATCTATCTCTCCATCTATCTATCTCTCCATCTACCTAACTCTCCATCTACCTATCTCTCCATCTACCTATCTCTCCATCTATCTATCTCTCCATCTATCTATCTCTCCATCCATCTGTCTATCTATATATCTATCTCTCCATCTATCTATCTCTCTATATCTATCTCTCTATATGTGTCTCTCTATATTTCTCTATATCTCTCTATCTATCCATCTCTCTCTATATCTCTCTATCTATCTCTATATCTCTCTATCTATATCTCTAAATCTCTCTATATCTATCTCTATATATCTCTCTCTGGTACACGTAAAACTTTTTGTCGTCAGTCTTGCATGATCATGCCAAGTTTGTGAAACAAAACGTTGCGTATGTACGGCAAATTGGACGTTTTGCATGAACTGAATAAGGTTTGACAAACTCGCAAAAGATTGATGGGCTGGAGCTTTGTGTACAAGCAAGACGGCGGAGAAGTTGGTGCATAGATACGCATGTCAGTCTAATCGGTCAAACTCTGCTCTTCTGCAGTTTTTTCTTGGCGATATTGGAGGTTTTAACTAGTGCTTTTACTGTCTATCGTGACGGAAAGAATGGCAACAGATTTACGAAACTGGTCTCGTGAATTATTCACGGAATTCATTGAATCGTACCTCAGTTTTCCTTGCCTTTAGCACGTGAAATCGAAGGATTACGGCAATAGAGATAAGCAAAACCAAGCTTACACCGCTTTGGTTAGTAAATATAAAGATATGGGTAGTAAAGCAAGTACAGAGTCTGTCACAAAAAAAATCAACTCATTTCGAATAGTTTAACGTTAAGTGTATGCGAAAATAAAAACGTCAAGTCTTCTGATGCAGTCAGTAAGGTAGGGTAATGACTGTCCCCAAGACTGAGTTCACGTTTGAGTAGTGCAGCCACACGAATTTTGTGTCAGCCATATTTGATCATGCAAGACTGATGAAAAAAACGTTATGTGTAGACCAGGCTTTACCCTCTGTCTCGCAGATTGTTTATTGGCATTTTTGTATTTGAAATTTTGCTTGACATTATGCTGGCTGAAACGCGAAGGTGCTCTTATTCCAAGAGATTGTGCTCTTGAAGATGAGGTGCTCTTATTCCAAGAGATTGTGCTCTTGAAGGTGAGGTGCTCTTATTCCAAGAGATTGTGCTCTTGAAGATGAGGTGCTATTATTCCAAGAGATTGTGCTCTTGAAGATGAGGTGCTCTTATTCCAAGAGATTGTGCTCTTGAAATGAGGTGCTCTTATTCCAAGAGATTGTGCTCTTGAAGATGAGGTGCTCTTATTCCAAGAGATTGTGCTCTTGAAATGAGGTGCTCTTATTCCAAGAGATTGTGCTCTTGAAGATGAGGTGCTCTTATTCCAAGAGATTGTGCTCTTGAAGGTGAGGTGCTCTTATTCCAAGAGATTGTGCTCTTGAAGATGAGGTGCTCTTATTCCAAGAGATTGTGCTCTTGAAGGTGAGGTGCTCTTACTCCAAGAGATTTTGCTCTTGAAGATGAGGTGCTCTTACTCCAAGAGATTGTGCTCTTGAAGGTGAGGGGTTTTCTCTGATGGGAAATGACACAATTCATCTGAATTTGGATGCAAGTGAATATTTTTATTTTAGTTAGATTGAAAGAAACAAGGAAGACAGTAAAGGGGACAAAGGAATGTTAATAAAATAAAAAACAAACAAACAACGTTACTCTACAGGTAACATTTGAGGCTCAAATTTCAGATATCTGGGGTTCAAATCCCGGTGCCGACGAACGTAACTCTTTTTTCTTCATTTTTCTAGTGATTAAGACAAATTAATGTTTGAAATATCACTGCTAGGGCCAATTTAATCGTATTCACATTTAAAGATATTAAAATAAAATCCGTGTTATTCTACAAAATATATACACAATAATATAAATTTACAATCTACAGAATACTATAAAGGTTCTTGACGATATATGTACTTGCATATTAAGTATCTATAATTAAGAATTAAACAAAGTGTAGCAAAATATATCTTGTATTACGTAAGAGTGGATTTATATTTTAGGAAATGTATTATATAATCTTTATTCCTTATAATGTTTTTTGATGGGACAAGTTTATACGGCGTCTTTTTTATGCACGCGATGAAAAACTCAACTAGACGTAGAGAGTTCATAAATACCACCAAGGGCTGAAACAAACTTCACAAAGTTGTTACATAATTGTGTAATGCTACCACTAATATCAAATTGATTAAAACCTTTATCATAAGTGTGACATGATTGGTCTGCAATGTTCGTTATGTCTTGTAGGCTATCGATTAATATCTCGTGTTGATGTGATACAACAATATGTAATAATTTGTTTAGTTGTCATTAATTTATTCTCGGAGACAAGTTCAGTACTATTAATATAGAGCGACAAAAACAATTAATAAAATTCATTCCACATACCCGATAATTTAAAGGAGTCTTTATATAACTTTGTATGAGATTTTGTTCTTCCAGAAAACTCTCCTCCAATTGGAAAACGAATATGGAGATATTTAGTAGACTTTATTTCTATAAATTCAGTGAAAAATAATTTTTTGAACGGCGCGGCGTACAAAAAAGGACAACTTTGGCAAATTAAATTAGTTTTACAATGAAATAGTTCAGTGCGGGTTGCATAAAAATATTATTTATTTTTTATTTGTTTACATTTATTTGAATATAGTATGGATTTGGATTATGAGATAAATAAGTAAATAAAATATAAATGATAATATTTTCTTTATCTAATACTTTCCGCTGGTTGAGTGGGTGAGATGGCCTTAACTCTGCCAGTTTAAATGAGTGATTATTATTATTACTATAAAGATTGCAGTGGTATGGTCATGTCAAACAAATGCCAGAGCAAAGATTGCCAAAAATTGTTATGGAATGGATCCCAATGGAAAGGAGGAAGAGAGGAAGGCCGAAGAAAACTTGGATAGAAGGAGTACAAGCAGCTATGAATATCAGAGGAATGGAGGAAGGTCAATGGATGGATAGAGAGGAATGGCGTTTGGTTTCCGGAAGACGGCGGCAGCTGCCATGATACCGGATGATGATGATGATGATGATGATGAAGTATTATTTCATGTAAGAAAACATTTTTTTTTCAACTGATATATCATTATTACACAAAAACGTAACCTTCAATAAAAATACTTGCGTAAATGGGAATGGTGTATGTTTAAATGACTCAATTACGTAATGTATCAAATAGGCTTCAGTTTGATATATTTTAATATAAAACTTAATGCAAATTATTTCAATAAATTATTTAAATAATCACTTCAAGGACATATGCCCACCACTACCATCGCCGGAAAAGCACTCTTCACATTACGTCACTCGCTCACTCCCCCTTCTGATCCACTCTCTTCAATCACAACCAAAGAGTTGATGGCGGGCGGTAAAACTGCGATTGGTATTATAATTATAGGGATGACGGGAACCGTCTTATAGCCTAAGACTCTGATGATGAGCATACAGAAGTTAGTATATCAACTGTTTATCTATAAATTAAACATTTTTTCGGCAGCTGATGTAAAAATACTTCTCACGCATTAAATGTAGGTCGTAAATAAATTACTCTTTTTTATAAAGCATCAAGTTCTTGTGGATAAATAATGTTTTATTTCAAATTTAATATTTCTACTGAAAGCTATAATTTTCTATCTACATTCTTTTTCATTAAAATTGTTATCCTTGAATTCTTGTGATTAATTTATCACGCTATGACGGAATAATAAGGTAGTCAATTTTGAAAAAATAAAAATAAAAGTGGCATACACCAATGTATCGTTTTTTTGGAAATCGTATAAAATGTATACTAATTAGGTTGTATTACGTTTTCATTTGACGACTGAAACATTCAATCAATACTTAGTTGTCTGAATGATCCTTCAAAACCGAATATATCGCTGCTGTTCGTCTTTCCATTAGGTCGTTTTGATTCGTCCGTTCTCAGTTTTTCTTGCTTGAGGAACCATTCATTGTAAGAACTTACCTTCTTGTTCCAAAACTCTGAAACATAATAAATATTTTAAACAACAATAAATCAATTAATATATTATATTATTCACTTATTTCCGCGCGTCACCGTAGCCGAGTAGTTTAAGAAATTATGTCTTGGTTCATTGCTACCGTATTTTCGCTGGTTTGAGGAACAATGGAGAAGAAATTTATCATGGAATTTCGATCAGTATAGGGCGGTGCCCCCGCCCATCAGAGTACGAAATGTGGGTGGCTATAATATGTTGCGACGCCATGTTTAGTGAACCAGCATTAACGGCTGGAAGACTTGACATGCTGAGCACATGCTGGATAATCATCAACCTCTATAATTAACATAAGTGGATGTGAGGCCAGCAGCCGGCTGAAATGCCAAGTACCTTCCAGGCCAATCGTATCATGGAATAGCAGTATTCCATTATTTAGTTTACAGCGTTCATTTCCGCATATACTGCTTTTCCTTGTACAAACAGATCCCGTAACATTAATCCTCCTTCTCAGATATGGCCGCAGGCTTTTAATATTCGATATATCTGACTACGAGTAGGCCTATATGTGTTAATCTGTGAATCCCTACTTCAATATTAATATAAACCAGAGGAACGACCGTTGATTTGGAGTAACATCGTTCAGACGTGCCCGAGATTAAAACTAGTTTAGGCAAACACTTCCATATAGCAAATATGAGGCAGATACCGGAGCTAATCAAAATATGGTAACATCTTTTCGACTCTGCTTACTTGTTACGTGGTGCAAGATTCACAATGTGAGCTCGTAATTGCTTATTTCGTTATCACAATGTGAGCTCGTAATTGCTTATTTCGTTATTATTGAAAGTCGTACCATATCCAAAGGGAAAATATAATTTATATTTGTTGGTCTTAATATATAAAAAAACCTATCAAAATAATTTATCATAACCATAAAATTTACTTGTCGGTATTAAACTTAAAATCTGACAAACATAGTTACCAGTACACGTACCTTATATTAATAATAATTGTACGAATTATAAACTCGTGTTTATTGTTAGATTTTACACGTCATTACACACAGTGCTATGTCTGAAAAAAGAGGAGTAAAATATCATTCTTATTGCTACCACAATTAACTAACTAACTGACTCACTATCACTATTCAATCCTTTGGTTCATGGATGTGCCGACATAAGTTTATATATATATATATATATATATATATATATATATATATATATATTTAGATTTTCGCTACCATCAGAAAATATTTTCCAGTCATCCATCAGTCAGATTAAGCCCTCCCCCCAAATCATTGTTAATCCTTAAATTCGTAATGTATCCTACAGGATAGATTACTTGGTTTAATTAATTTAATATTTTAAATAAATCAGAAGAACACGAACAAAAAGGAACAACTTAATTATGTGTCCAATTACACAATATACCTATTAATAACAGCTGTACAATATTCCCTTTTCACTGCGGTCCACCACATTTATACAACAGACACAACAAATTTGTTTTTGCCACTTTAAGTGTTAAGGTTATTCTATTAACTGGACGCTTTCCATCTGGGTATACCTCTTTCATCCACCATTCGTACCACATGCCCTACCGATCGCAGCGTACGAGATTTAACTTATTTTACTATTAATAGTGAGTGGAAAACATAGATTTAATGACTCACCTCATAAAATTAAATATATATATATATATACATATATATTATTGGAATCCTCAAAATTTATAACTGGAAATGTTTCACTTGCATTTGAAATCAATTATACAATTAGGATTTATTTTTTCCGAAAATTTAATTTAATATTTTTCGAATTTTGAAATAGAGGAAAAAGTTAATAGACAAAAGAATAAATTCAAGAATTTGGCTCAAAACAGAACAGACACTAGAAACAAAATTGTCCCTGAAGACCAACAGGAAAGGAATGATATATCGAAAAGTTTTCAAACTATGGTTACAATCAATGAAGAAAATGCAGTTAATATTTTTGAAGTAGTTTTGAAAAAAGAATAACTTATTTTGCTCAATCAAGGTTTAAAACCTTGTATCAATTATTCAGACAATGTTGAAGATTTTGTTGCCGATATTGAAATTACTGTACAAATTTTATAAAATGACGGGAAAGCAATAATAAGAAAAGAAACTGAAAACATTTCAGAATCAATTAAAATCAATCCTAATAATATACCGACAAATAAAAATATGGTCATTTTAAAAAAGATAAATACCAAAAATATAATATTTTCTCAAGTAGTTAAGAGGAATAAATTAGCAACTTTATAAAAATCAGAATATATCAAGAGAATGGAAACCCTTTTAGAGTCTAAAGAATATTTGGAATTAAAAACGGATCACTTACCAAAAACAGTTAATACATTTGACAAAACCATAAAACAAATGAACGACACGATCTCTGAAAAAAAAAACTCAAGTTGAAAGTCCCAAATTCTTCTAATCAAATAATGTATGGTCTCCCCAAAATCCATAAAATTGGGAACAAAATGAGACCCACAATTAATAATATAGGATCGTCGTGTCACCACTTATCAAAATGGCTGGTACAGAAATTTAAGAGTTTTCCAAATTATAAAAAAATACTAAAAATTCTTTAGTACTAGTTGAAAAATTGAATAACATATAATGTATTTTAATTAAATATAAATAAAACAAAAATGTTATGTGATTTTCATATTTTTAAAATATAAATTATTAACAGTTGTTTCAGTACTTCGTTCCTTCTTCAGACATCTACAAATGAATGAATTTGTTATTAATATACATAACAACTGTAACAATGCAATAATTTTTTTACAATTTCTTTTATAAATTTAAAACAGGCGATAGATTCAAATCTAGTTGGGAATTTAACTTATCTCTACAACTTCTAAAAGATCCAACTTCTTTCCTTTGTGTAGAATTTTAAAATTTGAATCAAAACAATGATCGTATTGGAGTAGGTGGTAAGCATATATTTTGAATTATCTGTTATATGCTCTCATATGTTCCTTTATACGAGAAATAAAATTATAGACAATTTAATTAAGAAAATCAGTTACAAAAAAACAATTATTAAAGTTTTTCCTTTACCCAAGAAAGACAAATAAATATGTCATAATTTCTTACATAGGCCCACTATGCAATAAAATATCTAAATACTTTAAAAAGTAGAACATCAATGTGGCGTTTAAAACTAATAAAACATTACAAAATATAATAAAAACAATAAAACCAAAGTAAAAAAGGAACAATTATCAGGTGTATATACTCGTAAATTGAAATGTGGCACACGCGACAATATATGATTCAGAAATATGGCTATAAGTTTGATCGCATTTTGTGACGAAAATATTACACTGGCCAACAAAATTTGAACTTATTTATGTTACAAGCGAGAAAATGTGTGTCTCTAACTTACTTTCTTATGCTGATTTCAAATCATTTTACGGAACTTTTCCATCACCCAGGGTTTTCGAGTAATCACATGAATTTCGTGACTATACATTACAATTTATTATATCTTAACTGAAATTATATTTGCTCGCCCAAAATATATGTGAATTGGATTTTCGGCTGTACTTCGCTTTAGGAATATCCCTCTTCAGTGTCCAGCAGTAGTCTGCTAACATATTTGGACAACATTTACCCTGATAGCGCCTTTCCATTTCCGCGATGTCCTGGCGGAAGCGCTCCCGTGTTCGTCGCTCACAGCCCCTAGATTTTCAGGGAACAAATCAAGGTGGGAGTGCAAAAAGTGAATTTTCAAAGACATATTACATCCCATTATCTTGTAGTTCTCAATCATCTCATTGACAAGTTCTCTGTAGTTATCAGACCTGAAGTTCCCCAGAAAATTTGAGACAACATTTTTGAAAGATTGCCATGCAGCTCCTTCTTGCATATTTAACTTGTTCTGAAACTGCGTATCTTTCATCAGTTCCTTTATTTGAGGGCCAACAAATATCCCTTCTTTCAATTTAGCTTCACCGATCCTTGGCAATTTATTTTTGAGGAAGAGAAATGCACTGCCATCACGATCCATTGCATTCACAAAATTTTTAACCAAGCCTAGTTTAATATATAGTGGAGGCAATAAGATTTTTTCAGAACGTACAAGTGGTTGGTGAAGAACATTTTCTTGTCCTGGATTAAGTGACGCTCTCTTTGGCCAGTTCTTTTTAATATAATGATTACTTCTATCTCTGCTATTCCACTTGCACAAGAAGTAGCAAAATTTAGTAAGATGGCCATAACTTTCAAATCCCCACATATCTGCCAAGAAAAATTGTCATACTTTATAGCGGGTAGTAAGAGCTTCATATTCTCGTAATGTTCCTTCATACCAACTGCATGGGCTAAATATATGTTTCCATTATGTGGTAACACTCCTTTCAAACTTGTTTTCGAGGAGTCTATGAACAAACGCCAATCCTCAGATTTATGCTCAACACCCAGTGACTGGAACAAATTCTCAATATCATTGCAGAAATCTAGGCCCTTCTCTTTAGAAAAGAAATCCTCAAATTCATTTTGGCGATTGCGGAAAAAAGTTACTTTAGTGTCATCCTGCAGTAGCTTCCATCCTTTCAATCTTGAAGCAAGTAATTCTGCCTTGCTTTTACTTAAACCAAGATCCCGAACCAAATCATTTAAATCCTCCTGTGTTAGAAAGTTAGTTTCATTTATAGCATCATCTTCCGCAACATCTGAATCATTCTGTAAATCCTGAACATCAGAAAGTTCTTCAGTCATTGTTATGTGATCTGGTGGAATTGGTATGGGTAAACCTGGCCCATGAAGTACCGGTCGAATTGCTGAATGTAACATTGGATATTTAACGGTGTGTCTTGACTTGGAAGTTATTCCAGATATATTTGTCAAGCAGAAGTAGCAGTCTGTCATAATGATCCTTAGGTTCGCGCCATATCATTGGGACTGCGAAAGGCACATGACGGGATCCTTTCAACCAGCCAGTTAATAGTGTTACACATTTGGTACAACAGATTTTCGGGGCCTATATCTTGTTCTGGTCTATTTTGTTGTTAAAATAACAGTGATAAGCTCTTCTTATTAGAGGAGTAAACTTTCGCTTCTGTGCTTTGAAAGTGAACTCACCACACACGAAACAGAAATTGTTTCTATCGTTAACACACTTTCGAGACATATTTCTTATACAAATACAAATTTACTCTTCTCTTTACAATTCACAATACACTACTTAGTCTTTACAATACAATTCTATCACAATTCACTTGACTACGGAAGTGAGCACAGAATTAGCTCCTTTCTTTTAAGAAAGCTTCTATTCAACTGCGAACTTAAAACATACAATCACAGTTTTGTAGGAGAATGTCATTGTTTTAAGTTATGTTCAAGGCAACAATCGCAAAACATTATAAGTCCATTGCTGGCACAATGAAATTAAATGTAAAATAATCCTTCTAATCATCATGTTATGTACCAAAAATGCTAATAAATAGGAAAATAATTATTTTCAAAATTACAAAACAATCGTGGGTGATTGAAAATTTCTGACTTCATTTTTTAATCAGCAGATAAAAATACATAAGAATAACACAAAATGTTGTATATAACAAAATCACTGTTAACCAGTGTTATTATTAAAGGAAATATGATGTTATCATTGGAAAGGGAATCCTTCAGATTACAACAATGGAACAAAACAAATCACTTACAACGACACTAAGCAAGTCATTTTACTGCTTCAATCTGTTCCAAGCATAATTGGCAACCCTTTGGGAAGTCATTCATTGCGTTATGATATATGTTTAGAGGAATAGCTCTAATTTCTTCCTCAATCACTAATTTCAGCATGTCGACGTCTTGAGGTTTCCGGGCATAAACCTTCTCCTTCTAATAACGCACCCAATAGTCATATGATGTAAGGTCAGGGGAACGGGCTGGCCATTCAATGGGGCTTCTTCTTCCACCCACCTGTTTTGCAAATGATCATCCATAATTTCCCTCACCGCAATTGCATAGTGAGGAGTCGCACCATCCTGCTGCAAAAAACATTGTTCATGTTCAGCACTTGCACTACCGGCAGGATAATTTGTCTAAGGATATCACTGTACCGATCACCATTAACAGTCTCATCCAAAATTCGCATTCCTAACAGTCCTTCCCATCCGATCATAGCCCAAACAGTGACTTTGCCGTGTCTTAAAATTGTCTCTTCAATAACATTAGGATTCTCTATACCACAATAGTGACAATTGTGTCGATTAATACGTTCGTTCACATGGAAAACAGCTTTATCACAAAAGTGCAATTTTCTGTACCAATGTTCGTCGTTTGCTGATTCCCTTACAACAAATTTACAAAAATCCATCCGCCTGTCAGGGTCGTCTTCATTAAGTTCGTGGCCACGAATCAGTTTCAAGGGGTGGTACTTCTCACGCTTCAAAACACGACACACACTCGATTGACTGATCTGAAGCTCACGTGCAGCTTGGCGGGTTAATTTTTTAGGGCTAGCGACGAACGTCTCCACAATTCCCTACGTTGTTTCTGCATCCGTGCGAATGCGAGGCTTTCCAGGAGGTTTGATTTTCTGCATTCTTCCCGTTTCCAGCAGTCGTTTTCTCCCCACAGTCGACGGCTGCAATGCTACGTTAAACGCACGTCTTGCTCGTCTTGTGGCCTCACAATCATTAGCATACGTTATTGCTCATGCAGCAATTGTGATTTGCTGTTGCATATTCAACGCCATTTTGACTAATGACGTAAGTTCTACACTGTTTTTTTTATTCCATTGTTGTAATTTGAATATTTGCCTTTCCAACGATAATTTCATATTTCCTGTAATGGACATATCTTCATCATGATCAAACGTAAGGCCATATTTATGATTCACCCTGTATATAGGAAAAACTGGCAGACATTTTATTTCTCGTATAAAGGAACATATGAGAGCATATAACAGAAATTTTCATAATTGAAAGTATGCTAACCACTTTCTCCAATACGATCATTGTTTTAATTCAAATTTTAAAATTCTACATGTTTGTGACAAATGAAAGAAATTGGATCTTTTAGAAGTTGTAGAGATAAATACATTGAAAAGTGGTAATTAGCAGTTAAATTCCAAAAAAAAAAAATTACATAGTTATAGTTGAATGCAGGCTTTCACGGCCGGTAATCATAATATTGAGTGATTCCGGGTTATGAGGCCGTGGTCCATAGTTGGTGTTGATACCAGACGTTTCTCCCTCAACTGCGGAGGGCATCTTCAGTGGCGAGTGCTTCTAAGCGTGTTTCCTGGTCGGAAGATCTACATAGTTATAGTTGAGTTGTGCTATAATAACAAAATTCATTCAATAGTAATCATGTCTAAACAAGGTATATAGTAACGAAACAGCTGTTACTAATTTATATTTTAATAAATATGAAAATCACATAAAACTTTGAGTTTTATTTTATATAATTAAATATACAAAAAATTGAAATATTATGAGGTGAATTGTTAAAAATATGTTCTCCATTCACTATTAATTATATAACCTCATAATGTTTACTTCCCAACATTAATCTAAATAATATGTTATTCTATCTGGATTTCCATAAATATTATGCAACTCACTTTCATGTAGTTTTTTCGTTCATCTGACTGTTCATCTCTTGGGTCAAACAGTTTTCTAAGAACTTTGCTCTCAAATACTCATAAGCAAATGTGATAAATTATAGTTTCAATAAAACACTCTTTACGTATTTTAAGAAACTGTTATTCCTACTGACCCCAAAAGAATTCTAATGCAAACTCTCGTGATACCGAATGTTTATTATTGCGATACCATATTGATAGATGATGGATTACAAACCATTCGTAACATATGTATGAGATACCTTTTCCATATTCGTAAATATGACAATATCCCTTAATTCTATGTTGGTTCTTATTCTAATATTCAATATTATACACCTAACTACTTATCCTCCTATTACAATTTGGGTACACGATCGCACCAGAACCTCCCATTATTCGAATACCTATATTGTATCACGTTGTAGACTATGGAACTCTCTACCACAACAAGTCAAGAACTACCGAATATTAGTTCCTTTAAAATCAGTTTAAAACTCTTTCTTTTGTGGTATTAGAATATATCGGACTCTACGGTCGTGGTCCATAACTGGGCTTTTTTCCACACGTTTCTCCGTCGGCTACGGAGGGCACCTTCAATGGCGAGTTATTCAAGTTGATGTTCCCATGTCGGAAGCTCGACTATGTATGAGCGGCAGACCGCTGGGACCCGGCAATTACAATCTTTATTTTGTATTTCAGTACATTGATGGTTTCTGAGAAAACTGTTTATGAATATGGGTATACAGTGGCTTAACTTCAGTTCTTTAAAAATTATTTAAAATATCTAAATATCTTTGTACTTTTAAAGCTAAATGTATCCTGAATTGAACCAACAATTGTCAAAAAATAATAATTAGAATCGGATATAGAATTTTCTGATTAAAATTTACTTACCCCCTTCTTCATAATCGACTCACCTCAAATGCATCGTTGAATTACATTTTTTACCAAAATATATTTAATATGTATTGTACGGCATTTAGGTAAATAGTTTTGAAAAATCAAGGATACTGTGGAAAAACCAGGTAAGTCACATGTTCCATGAAATGTATAAAATTAATGTTTAATTGTACAACTTACATATATCTTCACCTATATACAAAACCTTGGAGATAAATAAATCCATGATTGAACTGTATCTTTCACTGTTTCACACATCTAATAGATAATAATTTCCCTTGAGATTGTAATGAAAACTCGAACTCACATTTTCACAAAAAGTGATTGGCGGGATTCTTTCCTATACCCTTCAAATAAATGACGTTGGTTTTCATTAATGATACCACCTTCACCTTCAAGCTATCCTGGTAGTATGTGCTTTGGTACATGCTTGTATAGGTCAGTCAGTTCACTTTCGTGTACATACATTTAATTAGAAAAATAATAAAATAAAATTAACTATCATAACAGGAATAACATAGAACAATATTGAAATCGTAGTTATATATACATTCTTGTTAAACTAACTTTTTTTAAACTAACAAATTGGTACAATAATCGATTCTTTCCATTCATCTGGAAGAGTTTATATTTCCCATATCATATTAAGCAACCGGCGTATTTTGCCTATCAATTTTTCTCCCCCTGATTTTATCAGTTCTGCTGGGATGTCATCTGAACATGATGCTTTATACATCTTCAATTTTTCTATTGCAATATCACTTGGTTCTGCGACTAGCATTTCTGCTCTCTGTAAATTACTCTTTCCAATATCCGGTTCAGTTATTACTGAAGTTTGTTAGGTAAAATTATAAAATAAACATATACCCTCAACTCGTGTCCAACACGAGGTCGGGTCGAGGGGTGAGATGAGATGACGCCCCTATATAGAGGTCTGTGAATGACAAGGGTGCCGGGCGACCACGCCTGACGCACCATCGCGGGGGCGGATGAATGAAATGAAACGAAATGGATGAAACTAGTATGGAGAAATTGTGACAGGGGCGAACGGGAGAAAATCCCGAGAAAAACCTGTTGAAGCTTCGTTTCGTCCACCTCGAAACCCACATGGAGTGATCGAGATTCGATCTCGAGACTCCAGCGGTGAAAGGCGAGTGTCTAACCGCATTCGCCACGGAACCGCTTAGATAAAATTGTATTAAAGACAATTCATTAAAAAAAACAACATGAGTAATACATTACAAACGCTCAGAAGATAACAAAAATATTATTACTGTAATAAGTGTTAAATGTTCTATCAGCTGAGGTATTCTAGTTATATTCCTTGTCACTACTCCTGAGGGGTCGTGGGTTCAAATCCGGCCGAGGTAGATGGATTTTTAGGATAGAAAAATCCATGGGACATGTCTTCCGGGAGGGATGTTAATCCGTTGGTCCCAAGTTTTAAGATTTTCGGGCTCGTAAAGAATTTCAGTCCTAAATTAAGTGCGTCTGAGCACTTTTTGAACGGACTTCCTCATCGCTCACTAGAAGCATCTTAGAAGGGATTTGCTGACAACATATTACTCATCGAGATAATAAGGTTAACTCTTTCAAAAAACTCCCGCTGGTTTGCCCCCATGTCTTCACGAGGGACGTAAGAGTACATACATACATACATACATACCGAATGGTCTAAGACAGTGGTAGTCACTAGAAATTACATGAGAGCCAAATATAGGAAACCATATCTGTTCGAGAGCCGCACCAAATTTCACAGTTCTCAGTCTTGGTAACACGCAGCTTCTTTTTATTACATTTATGGAAAAAACACAATTACTGATTACTGTCGTTTAATTTTTGTTAATAATTAACTGTTTATTATTTTATTATTATTACTCTTATTATTATTATTATTATTATTATTATTATTATTATTATTATTATTATTATTATTATTATTGTATTCACGTAGACTTTCACGGCCGGAGTTGCTATGATGATCTAGAAGATTTTCGGGGTGTAGGCCGTGGTAGTCAGGCCTCACGACCACGGCCTGCCCGAAAATCTTCTAGATTATTATTATTATTATTATTATTATTATTATTTACGGTACTGCACATAATTTTAAGGCAACTTACAGTTGTGTAGATTACTGCTGTGAAGTTGATGGTCGAACTCTGCTACTCTCCTGCACAATTTTGTCAATACGAGCTGGTTGATTTACCACACATATCCGCAGCAGCTTTTCCAAGTTCACATTGGTGAGACGAGATCTATGTTTACCCTTGATGAACTTTATCTTACTGAAAGTCATTTCACAAACATACGTTGATCCAAAAAGACACAGAATTGTATATGCACACGGCACCAAGTGTTCGAACTGTTTTTCTGGAACTGAATTCCAAAACTCTAAAATTGAATTCGTTTTTCGTTTCTCTTGAAAAATACATTCCAGTTCTGAATCCTGCTGGAGATCAATAAGTTCATTTTTTAGATTTCTAATCTCAGGACGAAAAATTGACAACCCAGTTACATCTGTTGTTGTTATTGACCAGGGATTTTAAACTAATCGAAATGGGTTTCGAAACATTCTAAAATCATTAAATCTCGCGCTGAAATCATGGTGTAGTACAGTGAGCAATTCTATGAAGGGTTGCAACTTTATTTCTTCCTCTGAATATTCTTAAATAAGATGTTGGAAACATGGGAAACTAGTGAAATCATTATTACTAAGTTCTTCTGTATACATTTTTAATTTTTGTTCTAAAGAAAAAATTTGAACTTGTGAGCTAATTAATAAGTTATTGTAGTAGCTTTATACCGCTTGCATTTTAAATTGGATCATCATTCAGTATTCCTGTTATTTCAGGGCCAGGAAGTCAACTGTTACTGGGCAGCTATGAAGAAGAGTACTAGTTCAGGGTATGTATTTATCCTCGTTCACGTGAAAAAGAGTTTTTTTTCACGGCTAAGATTAAAACAACGTTCTCAAAACTTCTTAATTTACTCAGCCACCTGATTCCAACTATGATAAATAACATCATCATACTGTGGAATTAAGCTCTTTGAGAAATTCAATTGAATTGCCTATGATTCAGTTCACGTGATCTAATGAAATTAAACAATGTTAATTACGTTCTTCATCAAGGATCAGAAAGTTTCGTCCAATTAGGCGGGCAAGATTTTCTTGGATGCAAAATGCAGATGGTATGTTGAATAAGTGGTCTCTATTTAAATGTTTTAATCAGAGAAATGAATCCTGTATAACAACCTACCATTGAAGGACAACCGTCAGTGCTCACTGATAAATGTTTGTTTAGGTCAATTTTGTATTTGTCAAAAAAATATTTAACTGCTTCAAAAAATATATTCCCCGTGTCTGACCTGTCATTGGTATTACAGTTTAAAATTCTTCCTTTATAATTTCTATCATATTACGATATTTAACAAATAAAAGCAACTGAGAGGTGGAACTAATATCTGTGGACGAATCCAGAACGAGGCTGAAATAGTCACATTCACGAATTTCATCGAGAGTACAAAGGAGCATGTCTACAGACATTTCGTTAACTCTCCTAACACAAGTAGAATCGGAAAGTTGTAAATTTTGTATGTCATTTTTTATCTGTTTTGCATTTGGGAATTTAGAAAATAATGTGTCACAAACGACTAGAAACACTCCTTAAAAATCTCTGCATCGGCAAAGGGTTTCATTTTGCGTGGTAAAATTTCTGCTACTTCATATGATGCTTTTGTTATCAATTTATTTTCACTTACGGTATCCAACATTTTCCGTTCAGACACTATTGACATTTTTAATGTTTTTAGTTTTTCTGCTCTCAATTTGGAATCTTTAGGAAATTTTCACTCAAAATTTGAATGCACCGTTTTATAATGCCTATTACGATTAAATCGTTTATAACCTAGAACTACGTCTCGACATAATAAGCACATCGCACTGCCTTCCTTTTTAGCAGGTATGAAGAAAAATTCATGCTCCCAAGTATCTTGAAATCTCTTCATTCATCTTCGAGTTTTCTCTTTTTCCCTTTCGAAAAAAACACCAGCCATTATTGAACACTGAAATTCACTTCACTTCACTTCACTTCACTTCAACTGATTAGGTAACACACAGTATCCAGTCGCTTGTTCATAGAAACTAAATTGTATAATATTTCATTGTGAAAGATTCGGACGACAATATAGAAGTTTAAACGATTTTAAAAACTAACGTATACATATTCAAAACCAATAACAATAGCCACGACATTGCATTGCATTGTTGAACACGTGCGGTTCTGTACTGCTCGGAATAACACAGGGATATCCAAAGTTTTGTAGAATTTTAAAAATATAATATTATTTTATACTTAGAATTTAAAATTTAAATGTAATGTAATGAAGGTAAAATTATTCCAAGAGCCTTAATAAATATCTTCAAGAGCAGCATGCGGCCCGCGGGCCGCGTAATGAGAACCGCTGTTCTAAGAGCTAGCAGTACTTTATTTTTGTGAAATTTTAGTCTATATTGAATCTTATAGTACAGAAACTAAAGTGTGTTATAAGATGCATGAGTGTTGCATGTCCTTAAATCCAGCTATACAAGTGCCATTCAATTTATTAAAGGATATCAGATGTAGGCAAATTGGTTTTTTAAAAAAAAGGAATGTATGCATAATGAAATTTCTTCTCTCTCAATTAACTATCTAGAATTTTCATACTTTTTTGAATGTGTTATAAACTTAAGCATAATCCATGATAACTTCAATTATTCAAATTATTTTGTTTCAATACGCATTGCTAGTTATTTAGACGACTAGTTACAAACGCGGAGGTTTAGTCATGAGATGGTCAAGTTAGAACGCGACCAAATGAGTTTTCTAAGAGAAACGAGTTACTAACATTATTTTGCAATGTGTTGTCTACAATATTTTATCTACGTACAGAGTATTTTAGTATACGTTGTATATTTGGTATACTTAATGTTATTTATTGGGGGATAATATGTTTAGAGAAAGAGTAGTGTGGGCATTGGACAGAAAAAAAACCCGATAAATCAACAAATATTGTTGTTATTTTCTGTAATTTTGGTGCTAGTTCCATATGTGGATTTAAACTAAAAATGAGCTCAGAAGGTGATTTCCACGGTTCATAACGGAACAGTTTTAAAGCAGTCCAACATGGAACTATTAATATACTTCCAGAAAAATCAAGGGAATTTTATTTATGTAATTATGTTTTACGTTTAGTTGAACCTCTATTTCATATTTTGATAGAGTGTTTTGTGTTCTGTTAGAATGTAAAGTATGGGTATTGTTGCCTAGTAACTATGTCACTGATTGTTATAATAATATATAAGTGTATTACGATCCGAGCTTGGGAAGTCGTTTTTACAGAACGCTAGGTTTTTATTTTCCGAGATTCTCTAAAACATTTCACAAATGTACGTCGTACAATATTTTTGCGCGATAGTGTTTTCAAAATAATGAATAATAGTAAAATAACATCATATTTGTTGGAAGTATTTTCGTTCATTATAAACAATTGACTCCCTCCATGGTATCTTTACCTTGTCGTGGTGGAGTGGCTTCTGTGCTTATACGATCCTGAAAGCTATGCCGACGGTAGCATTGCTGCCGATAGGGTTACCCATGTCGGATTGGTCGACGGTGATAAGCCAGACGAAAAAATACCTTGCTCGAAAGAGTGACGATCTTTCACCGTAAAAATACAACTGTCAAGAAATGCGGACATGGATTCAAGTGTGGTAAAATTTTTCGGAAGTCAAATAGTATCCCATTCAGTTCTCCGGGCGGGGACTACTTCAGGGAACCCATGCCAAAGGCTCAAACACAGGGACATGTTCCTAGGATCATGGAAAGTTAGGACTTTATACAATAGCGGGGCGCTATACATATTAACGCGGGAATTAGATAAATCACCCTTGGATATAGTCGCTTTAC
The DNA here is from genome assembly GCA_030220185.1 of Diploptera punctata. Taxonomy (NCBI): domain Eukaryota; kingdom Metazoa; phylum Arthropoda; class Insecta; order Blattodea; family Blaberidae; genus Diploptera; species Diploptera punctata. The sequence continues at coordinate 266,046 of JASPKZ010006444.1, read as the reverse complement.
TGGAAGTTAGGTGGTCAGGAGAAGGTAGCCAGGAATCAGGAAGTTTTGCATTATACTATCGGGGTGCAGAAAGACCTGCACTTGAAACGGGGTTTTCAGTCAGAAGGAGGATCCTATCAGCTATCCGAGCTATTAAGTTTGTTAGTGATAGGATATCATACATAATTCTAAAGGGTAAACAACATGATTTTATAATTGTAAATGTACATGCTCCCACAGAAGATAAAAATGACAAGATCAAGGATGAGTTCTATGAAGAATTAGAATGCTTATTTGATAGCCTTTCACGATATCATATGAAAATTGTCTTAGGAAATTTTAATGCAAAAGTGGGGCGGGAAGATATATTCAAACCAACAATAGGCAAATTCAGTCTTCATGAAGATAGTAACGACAACGGGGTTAGATTAGTCACATTTGCCACATCAAAGAATCTCATTGTTAAGAGCACAACATTTCAGCATAAGTATATTCATAAATACACCTGGACGTCCCCAGATGAAGAAACTCGGAACCAGATAGATCATGTATTAGTGGATAAACGCTGGCACAGTAGAATCATCGATGTTAGATCAGTTAGAGGGACATATTGCAATTCATATCATCATCTGGTCAGAGTGAAAATCAGACAACGGCTATCGCTTATGAGAGGAACAAACGCTAAAGATGATTCTGTAAAATTTGAATTAAAAAACATTAAAAACTATGAAACGCGGCAAGAATACCTGATAAAAATTGCTAATAGATTTGAAGTACTGGAATCTTCAGATGAAAATGTGGCAAACGAAGAAGAAACTGATATATATAAAGAATGGGAGACTGTAAGAGATACTATTAAATTGTCAGCATCAGAAAGCATTGGTTGTATAAAAAAGAGGCAAAATAAGAAATGGTTTGATAAGGAATGTGCCGACATTGTAAAGAAAAGAAAGTTAACAAAAATGAAATGGTTACACGAGCCAAATGAGGTAAATTTAGAGCAATTGGGTAGTGTTAGACCAGAAACCACCAAGTTACTAAAGAGTAAAAAGAGGGAATATTTGAGAGGGAAGATTAATGATCTTGAAATGAATGCAAAAAATAGGAACATTAGAGAATTATATCAAGGAATTAGTATAGAGATGAAAGGGTTTCAGGCTAGATAAACATAATTCGGAATGAAAATTGGGAAATGATTGCAGATTCCAGGAGTATATTAAATAGATGGAAAAGTTACTTTACTCAGCTAGTTAAGATCGTGTCATACAGAGCAGGACATTGAGGAGGATAAGTAACAGACAGCTAGAAATTGCTAGCGCTGGAAACCAAATAGCATTAGAGGTTGAAATGGCGGAATGTGGAACAATTGAAGATGTTAAAAAAGCACTCAGGTTACAGGGATGATATCTCAGTCGAGAAAACTGATAAAATCATTAGGGAGAAAATTGGATGGAACAAAGTACGCTGGTTGCTTAGTAATCGATATTTGGGATATAGAATCTCTTCCCTAGATAAATGGAAAGAATCAATTATCGTACCAATTTATAAGAAAGGAGATTAAAACTGATTACAACAACTACAGGGGCATCTCATTACTTTCAATTTCGTACAAAATTCTATCAAATATATTAGTAAGCAGACTTACTCCCTATATTGATGACATTCTAGGAGATCATCAATGTGCATTTAGAAGAAACAGATCTACAACAGATCAGATTTTTAGTATAAGACAGATTTTAGAAAAGAAATGAGAATATGATGGTACTGTACATCAACTATATGTAGACTTCAAAAAAGCATATGATTCAATTAAGAGGGAGAAATTATATAGTATCATGCTGGAGTTCGGATTTCCTAAAAAGTTAGATTTATACGATTGTGTCTAAATGGCACAAAGAGGGTAGGGTGCGTGTAGGCAAACAGTTTTTGGACACTTTTGAAATCCAGAATGGGTTGAAGCAGGGAGATTCACTATCTCCTCTACTATTTAATTTTGTACTAGAGCATGCCATTAAATCTTTAGAGAATGAGAAAGGCTTACAACTCAATGGTATTAATATACTGTTAGTTTATGCTGATGATGTAGTACTTACTATTGGCCAATAGCGAGGAGATACTAAAGGACAACATGCACACACTATTGAGTAACACTAAGAAATTAGGACTGGAAGTAAATATCAATTAAACTAAATATATGGTCACACGTAGAAATACATTATATAATGGAAATGGACAGCTAATGACAAATGAGGGAAATTTTGATGAAGTGGCTGAATTCAAATACCTAGGAACAATAATCACAAATAGGAATGAGATGCACAAAGAAATTAAACATAGGCTCAATTCTGGAAATGCGTACTATTATGCATTGCAGAGACTCATAATGTCCCAACTCCTTTCAAAAAACGTTAAACTGAAAATATATAAAACTATTATTCTACCAGTTATATTATATGGGTGCGAAACATGGACTCTTACTTTAAGGGAGGAAAGGAGATTACGAATTTTTGAGAATAAAGTTCTTAGGAAAATTTTTTGACCAAAGAGAGATGAACAGACAGGTGAACGGAGAAGACTACATAACAATGAACTACATGGTCTTTATAGGAAGCCAGATATAATAAGAACAGTTAAGTCTCGTAGACTGCGATGAGCAGGACATGTTGCACGTATGGGGAATGAAAGACTTGCATGGAAGCTTCTTGTAGGAAAACCAGAGAGAAAATGCCCAGTTGGTAGACCAAGAATGAGGTGGGAGAATAACATTAACTATGATTTGAGGGAATTAGATATAAAGATTGGATGGCATTAGCTTAGGATAGGGATGTATGGAGAGCTTACGTCCGCGCGGACCTGAACCTACGGGTTCGATAGTGCCAGTGAGTAAGTAAGTAAGTAAATATAAACAATTGACTAGCGTTAACAGTGTGGGCAATATTTATTAGTTGAAACAACAGGAGGCCTTGAGAACAATTATTGATAACATGACCGCAAGAACGTATTTATTGTTTTAAATTGTTTCAAATAAAGTTCGTTTCATTTAAGATCCAGTAATTTGTTTCGTATAATGTATATTAACACTACCGTTAGGATATTTTCTGTATATATTTTTTTTTACGTAGTATACATAGAGGGCAGTGGTTTTACTTCCCGCACGTGGGAGTATATGTAACATTATAGTATAGTTAGGCCTATTTAGTTTGGCATGTCCGAAATATAGGAAGCTGAAATTTCATTAGTGGTCGCCATTGCTAGTAAGTACGACAAAACGCACTATCGCGCAAAAAATGTATTACATACTCGATGTTGAAGTTCGTTGATTAAAGTGACTTCACAGCTGTTATAAGAACTTCAGCAAAATGAGGTACATTGATCAGTTACTGTCCAACAATGTCCTTTCTGAAAAACAATATTTAAATTTTTGTTTTATTACTCATTATAAAATTAAACTTCATATTGTGCAGTTTAAGATACCTCAGCCAAGTAATGTCATATATTGCTTTAACGCTAATGATCAGTTTTACGAAAATGTAGGCAAGTGGAGACAGGCGTTATATATATCTGAAATCTGTTGTCGAATATAAAATATTAACTCTAGTAAAAAGTTCATAGTTTCAACGTAATACGATATATATATATATATATATATATATATATATATACATTTTCTAAATATGTCGTTATTTCGTCTAGGTCCCTTATGTTATACACCTTTTAATAACAAGGTCAATTTCTTTGCGTTTAAGTTAAGATATTTGACATTGAGTGAGATCTGATAAGTTTTTTTTCTGAAATCAAAATTGATTTTAAAAAGTTTAAACCACTAATTAGTACTCTAACGTTTTCATAGAAATACGATACTTCTTAATTGGTAAAATGATTATATGCGTCTTTATATGGAGTGTGTCAATTTTAGAAGTATCTCAAGGTTTAATCATTCATGATAAAAAGTATGCATAACACATTCCAGTTTTTATGATCACAATGCTATAAACTATAATTTTGTATCTTATGTAATACCATGAAGAGCCTATCCTGATATAACCGACGTCACAAAATTACCAGCTTTATGCAAATCTTTCCTATTCTAAATAAAAATATGCTGCCTTCTACCATAAACAAAATATGGGATTTTATTGTTATTTTCATCATTATTTCACACTTTCTGAAAGGACGTCAAAGCCGTATATCGCGTGTTGTATATTTACATCACGTAAAATAACCTCAAGTCGGAAAAAAATGACTGCAATATTTGTCGGCATTAACGTGCCCACAATTTAATTGAGAAGCTAATCACCTTAGCTGTTAAAGATCGTTTTTAAATAAAACATAGCCTACACAACATCCATCCATAGTAATTCTGCCCGAGGGCAGGTCATTCAGAGCAACTATAGCATTTTCATGCTATGCTTTGCAGCTTTACTAGAGAATTATAGTTGTGGTAGCTTCCCGTTGCTTTCCACACCGGTGAAAGATGATGATAGTGATAAGGATTACGATGATGGCCGGATGATTTTCAGGGACCTCTGGGCCCTACGCGTCCTGACATATGTCTTACAGGTGAGGAAAAATCCCGGAAAAACCTCACCCAGGAGCCTGTCCCGACCGGGAATCGAACACGGGCCCGCTGCGTGACACAGCAGCACGCTATCTCGAGACCACAGCGCACAGTGTGATATTTGACGATTCTAGGGGGATTTAATTCTTGGCTCGATAATGTTACTATTTTTCAGTCTTGTTTTCTATGCAACTTGTAACATTATTTGGATAACGCTCTTAACAATTTCAATTATTCCTACTAATATTTTCATAAAAAGTTATTTTTGTTATGTATTATTTTATTCCCAATATTTTACGAAATTAATGAACACAAATTATGTTATATTTCTTACCAAAACATTCAATTTATTATTTTGAATAATATATCATCGATTTTTCTTAATATATAAAAATTACGTGTCACGATGCTTGTCCGCGATGGAATCCTAAACTACTGAACCGATTTTAATACAATTTTGCACACTGTGTGCAGTTTGATCAAACTTGAGACTTAGGGAAGTTTATAATTAAATTTATAGTCGCATTAATTTTATTACAAATTATTTATTTATTATTTAATAAAGAGTTATAATTATCTGTGAGTTCCATACGATTGTAACAGTTGGCCGTGTAAGGTAATTGGTTTATTATTTAACCACGTGGCTGTGCTTTTTGTTGCAACCGCGAATTTCAATTGTATTAAAAATATTGATTATTTCTTAATTTAAGTGTATTTGTGTTTATTTTATTTTGAATATATTGATAATAATATTAATTTCGCGTGTAAGTATTAGTTTTAAGTAATCTGGCTGAAAGAGAGTAACTTAATTTAAATTCAACTGGACCGAGAAGGGATGTTGAACAATATGGCAAATCAGTTCTAGAGACCATGAATGATACGATATCAAGTGAATTTCCGCAAATTGGTATAGGCCTATGTGACATAAATCTTACATATAAGAAGAATGTCTATTTAAAAACATATGAAGATCCTAAGGAACGGAATAACAATATTGCAAGTAAGTCTGTTAGTTACAATAATATGCCTAATATTACAGAAACAATCTCCATGCCTCAATTAAATGAAAAACGAGATGACTATAATATATCACAAGATGATATTACTATACAGAGACTTCTTGATGATGATGAGAATCCAAACTGCCAACAAGTTCGTAGAAAAAAACGAAAGTATAATGAAATCAGCAAGCCTCCTCAAAATATTCCATCCATAATTGTATATAATCCTTATGATACACTTATGGATGATACTGAGAATGCAGACAACATAAATTCATCTCAATCAACAAAACCACTTCCACATAAACCACCACCCATATTTATACCGGGCGTAGTTAATGTACGTACCAGAACTAAAAAATTGTGTAAAACAAAAACGTTCTGATTTAGATTTCTCAGTTTACTACAACATAATTTAACGTACACCTCAGCCACAGCAACGCGTGGCCGGGACTTTATATATATATATATATATATATATATATATATATAACAAAGTCGGATTAGTTACATTATTTATAACTGAAGAACGGCTGGACCCATTTATATGATCTTTGATTTGTTTGGATTTGTTTCCGCTCCGAAAAGCAGATAACTATTAAAACATCGGAAACATTAACGTAAAAATATTTAAAGGCGATACCACGTTCGCCGGGCCAGCTAGTATATTATAAAATACAAAGATAATGCATTCTTAAAAAACAAACATTTTTAATTTATCGCTATTTTACAAATGAAAAAATCGCATGCACATATTATATTTTTTATATTATATGTTTTTAATATAAACATTTCACGTATTATGAGGACAAATGGTATTTTATTTCATACACAAAACATATAATTATTATGAATTGTTTATCATTATTTTTCAAATAAAAAATTCTTAAATATTATTTTTTTACAAAATCCATAATTCATCATTTTACAAAAATAAGAAAATACAAATGATCCTATATTTCTGAGAACATATAAATTTATTAAGTATTTTTTAATTTCATTATTTTAAAAACAGGTACTCTATTTATATTCGAAAGTATATTATGATTTCAATATTGCCATTATTCTATAAATTAAAACAAAAACAAATTTGCTTTTCCATTTCTTACAGAAAAATGTTATGATTTCTTTATTCTCATTATTTTGCACTTACAAAGAAAAAAGACAGATAGTAATGTTGTACAATAATATTAACCTGCATAATCTGAGTCACTTTTGTCGGAATCTGTTGCCTCTGTATCTAAAGTAGGTGCTGAGCGCAATGAGAGAACTTCCTGTCTAATTATACCGTGCTTTCTTTTAGGATTATGCCCCAAGTTGGCCAAGAAAAGATCAAAAGATATCAAACGTCTGTGGAAATATCGGTGTTTGTGTTGACCCTGGAAAGTTTTCTTGTGAAATGTTCCCGATATCTTCTACTATCTTTGTTTCTTGTTTCTTGCTTCTTGTGCTTCTTCCGAACTGTATTCTTTCAAATACAAATGCGTTGTTTCATCAGCATTCTTTCCAAAACATCAGAATTTATGGGAAACCTAAAAATCAGTGTTTCTAATATGAAATGAAAACGGCGAATTAGCTCAAAATTGACACCAGTTATTTGGGCAGACTTTTCGGTGTTTCTGAAAAATCGACGAGCAGTGTTTCCATTATTCGTATTCCCTGCTTGTTGTATTGGAATTTTCCACCAGTAGGCATGTCTCATTCTTGAATCTGTTCTGTATATACTTTTTGCTATTCTCTACTTTAGTCTTTATATATATATATATATATATATATATATATATATATATATATATATTGGTGAGTTGAAAGACTGCCATCTATCATCATCGCTCGGGCTCGATCAGCTGATAAACTCTTCGGTTTATCTAGAACCAGTCGTCAACTCTTTTTTCATTCTGGTGCCACGTCTATGCGACGCAAGAGATTATTATTTGACTATTGAAGCAGAGTCTTTTTCTTTCACTCATCATGCAACTTCATTTCAGCATCAGTAGATATTTCTTCTAGGCTTGTTGACCGAATGAATTCTCGAAGCTTCCGCCTTTTCGTATTTTCACAACATTCTTCGAAAGATTTTGATGGCCTACCAGAACTAGAAGGCGGTTGATCTGTAGAAGTAGCAGGCAGAGATTGAGAATTGGTTACAGTAAAATTAATATTTTCTTGTAGCCAGTCTGAATAATTTTCCAGGAATCTGCCACGATGACGATAACATTTGTTCCATCTTACTTCAATTTGCTGACACACACTTCTCATGTAGGCCTTTGAATTCTTAATAACGGCATCAGAGACTATCACATGCTTAGGCCTAATTTGTTTAAACACAAATTCATACACTGCATCACAACGTTCCCTTTTATTATTTCCGGACAAAACTTCGAAAATTGCGCGCCGGGAAACAAAGAAGAATAAGCTAACGAAACGCAGATGAACACAATCTTTCTCTTCTGTTTCCAACAGAAGGGATGTCAATAAATAAAAATAATGCAATTAAAAGGCCATGTACGTCCATATACGAAAGTTTTAGTCTAAAATATCTGGATAATAAACTTAAATTGGAACACAGTTAAAAGTCTTCTCTCATATTAACATTATTGTTAATGTAAACAGACGAAACCTATTTCACGTAACTTACAGAACCCTAAACTAAACATAAATATCACAATAACACGTAAACCGACTTTATTCTCTACTCAAAGCAGCTCGATTGATCAAGCTACTCAATAAGACAGATAATATATCTGCTCGTGATTATTTTGTTTAGACCTTATTTATTAGTCCCTGCGAATGCCTAGGAACAAAAAATAATTATATATATATATATATATATATATATTAGTATATGTGCTAACAGGTTTGTTGACATTTAAATTATAAAATATCACGTTTATTAACTAACCTTGAAATTTTGAATTAAATCCTCCTATAGATCTTGGACTACATCTAGACGCAAATTTAACCTGGCAAACACAAGTGAAACACATATGTAAAAAGACTTTCTCCATCTTACATTATCTTAGACGTTTAAAGAATTTTCTCCCAGTTTCGTTAAAACAAATCCTAGTGCAGAATCTTGTGTTACCACACTTCGATTATTGTGACATTATATATAATGATCTAAACTATGCCTTGTCGCAGAGACTGCAGCGTGTTCATAATGCTTGCATTCGATTCATTTTCAATATCCGCCGTTATGACCATATTTCCGAACACTTTAATAACCTCTCTTGGCTCCGTCTTACTGACAGACGTAAATTGCACTCTCTTTCGCTACTTTTCAAACTTCTGAATTCCTACATTCCTACTTACCTGGCGTCCAGATTTGAGAAGTTATCCTCCAACCACAATATTGACACTAGGTCACAAGATAGCAGTCTGCTAACAATTCCTCTTCATAGCACTTCCTCCTATTCTACTTCCTTCACAGTAGCCTCCGCCCGCTCCTGGAATCTCCTTCCTCAAGATATCAGGGGTTGCCGCACACTTGGCACCTTTAAGTCACGCTTATACAGTTACCTGTTGTCTAATAATTAATTTTTCTCTATTTATTTAATTTTATACTATGTCATTAATCTTTTCCTGTTTTTTTTTATATATCTTGTACATATTATATATTTAATTCGTTAAATTTAGAGTAAATCAAAATACATTATAAATATTAATTGTATTGTATTCATAACTTGTAATCGTTTATATACCTATATATATATTGTAATTTAGATTTAAGACTTTTCTTTTGTATTTTTTTTAAACCTGGTTGAGTGGTAGACAAGGCCTTAAGGCCTTAACTCTGCCAGGTAAAATAAAGCTATTATTATTATTATTATTATTATTATTATTATTATTATTATTATTATTATTATTATTATTATTATTATATATTGTTAAAATGGCACACTGCGCAGCGGTGGACTTACACAACATACTAATAATTTTTGTTCATATTATGCGTAGTAGACAGTAGCGTAGGCTCTGAAGAAAATAAGAATTTCTATTTCGGTATTTTAATAATCGGTAAATGCTTAAATTTTTATCAAAACGAAGAACATCAGTGTTTACATTGAGAATTTTTTAATATATTATGTGCCATGGAGAATATTAAAAAATAACAATAAATTAAGAAATCATTACAGAATTTCACATGTAACAAATGTATTTAACACAATTATACATTGGACATATGCTTAGTATATAACAATCTCTACATAATTAGTATGAATAATAATTAACAAAAAAATGACCGCTTGGTTTTTAGAAGCAGATGGAAGAATGAAATTGAAAGTGATTTATTTTTTAATGATCACTGATCAGTAATGTAAACACAACTAAAAATATAGTTCTTACATTGAAAATAGTAACTTTTAATATGGCCATTTAACTCATGCCCCAAATAGGAGTCAATGAATAATCACATTTCAATGAATTTTGATTTACAACCAATCACAGACGTTTTTGACCTCGATTTGAGCAATTTGATTTTATCACTTTAAAATCAAGCTCCTCCTCTTTTACATTCTGAATATGTCAGTCCATTATTTTGCAGTGACTGACTCTCTAAGAAATACGTTGAATAAAACAATTTATATATTAAGGTGTAAGAATTCTAGATTGCATGTGAGTACCAAATTGTATATAGCACAAGAATGAAACCAGATAGTGCTTACGGGATATAATACAAAACCATTCGTAGCAATTGATTATACCACAAAAAAAAGAAACCACTGTTTGCACTTTTGGAAATAAATAATATGATCTGGTTGCAGTGATGAACAAGTGAAACGTAACAAACATTTCTTCATTTGTTTTCAACTTCGCCGTTTACATTAAATATATAAATATTTTAAAATAACCATATTTAAATAGTCCACCGCCGTGGTCTCGAGGTAGGGTGCTGTCTTGTCACGCAGCGGGCCTGGGTTCGATTCCCGGTCGGGATAGGCTCCTGGGTGAGGTTTTTTCGGGGTATTTCCTCACCTGTAACACAAATGTCAGGAGGCGTAAGGCCCAACGGTCCCCGAAAATCATCCGGCCACCATCAATATCCTTATCTTTAACATCCTTCACCGGTGTGTTGGAAAGCAACGGGAAGCTACCACACCTATAATTTCCTAGTAACGCTGCAAAGCAGAGTATGAAAATGCTATGATTGCAGTGAAAGACGTGCCCTCGGGCAGAATTACTATGGATGAATGGATAGTGTACATATTAATTAGTGTTACTCTAAGCATCTTGTATAAGATAGAATAAAATGTTTACTACCCATGAGGATCTTCACCACATGGCCAAGTGGCCTATAGTGACATTTGTTAAGTCGAAGATAATTATGTCTTTCAAGAAGAAGTCCTCGCAGATACGAATTTCAAGACCCATAATCACTGACCTAAAACTGTCGAATGGTTCATATTGACTCGTGTCAGAATCACGTAAACCATTTAGAGAAACTCTGTCGTAGTCATGAGTTAGTTCCTACAACGTAAATCCAAACCTGTAAAAATGTACATACACATATAGCCCCTATTCTGAATACAGTCTATATACATATATCGAACAACGGGCATTTTCCTACAAGCTCCTACTACTTTATTGAATTTAAATCTGACGATTTATTATTCTTACCATTATCGTTTAGTTTTTTTTTTAATTTTCACGTATTTTCTTCTTCCGATGCAACCACATGTGCAAATAGAAGATTTACATAACCTATCCCACCGGTAATTGAACCCACTTCGCCATACTGATAATATGATGGATTACTTAAACCCCTTATTCAATTATGGAACTTGTGGGTTTATATGCTGATGAATTATAGGACTTGTGTTTTTGTATGTTGTAATATGCCTGCGCCATTTTAGACATATAATAAGTAACTTCAGAATATAATATTTTATACCTTTTATACTGCAATTTTCCAACACCAAAATATACACATGTTCCCAGTTACAATTATTATATTCAAGGTTTGCAGCTATTTGTTTTATATATAATTTACCTCTATGACTTATTTACTTGCTATTCGTTTATTTCGTTTTTGGCCACATTTATGTTCTTTTTTAGCTTTTAATTGATTTATTTATTTGCTATTTTACACATACATATACACACAAATACATTTAAACACAAGTACTCTTGGAATATGTCCAATTCTCATTAGCCTCGTCAAATTTTAGATTTTTTTGTAAAAGTGTGAATCATTTTGCTACTTGCAACTCATGTTACAAAAACCATAATTATAGCTTTAAAAATCAGGTTTTGCTGACATAAATACTACCAAATTTAGAGATCAAGAATAACATTAGCTTTACAAATAATATTAATATTACTTAGTGCTCATTAAGCAGAAACATTTAATACAAGATATGCATCCATAATAATCAAGCCAAATATGATATAGGTGATTATGATGGACGAATGGAGTTCGGAGACTACTTGGGTCTTGGAGGTTCTTTGTATTTGACTTACAGGAGAGAGAAAAAATAATTGAAAAATATCATTCAGGAAATTTGTTCCGACAGGGATCCTTTGTTTCTGTAGCAACCCTAACGGTGGTCAAATTGTGTAAATAATTATTTATTTATTTATTTATATAGATTTTTTAATGTTCATACATATTTCTGTGTCTAACGTTTCATTTTCTTTCTCTACTCGCCTCTATCCATCCACTATATACTCTCCAGTCCTCTTGTTCTCATTCCAGTTTTATTTCTTACATCCAAGAGTTTCGAGGTCTTCCTTTCCTTCTTCCTTCAGGTGGAGATCATTTCAATGTTTTTCTGGGTAACCTTTCTTTTTACATTCGTCGTACATCAACATGCCAATTTGATTGCTTGTATTTTATATACTCTCCTATTTAATATATAATATTCATTTTTTCTCGTATCATACTACTTATTTTATCTAATTTTGAACATCTTCTGCAATCCTTATAAAATCCATTTCCATCTGCATAAGCATTTGTTGAATTTCCAAACTTCAGCTCCATATGTGACAGTACTTCTCACTATGGAATTATATATTTGCAACTTATTTTTTTCTGGTTACATTTCTAATCCATAAGACTCCAATCACAATTGCTGTTATCGCTCTACCTTTAATTATTCTGTTCTTAATATCTCTTTCTTTTTTATACTCTTTATCTACTTTTACTCCGTGATACTCAAATTTATCACAGTCTATAATGTACCTATTTTTATCTTCTAATACTAAATCTTCCGTATCTGCTGCACATCCCATATAAAATGTTTTTTTTTCAAAATTTATTTTCAAACCCCAGTTATAGTATTCGTCCAATACTTATATGAACATAAAACTCCATGTCTTCATATTCTTAAGCAATTATTATCTGGTCATCCGCAAATAATAGTGTATATAATGTATCTCTTGATCCATCTCCAATTAGTACTCCCATTTCTGCACATTTGGTGCTCCAGTTTGATGGTGCTTTATGTATGAATATCTTTAATAATGTGGCTGGTATGCTACAACCATGACGAAGGCCTTTTGTTACTTTAATTGCTTCTGATATAGTTTTCCAATTTTAATTTTAGATACTACATTTTTATACACATTTATCGCATTAATAATTGTATTGTTTATGTCCATATCTTCTAATGCTTCCCACAACGTTTGTAATGGTACGGTGTCATATGCTTTTTCTAAATCCACAAATGTGAAATGAACTTGTTGGTTGCTATTATTAATCTTATCAATCAATTGTTTCACCACAAATATGCGAACAATTGTATATCTCCCAGACCTAAAGCCTGCCTGTGCGTCATTCTGCTTATGCTTATAATTATGAGAAGATAGTATTTGATGATTTTTCCTTACGAGTGTATACGGCTAAAACATTCATTACGGTGATTCCTCTATTATTATTGCAGTCATATTTTCATCCTTTCTTATGAATGACTGATATCAATCCAATTTTCCATTTTACTGGTATATCTTCTCCGTTTAGGCATCTCTCAAAAAGCCTCCTTTAGAATTCAAGTAATTCCCTTGTACCATATTTAATAAATCCTACCCATACTCCTCCTTCCCCACAAGCCGTTCCATTTTTTAAACTGCCAATGGCTAGTTTTATTGTCTCAATATCTAAATGTATACTAGTTCTGTTTTGATCATTAGTTTTCTCCACAATGCCACTTAAAAATTCTACGATCTTCAGTCAATAGCCTGCAAAATATAATTTCCAACAATTTAAAGAAATTCCCTGAATATTAATTTTATTATGTCCTGGCTTCCTTAATTGTTTCAAAATTCTCCAGGCCGCTGAACACATTTTTCCTCCAATATAACTCTGCATTCTTCGACACGTTCTTTCCCAATATTTATTCTTTTCTTCTCTCACATTCTTTCTTAGATTTTCATATGCCTTTTTATATTTCATTTTTGTTTGTACTTAACCATTTAAGATATTTACCTTTCATCTACATTATTCTTAATTTCCTTATTCCAAAAATAATTTTTCTTATTTTCCATTTCCTTTTCTCCCAAAGCTTCCCTAGAAGCCATGTGTATATTTTCGACAATATACTGATATTGTTTTTCAGGAGTATCAAATGTATTTTCAATTAACTTTTCGCCTAGCCTCTTGCGAAAGTTATAAAATACTTTCGCCCTCTAACAACTGAGTATTATATAGAGGTGTGTTCATAATTTCTGATGTTTCTAATATCTCCTTATTATCTTCACTCTTATTTAAATTTGAAAAACATATTTTTGAATTTACTAAAAAATGATCACTACCACAGGTTGGGCCTCTATGCACTCTTAACATCTTGTATTTCCATGACCGTATTTTGTCAAATAATGATATAATATATTATTGGTCTCTGCTGTAAAGTCTCTTCATATCTTGTGTATTTATGAATGCCTTTGTGTTGATAAAATCGATTTGTAACTTTTAATGAGTACTGCTGACGTATATATATATATATATATATATATATATATATATATATATATACAAGTATTTGTCCGATATAATTTATTTTCTCCTCTCCAAAGGACCCACCACTTCACTTCTAGTCCTGGTGCCTGTTCTACCATTAAAATCTCCCAACATAATAATTTCTCTTGAGTTCTCAATTTCGTTTACTACGTTATTCAGCTTTAAATAAAACTCATCTTTCTTCATAGGTGATTCATCTTAGCATATTCCATACACTCCTAGAATTGTAACTTTTTTTCAAATACATTTATATTCATTTCAATAATGTTTTCATTTAAGGCCTCCCGCCTAGTTATAAATCGCTTAAATTTGTTCTTAATTATTATTGGGATTCGTCTCTGTGCTCTTTTATATTTCTCGAGTTTCCTGAAAAAATGTACATATGGATCTTTAACTTCTGAACATTTTCCTTTCTTTATAGTTTCTGTTAACACAATTATGTCTTGGTTTAGTGTTTTCATTTCCTCTGTGATGTCAGCTATTTTATTTTGAACCCCTCGAATATTTCAAGTTCCAACAAGAAATATCCTTTTTCTTTGCTATCGTTGTCTTCGTTTATTTCCGTACAGCTTTAAATCTTTAGGCTTTTTAGCATTGTTATGTTTTTTGTGACGAACTGGGAGTTGGCTTGATGCATCAACCCCCAACCTGCAGGAGTAGGTGATTATTGGTCAAGGTTTTCTTCTTCTATCCTTTAATGAAATGCAAGGCAGCAGTATCTGAATCCTAGATAAAGTGCCCTCAGCCGGGCCTACTAAACACTGGTTTTTAACTAGGTTCTTACTCCGCCCTCACCTTCTCCTAACCTGGCTTGGGAAGGGCTTTGGCGGGTTTATAATAATAGTAAATAATAATAATAATAATAATAATAATAATAATAATAATAATAATAGTTATAATAATAATAATAAAGATAATGATAATAATAACCACAGGGTCTCTGCTTTAAAAGAAAAAATGGTCTATTGGCACTAAACAACCAGGAAAATTGCAGAGAACTTGCTAAATATTTTGAGAAACGTCTTAACTGCCCAATACCAATAAACAGATTCCCCCACAAGAACCTGAACAATCAAATCCAGACTCTTCACCACCGGATAAAGAATAAATTGGTATGCAGATTAAAATACTTAATAACAATAAGGAAGCAGGTGAAGATGGAATTGTGGCAGAACTGCCCAAAGTGGCAGAACCAAAGACCATAAAAGAAATCACAACACTTGTGCAAGAAATATGGCAAACAGAACACATTCCAGAGGATTGGAAGACTGCATTAATCCACCCGTTACATAAAAAGGGAGACAGAACAGATGTGAACAATTATGGAGGGATTTCATTATTATCAGTCCCATACAATATTCTATCTCAATATCTGCTCGACAGAGCGCAACGGCAACTCGAACCGCATACAGGAGAATATCAAGCAGGATTCAGACCAAGCCGATCATGTCCAGAACAAATCCTGAACCTTAAGCTAATCTTTAGACACCAGAGAGTTTGTAGCAATGGTTTAGTGCGTATATTTGTTGACTTTAAAAAAAGCTTACGATTCGGTTGATCGAGAATCACTATTTGCAATATTGAAAGAACAAGGTATAGACCGTAAAACTCTTGCAGTTATTAGACAGACACTAACAGATACAAGGGCTAAAGTTAAATTCATGGGGGAAATTTCTGAATCCTTTGAAATTAAGACAGGTATAACAAGGAGATGGACTTTCTCCACTACTCTTCAATTGTGTTCTTGATAAAGTAATACAAGAATGGCGTAAAGAGAAAACAATTTTTAAATGTAATCAACCAATCATATTAGGAAGAGGAAAATTGAAGATTGATTGCCTAGCATATGCTGATGATCTAGCAATCTTAACCCGTGACGTTGTAACAGCACAAAAACAGATTGAATTATTAAAAAACATTGCAGAGAAAGTTGGTCTGCAGATTTCTTTTGAAAAAACGGAATATATTTCATGCAATAAACAAGCACCAAAATACCTGGAAACCAAATATGGAAAAATTAAACGAGTTTCACAATTTAAATATCTTGGTGAAATAATTAAGAAAAAAAGGGAATTTAAACTAAAGCCAATAAAAGTAGATGCCAAAAAATGGAAACAGCATTTCGGCTTACTCACAACACTTATAATAAAAAAATGCATATCCTTACATACAAAATTACGACACTATAACACTGTCATTAAACCAGAGTGCCTCTTTGGAGCAGAAACATTAATTTTGAACAGAAAAAAAAGTCGAATATGCAGTGAAAAAAGAATGCTAAATTATAAGAAAAGTTTTAGGTCCACAAGTCATAGGTGAAGCATTTAGACTCAGAAGTAAAAAGGAAATAAACATATATATAGACATTCATAGTGACATTATAAAACGAAGGTTAACATTTTATGGCCATATTAAACGAATGAACTCAAATAGGCTTACAAAACAGATAATGGAATTCTATGAAAACAGAAGTAAGCTCCAGTGGATACTATTGAGTGGAGTGATGAAGTCAAAAAGGACTTAAAATTGGCAGGAATTACTAAAAAAGATATCCCAAATATATATTTAGAATTGAGATGAATAAGTGGTAACTTGGCCAAGAGGACAAACCGAAGAAAAAAACTGGAAGAACTTGGACAGATGATAGAAAACAAGCTCATAGCAATAGAATCGAAGAACCTTGGGCTCAAAGGAAACGCCTCCAAGTACTTTGCGTAGTCCTACATTGGCTCATCCGCAATCATAAAAATAATAATAATGTAGATTAGGGATTTCTATCGGCTGTGATCACTTTAACACTCTACTTTTTTCATTGAAGGCATCTTCTAAATTCTGTCCTTGGGAAGGGCTCTTTGGCGGGTTTATAATATAATAATAATAATAATAATAATAATAATAATAATAATAATAATGTAGATAGGAATTTCTATCGGTTGTGATCGCTTTATCACTCTACTTTTCTTCATTCAAGGCATCTTCTAAATTCGGTCCTATGATTCTCATCTCAATGAGAATTTTTTTTTTCCTTCCACTTAGATCTTGGTCCTCCTCTCATTACAATGCCGGGAAGTTATCAATTGAAGATCTTCATCGACGGTCTATCGACCCTCATTCTTTTCACATATTCCAGCCATATTAATGGTGATTATACGATACCAGTTTCTTCTGCATCTATCCTATTTATTATCTCTTATCTTGATACTTTTCTTATATTCGATACTTCCGAACTACTTCTCAAGTAGTCGATTCTCTTCTTCAATTCACTATGTTTCAATCCCATAGCAGGCAATGTTTTTACCTTATTTAAACCTATCCTTTATCAATCATTACTGATACACTTTTATCCCAGAAAACTTAAATTAGGAAACTAATAATAATAATTGTAATAATAATATATTATTTATTTATTTATTTATTTATACAAATGCAGGGGAGTGGCAGAGTCAATCTCCACAATTATGAGTAAACAAATAACCAAATTAAAACAATAAAATATGATAGCAAAACAAAACTTTTGGATTTTGCTTCCCAGTATCTATCCGTCAGTGCAGCAGAATGAAGCGCTAGACACTGTAACAGGTGGTTTCTGTCCATATTAGTGTTTATGGAGCAAAGTGGGCAATGATGACTTCTGTACATTCCAATTCGATGAAGACGAGCTGCAAGACATCTATATTATTATTATTATTATTATTATTATATTATTATTATTTATTATTATTATTATTCTTATTCTTATTATTATTATTATTATTATTATTAATATTATTATTATTATTATTATCCGATTGAGAGTCTTTCCACTTTTCAGCGGTTGCCCTTTTACCAGCCGGCTGCTGGCCCTTCACATCCACATGTGTCAATCACAGAGGTAGATGATCAACAGCCAGTGTAGGGGTGACATGTGGTTAGCATGTCGAGTCCCGCAGCCGTTATAGCTGGTTCCTCAACCTGGAGCCGCTACTTATTGTAGCTACCCAATTGCCTCACGATGTTGGGTGGGCACCGGTCCCATACTGGCCGAAATACCATGAGAAAATTTCTTCCCCCATGGAGACTCGAACCAGCGCAAGTCCCGTAGCTCTGTGCCAAGGCTTTCTACCTTAACCGCTCGGCTATGGCGCGGGGACATTTATTATTATTATTATTATTATTAATATCCAATACTAATACTACTAATAGCTAGAATAATAATGATATTTAGAGTAATAATAATAATATTCTTCTTCTTCTTCCTTCCAAGTATTAGGCCAAGGCCTGTTACGATCCTATAGAAAATTTTCCCTCTAGCGTTTGAGGGAAATTCTCGTATAAGACTTGAAAGCATAATAATAGTCCCTTCGATTGGTTGCTGGCCAAAGGAAGGCAAGACCAGTGATGGGGCTGCCATCTTATAGCCTCTGGTCAGGCTTTTCTGGAGAAGAAAAGAAAATAAAGGAAAGAAGAAATGGAAGAAAGGAAAGACTCCCTAGCCCTCGGATGCCCTAATAGCGTCGGCGTCAAAAAAAACAAGAGTTAACCAAGAGAGGTTAGATAGTAAAGTTAAAAGAGTGCGAAACACAAGTAAGTGGAAGAAATGTTTTGCACATCTTGGGCACCTTGTGGTCGCCATCCACATATCCCCTAGATGAGGATATTAATATTAATAATAATATCTATTTTTCAGATACCAAGTACATTGATAAAATATAATTCGCGCATCAGTCTTCTATGTTCCCAATATCGCTTCGTCTCAGTAGATTGTTGCAACCCAGGGCAAGATTGAAGGTGAGCTCCATTAATTTTGACATGAAGGTTACGAAACTGGCAATTTGGGGACAACAGGATGTCACATCGATGTACGGGGGATGCCATGTCCTGTAATGAGGAAAAATATCGCAACTACTCCCATTCTTGGCCCAGCTTGAATATCCATTAATATCTTCCAATATTTTACGGCTGTTCATCATCATCATCAGCAGCAGCATAAAGGATTAGACCCGCTGGTCTGTTTCGATCTCTTGTTAGAATTGGTCTATACATCTTTTACTGGGTCTTCCTAAATTTCTTCGTCCTAGTGGTTTTGTAATGAAGAATCTGTTTCAGAATTCTCTTATTATCATTCTATTGATGTGGTCCATCCATTCATCTCTGTATTGTGTAATTCTATCTAATAGTTATTCAGTTTTATTCGTATGTCCTCACTCCGCCTTTGATCCATTATTGTATACTCCTCAGAAAACTTTACGGCTGCCCTGTGTTACAATTCCTGGGAGAAAGATCCCTTGATTCTCTTTTTTTGTAATTTGAATGACTGTTAAGACCAATGAAGGGAATGTGTACCATACTTTCTCTTCTCACTAATAAGTATTCTTGTTTATTACCATAGATTTGGCAGTGACCTGGAATCTATGAAATCTGTGCTCCTTATTTCTACTTTTTAACCGTTCTACAATGTTGAGACAGTTTTTGATTAATAGGGACGAAGGTGAGGAAAGAGAACATATTGATTCAATAACAGCTCTGGTGCCTGAAATAATTTCTACGTTAGAAAACTTGATAGGACATATTATTTTTTATTATTAACACTATTATCATTATCATCTATACTGACCGGATCAATGGTAATAATAATCGAGATAAAAGTTACCACTATATTTTTATAGTTTTTATATTAAATTTATTTATTGTGAACTGATTTTTTTATTCAGTGCCCCAGGATGTCATTTCGATATTTCTGGTATTATATCCTAGAATTGGCAATCTAAAATCTAAATCTAATTGTAACCCACCTCTGAGGTTGGGGCGCCTGAAAGGCGCGGTCTTGATATGATGACTGCGCCAGGAGAGTTCTTATTTCTAAGCTTAATCTAAGGCGAATATGAATAATAATGATTATGATAGCCATATGATATTTGGGGACCATTCTGGCCTTAAAGTTTCTGAGATTTGTCTTACAGGTGAGTAAAAAACCCAACAAAACCTCACCCAGGAAATTCTTGTCCCGAACATGAATCACTAACATAGTTATTTGTCTACACAAGGGTAAGGAGGGTCATCTTGAATGCGTGATCAGTTCAATGTCAGGGCCTCTTCAGAGACAACACAACATGAAGACGAAACAAACCGTTTACACGCACATTAATACTAAAATGACTAATATGTTAATGATAATTATAATGGCCAGATAATGTTCAGGGATCGTTTGGATCTTTACAGGTGAGTAAAACAGCCGATAAAAACCCTCACTCAAGAAAATTGTCCCCCTCGGGAATCGAACTTAGGCCCGCTACATACGAGGAGAGGACGCTACCCCCAGATCATAGAGGTTGATTTATATACATTATAAACATAAAAAAGTTATTATTAATGTTTCCATCCATCCATCCGTAGTAATTCTGCCCGAGAGTAAGTCTTTCATTGCAATCATATGCTACGCTTTGCAGCTTTACTGGGGAATTGTAGGTGTGGTAGCATCCCGTTGCTTTCCACATTGGTGAAAGATGATGATGATAATGTCAAATATGACGATGATGAACGGATGATTTCGGAGACTGTTGGGACTTAAACGTCCTGATATTTGTCTTACAGGTGAGGAAAAACCCCGAAAAAAACGTCACGTAGGAGCATGTAACAACCGGGAATCGAACCAGGGTCCGCTGCGTGATAAGGCAGCACGCTACCTCGAGACCACAGCGGTGGACTATTAATGTTTTTGTTTTAAAATTTGTGTAGGCCTATATTTACTAAATTAACATCTATAGGCCTACTGATAAAATTGAAAGATAATTAATAACACGGAGCAACAGCCAAAATGTTACGGAAGTAAAAGTGACCGTTTTATATCAAGATGAAACTACTAATTACGACAATGACAATTAAAATGATAGCAATGGTCTGGTGTTAACATTATCATCCTGCCTAGTGTTACTGTGTATGATGTGAATATTAAAGTAAGTGTTAAGGTCAAAGAAACACCCTCAGTGGAGGAGAGGCAGTAAAAGCTGTATAATACTTACTTACTTATTTACTCACTGGCAGTATCGAACCCATAGGTTCATGGCCGTGCGGACATAAGTTCTACATACGTACATCACTATCCTGAGCTAATGCTTTCCAATCAATCCCTGTATAATCTACTTCCCTCAAATCATGGTTAACATTATTCTCCCACCTCATTCTTGGTCTACCAACTGGGCTTTTTTCCTTCTGGCTTCCATACAAGGACTTCCATGCACGTCTTTCATTCCCCATACGTGAAACATGTCCTGCCCATATCAGTCTACGAGACTTAACTGTTCTTATTATATCTGGCTTCCTATAAAACAATGTAGTTCATTGTTAAGTAGTCTTCCCCATTCACCTGTCTGTTCAACTCTCTTTGGTCCAAAAATATTCCTAAGAACTTTATTCTCAAAAACTCGTAATCTCATTTCCTCCCATGAATACTACTAGTAGTAGTAGGACTTTATTAGACAAAAAGTAAGATATTTACAATATTATTTACAAATAAGGTTCGCATGGGCAGTATTCGTACGTGCTGTTGACAGTCCGTTACAATAAAGTAATAATTGGTAATAGTATAAGGAAAAAAAATTACATTACAATTACATAAAGAAAAAAATAATAATACAACAGCATTAATTGCTTAAAATATTAATTATTTGCCTCATTGCTCTCTGTGATGTTTATAACTTGGTCTACTTTAATACAAATTTAACTTTTTTATAAATTGACATTAAAGCGTGTATCATTTCATGAGACAATCCTTTCCGATTTCATTTTTCCCAAAGTGCGCTTCGGTACACAGTATCAAATGCCATCTTAAAATCAATGAATGCACAAAATAATTTACCCCCTCCCTTTTCAGATTGTCATGAGTTAATGGTCTCAAAAAAATACGTTGTCCACCGTGGAGTACCCTTCTCTAAAACCTGCATGATATTTTGAGATCCCATTGTTCTGTTTAGCCCATTGTGTCATTCGTTCGTAAAGTACTTTACAATATATTTTTTCGAACACTGACAAGAGACAAATTTACCTATAACTTTCTGGTGCCTGTATGACACCTGTCTCCCAGGTTTTCGGATAATCTCCTCCATTAAAAGTATGTTGAACGCAGTTTTCAAAATGCCTAATAATCTATTGGATGATATATTTTTGAAGAATTGCCCTGGTAATCCATCAATTTCAGGTGTTTTATCATTTTTTAAACATTTATTGGATGAAACCACTTCATTTTTCAAAATATCCTGATTCAGTAATTGAATATAAATTAGGTCAGGGATCTCAACTATATTTCCTTGATTATATCTTAACCTCTCATTTCCCAGCACCTATCAAAGTAGCTTTTCCATTCCCCGGGTGTTATTCATGTCCGATTTATGGACTTTACTTTGAGTTCCCTTGTCGCTTTCCATATGTTCGCAATATTCCCACTTTCAATCGCGGCTCTCATTTCTTCGGATATCTTATTTTGCCATTCTAGTTTTGTTTCTCCCAGTAATTCTTTATATTCCTTTCTCCTTGCGCATGATTTTTTCTGTTTTCATCTTGCTTTCTTTTCTAAACTTTAAAAGACTACTATCAAACTTCTTCTTATTTCTACATGCATTATTGTACCACCCTTTGTTCTTCTGATTCATTGTGAATTTGTCCCCTGCTTTTTGAAAATATTCTGTTAAAGTTTAAATAATTTCATCCCCGCTAAGATCATTTAACTGCAGATCCTGTATTAGAGTTTCCAAACTCCTGATAAATTCTTCTCTCCGATGCTCGATCCACCTCAAATATGTAATTGGCCGTAATATTGTTGCCACCTTATCATTAACTCTCTCACTAATAACTTTCATATTTAAAATAAGTTTGTTTGGGATGTGGTGAGATTCGATTCTGGAAAATATACAAAAATTACTTAGGACTGGAATCATGTCTTGTATGCATACTGAATAATCGACTATGCTACCTCCATTTTTATTAATAAATGTCAGTTCTCCATTATTATCTTCCCCTATATTTCCCATTCAAAATTTGAATATCAAATGCATCGCAAAAAACTAACAATTCGGCTCCTTCTGAATTTACAATTTATGTTTACTACTCCTACCCTCACCTCGTGTTTCATTATCATATGATTTTACAGTAATATTTTCCTCCCAAATCCTACAGTTAAAGCCCCTTAAAATTATTACTCCCCCTTCCGGAAACCTATATTTTATTTCTGCTAACGAGTCAGACAATTCAACGAAAAAATTTGGACTGGCATACCTGGAATTTAGTGGTTGGCGGTAAATAGTCAACAGACACATTTCTGCCCTTCCAGCATGGTAATATATACAAATTGCCTCTTTTAAAGCAATATTTACCTTTTTAATATATGGCTCTAAGTTAGCTTTATATAAAATGGCAACACCACCTGGATATCTACCTCTCTACTTTTTAGTTTGACTATCGTTAAAATAACCTTTTATATTATATAGATTTACGCATAAATTAGGTTTTAACCATGTCTCTGCTAGAGCTAATATATTAAAAGTCTCAATAAACTCTACACATCTGTCCATTGAAAGTTTTTGTTTTAACCCCTCGATGTTCCATGTACCGACTGTCAACTAATCCTATTTTGTTCCCTTGCCATTTGTCTTATCTGCATTTTTCGAACTTCCCCCTCTCTCAATAATTCCTTTTCTGCTGGTATATTCATCAGTCCTAGTGATTTTCTTGTTTGGGATCTTGTGTCCTCCGGTCTTTCACCTCTTTGGGGTGGGATGTTCTTTTTGCGCTCGGCTGTTTTTTGCTGAATATCTGCTGGACCCCTCGGAGTTAGTAAGAGTCCATGTTTCGCAACCATATAATATAACTGGTAGAATAATAGTTTTATATTTTTTCAGTTTAAAGTTTTTTGAAAGGAGTTGGGACACCAAAAGTCTCTGCAATGCAAATTAGCACGCATTTCCAGAATTGAGCCTATATTTAATTTCTTTGTGCATCTCATTCCAATTTGTGATTATTGTTCCTAGGTATTGGAATTCAGCCACTTCCTCAAACGTTCCCTCATTTGTCATTAGCTGTCCATTTCCATTACATAATGTATTTCCACGTGTGACCATATGTTTAGTTTAATAGATATTTACTTCCAGTCCTAATTCTTTAGTGTTACCCAATAATGTGTGGGGGTATCCTTTAGTATCTCCACGCTATCGGCAAAAGTACTACGTCATGAGCATAAACTAACAGCTTATTAATTCCATTGAGTTGTAGGCCTACCTCATCCTCTAAAGATTGGATGGCAAGCTCTAGTACAAAATTAAATAGCAGAGGAGATAGTGCATCTCCGTGTTTCAACCCATTCTGGATTTTAAAGCTGTCCGAAAACTGTTTGCCTACACGCACCCTACTCTTTGTGCCATTTAGACACATTTGTATAACTGTAACTAACTTTTTAGGAATTCAGAACCAGCAGCATACTATATAACTTCTCCCTCTTAATTGAATCATATGCTTTTTTGAAGTCTGGATATAGTTGATGTGTAGTACCATTATATTCCCATTTCGTTTCTAAAATTTGTCTTATACTAAAAATCTGATCAGTTATAGACCTGATTCTTATAAATCCACAGTGATGATCTCCTAGAATGTCATCAATATAGGGAGTAAGTCTGCTTACTAATATATTTGTTAGAATTTTTAACGAAGTTGAAACTAATGAGGTGCTCCTATAGTTGTTGCAATCAGTTTTATCTCCTTTCTTATAAATTGGTAGGATAATCGATTCTTTTCATTCATCTGAAAGAGCTTGTTTTTCCTAAATCATACTAAACAACGGGCGTATTTTTCGCATGAATTTTTTTCCCCTGATTTTATCAGTTCTGCTGATATCTCATCCGAAACTGATGCTTTAAACATCTTCAATTTTTCAATCGCAATTTCAACCTCTAATGCACTTGGTTCAGCGAGTAGAAGTTCTGCTGTCTGTAACTTATCCTCCTCTATGTCCAGTTCTGTATGTTCAGTTAATAGCTGATTAAAGTAACTTTTCCATCTATTTGATATACTCTTGGAATCTACAATCATTTTTCCATTTTCATTCGGAATTATGTTTGTTCTAGCCTGAAACCCTCTCTTCTCTATACTAATTCCCTGATATAATTCTCTAATGTTCCTATTTTTTTCATTAATCTTCTCTCTCAGATATTCCCTCTTTTTTCCTATTTAGTAGTCTGGTGGTTTCCCGTCTAATACTAACCGATTGCTCTAAATTTACCTAATTTGGCTCGTAACAATTTCATTTTTGCTAGCTTTCTATACTTTACAATGTCGGCACATTCCTCATGAAGCCATTTCTTGTTTTCCTCTTTTTTAAATAACCAATTATTTATGACGCTGACAATTTAATAGTATCTCTTACTGCCTCCCATTCTTTATTTATATCAGTTTCTTCTTCGTTTGACACATTGTCATCTCAAGATTCTAGTGCTTCAAGTCTATTAGCTATTTTGATTTGGTATTCTTGCCGCATTTCATCAATTTTCAAGTTTTTTAATTAAAATTTTCCGAATCATCTTTAGCGTTTGTTCCTCTCATAAGCGATAGCCGTTGTCTAATTTTCACCCTAAGCAGATGATAATCCGAATTGCAGTCTGCCCCTCTAACTGATCTAATATCGATGATGCAACTGTGCCAGCGTTTGTCCACTAATACATGATCTATCTGGTTGCGAGTTTCTCCATCTGGAGACGTCCATATATATATATATATATATATATGAATATCCTTTTGCTGAAATGTTGTGCTCTTAAAAATGAGATTCTTTAATGTGGCAAAGGTGACTACTCTAACCCGGATGTCGTTACTATCTTCATGAAGACTGAATTTGCCTATCGTTTGTTTGAATATGTCTTCCCGCCCCACTTTTGCATTAAAATCTCCTAAGAAAATTTTCATATGATATCGTGAAAAGCTATCAAATAAGCATTCTAATTCTTCACAGAACTCATCCTTGATCTTGTCATCTTTATCTTCTGTGGGAGCATGTATATTTACATTTATTTAATCATGTCTTTACCCTTTAGAATTATATGATATCCTGTCACTGACAAACTTAATATCTCGGATAGCAGAAACGATCCTCCTTCTGACTAAAAAATCCGTTCCAAATTCATGTATTTCTGCACCTCCGTAGTATAATGCAAAGCTACCTGATTCCTGAATACCTTCTCCTGGCCACCTAACGTCCTGTAAAGCGACTATATCCTTTTGCGATTTAACTATATCCGGCGTTAATATCTCTAGTGTTCCGCTATTATATAAAGTCATAACATTCCATGTTCCTAGGAACATGTCTACATGTTTAAGCTTTTGGCATGGGTTTCCTGAAGTAGTCCCGACTCTAGAACCGAATGTGTAACTATTCGACCTCCGGATAATTTTACCCCACTTGAACCCATGTCCGCATTTCTTGACGGTTGTATTTTTACGGTAAAGATCGTCACTCATTCGACCAAGGTACTTTTTTCGTCTGGCTTATCACCTTTGACCAGTCCGGCATTGATAACCCTATCGGCAGCAATGCTTCCGCCGGCGTAGCTCTCGGGATCACTTAAGCACGCAAGTCACTCCACCACGACAAGGTAAAGATTCTATGTAGGGAACAGCTGTATATTATAGATGTGATATATCTTAATACGGTCGATGTTTATCCCACATGTTGTGAAATCAGTTGAAGAGGAATTTCGTAATCAAAACTAGTAAAATATTTGGTGTATAAGTTACATAGACATGCAGATTTGTCGTATAGAACACATGTGTGATATGTCTATATTTTCTCAGATACATTTTTAAAGTTATGTGCAGAGATAAGATTGCAGCACAATAAAAAACTAAAATGCCATGAAATTGAGTTATAGTCCTCATAACGTTTGTTATATTAGCTTAAGAGTGGTGTTGGCATTACCAAAGCGACATACGTGGTACAGTGTTTAAGTTTTGAGACTGAATGACGCTGTATTACGCTATAGCGCATAGATGACGCCGTGGTATATTACCTTGTCAGTAAGTCTCCCGTCCCAGCAAGAGACACTTGAGTGCATTCACTGGAAGCTGAACTAAAGCCTTTGTCGTGACGGTGATTTGAATGCGCAATGTCGGAACTCGAGATGTCACAGTTAGAGCAACATCAAGTTCTATCATAAATTAGGCAAGACCACTGTCGAAACGTTTCAAATGATGCAGTGAGTTTACGGTGAGTACGCATTGAGTCGCAGTATTGTGTTTAGGTGTCACCGACGTTTTTTGCAAGGAAGTTACAGTTTGGAAGAAGATATGCGTACTGGGCGGCCACAAAAAATTCGAACTAAACGCAAAATCGAAGAATTTGTGACGTTGGTGCGTGCTAACCACTCCCAATCAGTGGACGATCTGACAGCAGTGGTAGGAGTCAGCCATGGTACTTGTTACAAAATTCTCTCTGATGACCCGAGCATTTCTCATGTTAATTATGCAGCACAGTGTGCCAGGAATCCTATTGCAAGACCAACGTGATGATCACATGGCGAATTTTTCTCTTTTAAGGCTTGAAAGCAATCCTACGTGGGCGTACATTTCATTCATGCGAAGAGGTCATGACTGCCACAAGAGAAGCCATATGGGACCTTACTGCCAAAATCTTTCAGCGGTGCTTCCAATACCACTGTTTGCAAACATGCATGACGGCCAAAGGCGACTATTTTGCGGCAGGATGTGATTATATTTACGTGTACGCCTAGTTATCGGCATCTCGTGAGACATTCAGATTCTTGTAAGTGCCTATCCTCAGACGTAAAATCTCAGAACTAAATCATTGTGCTAGTATAACTCAATTTTTAAAGAAAGAATACAAATAATTATTTCGGGTACAAAATACAGGATTTTGACAAACATTTTCCACATATATGCTACAATGGCTGTTCTGCAAATCTTAGTGACTGGTTGAACGGAAAGAAGAAATTCCTATTATTTAGAGGGAACAAACTAATCGTGTAAGTGATTGTTATTTCTGTATGTTCCCACCAGTTAAGTTTATTTCATAGATGAAGAAGTCTGCTGTAAATTATCCCAACATACCTTCAGCTATTCGTCCACTGCCACACTCTATGGAGCTTCATATTCCAGTACTACCAGACTCTTATAATATTGATTCAGACTATAAAACGAAATCCAGCACTTCGAAAGTAATGCCCCGATTATGCACATCCTATGATCCTGTCTTCAAACTTGAAATTCAAACTCAGTCACACAGAATGACTTAAGAGGAATAAAATGACCTTGTCTGAGACTTAGAACTCTCAAAGGCCAAAGCAGAGCTCCTGGCTTCGCGACTTAGATAGTTTCAGAATCTTAGCGAAAATGTAAATGTCTCCGCTTATACAGTGGAGGAAATTGGTATAAAGGCACTTGTTAAAATTGTTAACACAAGTTTATTTACTCTTTCTTTGGCATTTTTCTATATTAACTTAGGAAGTGATTGAGTATAAAACACAAACAAACAATGTCAAAATTAATTATCCATTTCCGTCTCCAAAAAAGTACATGAAAACTGAAACCTCTCTCAGATATGGATGGAAATTAGTATAAAGGCACTTCGTGTATTTCACAGATTAAACCAAAAAGTCTAAGCGCAAAGTTTACAACAAAGTTCTAAAAATTAGTTGAACCTCCATTGTTGTTAATAATATGGAAGATCCTCTTTGGCATTGACTTGAAGAGGGTGTTTATTTCTTCCACTGAGATTCAAGCCCACTCTTTCTGAATAACATTTTTCTGCTCAGTCACTGTCCCAAACTGCCGTCCATTGCGATACACACGCCTTGCCAGGATCCCCAATAAGTTCTCAATCGGATTTAAATGAGGGCTTCTGATTGGCCACGACAAAAGTGGTATTTATTTCTTCCTGAACTACTCCTTTGATTTGGCAGATACGTGAATGGAAGCATTTTCTGGCTGAAAAATTAGATCTTCGCCAAATTCCTCATACATTCGTATCAATTAACACTCCAGAAGCTCCTCAGTGTAGGACTCAGAATTCATCTTGATGCGTATCCATGCTATTTTTTATCTTCCTTTAAAGCAGAATGCTGCCCAAATCATAACGCCTCCACCACCGAAGTTTCCACTCATTCTAACTTGCTCTTCAGTACGGAGGTCGTTCCAGTAATACTGAAGGCCATCAGGCCCGTCCAGATTAAACTTCTTCTCATCAACTGAACATTACTTTATTCCATTCTGAAGTCCAGGACATGTGTTCTTCACCAAAAGTCTTTCCAACTCTCCTATGTGCATCGTTCAGAGGTGTTTGTTTTTAATTTTAGGTTTTTATCTTCTAACAGAATTTGTCTTACTCGTCTGGCTGTTACTGGCAACTTCAAATCAGCCTGGATTTGATAAGAAAACATACTCTTACCTTTTATTTACGTAAAGTGAGACTTTAGTGCGCTCAGACAATTTTCTTGCGTCCATATTTCCCGCGTTTGTCCTTATTGTGAGCCCAGTTTGACAAAATTATCAATGAGAAATTTTGAAGCCCCAATTTCGTAGGTATTTGTCTATAGGAAAAGCCCATCTCCTTGAAGGCACTAACTCTTGATTTCTCTTCATTTGATAGAGGCTTTCCACGTGGCATTGTACGTACTGCTGACTTGTAACTGATGAACGATTCTCACAGACACGTCGTCTCCATGTAATTGCAGTGTTTTATTTACATTTACGTCTCTGTAAGAGCCAGAAATTGACCTGCCCTTATACCGATTTCCACCCCTAGGAGAGCGTTTTCTTAGATTTTACGTATTATTTACATATATAATAAATACAAAATGAGGTGACCTGCATGAAATTATGTCCAAGACAATTATATGTAATCTATGACACACATACGGTATTTGCATACATATTTCAAGTTGTTTTACTACGAAACGTTAGTGGCTTTATACCAATTTCCTTCACTGTAGAACATGCCAGAAGCCACCTGAAAAATTAAAAAAATAATGATACTGTATTCTGAAACAATATACAAGTTCTAATGTCTGCTATAAAAATCCAAGACAGGCCAGAGGATTGGCGATTATTTTTAAATTCATCAAAGCTCAGTCTTCATGCAGTGTTACTGATGTGAGTGCATTTAAGTACTTGGTGGGAGTACATTTAGGTTCTTATTCACAATATTTCCGAGACTATGTACAACTACAATTATGAAAGGTATTTTTGTTGGTTTCTAGATCAGAGAACTCTTCAAGGATAAATACTTTTCGGAACTTTTTAAAAGAAAAGAAAAAATGCATGGGAATCATTCTGAGCAGTTACCTTAAATTTCTTGGGGAACGACGGGGACCCTAAATTCAGAAAATAGGTGGACAATATGTTACTAGCTTATCAGTTATCACGAAATGGGGTGTAATATGTCATTAATAATCCATTTTCTCCACTCTCATTTGTACTTTTACTGGAAACATTTTCACCAGACGATCTTATCATTTCAAAGACCATACCAAGGCAAATAGAATATTTCATTTCTAGCTGACTATTATTGGTCAGTGGTGAGAGATGCCTCCGAAGTTCATTACAGGAGACAAGCTCAAGGAAACGCTCGTAACGGAGGTAAGCTAATCTTAATATTATCAGATTTAAGAAGGGAAACATTTTTATTCAAATATATTTTTCTAAATTACCTAAACCCGAGACCACTGCTGACAATTTCATTGCCATTTTCGTGATCAGCCTGAAAAAATACATTGAAATCCGTTCTTTTCAATTCAGTGACTGACAAAAAGTTATAATGTGTTGTCTAGTGTAAAATGATATGATACTTAAAATAACTAGATATTGATAATAATAATTACAATAACTTGACACTACAAATCCTTCAGTTTTGTCGCTTATTTACGAAAGTAAATGATCAATACTGCATTTTTTGTAAGAATAATAAAATTAATTTTGGTTGAAGGAAAAACTACAGTAGGTTTAGTGTAGAACAGTTGACTTGGATTATCTTAGAAGAAGCTCCAAAAAACAAGACAGGATAAAATAACAAAAGAATGCCTTTGGATAAAAATTAATGTAATCACATCAGTTGTTAAGAGGATTGAAAATCAAACGCTTAAATATTATGGCCATGTACAAAGAATGGAAAATAAAAGATGGCAAAAAATATATACAAATGGTCACCCCCTGGAAGAAATAAACGTGGCAGACCAAGATGGAAATGGAAAACCTACGTCAGAACAATAATGGAGGATAGGAATTTGGAAGAAGGAGAATAGAATGATAGAAATAAATGGAAGCTGAAGACGGCAAACCTATAAGTGGGAAAGCCCAAGAAGTGTTGAAAAAAATTCCTAATTAAACAATTATTACTATTTTATTACTTTTTATTACTTTTTAAACAACAAACTCACTAGTGCTTTCGAACCCGGCTATGCACGATTGCGCGGACATAAGCTCTCCATCCATCCCTATCCCGTGCTAAAGCTTTGTACTGATTCCTGTTTAATTCTTCACCTCAAATATTATAGTTAATATTATTCACCTACCTCATTCTTAGCCTACCAATTGGTACGTTTCCCTCTGGTATTCCGACAAGAAGCTTCTTTGTTCTTCTTTTATACTCCCTCCACTATATATTTTCCGCCCAATACAGTCTGCGATGCTTAAATGTTCTTGTAATCTCTTATTTCCCATAAAGGTCATATATCTCATTGCTATGTACTTTTCTCAATTTACTTATCTGTTCGTTCTTGGTCTAAACATTTTTCTAAGCACTTTTTTCTCAAATGCTCATAATATTTTCTCCAATGTTAAAATTAGAGTACGATTGACATCCATATCGTTATAACTGGAAGAATAACACAACCATTTTTTATGTCTTTAGTTTCACATGTTTAGAGGAGTTGGAAAGAAAACAGTCCTTTTTGTTCATAATAGCTTCAGTTTCCAGAGTCGTGCCAATTTAATTTCCTTCTCCACCTCATTCCTGTTTGCTTTATTGTTTCTACATTTTTAATTCCGTAATTTCTTAAAATTCTTTTCCCAATTGTTGTTAAGCGTCCATTCCTATTTATAATATATTTCTGCGTATGACTATACAGGGTGTAACAGAACCTCACCGACAGAATTATAGGGATGATATGGTTATGCAGAGAGGATAATCTTTCTGTTAAGGAACATATAGTTCCAAACGCGTCATTTATGAGTTATGCGCAAATGAATGTGTTCACAAATGAGGGACGGTATTGAATACAAACAATTGTACACGTATTGTTTGATTGAAAAAGGCATGTTTTTACAATAAGTGTTCAAACAGTCGACCCTGTGCCTCATTTCATGATTGATATCGTCGCAACAATGATCGGCCAGTACGGCCGAGCATGGCAAAATTCTGTTTGACGTCGTCAAATTCAGCATTTAGTCTGTCAATCAGTTGAGCTATGGTGGTCATTGGAGTTACGTAGACCATACCCTTGACATCCCTCCTCCCAAAAAAATTAAGGGGCGTTAAATCAGGCTAATGCACTGGCCACGCTACAGGTTCACCTCGTCCAATCCACCTTTCCCTATAATCGACGGTCAGTTGTGCTAGTGCGTCGACACTGAAAGTGTGCTGGGGCTCCATCATGCTGGAAATAGAGATTGCGGCGCACAACAAGCGGTAACCTGTCCAGCAAGTCAGGATGAGTGGTCTGCAGGAACTGTACATAAACTGCCCCAGTTAATCTTGTTGGCAGAATTACAGATCCCAGCAGATGAGTACCAACAATTTCAGCCCAAATGTTGACGGAAACCCTCTGCTGGTTATTTCCAACAGCTATTGCATGTGGGTTAGTGCAATCTCAGTTGTGATTATTCCTACTATTTTAGTATTCATCACATATAAAATAGGCGTCGTCTGAGAATAACGCTTGTATAGGAAAGACAACATCGTGAAGAGTATGATGTAGAAACCACTGTACAAGGTTCATACGATGTACAAAATATTGTGGTCCTATTGACTACACCTTCTGAAGGTGGTATGCGTGTAGGTTGTATTCCCTCAATGGACTGGTGACTTATGTTGATAGCACGAGCTCAGCATGTGTGGTGGTTGAAGATTCGACAGTAACTCGCTCAACCACAGCTTCCTCAAAATCTGATGTCCTCGCATCACGCCTCCCGCCGCCAACGGCTGAAGGACGAAGATTCCTCGTTCCTCCAAGGCGTCGATGAATTGCAGCAAATGTAGTACGGTGTGAATGCCTCCGCTTGGGATACTGGTGCTCGTACATGCGGCGAGCCTCTCATCCTGCCTCACCGTAACACATAATCATGTATCTAAGTACAGACAACTCGTACTGCATGTTGATTAAATTCTCAAAACAACAACAAACCAAACCTACCGGTACGTATTGCTACGACAGTGTGAGGGCTGACGGCACAGATTAACAACGAATGGGTTGGTTCCAGTGCATGGCCCGTGCATCTTGATACATGCGCATAACTCAAAAACGACATGATTGCGACTCTATGTTCCTTCATAAAAAAATGATCCTTTCTGTATGGCCTGTCATCCCAACATTTTGCCGGTGAGATCATGTTACAGCCTGTATATTTAGTTTTATTCATATATACTCTCAGTTCCAGTTTCTTAACGTTATATAATGGAATATATCCTCATTATCGCCTAATAATAATCTGCATTATTATTATTATTATTATTATTATTATTATTATTATTATTATTATTACTATTACTATTACTATTATTAATATTATTATCATTATTATTGTTATTATATCGTGGATACTTTGAGTAACTGTTACACCAAAGATGTTACCAGCTTCTTATATAGAGAGGGCTGCTGTCTTATGGCTTAAACCATTTAGCCATCATGTATATTAGCCCTGCATGAAGGGACACTCATTCCGTTCGTCTGCAAAATACTGAAAACGATTTACAATTCTCTCTACATTGAATGAAATAAGTAAAGAGAACGATTTTAAAACATCTATAGACAAGACAAAAAGAATCACCTTTTTAGGAAAGTCGCCCATAAGTTCGGAAATAATAATAGAAAATAAACCTCTGTCACAAGTGTTGAATTTTAATTATCTAGGTTGTGATTTGTCTTCTGAATAAGGAACAAGAAATGATACAGACAATAAATTATCAAAATTGCAAATGATATATGGCACAATTCATAGGACCTTAAAACATATAACAAGGAAGGATACAAAATTGAAGTCCTACAAAACAATGGCTGTACCGGTATTTTTATATGGTAGTGAGTACTGGGTAACAAATAAGAGGAGTTCGCGTAGAATACTAAGTGCAGAAATGACTTTTCTAAGAAGGACCGAAAGAGTCTCTAAATTGGACGACATAAGAAATGAAGAAAAATGAAGTGAATTAGAAATATATTCAATAAATTATAGAATTCAACAGCACCTGGTCGGATGGGAACAGCATGTTTAGAGAATGGAAGAAACAATATTGCACAAGATAGCTTATCATTATAAACCAAAAGGATTAAGGGATGTAGGAAGACCTAGGAGGAAATGGAAGGAATCATTGTGAATTCGGAACAGGCTAATCGCCCAAACCTTAAAGTGCAGAAGAAGATGATGATTACTTTGACATTTTAAAATTTTACAATACTGCAATGGATAATCACTTTCATTCATTCTTATTTACAGAAGCTTTAACATATAAGTTCATATAATGTATACTATTTAAAATTATGATATGAAAAGATGGATATGATGAAATTAATCCTGTCAATGAAATTCCATCCCAGAATTTTTC
Organism: Diploptera punctata; assembly: GCA_030220185.1. Lineage (NCBI taxonomy): Eukaryota > Metazoa > Arthropoda > Insecta > Blattodea > Blaberidae > Diploptera > Diploptera punctata. The sequence continues at coordinate 230,770 of JASPKZ010006444.1, read as the reverse complement.
CTGACGTCTGAGTAGAGTCAGGAAAATTCTTAGATTTCTCGACTCGGGAATTTGAAACTTCGATCTTCTGAATAAAATCTCAAACATTACTGTTTGAGCCAAATCGCTCGCAAATGTAGTTATCTTTCTTTCCTTTCCTCTGATCATCATTTCATAGTTATACTAGTTATCCTTTCACCTTCAGTATCAAGGTGTCCATTTTTGTGATTATTTAGTATTTGATCCTAATAATGTTCCAGAATTATTTAATTTTATATCTTCAATATTTTGTATTTTTCTTTTAGTTTTACAACATACAATTTAAGATGTGTTGAATTTACATGAATAAATAATTCTCAATACGTTTTGCACTTAACAAGTTTTTATAATTACGAACACTGTTTAATGTTTTCGTAATAGCGTTTAATAGACAAGCTGAAGAAATAAAGAAGTATGAGTTATATTTTAAGTGTAACCTTACTCATTTCCTGTTCTAAACTTCATCGAGGTATATTAATGAAGAATGTCATCATTGCAAAATCAAGAGGAAATATCTTTATTTCAGTTCGTTTATTGTAAAAATTAAAATCAGTACTCTTTTAACACCGCTGGCTATACTACCTGTAATTACATATGAAATTATAATATTGTAAGATGCATTAAAAATGATTTAATGCAGTTTGTATTTATGTTTTTTGTTTATGTTAGCTTGTTATTTCTAAAATGATAATCATTAGTTTTGTACGAATATTGTTAGGTTACTAATATTACTTATCTAACTATTGGGCTTTTCGGACCTAAAGTTAAACTTTAATGTTCAGAAATTGTAATTATTCACAGTACACGTTCCTTCAGGTTTCTACGTCTCTAAAATACACTACAATATTGGCCTTCATCCATGCCTTTGCCATCTTATGTTTTCTCTCATCGTTTACTGTATTAAATTTTTGAAAGTGTTTTATTCCTGATGTTCCGACATTGAAAATAAAAGAGAGCTGGCTAAAATAAATTTGTTACATGAGCCAAATGCAAATTTAAATTTAGAACAATTAGGTAACGTCAGACGGAAACCAAATAGAATAATAAAGAATAAAAAGAGGGGATATTTGAAAGAGAAGAATAATGAACCTGAAATTAGTGCAAAAATATACAATCAGAGAAGTAATGTATATTCGGGATTTAGGATGGAGAGGAAATAATTTCTTGCTATGACACACATAATTGGGAATGAAAATGGGGATACAATTACAGATTTAAAGAGAGCATTAAACGGATGAAAAACTATTTTAATCAGCTTTTAAATTTATATACAGATCGGAATATTGAAGAGGACGATTTACGGAGAGCAGATATATCATTCACAGAACCATATGCATTAGAGTTTGAAATGGCGATAGAAAAATTAAATATGTTTAAATCATTAAATTTCACATCGGTTCCGAGTAGAACTGATAAAATCGGACGAAGGAAAATTGCTAGACAATAAAAGCCTATTATTCAGAAAGATTTGAGGAATAGAGGCTCTTCCGAATCAATGGAAATCATATATTATCGCACCAATCTTTAATAAAGGAGATACAACTGATCACAAAAACTATAGTACCTCATTACTTTAAATTCAAATATAATTCTAAAAAATATAAGTATCCAAACTTATTCCCTATATTGACGACGTAATGGGTGATGATCCATGAGGTTCTAGAAAAAATGTACATCAACTATAGTTACCTTCAAAAAGACATACGTTTAAATTATGAGGGAAGATTTGTATACTATCCCGTTGAACTTCGGAATTCATAAAAAGTTAGTTTTACATACTCGAATTTATGTAAATAGTACAAAGTGTATGGTTTGTGTAAGTAAATATTTTTCAGATTCTTTTGAAATTCACAATAAGTTAAAGGAAGGAGGAGCACTATCTCCACTGCTATTCAATGTCGTACAAATCCAAATCTTTAGAGGATGAAAAGGCCTACAACTCAATGATATTAATAAACTGTTACTTTATCTAGATGATTTAATATTATTAAACTACAGCGAGGAGATAATAACTGACAACTTACACACTCTATTGAGTAACACTAAGAAATTGGGATGGAAGTGAATACATATTATAAAACCAAATATATGTCACACATATAAATATATCGTGTAATGCAAATGGGCAGTTAATGACAAGTGAGGGGAATTTTGAAGATGTGGCTGAAATAAAAAATCTAAAAACAATTTAAAAAATGAATGTGATGCACAAAAAAATATACATAGGTTGCATTCTGGGAATACCTGCTATTAAGCATTACATGGACTCTTGTCCCAAGGCCTTTAAAAAACATTATATTTAAAATTTATTAAACTGTTATTTTCACAGTAACATGGATTCTTAATTTAAAAGAGCAGAAAAATTACAATTATATGAGAATAAAGTTCTCTAGGGACATTTTTGAACCAAACAAAGAAATGAATAGACAGGCGAATAGAGAAGAGTGGGTAAAAGTGATCTACATTATATTTTTGGAAACCGGATATTATATGAATAGTTAAATCTCGTAGACTGCGATGTGCAGAACAAATGACACGAATGAGGAATGAAAGAGTGGCATGGAAACTCCTTATAGCAAAAGCAGAGGCAAAGCGCCCAGAAAGTAAACCGAAAATGAGGTGGGGAATAATATTAACCGTGATTTGAGAAAAATATATTTTGCAGAATATGTTTAGAAAACATCACCTGGGGTTAGGAATTAACTGAGAACTTATGTCCGCGCGGCTATGTACCCACGGTTTCGGTGGCGCCAGTAAGTTTGTCAGACAATTAGTCATTAACCAAAATGAAAAGCGTTAAATATTTAATTGGTTTTTAATGGGGTTATGTAGACTGGCATATACTCAGCTTTACATTATAAAGTATCTTCGAAATTACCGGATATTTTTAAAGGACTTCTTTTAAATCATGAATAATGAAGCCACTTGTCGAAATATTAATGTGAAATAAGACAAAGCAAAATAAAGAGTGAATTAAATAAGTTAAATATGGCATACGTAAGTAATTTTTGATTCTTAAATACAGTGAACTATTCAATAAAAAGACTGAGAAATGAAAGAAAACGATATCTGGAATATGTGAAACATCTCAGAAGAAAATTCAAATTATCAACACTTCACTGTTATTTGAATGAGAATAATATGAGTATCGGTGACGATAAAACAATAAGAGCATTACACATCTGCCAACAGAATTAAAATAACTTGCGAATAATTTGAGATGAATATATTATAGTCCATGTGTGTTGCATAAAACTGGAAACAATAAAATGAAACCACAAAACAAACATGAGCTAAATTATGCATACATAAATTAATCCTTAATCTATAATTTCATGTCTCCAGTTTATCTTTCTCAATGTCGTTAATTCCTTCCCTGCTTCGTCAATACCATCTACATCTTGTTCGTCTATACTTATTTTTTTCAGTATTTTCTTTAGTACACGCTCTTCCTACATTCGTCCAACATCTTGTACCATCTTAGTCTTCCTGCTTCTTAAAAGATTATAATTTTTATATAATTCTTTCAACTCCTTCATTATTTTTCTTCTCCATCTATTATCTTCACATACCAGTATTACGTATTAAATCTAAAGCACAAGTAATAGACAATATAACAATAACCCTCCTACAAAAAATAATTGGCATTATTCTCCCAAACATAACCCACATTTTTAATGCCTCTATAATGACCTGAACCTATCCCAGACTCTGGAAAATGGCTCTATTTCGTCCTACACCGAAATCAAACACTCCCACAACACTCGATGGTTATAGACCAATTAGTATTCTTCCCTGTTTATCTAAAGCACTGGAACACATAATACACTCACAGTTAACAGACTTCCTCATCACACACGACTTACTTGATGAGCATCAGTCTGGTTTTAGAACAGGACATCATACAAGTACTGCACTACTTGACATTGTAGAGGACATAAGAGACTTAATGGACAAAAGCAAACTCACCGCAATAGTCCTACTCGACTACAGCAAAGCATTTGACACCGTACATATAGACCTAATTCTAGCGAGACTTAAGACACTACACCTGTCGGAAAACTGCCTTCATTGGTTTAGATCTTACCTCACTAAACGTCAGCAATCAGTTTCTGTTAATATTCGCATTTCTTCCGACGCTTGGTGAGGAAAGGGGTACTTCAAGGCGGCGTCCTCGCTCCTCTTCACTTCTCAATTTATATTAATGATGTAACCAAGAAACTACAACACTGCAAGCATCATCTTTACGCCGACGACTTACAGATTTACTCACACTTTAGGACTGACGAAATTAATGAATATATTGACAAAGTAAACACTGACCTCAGGCATATATCTTTATGGTCCAGACAATATGGGCTGAAACTAAATGTAAACAAAACGCAAGCAATAATTATCAGACATCCAAGACTATTACACTCCATAAACATTGGCAATATGCCGGCTGTCATATTAGATAATGAAAAATTCCTTATACCGACGTCGTTAAAAACTTGGGATTTTACTTAGATTCTAATTTAAATTGGCATGTGCAAGTAAAACAAACATCTAAAAGGATCTTCTCCATAATGCATTCCCTAAAGCGACTTAAACATTTTCTCCCTACAGCTCTTAAAAGAATTTTATCCAAACCTTAGTGATGCCGCATTTTGACTACTGTGACGTTCTACTAACTGATATAAGTGACGGATTGTCGGACAAACTGCAGCGTGTCCATAATATGTGTATCAGATTCATATTTAATTTTCGAAAATACGATCACATTTCTCCATTATTCCACGAATTGTCATGGCTACATCTAAAAGAGAGAAGAAAATCGCACTGTCTATTTCTCTTATTTAAGATCCTACATACCTCCATTCCCAATTATTTATCATCCCGTTTCCATTATCGATCCTCAAACCATAACTTAAACACAAGATCACAACATAGTCTCTTGCTTAATATACCGCAACATAGGACATCACATCACTCCATGTCATATACCATCTTCACTTCTCGCAACTCGAAATCTCTACCACCAGAAATAAGGGGCTGCCGGACATTGGCATCTTTTAAAATTAATCTAAATTTATATTTGCTGTAACCTCGACTTCATTATTACCTAGTGTAAGGTATATATATATTAATTGGTGTTTCTCGTATAATTTATCATATTTATATTATTATTATTATTATTACTATTATTATTATCGTATCATTATTGTTATAACCCTATAAAATTTTGTTTGTACATGAAATTTACTTTGCTACATTTATTGTATATTTAACTGTTTATAATTAGTATAGTGTATATCTATAGTTGTAAATATTTATTTGCATTTGTGCTGGTTGAGTGGAAGAGAGGGCCTTATGGCCTTAACTCTGCCAGAATAAATAAAGTATTATTATTATATTATTATTACTTCATATATTCTTTGTCATCTTTCTTTCAAATATTTTAATAGTTATGTACGCACCAAGGTAAGTCATTAGTACATAACTAGTCGAGGATTGTGTTTGAACCCGAGCTTTAGCGAGGACTAGCAAATAAGTAGGAGACTAGTAACGTACTTAGTTTCTGAATTGTGTATAGAATTTTGTTCACTCCTATACTAATAATTATTTTTAATTTTTATATTTCGTTTGAATTTATATCTTCATTTGAATAATTCAATTGTTTGATAGAAAGGGAATGTTGAAAAAATCAACTGCAATTGTTTATTGTTGTTTGAATTAGTTGCACACATTTTATGTAACAGTCTCAGATTGCATAATACTTGAATTGGTCATTTGAGAAACAACATAAGTCAATTACTACTTTTGGGAAATTAAAAAAATCCTGATGCTTTTCAATTTAATTTTAAGATCGATAGATGTGTTCAATGTGAGGCTGATATTGAAAGTATTGAAAATACTATGGTGATTATAGAATCCTTAAATAAATTTATGATTGAAGATCAACATTATCACAATGAAAATGTAACGTTTTATGTAAACTACATAAACTAAGAAATATAATCGGAATTAAACCGCCAAGGGGGGGTCTATGAAATCCTTAGCTTCAACAGAACCTTTGTGGTCACTGGAATGTGTGAAATACAAGAATTGCTTCATCTTGAAATATACTTTTTGTTTTCTTGGTACACTCCTGTCACGAGATTCATTGGAGGGAATGTTCTTGTTGTAATCTACTGTACATTTATCCATTCTCTGAAATCAACTAATATTACCTAAATCAGGCAACACAACAAGAAATGATTTGATATTGTCAAATGGCAAGATCAATTCAAGGAACTATCTTACAGTCTGTATTATGTCTTGTCATTTAATTTTCCTCTTCACCACTGCAAAATCTCTGTCATAGGGCAGAAAATAATGCCCTCTAAATGGAAAGTACTGATATATTGTTGTAAACGTTTCTGACACAAAGGTATTCGCCGATCTCAATAGTGTGTGGGTTTTATTTTGGGCACCACATTGATCTGAAAAAAAAATATGTAAGTGTTCAACATTTTTCATATTAGTGATGTCCTGAAAATATTTCAGAATTAAGGTGCACTCCTCATTTTGGCCCTTGGTTGCTATACTCTTATAATATATTAATAAATGTAACATCTTTGAGATTGTGAATACAAAAAAAGGGGGATTCAATATTTGCCAAGGAGGTATAATATATCAGAGTTTACCACTGTTTACTAGAGAAACAACACAAGTCACTGACCTATGGCGTTACTGTAAAGAACACATAAATCAACGTCTTGCTTTGCAACACAGAAGAAGTCTGACTTATGTGGTTAGTGTGGTAAATGGTGTGTTTAATACTGTAGAATACAAATACACTCCTAACCCATTTTGCTGACGTTCCTCAAATGACAAATTCGATTACAGATATGATTAATTGTTATGTAGAGGAAGCGACGAATGCTGTGGTTCATTTTTTATTACCAGCAAAGTCAAAATGTATGAAGAATGTTTAAGGACGGATGTAAATTAAGAAACTGAAGTACATAACGTGGAGTAGGACCATGTCAAACCACACGAAGAAGAGGATTTTGAAGTCTGCTGTGGAAAGCATAATGACTTATGGTGCTGAGGGATGGACTTTGGTAGAGGGACAAAAATCTAATATCTTGGCAGTGGAGATGGACGCAGTGCCAGGGTGTCCAGGTTGGAAAGAAGAAGAAACGAAGTGAGGCAGATGATGGATATGGAGGAGACAGTGGTGGAAAGGATTGAAAGACGAGCTCTTCAGTGGTTAGGCCATGTAAGGAGAATGGAGGATGACAGGTAGCCCAAAACTCTTTTGGAAAGGTCACCTTCTGGTAGAAGGAAACGGGGCAGGCCAAGAACAACTAGGAGAGGAGAGATCCATAGATTGATGAACGACCGAGGTCTGGAGGAGGAATGGTGTGATCGGCAAGAATGGCGAGTGGGAATACAGGGTAATCGCTGAAAAGTGGAGAGACCCTCAAAAGTAAAAAAGTAAGTATGTACATAAAGAAGATTAACATATTCAAATAAATAAAAAATACTAATGAAAATCAACCAAATTTTGTGGCTAATGTTATTAATAGAACAACTGTTCAATCACTGTACGTTTGAATGATCAAAGTGAGAAATAGGTCTAATACATTCAATAAAAATTTAAGTAGGTAACATTTTTACATTAAGTCGATTACGTTTCTTCCCTAGGGAAGGAAGTTGAGCTATTACGTGCCGTTGTCAATGGATACCAAGGCCTCTCTGGTAAATTAAACTTACTTCCCTCAAACCAGAACGGTGATTAAGCCATTATTACTGTAGCATAGGAGCGAACAAATGTATTTACTTTGACAACTCAGTATCTACGTGTCCGCTACATAATACTGGTTTTACTGGAATTTTATATAAATTAAAATTTGTTGATCTTGATTATAAACGTGATGAAAATTTTATATGAAAAACTATAACCTATTGCAACCATTATTCTACTTTTGATTTCTCCATTTCTTTCAATATTATTATTATTATTATTATTATTATTATTATTATTATTATTATTATTATTATTATCAAGGTATGTGAATTCACTAACAACTCCAAATTATTATAATCATAAGCCCTATTATTATTATTATCATTATTATTATTATTATTATTATTATTACTATTATTATTATAATTATCATTATTATTATTATTATTATTATTGTTATTATTATTATCATTATTATTATTATTATTATTATTTTTGTGGTGCTAGTAGTAAAGTAGAAGTAGACTATGTTATAAAATAAAATAATAGTAATTCAATGTTCAGGTTTGCGTAATATGAAAACATACAGGCATCCGATAAATATATCGTGTAACTATAATGTTTTATAATTGTATTAACGAAAGAATAATGACAATGCGATTTAAGAATAATAGAGGACATATGACAATTATAACTATATATGCACCGGGGGAAGGGAGAGATGAAGAAATAAAAACATTTTATACTACTCTACAAAAGGAAATAAATAAGATGAACAAGAACGACATAATAATATTATTAGGAGACTTTAATGCTAGAGTGGGGAATCAACCAGTGGCAAATGTAATTGGGATCCATGGAGAAAATGTCATAAATAAAAATGGACAAGGATTAAAACAATTCGCAATTTTAATGTTTTAAAATAACAAATACATATTATAAGAAAAAGATATTCACAAATACACATGGTCAGCACGAGGTTTTCGTTCACTGATAGATTATGTGTTAATCAATAAGAAGCATCATCATTATTAACAGATACGAGAGTATTTAGAAGAAGTGACATGTATTCAAATCTCTATTTAGTAATCACAAAAATAATATATTAGCGAGATGGAGAAAAACTAAAAACAAATATAGAAATAAAGAGACTGCATTCAAAGTACATTTATTACAAGATAAATGTATACAAAATCTGTATCAGAATAGGCTAAATGAACAATTAATATTTAAACCTACTTCTGAAGAAATAACCGAGAATGGGATAATATAAAAGAAAACATTGATAAAGCAGCATATGAGGCATTAGGAACAAAATATAAAATATATAACAAGAAGGGTTTAAGAATATGGAATGAAGAATTAGAGAGGATTATGAAAGATAAAAAAGAGGCTTATCACAAATATTTACAGAATAGAACACTAGAATTAAGAGCTGAATACAAACATAAAAGTGCAATAGCGAAAAGAGAAATTAAAAAAGCACACAAAGTCAGTTGGGATAGATATATAAGCAGACTAGAATACGATATACATGGCAGCAAAAAATAGCCTATAAAGTAATGAAACATCTAAATAAACAAGAAAAAGATACAATACAGATCAATGCAATTGAGGAGAAACCATGGGAAGAACATTATAAAAAACTGTGGTATAATGGAAATAAAATAACTAAAAATAACAAATATGAGTGTGAGGCAGGAATAGATATGATAACAATGGAAGAATTAGAAGAAGTACTGAAAACAATCAAGAACAGAAAGGCAGCTGGAATAGACGGAATTAATATGGAATTAATAAAATATGGAGGATTATTTTTAAAACTGAGATTATTACATTTTTTAAATTTATGTTGGAAACAAGCAACAATACCAGAAACCTGGACAACAGCAATAGTACAATCTATTTTTAAAAAAAGGAGAACGTAACGACTACAACAACTACAGAGGAATAAGCATTTTAACTGCAGGCTATAAAATATACTCAAGAATCTTAACATTTAGGTTAAAACAAATAGCAGAGGTAATGTTAACAGAAGAACAAAGTGCATTCAGACCAGGGCGTTCATGTATGGATAATATATTTACGATAAAAGAATTTATAAACAAAAGAAGAAAATATAACAAGGAAACACACATAGCTTTTATTGATTTTGTCAAGGCATTTGATAAAGTAGACAGAGGAAAACTCTGGACAATTTTAAAAGAATAAGGAATTCCGAAACACTTAATAGCAGCTATAAAGAGTTTGTATACTGGAACACAAATTTTGTTATAAAAACTAGAAATGAAGTAAGTAAAAATAAAATTCATACTAATCAAGAAGTTAAACAAGGATGCAGTATCTCTCCAGTTTTATTTAACCTATACATAAATGATATAATAAAAAATAGAACGAAGAAACAAATAAAGGAATAAAATTCGATAAAACACACTACTTGAAAACATTATTATACGCTGATGACCAGGTACTAATAGCGAATACAGAAGACGAACTTCAAAGGAATATTTTAAACTACATAATATATGTGAACAATATAATCTCAAAATATCCATAGAATTAACTAAGGTAATGGCATTCCAAGGGAAAAATCAAATCAGATCGGAAATAGTAATAGGAAACAAAATCATAGAACAGGTGAACCATCTCAATTATCTAGGATGTGACATTTCATTTAATTATGATAATGATATGAATAATAAAATAGCAAAATTCCAGGGAATATGTGGTACGATAAAACGATCACTAAATAACAAAACAACAAGAGAGACCCAATTGAAATTTTATAAAATGTTGGTAGTACCGCTACTCCTCTAAGGTTCAGAAGCCTGGATACATAAAAAACAAGATCTAAGTAGGATAACGGCGGCAGAAATGAAATTTTTGAGATCTGTTAAAGGGTGCACTAAGGAAGACAGAATCAAGATCACAGAAATAAGACAGGAACTTGAAATATTTGCAATAACTGATAAAATGGATACATATAGACAAAAATGGAAGCAACACATAGACAGAATGAATGAAGATAGATATCCAAACCAAATAACAAAATACAAACCTAAAGGCACCCGAGATGTGGGCAGACCTAGAAAGATATGGGCTGAAGTCGGAACGGGTCAACAGACCTAATCCATGAATGCAGATGATGATGATGATGACTACAATGTTGCAAGTAACCCACCTCATGGCATGACAGGCTTAGAAGCCACTTGGCCTACCCGCTGACTGCTGACCTCACTACGACATGTGTTAATCACAGAGAGGATTATTATCCATCCAGTATAAGGGTGAAATGTGGTCCAGTATATCGGGACTGCAGCCATTATTGCTTGTTTTCGTAACCCCTTAAATTGGCAAAACGTTAATTTTTGAGCCAGTTATTTAAATGTGGCGGACTGCACTGAAAATAAAATCACGCATGACTGTTACTAGTAGGTTTAAAGTGTAATTCGACACACATTTAAGTTATTAATACTCGTTTTTTTTCTGTTTTGTTAATGACACTAAATAAATCCATACTTATACGATACATTGCCAATTAAAGGGTTAATATGGAACCGCTACTTATTGTAGCTACCTTAATTCCTCATGATACAGGGTGGTCAAGAGTCCCATACTGCCGTCATTCAATGAGAGAATTTCTTCCTCCATGGGGACTCGAACGAGCACAAGTATCGTAGTTCTGCCACTTAAACCGATCATGTACGACACGAATAAGGAAGTACAATACTGTAAATGATAAAATAATCTGAATTTGTTGTCACACTTTTCTTCATTTATAAAAAATACCCATTATATTTCCACTTGTACAAAATTCAGGAAAAAAATTTAACAAAACATAATTAAAATTCTTACCTAAAAAAAGTGACCTCAGACCACCGGGTAAAAAAAAGTGTTTTCACATCGCAATATCTAACAAATAAGATTAAAAATAAGTTGTATGAAGAGCAGAATGACTATGACGTTAATCCGGTAACGATTGAGATAAAAGTAGATTGAATGAGAAGAGTTAAACCTTTTGTTAATTGATTGGTTGCTTCTTCTTTTGGTATAAGGATGTCTGGGCGCCAGGAGTATGAAAGGAATTCTCCATGTGTGAGAACTTGCGTTGCTCAGGTTGGATATTGGTAGAGCTGAGGTTCCTTTAATTAAGGGAAAACAAATGAACTGGCCAACACAAGGCTGTGTAAGACGTAATTTAAATAAACGTGATTTATTCTTCTTGTTGACACACAGTATAATTATAATCACTCCCCGTTGGATAAGGTACTGGCCCCAGGAGCATGTTTAGACTTCAGAAAGGAATGTCTGAGAGACTATTACCGTCGTATTTTGTAAGTATTGAAATCGCGAAGTTATGCTGCCTCTAGACTTCAGAATGTTGCAAGGATATTACTAGTACGTTTCCGAAGTATTCGCCGGTGAGTACTGTAGTCTCGGAAAATATATTGCACTTTTTTTTATCGACGAGTTACGAAGAACTCTTTATATCGGTGAATATTTTGTAACTAACTTAACATTGTTTGGTCGATTATAATGAAACCTCGGTTTACCCCTTCTCTGTGATTATGTTGTCATGGGATCATTACCATGTCGAAATATAACCATATTTTAGATTGGTTGATCACCCTTCCCTGTGTTTTAGGAAGGGATTGCCGTGTTTTGATAGGATATGACTCCATCAAGTTTCAGTTAGATACGCCTTTCTAAAGTACAGTTTTACCATAAGTTCTCGTGCTAGGGCAGGTTTTCCTTGGAGTTTCTCCCTTTTCCCCTGTCATAATTTAATTCCACCATTGTCTCCTTACTCATCTCATCCATGTCGATTCATTTCGTTCAACTGCCCCAGTGATGATGATGATGGGTCAGGCGTGGTCGGTCGGCACCCTAGTCTTTCACAGACCTCTATATACGGGATTCATTTCATCTCATCCCTCGACCCGACCCTGAGTTGGACAGGAGAGGATATTTTTATTTTTAATGTAAACCTCTTACCAGCAAAATAGTTCCTCTTGTCGATATAAACAAAAACACCACCTCAGAAAATGAATTTATGAATTTGTCTCTGTTATAAGTAGTATTCAAAATTTTTCATGAACGAAAACGGTTAATTAAAGGAGTATTAGCTGGATCTTTGAGAATGTGAGGTTGAAGTTTCTTCAAGTGTTCCACAGATGCATTTATTCTGTCCTCGTTCAATCTTAGTTGTGCCCTTATATTTTTTATAGTTTCCTTTGATGGTGTTATGTTCATACTTTATTCCATGTTTTCAATAATCTTCTTTTAATTAACCTGCAAATATATTGTTGAAAATTAATACAATACTTTAGAATATACTTAATGAAAATAACCCATATTTGTTACCAAACAATCCACCAATAATATTTTTTTAATAATTAACTTTGACATATTTAGTACAGATCTCCACAGAGTAGGCCTAGGTACATTGTTTAACGGTCCTATTTAATTTCTGAGATCATTAGCGTCCCAATTCAAGGACAGGCGTAAAACGGACGACAAATTTTATTCAAAATCCTCTTATTTCAAACTTGACGTTATTTTACGTTCTATAAATCTACGATACTGAATTTACGACTGACGTTTGTTGCCGAGGATACCATTCTCAACATTTTTTTCTTCCTTAGCTTTTCCAATTTTTCGTCTTATTAATATTATGTTGTTTATAATTTTTCCTAAACACAAGCGCCACTAATTCGTGGTCATATTGATATATTATTTTATACTTTTTATCAGTTATATGTTGTATATTAAAATGTATAATATAAAATTACGTGTTTTTTATGCACTCTCTTCCTCCTCATCTTCTTCTTCTTCCTTTCCAGGATTAGATCAATACGACCTGTTCCGGTCTCAAGTCCATCGTTTCCTTGGCCGTCCCAAAGATATTTTTCCATGTGGTTTGTAGGTGTTGATCTTTTTGGGTAATCTTGTATTATCCATTTTGTCTATATGTTCTTTCCATTGGTATTTGTGCCCTTCTATTGTATCAACCATTGATAATATCTCAATTTCATTTGTTATTGATTCATTGTATATTCTATCCATGCGTGTACATTCTTAACGGATCTTGAAAATTTCATTTCAGTGGCTTGAATGTGTGATATATATTTTTTGTAAGTACCCAAAATTCAGATCCTTATAAAATAAGAGGAACAGCCATAATTTTATTAAACCTAAGCTGAGTTTCTCTTCGAGTCTTTCGGGGGGTTCTTCTTATGGTGCCACACATCATTTGATATCGGTTTATTTATTACGTATATCCCAATCGTAGCTATATGTTATATATGAACCAAGAATGTTGAAGTTTGCTATCAGTTCTAATATTTCATTATTGAACACTATTTTTGCTCTGACTGGCACTTTGACCTTAGAAGCCATAATTTCAGTTTTTGAAGTTGAGACTTTGAGATTATAAAAGAGTCCTAATTGATTCAAAATGTAAATGGATCTTTGTAAATCATCCTCTGACTTCTGTATAATTACGGGATCGTCTGCATACATTAAACTATCCACATATATTTCCTTATTAATTTGTATTCCTATTGGACTTGATTTTTTCCATTTTCGTATAACCTCGTCAAAATACATATTAAACAATGTAGGGGATAATGTACACCCTTGTCGAACTCCTTGATTTATTACAATATCTTCTCTGGAATAATTATCTAAATTAAGGATAATTTTCGTGCCATTATGAAGACTTTTTATTCCTTCTATAAGTTGAGCCGGATACCTTCTTGCCTTCATTATTTCCCACAATTTTCTTCTTATCACCTTATCAATGGCTTTTTCAAGATCAACGAAAGCTAAATACGTGGATAAATTGAATTCTCGTCTCTTTTCTATTATCTGTCTCATAGTGAATATATTGTCAGAGCAGGACATTCCTTGTCTAAAACCGTTCTGTTCTTCTAAAAACAATGCGTCTATTGGTTTTAATCTATTAAGTAATATCTCTGCATATATATTATATACAGAGTTCAAAACACTGATTCCTCTACAAATACTTGTTTTATTTATATCTGTATTACTCAGAAGTCTCTACTGTTAAAATTATTAAAATATTGTAGACCTTTCGGGACGCGTTCCATCCTCAGTAGCGGTACTTAACAGATACTATCCTGATATATGTTCTATGGTTTATAGTATACCATATTTCATTGCATTTTTATAATAATTTAAATTGTAATTGGCCCACTGCTGTGATATCAAGGTACAGCTCTAACTTCGATTCCTCAAACAAAGTGGGGACGGGTGCGATCTTCGGTGGGGAAAAGTCTCCTAGGTAGATTTTCTCGGAGTTCTTCCCCATCTTTAAAATAAATGTCCTGAAATTTAAGGACCAAATATTTTCCAATTACCCTATATAATTTCGTCTCATTTAGTTATGAATGAATGGTGTGACTTGTTTTAATGTTCGTGTTCTTTCAGAGTTGGCCTTGTTATTAATGTGATCACTCATCCGGGCAGACCGTCTGTATAATTGAGTGGTAAAAAAAGGAAGTACGTTATCCAGAGTTTGAAAATCCTCTCCTGAAAGCCGAGTAGTAGTAGTAGTAGTAGTAGTAGTAGTAGCACCTTATTAGACAAAAAGTTAGATATTTACAATGTTATTTACAAATATGGGTCGCACGGGCAGTAAGCCGTACGTGCTGTTGACAGTCCGTTACCAACAAAGTAATAACTGGTAATAGTATGAAGAAAAAAACAAAAAAAACAATAACATTACAATTACATAACGAAAACACAATAGTATTACAATTACATAATAGTACAAGCATTATACACTAATTAAGTTACGTATAAATATTAAGAATTAATGGTATTGCATTTTGATAACATATATTTATTCACGAATGAGTGTTCTTCTTATTTTCCGCGTTTTGTCCAGAAATTTACCCAAATTTATCCAATTTTTTGGATTTTCCAATAACTCGTAGCATGCCAAACTTTCCCGATTTGAATTTAGAAATCTTTCCGGTAATAACTGACGTCTCCAATATTCTAAATCATCATATTTTCCTGATATATGTATCTCATCTTCAAAGTTCCCGCAAATTGGACATATTCGCATATCGTGATCGTCGCTAATTTTTAGAAATGTCCGTGCCCCTAGCCGAAACCAAGCAAGCCCTGATCTCTCTCTAAATCCTAGGTTGAGTATATAAGATTCATTTCCCCAAACGTGTTTTAGGTCTCTTTGTATTCACAGTGAGCGTTTTCCCGTACATTCGGCGAAAATATCTTGTTGGTTTATATCTAAGTACCTCCTCCTTACTTTTCCACACACGTTCGTGCGATTTTCAGTCGCTTTTTTTCCCATATCCAGCCCATCCCAATCTTTTGGAGTTCTCTCCTAACCTCGTCTGCCCAAAATTTAACATCTATGTTTCTAATTTGGTGGTCGTAACAAATTTCTCTAAGCATTGTTTGTTCACCTTGGATTACCCGCAACAAGTAATTGAGTACACGAATTTTGCAGTTTATGTCGTCCTGGAATGACCCGAATTCATATACAATTCCACAGTTAGAGACGGCGTTACTAAGGCCTGTAATATATTTTAGAAAATGCGTATATACCTTATTTAGTATTTCCGTTCTTTGGAAACCCCAAATCTCACTACCATAGTGAAATACTTGGCCTGACCATCACTCCATACATTGTTTCTAATGTGCTGACTGGAATATCAGGCACTTGACCCAGAATACCGAGTACACTGTTAAGTTGTCCCCTCCCTTTAAATAATGCTATATCAATATGTTTTTTCCACTTTCTGTTCATTTTCAACGTCGTACCAAGATATTCATACAGTTTCACTAATAGAAGTACTTGATCTTTGTATTTCCATTCCTCTGCTCTACCATGAACCGTCCCATTTTTAAAGGTCATTGTATTTGTCTTACTAACATTTACAGTCAATCCCCAATTCCTACAGTATATTTCCAGTAGGTCAAGACCTCTTTGCAATCCCTTGATCGTCTTGGAACAGATAATTAAATCATCTGCATACAACAGGACTGGGACATTTCTTATCTCCGGAGCCTCAATTTCTCCTTCTAGCATTACGTCTACAATATCATCAACGAATAGATTAAATAGCATTGGTGATAAAATGCAACCTTGTCTCACTCCCCGATTGGCTTCACTGCTCTCTGTGATGTGCCCTTGGTCTAGTTTTATACCAAATTTAACATATTTATAAACTGACTTTAAAGCATGTATCATTTTATGAGACAATCCTTTCCGATTTAATTTTTCCCAAAGTGCGCTTCGGTCCACAATTTGAAATGCCATTTTAAAATCAATGAATGTACAAAATAATTTACCCCCCCTTCATTTTCAGATTGTCATCAATTAATGTTCTCAGAACAAATACGTTGTCCACCATGGAGTACCCGTCTCTAAAACCGGCCTGATATTTTGAGAACCTATTGTTCTCTTTAGCCCATTGTCTCGTTCGTTCGTAATGTACTTTACAATATATTTTTCCGAACACTGACAAGAGACAAATTCCCCTGTAACTTTCTGGTACTGAAAGCCGAGTAAAGACCGGGACGCGTTAGATATGTGAAAGAACTACAAAGAGATAGATTAAACTAAGGAAAAGAAAAAATATAATGATGTTTCAATTACGATTGAGAAAATAGATTTTAAAAGATTCTACGTGAAATGTTGATAATACATTATTACAAGTTTATTATCAATTCTAGAGCATGCCCTCCTCTTCCTTCCAGAATATGGAGTAGACAGCATTACTCATAATGCCGGAAGTTAAATATGCGTTTGTTTTTAATTTTCTGAATATACTTAAGAGTCCACCGGAGTTTCAGGGTAGCGTCGCTGTCGTGATGGGCAGCGGGTGCCGGGTTCTATCCCCGGTATAGACAAGTTTCCTGGCTGATGCTTTTTTCGGAGTTTTTCCTCACCTGTAAGACAAATTTAATTAAACTTTAAAAGATACAAACGGTTGCAGAAAATGGTCTGACCATCATAATATTCACCAGATCTGTTTGAATGTGTGTGAGAATGATATGTTGTGTTGTATCGAAGGAGGCCCTGATCACTCATTCGGAGAGGCCCTCCATGTCCTTGCGTGATTTAAAAAAAATATATGTGTGATACATAGTTAAAATCCCTCTCCCGACAGATTCGTGACACTGTAAGTCCGGGGTACTGTGTGACACGCAAAAGTACCTGTAAGGTGAGAGGTTCAACTGCCGTAATAGAATTGAATATCCATAGGTACAGCGAAACATATTTTTAAAGAATGCTATCTTATTGACTTAATGTTAGAATATACCTTTAACGAAGCAGTTTAATCTGTTAACATCTTTGATTGCATTAACTGAAGTAACTATAGAGATTGATTACATCTTACTCTCTCTCTCACTCTTTCTCTTTCTCTTTCTCTCAATCCTCATATCTCTCTCCTCCTCTCTCTCTATCTCTTTCCTTATTTTGAAACCTCGCCCCTTTGAGGACACTTTTACTTGTCCTACAACGTAAGCGGACCCAACCTGCCGGTAGGTGATTTGTAACTTCTAATCACATAATGTTCAATCATATGAGATCATGGAGGGTGTTCTTCAATTCTGCACCAGCTCCGAAGAAACAGAAAACTTTAATTTAAGTTACCCTTAACAAGACGAATATATTATGATCGATTATATTGGCCCGGCGGTATTCTGACAGAATTTGCAACTTCGTCTTACAGAATAGAAAAAATCCGAACACAATTCTCACACAACAAAATTTTCTGGGTTGCGGTACAAATCCATAATAACGTTCGGCCACAGAGGCGAACACTAACTATAATTACGCACCCAAAATATTTTGTGGAACTTTTATTTAAACCCGAAAAAAAGAATTCACCCAGATACTTTGCTTGAACTTGGATTGAACGCGGGTCCACTGCGTCCGAGGTAACGGTATTATCCGTGGTGAACAGTAACCAAAACTGTGAGTCCTAAATGTATTGTGGAATTTTTATTTATATAATACATTTTTTCATTCATTTATTATGTTTGATTTCTTGTTGTATTTGATTTCTTAAATAATTATTGTGTAATAGTTCCAAACCAGGTCGTTGACCTGGCCGAGAGCTATAGAACGTGCTCTGATTGCAGTCCCCAACGTAACAAGACGCACTACTCGGTTATTGACCGGGCATCATTAGGATCAGTGTGTAGCTACTACAACCAATCATAACGTCGCGTCAGGAGAATCCTACACGTTGACCAATTATCATCTCGTCTAATTGTTGAATCATTATCGACACTTGTGGATGTGAGGCCAGCAACAGATTCAGCTACAGCGAATTTTTAATTTCGGGTTTCAGGTAATCCCCTCCTTCCAGTGGTCGTATTTATCTGATTTTGGAGAATACCTTCCTCTTTTTATTTTAAGAGCATAATATATAATAAATTTCGCTGCGAAACATCGGGTAGTTTTTAATTTCCTTTTCTAGTGAATTTGTACACCTAATGGTCCGATTTTTCCTCTGCCTTTTTTATTGATTCCCGTATACCTAGGTTGTTTCTAATGAAACAAAAACTGCAGCCTCTAGAGCGTTAATACGCATATACAGGTTTAAATAAATTATATCGCACACATTTAACTGCTTACAGGGGAGTATTATACAAATAATTTGAGATAGGGAACCAATGGTCTAAGAAGGAAAATGGGCGAGTTATAGGAAATCAAAGTAATTGATATTTGATACAGATAAATCAATAGGAGAGTAAATTAGGAGATAAAATTATACTAGAATGACTTCAGGACTTAGTATCAATTCCGAAATCCCGATTGCTAAAAATTCATCAACAACGTTTATGAAATATTGAATTATCAAATTCCTTAGAATGTCGAACTTAGCAGAATATTGCACGCCACTGTACTGGTTACAGTAGAATCGGTACTATGAGAGCCTTAGATCAAAGTGAAACACGCAGAATCTGTGTAGTTAAGGTGTAGCTTATTGTTAAAGCGACGGATTTAAGATTCGAGCATTGGTACTTTTTTTCTAATTTACTCAAGTGTATTGTTTCTTATTTCCCAACAACATTATGTATGCCATGTGTACATACACTGTACCTCTTCATTTTAATACTCTTGTGATCACTGCACTGTCATTTATCTAAGTACATAAGTACTGTACAATACAATTGCACATTTTATTTGCGAAACCTATTGCACTCAACAGTATGTGCGTTATTATTACAACCTTTCAAACAATTAAAAACAATACGTTCTGTAACTTATGTACTGCGTCGACATTCCTATACCGTATTCTGTAAAATAATGAATAATCAATTAAAACAGAAGTAAATCTACGTACGTAAAACTGATTTTCGGTATGTACATATTAAAGGAAGAAAAAGAAAAAGAAGAAAAAGGTACACATACTGTACGCAGTTTCGAATTTGATACATCAACCTTACATTTGCGTCAGTAGTAAGACTGATATAACCACTGAGCTAAAGGCGCATGCATATTACCAGTCTCTGTATCTTATTAGTTCAATTTCAATTTGAAATAATCAGTGGCGTGCCAACCATTTTACAAATTGAATCATAACTTGGACATTTTTATTCGTTGACCATTAGTTCATTATCTCAAATTTCTTGTATAGTACCCCTCTACAAGCAGTTAAATTTATGCGGTATAATTCATTTACACCCTGTATAATTATATCCTATATATGTATATATATATATATATATATATACGACATGAAAAGAAAAATAAACGCCTCAAATGGGATATGAAACCAGCACCTCTAACTTGATACGTTAGTGCGCTACCAGTTCCGGTATCCAGGCGTTCATATGTACAGATTGCTCTAAAATTCCCCTTACAAACTTCTAGGACTTGTTGAGGGGACTCAATTGATAATATTTAGAATTGGAAACCATGTCCGGAAACTTGCCGTTTCCGTGCTACGGCCGTTTGAAATCATGTTTTACAAGTAATTTATTATGAGGCGTGACACAGTATATCATTTGTTCTACAATTTAACTCATTAATAACGAATTAAGCAAAATGGAAACTGAATCATGGCTTGCATTAATAATCCCGGATGCACCCTTAAACAATGATTTTTTGCAGTTTTAAGAATTTCCAAAAATGTTGACATTTTATTTAAAAAAGTAAGTCTTGGAATACTCGATAGGGAAATTTTCGATTTAGACGAATCGCGAATCTATTACGTTCTAAGACACGTGACGTACGTTCAGGCAAGGCTTGTTTTCAAACGGCTGTAGCATGGAAAGGTAAGTTTCCGGACATGGTTTCTAATTTTAAAATATTATCTACTCAGTCCCTTCTACAAGTTGTAGAAGTTTGTAATGGGAATTTTAGAGCACCCTATATATATAATTAGTGCAGAAAGTATTGGTAAACTTAAAAATAACACAGAAGGAAATAAATAATTCCATTATTTCTTCACTATATACAAAAACAAAAATACACAGTTTTAAATTGAACTCTATTAAGTTAAATACACGCAGGATTCTCTGTTTTAACATGGCAATTAACGAGTAAAAATAATTTGTACATGAACAACAAAAATTAACCAAGAAAAAGTATTGGTACAGTCTCATATTATGGGCCTTTTTGAATCTTTACTTTTTGAGTTCAATGCACGGTTGGGAGCTCCTTTGATTCCAACATGGCTTGAGGAGGACGTAGCATCGACCCGATTAAATTTGATGTTACTGAAGAATGTATATTCCTCCATTCGTCTGCCGAAGCGTTTCTCACGTTTTGCTTATTGGAAACCTGCCTTGAACTAATTATCCTTTTCAGATGTTCCTATAAATTCTCAATGGGGTTTATGTCCGGAGATTAGGGAGGCATTTCCATGTACATTGGTGTGTTATACAAAATCCATGGAAAATTCCTCTTTGATACTGTAACAGTCTACACGGCGTAATACTTGCATGGATGATGATGGTACAAAATCCACAAACGCGCATTGAAACCGATGTGTTTTGGGATCATTACCTTGCATACACACAAAACCTCGTTTAATCCACATTTGCGCTGCAAATATATGAAGATAGGTCTTCTGTGTGTTCATATACTGTTTGTGATCCATCACACCATGGATAAAAGTCAAGGTCCCGGCTTCTCGACTCCAGAGGTACTCATGTATCCCCATACTAATATGATCCGCCTCTGTACTTCAGAGTGGGTTGGAGGTTTTGCTTTTGTAGCCCTGTATTTTAATTCTTCCAGACTTTTCTTCTTCCATCCTAATGGGAAATGTTCATTATAGGCCAGTCAGTAAAATTTACTTTTTTTACAAAATACTTTGGGTTATTTATGTATGTTTTAGTGAAGTTCAAATTTTTCTTTCAGTTTTCTTCATTTGCTAAGCATTTTCTACGGGCTGTTTTCCCATGCAGTTCGTTAGCCCATAGAATGTTACGAACATTGCTAGCAGAAATACAAATATTAAAGCCATTTTTGATACTATCTGCTAATTTAGGGGCACTACTTTCAGCTTTTTTCTTTACTTTTCTCACTAATGATTTTTCAAAATTAACATACAGTTTTTTAAGACGTCCTGATCTGTGACTATTTCGAAAGATTTTCATTCACCAACTCTATCGATTATATGCTGAATGTTTTGTCTTGGCCTTCCAATTATTTCACTACTTCCATTTAGCGATTTATACTGATTATGCATACTAATAATTAATTGTCTTTTTTGTACTGTAGCGTTTCTACCTTTCTCACCATTATAACTTAATCTACAGCCAGAACACACACAACTACACGGCAAAGTACCCAAGGCTAGAGTGAATAACAACACTACCAGACCCACTCCCATTTGACTTGATGTGAACATTCTGTTGACCAAAACTTACCAGTGTACAGATAATCTTTGTTGGTTATTTTTTGTTGTTCACGTACAAATTATTTTTTACTCGTTAATTGTCATGTTAAAACAGAGGAAACTGCAATCATAAAGTTATAACGTCTCCCTTTACAATCAAGAGATTTAAAGGAAATCAGTGTAAAAATAATGTGTATTTAACTTCATAGAGTTCAATTCAATGGTGTGTGTGTTTTTGTATGTAGTGAAGAAATGGAGAAATAATAGAATTATTCATTTCTGTCTGTGTTATTTTTCAGTGTATCAATACTTTCTGCAATAACTGTGTATATATATATATATATATATATATATATTATTAAGGTTTTGGTCATTTCAAGTACCTACTAGAGAGGATCGATGAAGAT
This sequence comes from Diploptera punctata, assembly GCA_030220185.1. NCBI lineage: Eukaryota > Metazoa > Arthropoda > Insecta > Blattodea > Blaberidae > Diploptera > Diploptera punctata. Next base: position 207,764 of record JASPKZ010006444.1, on the reverse strand, counting down.
CTGTACAATGTTTTTTTTAATAGTTTCATGATTCAACTTCAGTCTCTTCAGTATTAAATTCGCTAAAAACAACATTACCGATACTGAAATCGAGAATATTGTTCTCCTAGTGAATCGAGTCTCCCCGTGAGTTTCCCTTGAAAGGAGAGAAAGAAACAATCTGAGTTCTACTCATTATCGAATCTAGGCAATTATTAAAATTTACGTTACAAATGTAGTCCTTAGGAAATAAAATGAAAAGTAAGTAGGCCTATCTAAATGGAAGTAGGCTATAATTATTGCATTTATACTTTTGCAGTATGTAATTTTTGTGGGACGTTTACCGCATTTAGGAATTCGTGACCCACGGGATATCCATTCATATCTCATCAGTGGTTCGGGAACCTTAGGTTGAGAAACGCTGCTCTAACATGCATTTTATATAATAAAATCGTATATTATTGGATATCACAAAAGTCACAAACACACACACTGTTAGAGTAATATATAAGGCGTATATATATTTTTGTAATTACTTGTATTTTATAATAAACTATAGTCTCTCTGGTTTAACTTTACGAGAAATTTGTAGAAAGAGACAACTGTACTCACCTCCCTAACTCGCACCAGTGTTGACGGATTTCCTTCACCAAATGTTTATAGGGGAAAGGGGGAAGAGGAAAACCTAAAGCGGTCAAAGATCTACCTTTATATCTCCATCTCTCTCTCTCTCTCTCTCTCTCTCTCTCTCTCTCTCTCTCTCTCTCTCTCTCTCTCTCTCTCTCTCTCTCTCTGCCAAGTTAAGCCAGTTATACAAGAGCTAATACCCGGCGTGCGCTGCTACACCTAATTATATTACAGACTAACGTGTTTTTGCAGTTAGTTCAATAAGTAAAAGGAAAAATAAATATAAATTTATATCGTTATTATTTTTAGATACCCCGTCCTGATTATCCGGCGTAGCCCGGGAATCTATGCATCCCGATTTACTTGGCATAAATGAGCTGAAAGGCAAAATTCTTTATTTTGAGTTATCCATAACAGAATACCCGCCGTGCGCTGCTATGCTTCCCCGGGAATCTACTTATCCCGATCTTCTTGGCATTAATGGAAGACAAAAATGGCTATTGTCAGTTATTCTTAAAAGATAAACATATGCTGTCGCGAACTTTTCTGTAGAGTTTTTTTCGAGATATTCAATTCTGTGTACAATAATTTTGTGTATTTGTCATGGGTTAGGCAGCGTAAGCCATTTAAGGTTACAAAAATCGACATTTTTTCACGTTTCTATACTATAGAAGGTGATTTTTAAGGGAGAAGGGCTTGAACATTAAAACTCTCTTATAACCTATACCTTCCCGGGAAAATCCTGAACATTTTGCAAAAAGCTCCATAACAATCGGATAAATGGTATGGCAGCATACGCTTGCCCGCTTATCTAGTTATCCCGATCTCCTTGGCATCAAATGAAAGACACAAAATGGCTATTGTATGTTATCTGTAAAAAGATAAACATATGCTTTCGCGGACTTTTTTGTAGAGTTTTGTTGAGATAATCAATTCTGTGTACATTACTTTTGTGTATTTGTTATGGTTTAGGCAGTGTAAGCCATTTAAGGGTTAAAAAAGGGAATTTTTTCAAGTTTTTTCACTACAAAGAGTGTTTTTTAAGGGCGTCGGAGTTAAGTATCTCAACTCCCTTATAGCCTATGTTCATCCTGGAAATCGCCTGAACATTTTACAAAAAAACCCATCACAATCGGATCAACGGTGTGGCCGCGCATAAAGTACGAACAAACATTAAGTTTTATATACTAGATAGCAACTTACCTATGCAGTAAATGGTATAGTTTGACGGAATGATTAAGTTTCATTGACCACAACACAGAACGAACTCTTAGATAACCTACTTCATAGTGAATAGTAGTGCTATTTAAAAATACGAGTTCATTACGAATTTTACAAGCCAGCATCAAACTTGGCCTAATGTGAAGGTGAGCAAGTTTAGGTTTCCTGGATTCATATAACATCATTTTAATCCACATTCAACGAACATAAGTAATGCCACGAGTGATTTCTAAATTTTCCTAGAGAATTTGGAAATCAAGAGTGGCATTTTTTAGGATTACATAACGAATTTATTTTATAAAATAAAACATAAAATTATGGAATATTTATATAAAAAATATATATAATTGAGCTATTTACTCACAAATCATTATTTAAATATAGTTATTTAATATATATATATATATATATATATATATATAAAGTAAACAGCGATATTTTAAAACAAATGAGAAACGATTGTTATGCTTCATTTGTTCATTACTGCAACCAGATCATATTATTTATTGCCAAAGGATCGCAATATTGTAAGAATTCACCCTAGTGAAGAAATGTATAACTAACATTATAGCTTATTAATTAATTTCTGATTTCCTATGATGTAAATATGTCAATTATATTTATTTGGAACGTAAATTCCTCGGAAATAATACGTGTAAGATAGTGCAAATAGTGCTTTCTTTTTTTTTGTATAATCAATTGCTACAAATGTGTTCATATTACATCCCGCAAGCACTATCTGCTAACATTCGTGCACTATATATATAATCTGGTAGGTACATGTGGTCACTTCAGAATAATAAAATGAGGAGCTTGATTTTAAAGTGAAAAAATTAAATTACTAAAATCGAGGTGAAAAACGAGTGTGAATGGCTGTAAATGAAAAATCATTGAAATATGATTACTCATTGACTCCCATTTGGGGCATCTGTTAAATAGTATTTTTAATAATCCTTTCGTTTTTTTTTTTGTATTTTTGGTGCAATTATTTTGTACTTTTGGTTTATTCACTTTTATGATTCATATTATTTTGACTTTGCTTATTACTTATTTTTTTATATTTCTTAACATAAACAATGTCCACCGTTGTGGTCTCGATGTAGAGTGCTGCCCGAGTTCGGTTCTCGGTCGGGACAGGCTTCTGGATGAAGTTCTTTTCGAGGTTTTTCTCATCTGTATGACAAAGGTCAGAAAGCTTAGGGCCGACCCATCGGTCCCCGAAAATCATCCAGCCTTATCATCATTATCATCTTCACTGGTGTGGAAGCAACGGGAAGCTACCACACCTATAATTCCCTAGTAAAGCTGCAAAGCACAATATGAAAATGCTATGATTGGAGTGAAAAAAGAACCCCCTCGGGCAGAATTACTATAGAATAGGTAATATATATATATATATATATATATATATATATATATATATATATATATATAAACAATTATTAACTGCTAGTCCTCAAAATATAAAGTCTCAGAATTGTTCTGATTGATTCACTGACTTACTTTCTTCCCATTGCTCCGACATGTGAGTTTCCCTAGTGGGAAATTACCTAGCCACACGAATTTATTTATACTTATTTATCTACAGATATCAGCGAAGGACAAGTGGTTAGTATATCGTCTCGAGGCGATATATAGTGTGAAACTAAGATATTACTTGCCCAAAAATCTTCAGACTCGGAACTCATGGCTTAAATTCCTTCCAGAGGAATTTTTCCATCCTAAAAATTCCCAGCTGGTTTGAACCTTCGACCTTCAGAATTTTAGGTAACGAATACAAGCCCTATACCACCGCGGCTGACTCAGAATCGTTATAGATAATGTTTATTCCTTTTGAAGACATTTATTAAATTTCGAAAACAAATTCTGATAACATGATAACAATGAAAATTTCAAAATCGCGAACAGTATTTTCAAATAGTGGAATGCAGGCTTTTCACGGCCGGTAATCATGGTAGTAAAAGATTCCGGGCAATGTGGCCGTGGTCTATAACTGGCGTTTCTTCCAGACGTTTCTCCCTCAACTGCGGAGGGCATCTTCAGTGGCATTTCGCAGTCGAGTCTACGACAGGGAAACAACAGCTTCTAGCGCTCGCCACTGAAGATGCCCTCCGCAGTTGAGGGAGAAACGTCTGGAAGAAACGCCAGTTATAGACCACGGCCACATAGCCCGGAATCTTTTACTACCAGTATTTTCAAAGTCAGAATCAAGACCATAGATTCCTAACCTTGTTTATTTCACTTTTTTTTACCTGTAGCCAAATGGACTACGGCAAAATCCCTAGCCACAAAAAGCTACGGGACATCCATTGGTTCGAGTTTCCAAGGGGAATCTATTTTTTGATCGGATTTAGGCCTATATGGGACCAGTACCCACCCTGCATCGACAATAATTTATTCAGCTACAATAAGTAGTTTCTGCAGTTTTCGAAAACCAGCTATAATGGATGGATAATTCGACATTCTGGCCAGATACACCCTTCATCTAGCTGGATGATCATCCACCTCTTTAAATAGCACATGCAGATGTGACGTGTAAAGCCACATGATAAGCCAAGGGCCTTCTAGAACTCTCGTGTCGTTGGAGTTCAATAAAACAATAAATGAAGACTCTTTGCGTTGAACGTGCAACTACATGCAGTATTGTTGTTTGATATAATACACTTGATACAAACATTTATTTATCGGTCATTGATAAATATTAACATAGGCTACTATCAAAACTTATTTGCTTCAGTTTATATCACCTCAATAAAAATGTATCCAATTAACTATCCATCCATAGTAATTCTGCCCGAAGGCAGGTCTTTCACTGCAATCATAGCATTTTCATGCTACGCTTGCAGCTTTACTAGGGAATTGTAGGTGTGGTAGCTTCCTTTGCTTTCCACACTGGAGAAGGATGGTGATGATAATCATGATGATAATGATAAGGATGATGATGATGGACATATGATTTCGGGAACCGTTTGGGCTTAAAGTTTTCCTGACATTTGTCTTACAGGTGAGGAAAACCCCCAATAAAAACCTCACCCAGTAAAACTGCCCCGACCGCGGATCGAACCCGGGCCCGCTGCGTGACAAGGCTGCACGGTACCTCGAGACTACGGCGGTGGACCCAATTAACTATAAGAAAGAAAAATAAAATACTAATATTTACTGGCGGCCTTGGACAAATATAGTGAATACAGTGTTTCTCTCATTTAATGTAAAATAGCCGTAATCACACCTATCTTAATTTATGTAATTATCTCTTTTATCATGACTAGTACTTACTCTAAATTGTGGAAAATGCCACTGATTCGACCTCAAGACTACCGATCAATTAGTCATGGTGAAACTATAGTTCCAACATGCAATCAATCAGCATTCTTGCATGTTTCTCCAAAACACTTGAACTTATAATACGCTCACAAATGAATAACCATCTTTGTATACACGACTTTTTTTACAAATATCTTTCGGTTTTAGAATGAGATATCATAAAATTACTGCACTTCTTAACATTGGTGAGGACATAGGAGAATGCATTGACAGAAGAAAATTATCAACATAGTTTTTCTGAAATTTTGTAAAGCTTTCAATACGGTACGCCATGACCGTTAATAGCCCCTCCTACCCGCATGCAAGGCACTCCCAATGAAACAACACAACTAACAGGTGAGTATCAGCGTCTTACCTTGTCAGCCTATTCCACTGAAGGTTGAATAGGAGAGGCGGACCGTCGTTTCACACCTAGTGAGCACTAGTGTCTATTAGGCATATAATTAAGCATTACATCTGTGAGAAAATATCTTGACTGGTTTAACTTCTAACTCAAATATCGTTAGTAATCAGCACCAATTCAAAATTGCTCCTCGTCCTGGCAATTCATGAGGCCTGTTGTACCCCAAACAGTATTGTAACTTCATTGCTCTACTCTCTGCATATTAATGACATCTCAACAAAATTACATTACCGGTATCACATTTATACTGATGATATCAAATTTCACATTAACTTCAAACCTGACGAAATCAAAGAAAAATCGGCAGCCTTAACAGTGATCTTGTACAAATATTCCAGTGGTGTTTAAACCTCGAAATTAAGTTTATTATAGATATATCGGTGCAGGCGTGGCTAAAGCACGCGGCTACCCCGACTGGGATTTTAGGTTGATCTTGATGAATCCGGAGGGATTATGGTAGTGGGGAACAACGGGATTTTTCGGATTTTTAGAAGTTCCCATATATCCCGAATTTGATCCAACTAATATTCTTCACTCTTCTTCCATCCAACATCATGTCATTTCCTCTTAATTCATTCACTTTATATCACTTTTACCACATCTCATGTTAGGTAAATAGCAGTCTCGATACTAGTAAAATTCTGGGTAAGTTTCCGTTGAGGTCTTAGTTCACAGTAATATGATGTACGGTTAAAAATTACAGAGTTTTAAAACAACTTAAGTTGAGGAGACGGACCTACAAGGTAACTATTTTATAGTTTTTAACCGTACATCATATTGCTGTAAAATAGCAGCCTGGTTTAGTATACCATGTGTGTTTAAAATATATAGTTGTGATGAAATAATAGGAGACACACATGTCGGTCCTCATGACCCCTAGCCTGTGTGTCAACGTAGGGCAGAATAGGATCAAAATCATAGCTGTAGCCTCTCCAGATACCTGGGTCCAGCACAAATGCATGTCTTGTGTGTGAACGTTTGACGTGTCTGGAACCAGGGACACCATAACATTATTACTTGTCACCGTAGAGTATATTTACACATTTTCATTCTATAAAGGTAAAGACAGATAAATATAATAAACCTAAGATTAGGTGTCTCTTAGGGTCTTAAAAACTTGAACCCATCTCTGCAACTAATCTAATCTAAACTTACCATAGAGAATACCCTAGCAATAATCCTTGGACATCCTACACTACTGTACATCATTATCAACATAAATTTTCCGGCTAACATGCTAGAGAACAAAGCAATGCTTCATTCATATTTCTTTTTTAATATTCAGGTTTCTATCTGGACTCTAATTTAATTTGGAATATCCAAATACGCCCAATTCTAATTCTAAAAAAAACAAAAATACATATTTAAACAGGTCCTACATAAAATGCTTTTTCTTTTCTGACTGATCGCTAAATAATTCTAGCGCAAATTATCGAGATGCCTCATTTTTATTATTATGATATCTTATTGACATATATTAATGGCGTACTAGCATATATATGACAACATACTAATAATAATAAATGTATGATATATATATGTATATATATTAAAAAATATATTAGCAACTGAATTCCTATGGGCATGTACGACGAATGCAAGTAGAAAGGCTACCCAGAAAAACATAGGAATGGTGTCCACATGGAAGAAGAAAGAAAGGAAGATCTCTAAACTAGTGGATGCTACAAATAATAACTGGAATGAGAACAAGAGGACTGGAGGACTTGGAATGAATGGATAGGAACGATGGAAAACGAACATAAAACTTTAGTCACAGAAAAATATAAGAATATTGAAAATTTGTGTAAATGAATCATATAGGCATATATATATTGTCATATTTATTCATACTTCGAGAATTATGCTGACTTCATCTCCAAGATGATAGAAGAATATATTTTCTAACTTTGTTATTTAATGTAACGGGAAATTAAGGAGAAGGATCGCTAAACTATAATGGGAAAACGTTATTAAATATCGCATGCTTTAACCAATTGAGAATAACGAACAATTATTTCAGACATAAGGAAATACATAAATATACGAGAAGTGAGAGAGGATAATGCTCTATAATCACCATCATCATCATCATCATCATCTTAAGACACGACAAATTCAAAAGTGAAAGTTTTGGCCTTCTCATCAATCCTCTTCCATGCCAATCTGTCTCTTGCCATATTCAAGTTAGTCACTTTCATTTTCATTAGATCTTTCATTTTGTAATCCCCCCGTCTGATCTTCGGTCTTCCAACTACTCTGCCTCGTATAGATTTCCATTTTTAGAGTTTTTTTGACCAGTCTCTGATCATACATTCTTATCAAATGTCAAAGCCAACCAATTATGAGAGATCTTATATGGTTTACTATAATCTGATTTCATGCTCCACAATAGATTACATTATCGTTAATCAAAAAATTAAAAATGAAGCCAGAGACACTACAGTCTTCAGAGGAAACGATATCCATAATGGCCATTACCTATTGATTAGTACAGTAGATATATAAAACATATGGTGTAGAAATTGGAATAAAGAATTAAAGAAGAAGGAAGAAAACAAACAAGACAATTATTGTCATCATCATCATCAACAACAAACATTAGGCCCAATGACCTGTTCCGATCTCATTATAGGTCGAATTGGTCCTTCCATCTATTCAATGGACTTCCCAACGTTCTTCTCCCTTTTGGTTTATAATTATACATTCTTCTTGATATGCGCTGTTCATTCATTCGTAATACGTGCTGAAGATAAGCATTTTGGTAATATATTATTCTTTCACAGAGATTAAATATATTAAGTTCTGCTGATATGAAGATGTTGAGAGCAATAGCAGGATACCAAAGGACCGATACAAAGAAAAACAAGACAATTATAAAATGAAATTGGTAGAAAAATAATTCATACAACATTTTTACAAAAGAAGGCTAAGGGATTATACAAATTCGGAAGAGCCAAAAAATGAAATCGAAAAAGAATGAAATAGTATAAAAGAACTCATATACCAAACAGCAAAAGAAGTATTAGGAACAACGAAAATAGGAGGAAGAAACAAAGGACTAAAAAAAATGTGATCCGGATATCCAGAAATTGGTAAGAGATAAAAATGAGGCATATTTAAAACACTTAACAAGAATAACCAAAACAGAATATAATATAATAGAACAAGGGAATTAGTAAAAAAATAACAGAAAATTGAATACAGAACATTGGGATAGATACATAGCTGAAAAGAAACCCAATTTACACGGAATACAACATAAAGTATATAATGTATTCACGTAGACTTTCACGGCCAGAGTTGCTATGATGATTTTGAAGAAGATTTTCGGGCTGTAGACCGTGGTCGTGAGGCTTGTAGTTCCCCGACGTTTCGCCAGAGACTGCGTCTGGCATCCTCAAGGGTTGTCTTGAGACTGGCAATTCTGTCCGCTGTCTGTCTTATTTATACGTTACGAACACATCGCGGTGAACGTATAAATAAGACAGACAGCGGACAGAATTGCAGTCTCAAGACAACCCTTGAGGATGCCAGACGCAGTCTCTGGCGAAACGTCGGGGAACTACAAGCCTCACGACCACGGCATACAGCCCGAAAATCTTCTTCAAGATCATCATAGTAACTCCGGCCGTGAAAGTCTACGTGAATACATTAGTCACCTCTACGGGGAGGAAATACACAGATACATACAACGATTTGAGAAACTGCGCAAGAATAAGGCACGACTCCTCTCGTCCCTTACATTTCTTCTGCGTCACAGAGATAACAAGACGATCCCTAAATTCATCGGGATAAAAGAACATTAATATCTGCACAAGCACAAAGGATTTACCAACGCACTGAGATGTCATTATTAAGAGAAGCATTCACACAACTCGCAAGAACCTCGCCATCACAGACACCGAACTTCTAGACATTCACCTTCTACTCAGCAACAGACTGTCGGAAAAAGACTGGAACAAAATAGATGGGATCACCTATCAGTCCATGGTATCAACGTGGGACCAATCCACCAATACATAGAAGAAACAATTCGAGTCTACGGCCAGACAACAGCCCATCACAAAATTAGACACCACACGCACCGTAGTAAATATCAGCAACCGTCAACTTCCAGAGGCAGAAACTTAATTTCTTACTATAGGGGGCAATTTCGCAGTTGCACCTTCAGCTATACCTGTCGAAGAAATAATTTCTAATGTCGAATCTGCTATAGGAGTGTTACCAGTGGAAAAGGCCGAAATAATCCGCAACGAAGTCTCTCGCATTCTAAGAAAAGCTCCGAAACCTGAACACAATCTCTCCACGGAAGAAAGGAAGGCTATCAAAACCTTAAAAACGGATGAAACAATCATTATCTACCGGCAGACAAAGGAAATTCTACAGTTATTATAGACACAGAAGAATACAACCGAAAAATCACCGAGTTACTCGATCCTAGTAACTACCGCAAGCTGTCAGACGACCCAACTAAACGGATACTACGAGAAACTAACAAATTATTAAAGGCCTCCTCGCTTCCCGACGACGTGAAGAAAGAACTACAGAAGAACAAGCCCAGCCACCAAGACTATACGGATTGCCTAAAATTCATAAGGAAAATACACCTTTAAGACCGATCGTCAGCCAAATAGGATCACCTACTTACAACCTGGCCGTATATCTCTCTACTTAATTCAAACCACATAATAACAATAGTGACACTTATGTCAAGGACTCAATGCATTCTTAGAAAAACTAAAAGAGATAACATTGCAACCGGAAGATATAATGGCGAGTTTCGACGTGATCTCACTATTCACCAAAGTTCCAATAAATGAGACTACTCACCTCATTGCTGCCAAGTTTCCTCAAGACATCACAAAACTTTTCGAACACTGCTTAACCACCAGCTATTTTCTATTCAACAATGACTTCTACGAGCAAATAGATGGAGTAGCTATGGGCAGTCCCTTGAGCCCAGTAGTTGCCAATTTCTTCATGGAAAACTTTGAGCAAACATGCTTAGATACGACACCTATCAAACTCAAGATACGGCTTCGATATGTAGACGACACCTTTGTAATCTGGAACCACGGGAAAGAGAAATTAGACGAATTTCGGACACACATCAACAACATAAACTCCAGTATACAATTCACAATAGAAAAAGAAACAGACAACAGCATAGCATTCCTAGACATCCTGATCAAAAGGGAAGAAGACAGCAACATTTACCACACTATCTACAGAAAACCTACACACACGGACAGGTATCTTCATATAATCTCCAATCATCATACTAAGCAGAAATTTGGAATCATCAAATCATTGACAGATCGAGCCAAAAAATTTTGTGATCCGGATTTATTAAAAACGGAACTTCAACACCTCCAGACGGTATTCACAGCCAATGGATACACCAGGAAAGAAATCAACCGAGCCAATCATTCCAGACGATACAACAGCAACAGCAGCAAGGAATCAGAGGAAAAAACTTCAACCAGGGCATTTTTACCGTTCATCAAGATTGTAACGGACCGCATTGGAAAACTACTAAAGAAAGAAGACATAAAGACAGTATACAGGCCTACCAAGAAAATCAAGAACCTTCTCAGACCTATAAAGGATCAACTCCATCCTCATCAGACAGCAGGCATGTACAGGATTCCATGCAGTTGTGGAAAAGTGTATACAGGCACCACCAAACGCACCATCGCAACCAGACTTAAGGAGCATGAAAGATACAGTCGTCTTAAACAAATGGATAAGTCGGCAGTAGCAGAACACTCGTTACATGATGGCCACAGGGTACAATACTAGAATACAGACATATTATCTAACTGCACACACTATTTTCCCGTCTACAACGAGAAGCCATCGAAATATTCAAACATAAAAACAGTTTCAATAGAAAAGAAGAATCATTAAAAGTCAACAAAGTATGGATACCGGTTCTAAAAAACGCAGAATGTAAACCTCTACAAGCACAGTCGACTAGACTATCAAACAGCAATCTCAGTGGAACAATTGAAGTCCCTACCGCTGACCAATCAGAAGACAGATATAACGTACAGTCGACTAGACCATCAAACAGCAATCTCATTGGAGCAATGGAAGTCCCTACCGCTGACCAATCAGAAGGCAGATACAACTTACGAACACATCGCGGTGAACGTATAAATAAGACAGACAGCGGACAGAATTGCCAGTATCCCTAAGGAATCTCGACCGCCGCCCATTACAGTTATAGGGCATGCCGGTTTATTTAAAATGAATTCAGAAATAAAATCAAAATTAACCGGCGACTTAAAGGTTGTCAATATCAGAGAAGGTCTGCGTTACTATGCCTCCAAAGTGGCAGACTTTGAAATGTTAAAAAACTTCTTAAAAACTGCAAACAAACAATTTATACGTTTGTTATGAAGAAAGATCTGCCAATTCGGGTAGTGTTGAGGAGACTACCAGCAGTCACTTCAGTCCAGGAAATTGAACACGAACTCAAGAGTATGGATTATCCTCTTAAATCCATGAAACAAATACCAAAAAAAGAAAATGATAAAGAAATTCCCTTGCCTTTGTTCATCTTAGAACTTGAAAATAGTGATGCTGGTAAGGAAATCTACAACTTGAACCGTCTCCTCTACACAGTAGTCAAGGTTGTCCCTTATCAACGAAGGGCTGGGTTAAAGCAGTGCTATAGATGTGAGCACTTTAATCACACTTTTTCGGCCTGTCATTGAGACCCAAGATGTGTGGTTTGTGCTGGCACGCATAGTCACAAGGACTGTCCAGTCAAGGCTGCTGTCTTGTTTGATCGGTCCTTGCTGAGATGTGCGAATTGCAATGGAGAACATACTGCCTTCTTCAGAGGATGTGGAGTCTATAAAGCAGCACAGGAAGCTTTCCTTAAATAAGAAAATACAGTACCTGCGTCAAATATCCAAACTCCCAGAAGCTTCCAATCAAAGCCAATTAGGCCTAATATATCATTCAGACAAGCTTTAACTCCTAATACTGCTCCAAATGCAAGCTCTACAAGCACTGCTCAGGCCCGTCTTGGTACGGTAATGCAACCTACTGGACATGGGCAGCATTTGCTCAGGGAAATCAAAGCTGCTCTTGCAAGCTTTAGATCTCCAATGGAGCGAATGATGTTCATGGCCCAGCTGGCAAATTTATGTTTCGGAGATGGATAGATTCACCCACGGAAGCTATCTCAATGTCGTGGCATTCAATGCCAATGGTGTAGCCAATCAAAAATCTGAGCAAATCACTTTTTTACAAGAAAGAAATATTGACATTCTTCTAATAAATGAAACTCATTTAAAACCGCACAAAAGTTTCCAAATTCTGAATTACTACACATATAGAAATGACCGAATTGACGGTCCCCTTGGTGGAACAGCTACCTGTATAAAGCGCACCCTCGGCCACAGAGTGGTCACTATTCCAAGGCTCCAATTTATGGAAGCAACTGGCATCCTTCTACCAATTTCCAACCGCGAAAATATTTTCATAGCATCAATTTATAAATCTCCCACCAGACTGCTAACGAGACACTATCTCAATATTCTTACATCAGTCTCCCCTAACTATTTGTTAGCGGGAGATTTTAATGCAAAACATCTTTACTGGAATTGTCGTGTCCAAAATGCAGCTGGTGTAACATTACAAAATTATTGCCAGCATCTAAACATAGAAATCTCTGCACCAAGGGAACATACATTCTTCAGGCACACAGCTTATGGTATTCGCTCTGATATTCTTGATATAGTGCTATCGAAGAATGTCCCTATTTCTCCACACGTCACTACAGCAACAGACGCACTAAACTCTGACCACACACCAATACTATTTAAAATCTCACCCACATATTTATTGTCCTCCCCGCTTAACTTACAACATGATCACACAGACTGGCAGACTTACTCTACACTGCTTAACCAATGGGTTAAACCAACTCTCTCTGCCGAGTCTACGCAACAAATTGAACACAGTGTCCTTGAATTACAGGCCAGTATTAAAACGGCCATAAGACTAGCAACAACACGAACCAATCAAACTGCACAGGCAAAAAGCACAGATCCCACACTCCAAAATTATTTAATTCTGAAAAGACGGTAACTAAATTGGTACCGCGATTTCGGAAGTCATCAACACAAACAGCTATACAATTATTATGCTCATTTGGTGAAAACCCGTCTGCAAGCCTTAAGAAATGCTGACTGGGCAAAGTCCCTTCAACGTTACACGGAAAATAAAACCCCACCTTGGGATATTCTTAAGCGTATACGAAGGAGTAGAGCTCCTGATCCTCCTTCAGCAATTCAGTATAATGGAAATTGGGCCTATCTCCCTAGGGAGAAGGCCCAACTTCTAGCTGAAAATTCGGCAGACTGGTTTAAACCACATGAGCTCACAACACCAGCTCATGATAATGAAGTACACCATACTGTTAGTGCGTTTCTTGAGCGTCCAATCCCACATTACCTTCCTGACATACGGCTTTCAGAATTGAAAGCCGTTATCCAGTCTCTCCCTACCAATAGAGCCCCTGGCCACGACCGTATACCAAACCTGGCGGTAAAGCATTTACTGCCAAAAGCCTTACTCCTATTTCTCCAGATAGTTAAACTTTGTTTCCGATTCCATTACTTCCCTGAAGTATGGAAGAGGGCCAAAGTTATAGCTATCCCCAAGCCTGGGAAAGATCCTACCGTCCCAGACAATCTCAGACCAATCAGTTTGCTGCCTGTGCTGGGCAAAATAATGGAGAACATTATTTTGGCACGTCTATAACAAGAAATTTCAACACTTAATCTTATACCTAATTATCAATTTGGCTTTAGAAAATCGCACAGTACTCCGCTCCAGCTAGCACGACTGGTTGACAAGATTGTCACGGGCTTCAACGCTAAGAAATGTACTTTGGCAGTATTCCTCGATATTGAGAAAGCCTTCGATACGACTTGGATAAATGGACTTATCTACAAATTAATCAAATTAAACATTTCGGCTGACTTAGTTAAACTTCTTGCAAAATACCTCAGTAACCGAGACTTCTATGTGTCGGTTAATGGGTATATTTCTGACTGTAAGCCTCTGCGGGCTGGAGTCCCACAGGGTGCAGTCCTCTCACCTATCCTGTACACATTATATATGTCTGACTTTCCTTTCTTACCCAATATCCATATAGCTTCCTTCGCTGATGATACATGTTTGTATTATCAGGCCTCTTTCCGTGGCATACTTAAATGTATCCACACCATCCAAAACGCCCTCAATAGCATCCATGCCTGGCTACATCTGTGGAATATCCAAGTCAATGCAAATAAGACACAAATTGTCTTATTTAGGAGAACCTACAGATGTATTCCCATCCGGCTCACTCTGGGAACTCCAATTCGATCAGAGACTACACTTAAATATCTTGGAGTCCATTTGGACTCCAGGCTTACGTTCAAAATTCATATTCAGAAACTAAAACACCAAGCTAATGCTGCAATTGCAATTTTATATCCATTTATCAAGTCGAATAATCTATCTACTCGGATCAAGCTCACATTATATAAAGCTGTGATCCGCAGCATGTTGCTGTATGGAAGAGAAGCCTGGAGCATTCTGGCCGCATGCCACAAACAAAAATTACAAGTCATCCAAAACAAATGTTTAAAAATCATCTTGTCGGCTCCTCCACGCACAAGAATCAGCAGGCTTCATGACCTAATGCGAATGCCCTATATTGCGACTACAATTGAACAAAAGGTCAAAGACATATTTCATGTCATACAGAATCACGACAATCCAATTGTTCGTAAAATAGGACAAGCGTTACAACAACGTGCTGTTCACCGAAACATATTTCCTCAAGATGCATCAGACCTTTGAGTTGAGTGTTGTGAAACTGCCCAGGTAGTGTGGCTCACTATCGTGTCGTTGGCTTTCGGACTCTCTGCTTGTCCAGCGGCACGATTTTATGATGCCCTATCTGGGATAGTGAATCATCTCGTCTCTAAACTAACAAATAAATTAACATCATGATCATTTTTGAAAAACGCTAAAGTCATAAAAGGGATTGAACTAGCGAGTAAACCCAAAAACGATAACCACTAAGGAATTTGGCTGTCAAGGGACTAAATTAGCCCCAGAACAGCACCCTGGGCGATGCAAGTCATTGCCAACACTGAGTCAGTCAGTCAGTCAGTCAGAATTGCCAGTCTCAGGACAACCCTTGAAGATGCCAGACGCAGTCTCTGGCGAAACGTCGGGGAACTACAAGCCTCACGACCACGGCCTACAGCCCGAAAATCTTCTTCAAGATCATCATAAAGTATATACATTTATAAGAAGTCTATTATCTGTTTCCCTGGACACACTCAATAATCACTTCACAGGTATAACTACTACTCCAAAGGATAAAGAACAAACAATAAATGAATTATCACTGACAAATCAACCCGACAGAGAACATTTCCACTTCTCATATGTTACAGACTACGACGTAAAGAAAGCCATCATGCGAATAAAAACCAAAGCAGAAGGAACTGACCGTATAAATATTACTTTACTGAATAAAATAATCGAAGCTATACTACCTACTATAACTCATATTTTTAACTCCTCACTACGAACTTCTACATATCCCTCATTGTGGAAACAAGCCCTCGTACGTCCACTGCCTAAAGTTAAAACGCCCTCAACCCCGAACGACTTTCGACCCATTAGCATTTTACCTACTCTTTCAAAAGCTCTGGAACGATTAGTCCATAAACAACTGACTGAATACCTAAATGATTACAACCTTCTAGATAAATTTCAGTCAGGCTTCAGGACAGGACACAATACAAATACTGCTCTACTAAATATTTGCGAAGACATACGCGAAGCTGCTGCTGATAATCGAAAACTTTCCATTCTTACATTACTGGACTTTAGTAAAGCATTCGACACGGTAGACTTGGACTTATTGTTGCATAAACTTAAAAACCTCTTACTCTCTGATAGTGCCACGAAATGGTTCAATTCCTACCTTCATGAGCGCCAGCAATCTGTTATAGGAAATCATACATTATGTTCTTCTTGGTCCTTCCGTAAAGCTGGGGTTCCACAGGGTTCGGTACTTGGACCTTTGCTTTTTTCAATCTACATAAATGACATATCTAACTCCCTAAAGCATTGCAAACATAATTTATTTGCAGACGACATGCAAATCTACATCCACACAGACAAATATTCACTAAAATGACGCTGTTGCCAAAATTAACGAGGATCTTGACTCACTAATGACTTGGACAGTTAAATATGGACTGCAATTAAATCCTACAAAGTCACAATCAATAATTATGGGTCATCAGAGACTACTATCTACAATTAACCTAAACACAGTTTCGCATGTGTCACTAAACGGAGTTCAAATCCCTTATAGTGAGACAGTAAAAATTCTAGGGGTATTTATTGACAAAAATTTAAATTGGAATACACAAATAAACCATACATGCAAAACAGTCTTCTCAATAATACATTCATTAAATCGTGTACGAAATTGTTTGCCATTCGCCCTTAGGAAAATGTTAGTAGAAACACTTGCAATGCCCCATTTTGATTATTGTGACACTCTTTTTACAGACTTAAATATTATTTCCACTCAAAGACTGCAACGTGTTCATAATTCTTGCGCACGTTTTATTTGTGGTATTCGCAAATTTGACCATGTTACACCGTCCCTGGAACAATTATCGTGGTTTCGTCTAAGAGATCGTAGAACTGTCCATTCCCTATCCCTTCTCTATAAAATACTTCACACATCATCGCCTAATTATTTATCACGCCGCTTCATCAGACTATCCGACACACATAATCTTGACACTTGATCCCATCAGCACATTGTCCTTTATATCCCGCCTCATCACACTGTATATTATTCATTATCTTTTACGGTGTCATTTTACGGTGTCACTTACCAAAACATGGAATTCCCTTCCACCCTATGTCAGAGACTGTCAAACTATAACATCCTTCAAAAACAAACTAAAGAATTATTTAATAACAAACTAACTTATACACCTCACTGATAGTATTCTTTTAGCAATATTAATATATTTAATTATTTATGTAAATAATATTAAGAATAACAAAGATTTTTATTTGTTTTGTTTTTAAATATTGTATAATCGTAAAATTAGTTTTCTATATCTCATTATTTTCCTGTTTTTTATATACACTAGACAGGGACAATTTAATATGTCTTGTTTGTATACATTTTATTATTAGTTTTAGTCTTAATTTTAACTAATATTAACTGGTTGTATTATAGATCGTAATATGTATATTAGATATTATCTTTTGATCAAATTTTTACTTAGTGTTTAATATTAGAGTTAATTAAGATTGTTATAT
Source organism: Diploptera punctata (assembly GCA_030220185.1). Classification (NCBI taxonomy): domain Eukaryota; kingdom Metazoa; phylum Arthropoda; class Insecta; order Blattodea; family Blaberidae; genus Diploptera; species Diploptera punctata. The sequence goes on along the minus strand of JASPKZ010006444.1, from coordinate 189,832 downwards.
TCTTATGTAATATATGTTTGTCCTGGTGAGTGGAAGAGAAGGCCACATGGCCTTAACTCCACCAGGCTAAATAAATCTTAAATCTTAAAAAATCTTAAATCTTAAATCTTAATTCTGAAATAAAAGATAAAAAATCTGCTTACTATACAAGATATAGAATTAGAAAATTATTATAAAGACCTATGGACGGACAAACAAAATAAAGAATAAATAATACTCGTAGAAACAAACAAACAATTTGCAGATGTAGATGAATTAAAAATGCAAGAAATGATAGAAACATTAAAGAAATGTAAAAAGAATAAAGCATGCGTAATAGACAATATAAATATAAAATAGCTAAAAAATGTCCCTAAGAATTTCCAAGATTGATTATTAAAATTATATAACAAATGCTGGAAACAAAATGCAACACCAGTAGAATGGAAACTTTGAAAAATAATATCAATATTTAATAAAGACAATAAAACAAAACCAGGAACTATAGAGGAATAAGCTTACTATGTGCAGCATACAAAATATATGCAAAAAATGATCAACCAAAGATTAACAACTGTAATAGAAACAATAATATCAGAAGAGCAGACAGGTTTTAGGAAAGGAAGAAGCTGCACAGACAACGTAATCATTTTAAAACAAGTAATAGAGAAGCGAAAAGGATTCAACTTAGAAACGCACATATTCTTTATAAATTAACGGAAGGCTCTTGATAAAGTGTCTTGACCAATATTACGGAACATATTATGTGTAAAAGAATTCCACTAAACTTGATAGCAGTAATTAAGGAAATGTATGAGAAAAAAATTAAATTAATAAAAGGGATTCAATACATATAACAGGAGGAGTTAGACAAGATTGTCGACTATGAACCACTAACTTTATAATTTATTTTGACGACATGATAAGATGATGGAAACAAATGACGACTGGGGGTATTAACTGAGGAAATATAGTAATAAAAACAATAGCTTTTAGCAGATGACCAGTTTGTAATAGCAAAAATAGAAGACGAATTACTAAGAATGCTATATAAACTAAATGAAATGTGAAAAAATACAACACGGAAATATCATCAGAAAAATAAAAACCAATGGCTTTGAAGGGCGCTCATCCAGTTCGGTCAAACACAATATTAGAAAATAAACCAATAGAACAAATGGTAAGATATAAGTTCCTAGGTTGCAAAACATAATACATAACGGAAACAGGTATAGTTAGTAACAATCTTGTTTATACAGCTTATATTTTTGTTAATTTTAGGCCTATTTAATTTTTAAATTAATACTAGGGGGCGTAATAGTATTAGGTGTGTTAGGAAATGTATGACAATACATTTTATATTGTAGTACGTTTAAATTAATTTGGAAAACCAATCATTACTTTATCATAGCAACTGGAATGGAACAGTATTGTTCATATACTCAAAGAATGCTGTCTCTATCCTTTGTGTGTTTGTAAATTAATGTTCAGCTACCTACTCAAGTGAACGATTAGAGTGGGTTGTTTTATAGCTTTGACATATTTTCTTCATTTATGTACACAGTGGATAAGAAATTGCAGTTAAGTTCAGACTTAAAGAGAAATAATATTATCAACCTTGTTTTGAGGTAAATCACTCGAGAAATAGGTAATATAATGGGTAAATCACATGCAACTGCACAGTACATAGTTAACAAGTTGAAGTATGAAGGTACCATACAAAATTTTCAGCATAAATAGAGAGAAAAAATAATAAACAAAAGAGAAGAACGTTTTATACACAGACATGTTAGAGCAAATCCTCGGATTAGTGCTTCGGAACTTAGGACCATGGTGGAAGAAGGGCCCAGAAAGCAAATGAGAAATCAGACTATTCGTCGTATATTGTGGTCGCATAATTATCATGGCCGCAGTCGCAGAGAAGACCATATGTAAGTGAAAACAAATTTGCTGCCAGATTACTCTTTGCAAAAGAGCATATAAACAAACCAAAGGAGTTTTGGGATCGCGTAATTAGGTACGATGAAAAGCAAAATACATATCTTCGGATCAGATGGTATGATAAGGGTAAGGAAGAAACCCAACACTGTTGATGATAAGGTGAATATTCTTCCGACTGTGAAACACGGAGGAGGTTCAGTTATGGTCTGGGCCTGTATGTGTTCAAGCGGGGTTGGAAACCTGCACGTCAATGACGAAATAATGAATAATTTGCATTACAACAGGATATCGTAAGAAAATGTAAAACAAAGTGCCATAAAATGGGACAGGGACAGTATTACATACTCCAACAAGACAATGACAGGTAAACATGCTGCAGACATTAACAAGCTTTGGTTGATCAGAATGTTCCGAAGCAGCTGAGAGCACCTCCACAGTCAGCTGATCTAAATCCAATAGAGAATCTTTGGGCCGAGTTGAAGAAAAATGTCCGTAAAATGAAAGGGACTTCAAAAAAGAGGTAAAAACGTTTCATTAGAGACGAATGGGAGAAAATCACACCTGAGACAATAAAACATTGGATAATTCAATGCAACTACGATGCCAAGCAATGATTAAAGCTAAGGGCTACTCTAACAAGTATTAAATGAAAACATTCTTCTGTGTTTTGGGTTTGTGTTTTTAAGTGTACCTACATAAATGTTACAAACAAGTGAATGTTTAATTTCGATAATTTTAGTTTTAATTATGTTTTAAATATAAATAGTTGCAAAAGATAATTTATTTTATTAAGTATAGGTGTCTAGGCTATTATGATATTCTGAAACGATAATCAGAATAAAACACATTTCGGAAGATAGAACATTTACTTTATATCACAAAATCTCAGTTGTATGAACAAGAATGTTACTAACTGTATAAATAACAAACTAAGTAAGTTTAATTATATAACAGGAACACTAAGAAGAACTTTGAAAAATAAATCCAGGAAAGACTCTATAATGAAATTATACAAGACAATGGCAGTTCCTATTATTACTTACGGATCCGAAACATGGATAGTGACAACACAACAGTCTTTCAAAACACAAGCTCCTGAAATGAAATTCCTCAGAACAGTATATCAAATAACAGACAAGAAACGCAACACAGATATAAGACAACAACTAAAACTAGAGGAATTAAACACAACAATAGTGAAATGCAGAACAAACTGGAGAGAACACTTAGCAAGGATGACAGAATAGGATACCAATAGCAGCATACAACTATTCGACACGAGGAAGAAGAAGTTTTGGAAGACCAAAGAAAATATGGAAACATCAGCAATTAGGGGCCGTAACAGTCTGATAAGCCTAAACCGTGACGAAGAAGAAGTAGAAGTTATTCAAAGTTATGCATACCTTTACAGGAACCTAATTATTTTATGTCTTTCATTTCTTCAATGACAATTTGAATGCAGTGTCACATCCGAACCACATCCCACAAGTGCAGAATCTCCCATTATTATAATTCTACCATGACTACTGCTAGACTTACCACAAGAAGTTAGGGAATGCCGGGCACTAGCTTTTTTATAAAATTGAAGTCTCTGTCCTTTGTAACCAGTTTATCAAACGGGTTAATTGATCATTTATGTCATGCCCCGTCTCTAAAAATATTGACTTGAAATAATTTAATTTTAGTTTAATTTGTATAAAATTGTCATCATGATAATCATTGGCGTGACGGTTCTTTCAGTTGGCCCGTAGCCCCTCTTTTGACTATTATCTAAACTTTGTTTAGTGGATCTTGCTTTATAATTCCTTAGATCTATATTTCGCAAATCTGTTCCTACATAATCCATCCACCGTAATCTAGGTCTGCCAACTTACCTCTTACAATTCGGTTTGGCACTTAGTATATTTATAAATATTTACTTATATATGTTTTTCTATATTATGATCTTAAGTACATTTATGTCCACCGCTGTGGTCTCGAGGTAGCGTGCTGTCTTGTCATGCAGCGGGCCCTGGTTCGATCCCCGGTCGGGGCAATTTATCTGGGTGAGGTTTCTATCGGGGATTTTCCTCACCTGTAAGACAAATGCCAGGAAAATGTTAAGGTCTCAACGGTCCCCGAAATCAAATGGCCATCATCATCATCATCCTAATCATTATCATTATCATTATTATCATCATCATCATACTTCACCGGTGTGGAAAGCAACGGGAAGCTACCACACCTACAATTCCCTAGTTAAGCTGCAAGCATAGCACGAAAATGCTATGATTGCAGTGAAAGACTTGCCCTCGGGCAGAATTATTATAGATGGATGGTAGTACATTTATTCTGCATTTAGTAATTTTTTTCATTGATTGAATTAACTCTACCAGTTCAAATACATTATTATTATTATTATTAATATTATTATTATTATTATTATTATTATTATTATTATTATTATTATTATTATCGCTATTTTCGAAGAAGTAAGATAAAGTCATACCAGAAAAAAACGAATACTAAATATTCCATAGTATATTGTATAAGATACAAGCAACTAAATTGTTATTGGCATGCACAACAAATACAATAAACAAATGTTACCCAGAAAAACATTGGAATGGTGTCCACCTGACAAAAGAAAGAAACTCATAGATGCAAGAAATAAGAAAAGGAATGAGAACAAGAACCCTGATGCACATGGAGTGGATGGATAAGGACGAGTGGAGAATGAAAATAAACATTGAAAATCTGTATATAAATAAACAAATATTAAGTGTTCCTTTGTCTGCCTTTTTTTTATTTTTTTTTCAGTACATGAACTCCCGGTCTCTGGTAATTAATTATGATTATCAATAATTTTAAAATTATAACCCACCTCAGAAGTCAGTATGTAAAATGTTAAAATCTTAAAAAATCGTATCTGACATTTCAGTCTTTTTCAACTAAATCAAGTTTCAGTTTAAAATGTTTAATTATCTGAGGACGGCTGAAATATCAGATACGAATTTCTGAGATTTGAAATATATTATGATTACATTTTTTTGAAGAGGAAATTGTTGGATTCCATTTATAATGTGGCATCTGATTTTAATTATAATCCCAGAGAATGTAGGCTTGCACACAATTTAAATGATTCGAGACTATTGAATGAGTTGATTGATGTAACGCACGACTGACCGTATTGGGGTCATGTGTTTAAACTGGTCAATGACCCACGCCCAACCGGTATAATAATATTTTCTTCGTCGCAGTTGTAAACGTGTTTACAGCTTAATTTTGTTTTCTTATGTAAAACGTAACCGGTTATTGCTTCCATTTTTTATTAAAGAATACTTCCATGTGAGTTAGCTAAAATAGGAGCATTTGAGGCTAAAATTTGGCAGGTCCTGTATTTATACCTTGATGCCGACCAACATGAAGATTTGACCAGGTTCATGACCTGGTGACCAGAGCTTCTGACAATAGTTCATGAGATCCCTGGTTGGATTCTGGGTCAGGCCATACGATTTTTATCCTTAAATGGAAGTATCCTGTGGCCACTTTTCCTTATTTCTTTTTGTTGTTAAGATGAATTTTGGTTTTTACCTGGTTTATTTCATATAATCGACGTCTCATTAATTTTTCTATTTGTACATGCTTTTAACATTTTAGGTCATATTGTGTCTAATTATTTTTAATTTTATTTAATTTTCATGATACTAAGAAAGGAATTGTAAAGCATCGCATGAAGAAACCTACCTTGAAATTTCTTCCACGGAAGCGTTGTGATGTACAAAGGCCTTTTACAAAAAGATATATCTGCCGTTTTTAACTGGATGACACTATAATATAGAGCCGAATATCACATTCAAACTATGGGTAGTAATAAAACACCTGAATTGGTTGATTAGTTAACCATCACTACCCGCTGTCCGCGTCGCGTCCAGACTCATATCAACACCACTCTTAGTCCTGCAGAGCTCATCTGCTCCGCACAGTGGGTTGACATTACTGGATGCTGGCTTCGATTTCTATGCCTTGCAGTTATAAACGGCAGCTTTTTTTGACACGACCCTAGTACATAACAACGCTTCTCTGGAGAAATTTCAAGGTAGGTTTCGGCATGCAATAGTAGGCAGTTCCCTTGTAAGAATAGGTTAATAGAATAAAACATTCTCATTAATCCGATTACAACCCAGCATTTGACTTGATGATTGAGGAAGGCCAGGAAAAAAATTAGCTGCAAGTCAGGTTAGCCGGCACCAGAGTTTCACCTCCGGATTGCGAAACTCTACGCTTCAGTCTGAGCCAACTTACCCTATACGTTCTATTATATCATTGAAATAAAATGTAATATATTCTTCTAAAACCAAATTATGAAGGCAACAATAGAAGTACGCAGGTAACCAACGATTGTATGTGTAGTCAGTAGGCTGCATATTTAAATTGTAGTGTTTGTTATGTGTTTTCTGATGTTCATTGATTTTAATGTTATAGATCTTAAATCGGACCAGGCTCATGGTCTGTCGTAACATCTTCTGAATACAATAATTGATGGGTACCGCTCAGATCATAGGAAATTTTCCTTAAATGGTATTATTATTGTAGTAACCCATGATCTGGAATTTGGGTTTAAACGACATTTATTTGCGATTCTTTATAATTTATCACCCATCATATCAACGTGCTAATGCAACTCCGCCTTCTAGCGCCCCAATTTCAAAATTTTGTTATAATTTCTCCAATGTCAGGAGAAAATGCTGGAAAATTCGTAAGGCAACCTGGTGGCATTAGATAAAAAAACATAGGAAGATAAGTCATACGTCCTTAGTCATGGCTTTACGGCTCATACAAGAAATAAATTGAAGCCTGAAATGAAGAGATGTCTTAAATGAAAATTCGGCACTCAAATGCAAGAGCGACGTTAAGTACAATACTAAGACTAACATTTCTCAGTTTACTCAGAAACATTAAAAGTTATTAGGTTTGGGTCCCTATTGACTTGTAATGAAATAAAGAAGGGGGAATTATAATTTACTGAGTGGACTGAAATCTAAGTTTAATCAAGTAAACATTAGTTATGAACAAAGAAACATAAAAACGGCATAGTCCAATACGGATCCCGATATCATTCAGAGACCGTTTTATTTATCATAAGTAAAATCACGAGTGATATCCAAATTCTCTAGATAAATTTGCAAATCAAGAGTGGCATTTACTAGGACTATTTAACGAATACAATTAAGCTGTTTACTCACAAATCATTATTAAATATAGTTATTTCATAATTTTTATATAATCAATGTAAACGGCGATGTTAGAAAACAAATGAGAATATTTTTTTTGTTATGTTTCATTTGTTCATCCACTGCAACCAGATCATATTATTTATTGCCAAATAGGATCGCAATATTGTAGTACTTACAGGAATTTACTTGGCTAAATGTAAGATGTACGGGATAATCCATATCAAATCGAACAGCAAACAATTTTGCAATTTATTTTTTAAATTTTATATATTATAGTGAATACGTTTATAAACGTATTAATATCTAATCATGATCATCATCATCCGGTATCATGGCAGCTGCCGCCGTATTCCGGAAACCAAACACCATTCCTCTCTATCCATCCATTGAACTTCCTCCAATCTTCTGATATTCATAGCTGCTTGTACCCCTTCTATCCAAGTTTTCTTCGGTCTTCCTCTCTTCCTCCTTTCCATTGCTATCCATTCCATAACCATTTTAGGCAATATTTGCTCTGGCATTATTTTGACATGGCCATACCACTGTAATATTTCATTTTCTATAATGTATATGGTGTCCGGCTCCTCTTGTACACTCATAATTTTCCTTAATTATTTATTTCGTATTCAATCCATCGTAGATTTTCCAGCTCTCTTCTTAAAACATCCATTTCTGTACTCTAAATTATTTTCATTACTCTGCTAGGAATTATTAATAATAATAATAATAAATAATAATAATAATAATAATAATAATGATAATAATAATAATAATAATAATAATAATAATAATAATGCAGTACTATAATGAAATAGGAGTATGGAATTATATGAGGTAGATAGGAACATAATTAGAAATTTGAATTAAATCCAACTTCTATAGGGTATTAAGAACTAAAAACTACAATTATAAAATAATATTTTACATGTACAATTGCCATATCTTAACATGCCATTTGTCCTATTTGATTTACTCAGGCCTACATGATAATTAGTATTAAATATAAATATATTTTATACGGAGCTGTTATATCAGTCTCTACGGCACACGGCGGCATGAGGGAACGGCATAGTGATTGTACCCGGTGAATGGACTTCGCTACAATAAACCATTAAAATATCACAATTCATATTGTTAACTAACATTGATGGCAGGGGAGAGAGAAGGAAGAAAGAAAGATTGAGAACAGCAGGCGATTGCAGCCTACCACATCAATCAGAATTGACAAGCGCTGACATCAGACCCGCTTGCCGTAGAGAATGTCATAGGTCATTCTGTAGGCTATAAAGTAATTTAAAATTTACTGCAAACAATAATGAAGATCGTATAATATAATTACAATTCAAGTATGTAAAATATATGAGCAGTGTTTCAATTAATTCCGTCGAAGATATTTATCTAGTTATGGAGGAGTTTCAGACAAGTAATTGAAAGAGAGAACCCAGGATTTCAGGCAAATATTTGAATAATTATTTTTTAAAGTTGTTTACATACCCTAATCATAATCCAGTGTTAGAATCAAACAGAAGTTAAAAACTGAGTGGGAAATTTTCAGATTTTAATTGAAGATTAAGTGGAATGTTTTCTACCAATGTCATCAGGTTGTCTTTATGACATTATTGGTGTTGTCTCCTGCCACTAGCGGAATTGTATGTTAACCCACTTCTTAAGTTGACACGCTCGGAAGGCCGAATTACGTTACCCCGTTGATATTATAGGTGATGAATGGTAATGAAGTGTCAAGAGAGTTCTTAAATCTAAACTTAACCTAAATCCAGACTATGGGAGGCCACAGGATTAATTCCTTTAAGAAAAAAAATCCTGTGGTCTGATACGGAATAGAACCTGGTACCGCATGAACTATGACCACTACTCATGAGGCTGATCGTTAGATGAAACATAACTATTACGAATAATAAACCATACTTTCAAACTTTATTTTCTAAACAATATAAATAATTTCCTACAACTTTACTGAATATAAATGTTAAATGTGCAAATATGGTTGTTCAGATCTTTGCTGTTAAATGGGTGAGAGTAAAACATATGAGTTCACATTCTATCCTATAACGTGCTGACCTAGGGACAGGTATTTTTCTGCAATCATCTCATTTCCAATGTATGCTTTGCAGATATACTAGGTGTGGTGGCTTCCCGTTGCGTTCCATACCGTGGGATAATGATGATGATGGCCAAATGATATTCGGGGACCTTTTGGGCTTCAAAGCCTCCTATAAAAAGAAACTTTATAAACAAACCTGTAACGTAACGTTATAATACCTCCCCTTTATCCATCCATAATTACGCTTCGATGGTACCTCACATCTTTCCATGTTCCTACTTAAATTCAATGCTAGATTATGAGATTCGAAAGCAAATGTAATTTTTTTTCGCCCAATGGGTTGTTGGCCCAGAGGGGTATTATTGTGGGGTTCCCACTAATGTAAAATTTCCTCTACATTAAGGTGATGTGGTTATACCGCCAGTACTCGGTACTCAGAGCCTCATTTGTAATAGAAGTTTGCACCGCGAGTAGGTTGAGGATGATATTTGGATAGGAGAGGTGATGAAATGCACGTCACTATCCCATTGCCGAATAACAGCAAATGAGATGCGATTCATGCGCCGTACAGCAGGCTACACAAAGTGGGACCATAAAAGAAATGAGGAAATTATGGAAGGGTTGGATGTAGAAACTATTATTCATCACATACAAAACTACCAGAAGAACTGGAAAGGCCATCTTCAGCGAATGCTGTCTCATAGAATTCCAAAAGCCACACTTTGCTACTGCCCCCAAGGCAAAAGATCGCTGGGACGTCCAAAAAAGCGGTGGATGGAAAATTCCTCTTTGAGACCGTAACAGGCCACACGCCCTAATACGTGCATGGATAATGATGATGATTATGAGCATCAAATATAAATAAATTTAAATTCTGAAAACACGTATATTTTTTTGTCTGAGAACCTGAAATTCCTATGGCAATAATTTTGCTGCGACTCACCTACAAACAGATAAACATGTTCGGATCAATTCATTTATATTCTATGCATTTATGTACATGTACAAATATGTAAGAAAACTGTATATTGTATTCACAGCTAATTTTGAATCTAGTTTACAACAACAACTTGGAGAGCTGATTAATTCCAAATTATATTTAACTACTTTTTCCAAATATTTCGATTTTAGGAATATGTACTTATTTCTTACTGCAATAAAATACAATATATTTATTCAGTGTTTATTACATCAGTCGATGGCTAGTTGTCTAAATGATCCTTCAAATCCAAACATATCACAACTTTTCATTTCTCCACTCGGTCGTTTTGATTCGTCGGACTTAATTATCTCTTGTTGCAAAAACCATTCTCGATAGCTTTCAAGTTTATGACACCAGATATCTGAAACACATTATGAAGTTTTCATTCACAAACATAAAAAAACTATTTGATAGAAATACTTGAAACATATATACATTTCTATTCATTAGCAAATCACGAATATCTAAAGTTAATAATAGAATTCTCTTTTCTCATACATATACCGTACACGGAGGTGGCTTAATCCCAATTGTAAAAAGGAAGTTTGTATTTTGTTATAATGACTATTTAACTCATGTTCAAATGATTAATCACGTTTCAATGAATTTTGTTTTACAACCAATGACAGTTGTGTTTCACCTCCCTCTTTATAGATTTCTCTTTATCAACTCCTACTTTTGACAAAAGAAAGCTCTGCTTTTTAATATTCTGGACATCTCAAGTTTTTTTCTAACAAATACACTAAGTATGACAAATAATGAACACGTTTCTTGATTGTACTGAGATGTTTACTACAAATTAATACATTAATAACCTATAATGTTGATTCTAATATATAATATGATGTGTTACATTATTTATCCACTAGTGTGTATTCTTGCAATATTGCGATTCTATTTGGCAATAAATAGTATCATCAAGTTGCAGTGAATATACATAACATATCATTTCTAATTTGTTTCCAAACATCGTCGTTTACATTAAATATATACATATTTTAAAATACCGGTATCTATATTTAAATAATTACATTTGAGTAAACAGCTTAGTTTTATTCATTGACTAGCCCTAACAAATTCTCTACATAAATCTGGAAATCACTCGTGGCATTACGTATGATAATATATACATACAAAAATTCTCAAATTGTTTAGCAAGAATGAAGTTCCTGTATCAACGAGGGCTGTTCAATGAATAATGCTCATTATTTTATAGCCATATTTTAACACGCGCCGTTAGCCTTGATTCCATACAAGGCCATTAACCCGATCCACGGTAAACAGGCAGACTATTTAGTCATAACTGTCTACACAGGATAATTCATATCATACGCGTTCACGGCGCGGGGTTTACACCTAAGGTGGCTAAGTACTGAAAAGAGCCAAATACCCGGAGTAGTTCGAGATTACCTGCACACGGTAACGTGTGAGGATTGCAACGGTCAGAGAGGCGACGTGTGACAGTATAATTACAATAACGGATTAACGAGCGGAGGCAGCAGCCATCTCTGTAGGGATTAGTACATAGAAACGCTAGAACGGATGCTTGGATATGGCAGCCTCATCAGTGTCCGTACCTTGTGTAGTGCCCATAATGCGACCAGGGGACATTTTATTTATTACGAATCTGAAATATGCAACGCCGGACAAAAGAGATGGCGTGAGCACTTTTGAGTCAAAACAGACCAATTTTTCAAATCCTTGAAGACGATGATGATGATCTTAACATGCAAACATTTGTCTTTACTATGTTTTTAGCTTAATGCTTCATGTAAATGTAGTAAAGGTTTCAAAGTCTTCCCTCCTAGTTCTTCTCGGTGAGAGGTGTGTAAGATGAGACATGTTCGGTAACTCCTACGGTTACAATAGAGGTGATTCAGAGTTTCGTTCAAAGATAGTTACTGATGATGAAACTTGTATACAGTATTTTGATGCTGAAAGTAAACAGCACACCTCTGTGTGCAAACCTCCTTCATGACCAATTGTCAGGAAAACAAAGTGGTTCTTACGCTCAGAAAGTTATGATCATCTAATTTTTATTTCATTCGCGGAATGGTTTATCAGCACGTCATACCTGCACACACAATAGTAATTTGGCAGTATACAGAGATGACCTGTTAACTCTGCAAGATCAAACCAGGCGCAAAAGGTCATATTTCCTTTTAAAAATCTGGAAGCTGTACAACGATATTCGGAAGGCTCATTTCATAATTGTTCTTTCTGATTATCTTGTAAAACTCGAAATATAATTCATCGCTCATCCTCCCTTAGTCGGGATATAGTCCCGTGAGACATTTTCCTATTCCTTAATTTGAAGAAATACATTCGCGAGAAGCGTTTTCCATATTAAGTAGCAGTAGTGAACGTTACGGAAGCGGTTTTGAAAGACCTGTAAAGAAGGGTTCCCAGCATTAATTTGTAGACTGGGAGAAACGCTGAGACAAGTGTATCGAATCCAATGGAGATAATGTTGAGAAGAACCATCAAAATTCTGACGATGAGTAAACGTACGTTGCAAAAAAGAAATAGGTCATTTTTTATTGAATACCTCTCGTATTAATATCTCAAAAGGAAAAAAAAAAAAAACTAAACTACTTTCTACAAATGAGATAAAATAACCTCAATTGGCGGTACTAATGTTATTATTTTTTACTCTTTAGGATATATTTGCCTAAACTATTCATCAACATAGGACATTGTGTTTCTGAATGGAAATCTCGACTTTTATTGTATGAAATCCATTGGTGATAGTTGCGTAAACCAATATTAAAGACACATTATTTTTCGTTTACAGTCTAAGATAGTGAACAAGTACCCAAAAATATTGAAACATAATTAAGCACAATTTATGCTTTAACATCCAAAACTCTCAAAAGCAAACACAATTGAAATGTCCACATATTGTAATACTTTATAATCTGTTCTTGATGTCCAGATATTCATACATTTCGTACCATAGGGTTTTTTCTTGTATAGAAAATAGTATTGCTGTTATGGGAACCCTGTTGTTACTTGACACTGAAAACTATGTAACGCAGATGGAAATATATCTCCCTATTCTCCTTCTAACACAACTATAGCACCAACATTAATTTACGACACAACTATTTTCACTACTGCTACAATAATCTAAGTCGTGATCATTCTAAAATGGTTAATAAAGAATAATATTAACATTAGAAATGTTATAGATTGAGACCTCAGAAACGCCTATAGCTTCAGAACATTGTCGTCTGAGTAAACCGCACGCCGTATATTAGTTCCGTACTCTTTTTGCCCACAGGTGTACGTGACGAAACAAGTTTAGTTAAAAGAGGATGGTTCAGTTTCATCTAGCCGCTGTTCATATAATTGTTATTACATTTTTGGACGTTCTATAATTGCATTTTTTCATAAATCGGGCACCCACATTCTTGGAAATGTTATAACTGAATTAATTTACTTCATTTATTAAAATGAATTAACTCATAAATCAAACTCAAATAAAATACACGATTACTAGCAAGAATTGTTCCATAAAGGCAATCCTATTTTTAGACATAAAAAGAACTAATACATAGTGAGAGAAATCAGAATTATTTTCAGATAGCTACAAGTCACCTTCGTTCTCTATTGTAAACGCATACCTGCGTCGAATGTGAGGATACAACAGATCATTGGTACATTAAGTCATGTATAAAATTAATCAAGTAGGAATTTGATACCAGGGTCTTAGTTCTTTGCCCCGTTTCATAACTTATAACGGGAATGTTTTTATAACTAAAAGAATGGATCATGCACAATTTTCAACTATATCTAAAGTAAAGATTTTTTGTTATACAATATAAATGAGCTCACAAAAACGTAAAAGCTCATTCATATAGAAACGTTAACGCGATGACATAACGTATGACATAAACACAAGATTCGCATTGCCATTCGCAATGACAACATACCGCTAATATACATTTTCTACTCAAAACACAGAGTGGTTTATAACATATAAAGTTCTCAGAATTTTGAAAAATGATGCAGTATTATTATTATAAAACTTCACATTTTTGTTGATTCGCTATTTCGTTCCTAACATTTCCTTAAATAACGTTATCTTTTATATATTGTTTTGTCTTGAAGGAAATTATTTTCTTGGAAATGATTATAAATTTATCATAAAATAATTCAATTTTTCCTCTTTTTTTTCGCCGTGTAATCAAATAGTATTGTTTCCTTTCAAGTCCCGGTAACGCGAACATGAAAGCTTGAACTTTCCAAGCTTTGATATTAGCGTCTGGGGGTAAAACTTGTGTTAAAAGTAATGAAATATCCATTGCGAAGAGATCCATTAAGTAAATTGATTTCAAGCTTTTGTGTTTGTGATCCGTTAACAACACAGTAATGTGTCAATATGAAATTACTTTAACTCTTACTTACTAATATTTTATGATCTCATAGCGCTTGGAGCTAGGATTTAGTGTCAGATTACACACAAAGAAAGATCACTAGCCATTGACAAGAGCAACGGAAATAAGCATTGTCCATCCACAGGATACATATTTATTCCATTATGAGAAAAAAAAGGCGAAGTTACAGACGTCAAAGCTTCAGGAAATTTGAATATTTTCAAAGAGAAACATTTTATTCGTTAAAAAAAGATTTATTTAGTACTTTCTTCATAAATATTATACTAAAGAAGTTATATAATAATGATATCATTTTTCTTCTTCTTCTTCTCGCCTATCGTACTTTAACCTCTCATCTTATAGGTATGTTTACATGTCCCACGCCACACGGACCTTTTAGTGGAACGACCTGTCAAGAAAGTGATTCTGAACTTTGGATCGAACGCATACTTCTTCGACCTTTTGACCGACACTGACATGAAGGACCTCCCCGATGGTTTACTCTGAGACAACAAGGACATTTATGGAGAACACAGAATTCATTCGCATATTCCTTCTAAACATGGTGAATTCAATAATAGTGAATGTGATGGCCAGGTGATGTTCGGTGATAATTTGGGCCATAAAGTTTCCTGACATTAGTCTTACAGGTAAAGAAACCCCCACAAAAAACTTCACCCAGAAAACGTTTCTCGACCGGGATTCAAAACAGGGCTCGCTGCGTACAAGCAAGCAACGCTACCCTCATTTACCACATCGGTGTAAATCGTAATTATATTGCCGCAGAAAATAATACGTATATCAAACAATGTTCAAAACATGTATTTTACAATATTTATATTTTATTATAGTCGATGTAGAACAATGTAATTCTATTTTTCTTAAGTCATTATCGTAACGGTACTGCATGGGCATTTCAAATTTCTGAATCGTAGCGCTAAAACCAAAAAGTAGAAAAATTATTTTAAGCTCATAAAATAATCTCAACGCCAAATGTTGAAGAATGAACCATGTAAAAATATGTTCGTAATACATTTCGCCATATTTTGAAACATTGGATTTTGCTGGGGGTTAAATTCTCAGGGTAATGGTTAGTCGGTTGAGGAATTTGGGTGCACCGGACAAGAAAAAGATGGGTTCGTATATGGGTCGGAAAACGAAGGTTCTGTTTCTCGCAGATACAAGAAGTGTTCTTAAGCGACTTGTTCTCTCTCCGAACGGGAGATATCTTGTGTGTTGATATGACGCTCCAGATTAGGAAGAATGCTCCTATTATTCTCGCTACTAGATCCGCCTCGTTCAGATATTAACATAAATTTTAGTAACATTGGCCGTCATCGACCCTTTCGATTTGGGGTGAGGGTAATTTTGAGCGTGTAGATCATCCTACAGAGTCGCGAGGTTCGGGTCTTAACTGCATTTGGGATTTCCAGCTGATATGACAGTTTTATCATTTAAAATTTCGTTAACGGATCTTATCTACTTAGTGTCACCTGAAATTCTAGACGTGTTGGAGATGAAATCATATATCCTGATGGAGAGGACTCAGATGGTTATCATATTTATTGCAAGATGTTGATGTGATCTAGGTAAACCTATGTCTATGTCACGACGGACACGTTTATTGTTCTCGCATTTGCTAATTTTTAGCTTGTCAAAATACTGTGACGTTACCATGAGCGTCTATGCTGTGCGGACAAAATACTTATATTGTACAGCCTGACCATCTCGAGCTAGGTTGCAATAGATGACGGCTTACAAGCAATTAGATATTTCAGTTCGTTATTAGTCATGATTAATAAACACAGTGAAGTTTTAAAAGATTTTAGGTATATATAATATGATACGGGCATTGAATTCATAACAGATTTCCAAATAAAATAAGTCCGAATTTGACTTATTTATATTGATTTTAACCTATTTACATAATCTTCCTCCCAATGAGCGATTAATTTAATAAAAATATGACGTTTCATAGGACAAGCCTATATAAGATACCGCCTCAAATTATGTAATGACTGATATATGTGTACGGTGAACAGTGTTCTGCATTGACACTTATGATGTATGATCACTGCAATAAAATATTTTTCTTTTAAAAATGATTTGATGTTAAATTTTAAATTTTTCTACACTAAAATGCTTATGAAATAATTTTGATTCATGAAGAGAACATCCGTGACATTATAAGTGAATAAAATTATACTTTTGAAAATGTACATTTGTCATGTTTAGATATTAATAACTTCCATGATAACAGTTTACATTTAAATGTAACCCTATTATATTTTGGCTGAATTTGTTCCGTTTTTCAACGAACCGTGATCATTCCTCTTCTGTATAATATTTCATATTGTGTTCATTTGACGAAGTAGCTCTAGATACCCTGCGGTTGATACGACAAATTATCTATCCAAAAAGTGATCCCAGTCGTCCGGCGTTCGTGAGTTCAAATCGGACCTGGGATGCTATTTCTTTCAGGACATTTATTCTAGTTTTCCTCCTGCCGAGTTACCATGCTCCTCTTTCATTGCCCATTAAATATAAGAGTTACTTTTACTATTACTGACTACAATGTGCATTTAGAAGAAACAGGTCTACAACAGATCAGATTTTTAGTATAAGACAGACTTTGAAAAGAAATGGGAATATAATGGTACTGTACATCAACTATATGTAGACTTCAAAAAAGCATATGATTCTATTAAGAGGGAGAACTTATATAGTATCCTGCAGGAGTTCGGAATTCCTAAAAAGTTAGTTAGACTTATACGAATGTGCCTAAATGGCTCAAAGAGTAGGGTGCGTGTAGGCAAACAGTTATCAGACACTTTTGAAATCCAGAATGGGTTGAAGCAAGGAGATGCACTATCTCCTCTACTATTTCATTTTGTACTAGAGCATGCCATTAAATCTTTAGAGAATGAGGAAGGCTTACAACTCAATGGCGTTAATAAGCTGTTAGTTTATGCTAATGATGTAGTATTATTGGCCGATAGCGAGGAGATACTAAAGGCCAACACGCACACACTATTGAGTAACACTAAGAAATTAGGACTGGAAGTAAATATCAGTAAAACTAAATATATGGTCACACGTAGAAATTCAGTACATAATGGAAATGGACAGCTAATGACAAATGAGGGAAATTTTGAGGAAGTGGCTGAATTCAAATACCTAGGAACAATAATCACAAAATAGGAATGGGATGCACAAAGAAATTAAACATAGGCTCAATTCTGGAAATGCATGCTATTATGCATTGCAGAGACTTTTGATGTCCCAAATCCTTTCAAAAAACGTTAAGCTGAAAATATATAAAACTATTATTAGACCAGTTATATTATATGGGTGCGAAACATGGAGTCTTACTTTAAGGGAGGAAAGGAGATTACGAGTATTTGAGAATAAAGTTCTTAGGAACCTTTTTGGACCAAAGAGAGATGAACAGACAGGTGAATGGAGAAGACTACATAACAATGAACTACATGGTCTTTATAGGAAGCCAGATATAATAAGAACAGTTAAGTCTCGTAGACTGCGATGGGCAGGACATGTTGCGCGTATGGGGAATGAAAGACGTGCATGGAAACGTCTTGTAGGAAAGCCAGAAGGAAAACGCCCAGTTGGTAGACTAAGAATGAGGTGGGAGAACAACATTAACTATGATTTGAGGGAAGTAGATTATACAGGGAATGATTGGAAGGCATTAGCTCAGGAAAGGGATGTATGGAGAGCTTATGTCCGCGCGGCCATGAACCTACGGGTTCGATAGTGCCAGTGAGTAAGTAAGTATTACTGACTACAATACAGTATTTTGATACCAAACTTACCAAAGTGTTCCTTTATTGTTCCACAATCACCACCTAGTTCAATTGGTAAACAGCTTTTCGGAACTAGTTTGTGTAGTTCAGTGAAGTCTGTCCGATGAACATGAACCTAAGAATAATGTGCCGTATTAAATAGGTTACGTTTTAATTGTTATTTAAACGAATCTAACAAATTATTGAAAATCACCAATCTGTAATTATCACTACAATGATAGTAGAGGAGATAATAATTAAGTAGTAATTAATATATGATAGATTTTTATTTAGTGTTGAGTTAAAATAGAAATATAATCATACAAAGGCCCAATTGGGGGCCTATATAGGTTTTACTTACACGATCAGCAAGTTTCTTCTTCAGAAATTTCTTAATCAGAGAAATAAGTGTTTGAGCATAGGCTGGCGCGTTGACGAAGTGCATACCTCTAATTCTTACGTTGTACCCACTCTGTTACAAATAAAAATACAATCATCAGCTGCAAGTTATTAAAATATTATCAACATACTGAAATAATTCTGTAAATGAGTAAAAAATATTTACATTATTTCATATTTACTTAGTAGCTAATCCATTATTTTAATATATTTAATTCCACCAACTAATGTCCATTTCTTTATAATTCAGTCTGTAAAACGTTGATTCCTAATAGCAAAATTTTACAGATCTTTTCCGATATTAATATTTAGCTGGCTTTATAATAATAGTAGTAGTAATAATAATAATAATAATAATAATAATAATAATAATAATATGTTACTCTGAGCGAGTTGGTTTAAGGAGTAAATTTTGAAAATCTTATTCCGGAAATTCCGGGTTGAAACCCCGGTGCCGAGCATACTGAATGTGATTAGTTTTACTAGTTTTCGTCAGTCACTAAGGCAAGTGCCGGTTTAAAATATCATTATCAGGACTAGTTTCATCATAGTCACCATATTAAAAAAATGAACATATAGGAGCGTTAAGATTTTAATTGTTGAAGCGTCTATAAACAAAAAATAAGTTGTGTCAAAAACTGAAGAATTAAATAATAATTCTACAGAATAAAATAAATATATTCTTAAAATATTACTGAGAGAATATTTAAAAATGTTGAAATTTGAAGTGGTTTTATTACACGCTTTATATTAGCTTGACCTGTATCTATCTATCTATCTATCTATCTATCTATCTATCTATCTATCTATCTATCTATCTATCTATCTATCTATCTATCTATCTATCTATCTATCTATCTATCTATCTATCTATCTATCTATCTATCTATCTATCTATCTATCTATCTACTATCTATCTATCTATCTATCTATCTATCTATCTATCTATCTATCTATCTATCTATCTATCTATCTATCTATCTATCTATCTATCTATCTATCTATCTATCTATCTATCTATCTATCTATCTATCTATCTATCTATCTATCTATCTATCTAGCTATCGATCTATCGAGCTATCTATCTATTCTAATTATCTATCTATCTATCTATCGATTCTATCTATCGATCTATCTTCTATCTATCTATCTATCTATCTAATCTATCTATCTATCTATCTATCTATGTCACGGAATCTTTCAACCGCGATTTTTAACCCACTTAAAATATCGGATCGACTTGAAACTGTGTATACTTCGAAGAAGGATCACCGAAAACAATACAAATAATTTCTTATATTATTCTAAAATCCCCTGGCCATAATCATCAGAAAATCAAAAAAAGTGTTTTTGTGTCAATGTAACGGAATCTTTCAACGCGATTTTCACTCACTTAGAACATTGGATCGACTTGAAACTTTGTATACGTGTAGAGGATCCGTGACAATAAAACAATTAAATATTTTGTTTCTAAAATCCTGGCCAGAATCATCCGAAATATAAAAAAAAATTAAAACTGGTATAATAGTTTGCAGACTTGTTGAGTTTTTAGTCAATCGTTGTAAGAGCTCAGTTGGTAGAGCAGTGAACTCTTAGTGGTATATAATTTCAGTAATCCATACGTCGCTGGTTCAAATCCGGCTGGGAGGTTTTTTTTTATGGAAGAGTATTACTTTTAGCTCATACTACAATAGTATCGAATTTAAAGATATTTACATTTTTATATTATTCTGTATAATATTAAAACTAAAAAATAAAAAATAAATAATAGTTTTAAAAAACTAAAAGAACACTCTTTATTAGAAAACTAATAAATGAAAAATAATTTTTATTTCCAATACGCTTGGGATGAAATAAAGTGGTCAACAAAAATATCATCTCCAACACATATAGAATAAAATTATAGTTATCAACAAAAAGAAAATAATTTTACCATCAAAAGCGTGGGGTGATTTTTATGATTTTTACATTTTCTTCTTAAAGAGCTTACTTTTACCAATATCTGTTTATTATCAAATATATTAATTGATGTAGAATACCCCACGCTTTTGATGGTAAAGTTATTTTCGTTTTGTTGATAACTATAATTTTATTCTATATGTGTTGGAGATGATATTTTTGTTGACCACTTTATTTCATCCCAAGCGTATTGGAAATTAAAATTATTTTTCATTTTTTAGTTTTCTAATAAAGCGTGTTCTTTTAGTTTTTTAAAACTATTATTTATTATATCATGTGATAATTTATTTAATAATTTCACTCCTAACAAAATTGAGGATTTCAAAAGTAGACAAAATGATGTTACTTGGGTTCCATGAGATCTCGTTTCATTCGATTCATTAGATCACATAATAGCGATTAGAATATAATATTGTCCCGGATGGCACATGATTTTCCTTTTACTTATTTGGACTTAAATAAATGCACTGATGTTATGTAAAATTTTTCTTTTCACTTTATTTTCTTCTCACAATTATCACTAACTCTTCTATCACAACCTTATCTTACAACTATTCTTGTTTTGCAATCATAGCATTTTCATTCTATGCTTTGCAGCTTTACTAGGGGAAAAATATATATACATATATAAATTAAATGTAGCATATATTTGTGTGTATGTGTTTATCGTATGTTAAGAGTCTATGTAAGAACCGGTGTAAATCTTGAACGCATGTACTAGTTTAAGCCTAATTTGGGAAACAGAATAATGTTATAATGTAAAGTGGCTGTAGGCTGGTAGATAAAATGGGTAAGAGGGGTTGATATGGAAAAATAATATACAAAGTTCTATATATATCCCAGCATAACTCTAGAACACCTGGAGTAATTTCAACCAATTTGGGTTCGGTATGCAAAATGCAAAACATTCTGTAGAAGTTAGGCAGTCCTATCACATCTATGAATGGTGTGAGAGGAGGCGACATCTAAAAATAATCGAAAAGGACCGATATTAGTGTCTAATTTGTAGTATTTGAAGCCGCTAAGCCCATGTGAGGAAATTGTGGTGACATTTAAAGCCAGATTTGACTCTTAGCATACCTAAGAGAAATTAGAGGGTGTAAATAAAATAATAAAAACGATTGTGAAATTGGTGTCGAATCCATTGTTTTGGTGGTTCTTCAGTTGATTGGTAACATTTCTGGTGGCATTTAAGCCAAAAATTGATCCATACAACTAATAAGGGATAAAGGATGTGAAGGAATGAAAAATAAAATGAAAAATGGATCGAGATTAATGTAAAATCCATGGATTCATGGTTGTCAGGGATGTTAAGCTAATTTGTGAAAGTTGCAACGTTAGGTTTAAATCGGGTTAGGATTTGAATGGATTAATCTCGTTACTTGAGATTATTGCGGACCACGGCTAGTCAGGGTCGTTTAGGTTCGATTGAGGTTCGGTGAGACATGAAACCTTCTTTCTCAGGACCAACACTCGTCTGGGCGATTCTATCGAGAATAAATGACATATTTAATTTAGAACCTATTATTTAATGACAAAAAAGGCAGTACAATTTCACTGAAAGGGTTTGACGACCTTAATAATGTGACACGATTACTTGTCTTCTGTTTCTTAATTGTATAATGATCAATAATTACTTGTAATTATGCGATTTGCTAGGATATCATTGCGACTTTCCCTATCACTATAATACTATTTCTCAGTGATTTTGATAAAATATTCTAGTTCTCCTATCACAAGGAAATTAACTTATTGTCCCACTGGAGAATTAACTGCGCAAGATCTCTCCCAGTGGAGAATTTACTATCTACAACCTTTCCCTGCGGTGAACTCTAACTATCTTCACCCTTTCCCTGCGGTGAACTCTAAAACTATCTTCACCCGCTCCCAGCGGAGAACTTCTATATCCTCCCTCTCCCAGCGGAGAAATTCTATATTCGCCCTCTCCCAACGGAGAACTCTATCTTCGCCCTCTCCCACCGGAGAACTCTGTATTCGCCCTCTCCCAGCGGAGAACTAACTTTTTCACTTGTGTAATCCACAAGGAAGATAATTACCCCCTTTCGTCTTTCGGTATTAAGGTGGTCATTCCCCCTTTACATAAATCATCACTGGTATTGGTCGAACAGATATTTCGTCATGGATGTCGTTGTAATTTGGCTGCGATTGGTTCTGACGTTATTGATGATTGATGTACTGTTTGTGCCCCGTAATATTGAATGTAACGTCAAATTTAATACTAATTGTACAGTGGGCCGTAGCGTCTGTTTTCTTAGAGTTCGTTCACCTGACGCTAACTTCCCTCGCTTCCTTTTTTACTTATCGCGTGGCTTCATAGGGTTTTGGCAATTAAAGTGTTTGTGAAGTGTTTTCCCAATCGTTAATATTCCATTTAACTTTTGCTGTCAAATGTTTTGGATTAGCTACACTCTAGAAGCTCGAGTCTAAATCCCTGCGAACAATACTTACTATCTTATTGTAATATCGTCAAGTGGCTGTCTAGTGCATGAATTACATGTACATATTTAATTGGTTTATTCAAGATGAATTTACTCTGTGATAGTAATAATATTTAATAATCGCGTGATAGCTCATTGATGATGTTATATTTGTAATTCTGATGTCACCCTGGTGAAAATGAGTCCTCACTCGATATGTGTACTACGTACCGTTCAATTTTACCCTGTTACTTGATTCATCTATTTAGGGAATTATTTATCTATGTTATTCCTCAGTGAAATATTAATTAGGGCCTAAATGAAATGTCGCAAAGTCCTGTATCATTAAAGCCCAAGTTTGACCCTCGGACCCCAAAGGGGGTGGGTGGAAATCTGTGAACAAAATTACCAGAATGACCGAGATTAATGTTGAAAATATTGTTTTCGGAATTGCTTATCTTATCCGTGACACTCTCAGTAACATTGAACACAAAATGTTCCCTTAGCACCCATATGGAGAACGAGTCAGAAAGGTTGAGAAATAAAATTTCTAAATTGACCTAGAATTGTATCGGATTCATAGTTTTATGTTTCACTAAGTTGATTGAAGCAAAAAAAATTAGGTCAATTAAATACTCGATTAACGTTGAGCGCTCTGCTAGTAAGTTTTGGTGTACACATATATATATATATATATATGTGTGTGTGTGTGTGTGTGTGTGTGTGTGTGTGTGTGTGTTGTTTGTGTGTCGAAACACGGTAGCGTAATTGGTTTAGACAATATGATATAAGCCAGAAAGTTAGGGGTTCGAATTCCGATAAGATCAGATTCTTAAACGGCCCTAAATGTTCTGGCTGCACCATGACTTTAAGGTCGTCTCAGTCTGTAGCACTAAAATGAGAACTATTTCGAGGGCTATGGACCGCAGTCTCGCTGGACTAACAAGCCGGTTGACATATCGCGCCGATTGTCTTACAGATGATGGAATCTTATCTCAAACAATCCCAAGGGACTCATAAGACCTGTAAAGATCTATTTTAATGGTAACCTATCCTTTATATAGACTCTATGGACAATCATTTTCAGTCAGTATAAAAACATAGCTTATTGACTAGAATCTTAATATCCTAGTTGCGATATGATCTAGATGTTAAATTACATATACATAATAATTAAGTAAAAATGACAAGGTTTTAATTAGTTTTTCTATCTCGTGTAAAATTATTTATTTACGTTGTTTTCTAAAAGATTGGTTACGATATATGGGTTGAATTCAGCAACCAGCTCGCTGATTTGTCCCGGCATGGAGTTTTTATTTAACCGTTTGCTATTACTTTTGAATATTTACAACGCACTAAACCCTGCCTATTGGAGGGACTTGGAACCCTCCTTTGAGTGTCTCAGACCTTCACATAACCTGCCCCAAGCTCAGATGAAAGAGGAGGATAAATGACTGGTTCAGTAGTCTTGGTGGAGACATGTATGTCGAGTAGATATATCTATTAAATACCAGCTAATACCTTAATTGGCAAGTTCAACCTGCTAAATCAACCATCAAATCCTTATCCTAAGGGAAGTATGAGAGCAAGTATCTGGCGCCATAAAACGAGGTTCTCTCGGCTAAGGTATGATAACTCTAACAAAAGAGTCCCTGGTCCTCCAGGTTGGGGTAGTGAATGAGGCTAAAACCTCATCCTGCAAAAAGAAACAATTTTGAGAAGCCTGTAGATGAATGCCGGACTGATTTACGGAAACGACTGAGCAAGTGGAGAAGTACTTTAAGCTATTGGATAGACAAGAATAGACATATGTCTTAAATGAATGCAAATGCCACACTGAAAGGAGTCTAGGGCTAAGAAAGAAGAAGAAACTTTAGGTGCAATATTTTTAATAATGCGGTATATGTAATTGTTTTGTTAAGCATGTATCTAGGATCAATATACATTATCTCAATGGTTAGAAGCTTAAACGTATTGTACAGGGTGGACCGCTCGAATGGACCTAATTTCAATTGCTTGTTACTGGCAAACGGTTGAAGATAGAAACTTAAAACAACGTTCATAGTACAGAAAAACTCACCAAGTTTCGAATCCTGTCGGTAGATGGCCACAAAGATACGTTTCTCGTTCTTAGATTTAATTGTTTGTGAAAATGGCGACTCCGCAGATGAAAGCGCAAGCTGTTTTGTGGTATGCGGAGTTTAAATCAATCATTAGAGTTCAAAGGGAGTTCGGCGTGTGTTTAACCGTGATGCTCCAACTGCTAGAAGCATAAAGAAGTGGCGTGATACATTATTAGCTACAGGATCTGTGTTGAAGAAGCATGGTGGTGGTCGCAGAGCATCCGATGAAATGGTAGCAAATGTTCAAGCCGCATTTGAGCGAAGCCCCCGGAAGTCATTAAGAAGAGCTTCGCGGGAACTTCAAATACCAAAATCGACATTACAACGGATTGTCCACAAACGCCTCAAACTGCACGCATATAAAGTGCAGTTAGTGCAACGTCTGGAGCCGAATGACATGCCGAAACGAGTGGAATTCGCCAATACGATGCTGGACCGTCTCGG
The DNA here is from genome assembly GCA_030220185.1 of Diploptera punctata. Lineage (NCBI taxonomy): Eukaryota > Metazoa > Arthropoda > Insecta > Blattodea > Blaberidae > Diploptera > Diploptera punctata. Next base: position 164,107 of record JASPKZ010006444.1, on the reverse strand, counting down.
CGCTGATCCTGACTTCATGACCAAGATTTTCTTCTCGGACGAAGCCACTTTCCATTTGTCAGGCAAGGTAAACCGGCATAATGTGCGGATCTGGGGATCGGAGAATCCTCACGCTATTCAAGAGCATGTTCGTGATAGTCCGAAGATGAATGTTTGGTGCAGTTTGTCACATAATAAGGTCATTGGACCGTTTTTTCTTCGCCGAGAAAACTGTTCGTGGTACCACATATCTTGACATGCTGGAGCAGTTCTTCTTTCCACAAATTGAAACAACTGCAGCCTAACATCGTTTTCCAGCAAGATGGTGCTCCTCCCCACTGGTCCAATGAAGTTCGTACGACTTTGGACAACATTTTCCCTGGCCGTTGGATTGGTAGGGGAGGACCAATCGCGTGGCCCCCGAGATCTCCCGATTTAACACCACTGGATTTCTTTCTCTGGGGCTATGTCAAAGATAAAGTTTACACCACCCCAGTCAAAGACCTTCGTGATCTTCGTGAGCGCATCATAGAGGCTATTGAGAACATTCCAGAAGACATACTCCAACGTACTTGGCAAGAAATTGTTCATCGCTTTGATATCGTCACAGTGACTGCTGGGGCTCATATAGAGATGTGGTGATCTTGGATATCAAAACTTGGTGAGTTTTTCTGTAATATGAACGTTGTTTTAAGTTTCTATCTTCAACCGTTTGCCAGTAACAAGCAATTGAAATTAGGTCCATTCGAGCGGTCCACCCTGTATATACATTATATTACAGTAGATCTATATGGCCAGGAAACCAATAGGAACTTTCTCATATATAGGCCTGTTATGAAAAGATCAATTTTAACCCTATTTATAAGTAGGGACGAATAAATTAATAAGCCCGATTATGTCGCTTAAAGGGCTAGCGCCATCTGTGAGTAGGGAGGGTTCATGTGTTAACTCTAGCGACGAGCTATCCGCTAGAGAATATGTTTATACCTTAGCCTTGATTATTGTCAATTTTCTCAATTTTTCCTTAATAATGCAATTAATTCTACCCAATGGGCGATGTCAGACCAATGTATTATTTATTGCTGTCTGAATCGCTTTTCTTCTTCTTCTTCTTAGCCTGCCTTGTGTTCTCTCGCCTACATAGGGGTCCCATATGAAGGTTGTCTGCACCATCTGTCGTGCTGTAGCCTTGCTACGTGTCCACCTCATTTCCGCTTACAACTTGTCAATGCAAATGCCATGATTTCTTGGAGCCTTTTGTTGGTAATCTTGTTTTTCCTAGTTTTGCCTAATAGCTTGCTCTTCGTTTTATGTTGGCATATTTCAATATTTTCCTATGTCTATCACTAAGGGACCAAGTCTGGCATTCATATAGCAACACGGGGAGAACACAGATATCGAGTGCCTCTAATTATATCTTGCTGTTTAGAACCTTATCCAATAAGATTATTTGTTACGATTTTTTAAATATATTTTCATAATGATTCTGTACATAATGTATTATTCTAATAACCATCTGTGCTCGTTTAACTAGCTCCATGGGCTAGTGGTCAACATTTCTGACTACAGTTCATGAGGCCCCGGCTTCGATTCCCGGTCAGACCATAGCAATTTTTCCTTAAAGGGAATTATTCCTGTGGTTGCCGATGGTCTGGAATTTAGGTTAAGATTGGGTTAATGGCTTCTCTGTCGCCTCGTTATCATATATCACCCATCATATCATTGAGATACCAAACTCCGTCTTACAGGTGCCGTAACCTACGAAATGAAATACAATTCCGCCAATGCCAGGTAGAAAGCCAGAAATGTCATAAATAAGGTGGCATTGGACAGAACGAAATATTGTTTACTTTATTTTTATATGAGTTGGTTTTTTTTTCATTCATATATAGACAATTTGTTACCTATGGTGATATAGAATATATTTTCCCATCATGTTACGAATGGTAAAATGATGAATGAGTCATAGTAAAGAAATTTCCAACCAGCACTTTTCTTAACCCTTAAATTGGCGAAATACTAATTTCTCGTGCCAGTTATTTAGATATGTTGAACCTTAGTGAAAACAAAATCGCATGTGGCTGTAAGTAGTTATTAATTTACACAGTATAATTCAACACAAATGAAAGTAATTTATAGCTATTCGTTTTATTAAAAATATTAAATTAATTAAACCAATGTACCTAATAGACATTTTGCCAATTTAGAGCTATACAACTCAGGAAAAAAAAAAGGAAGTAGGCATCAGGGTCATTCTGAATATATTTTTAAACAAATATTGCTTCAAGAATCACTATTTGTGGCAGTTTGTTGTATCAACCTTTAATATGAGATTATTCGTCTTACTTAACTTATAAGCTATTTCGATGTAACTGTTTTACTGTAGTTGGTGTTGTTATCATTCCCTCTCTTAATTGTAGAACACATTTTACGAAACCGTATTTTTTTAAAGCTCGCCATTGGATCCGTATGGGCTTACTTAATCCAGTTAATATCACAGAATGCAAGTTGTCCAAGATACGTACTCATATTATTCCTCATCTATGCCTTTCTAATAGAATAGCCAACCATAATAACGTCCTATCCCCCATATCCCATTCCTCCAGTTAATTTTACAAGGAAAATGGTCCCATGTGCAATAATAGTGAATGGGACGGCGGGCTATGTTGAAGCTGTTTCTTCAGGAAAGAATCACTTTAATGGATTTTTGGACCCTTTACAAATCAATTGGGTCACACATTGAGCAACGTTTGGTATGTAAAGAATAAAAAAATCCGCTAAAGTGGCTATTTTTAAAGAAGAAACAGTTTCAACATAAGCCTCCTTCATATGTCTTTAAACGTGGCACTCACTATAAAAAATTTTTTTGTCCATGTAAAACTAATCTCCGGGGAAAAATGAATCTCACAACCTTATACGGGCGGCTATGCAATTCTAAAAATACAGTCATAATATGATCATTTCTGCAATTAATTATAATTTTGATAAATAAAATATTAATTTATGATTAATTAATTTTTTGACGAAAACGGCTAGTATTTATTTAGAAAATAAAATACTGTCGTAGGCATATTTATGTGAGGCAAATCTGATTTCGAAAGTTATATTTTTTGCTTACGTTTGTTGAATTAAGCTATTGAGGTTGTTCTCATGAAAGGGTTTTTTTTGCGCGATAGTGTATTTTATCGTACTTACAGCATTGGTGACCATTATTGAAAGTTCAACTTCCTACATTTCGGGGTAGCCAACCTAAATAACTATAATGTAATTAAATAACTATACAGCAATATTACATATTACAAACACGCGTGTGGGAAGTAATGCTACTATTAATATTATAATTACAAAGAATAAACGTTATCTCAGTCAAATCATAAATTTATTGTTTCGACGTTTCAATCTCGTTATGTGAAATCATTTTCAAGACATGGTTGTTTATAAATTTATTGTACATAGTTACCATCACCAAGACAATTAATTTTTTTTAAATATATGTATACAAATTTAAATGAATACATTTAAAATTCCAATTTATAATTAAAAATATTTTAGTAAGGAATCATATGTTCCACACCATTCATTAAAATATTTTTGTTTCTTTAATGCTTTATTTTGTTCTTTTTTATATAGGCTATTTCTGCTATTAATCTTTTTTGTTAATTATTTTCTTTGTGTCAAATTTTTATGTCATTCCATTTCATTTTATGATTTTGATTAATTATATGTTCACTGATTACTGAAAGTTCAGCACCTGGTATACTGATATTCTTTTTATGTTCGTCGATTCTTTTTCTTATAAATCTTTTCCTTTGGCCTACATAAGACTTTTCACAATCACCACATTGGATTTTGTATACAACATCTGTCAATTTACAAGTATCGATTTTATCTTTGCCAGTTTTTATTAAATTTCCTTCACGTTTATTAGGAAAACTATAAGCAAAAACAAATTTGAATGGTTTCAATTTCTATTCCATTTAAACCTTTTACATAAGGTAATTTCAACCGAAAGCGTTGTTGTTCAACACATATATTTTTTTTATCTAATTCCATAGATGTTTTTCTGTTTTCCAATATTTTCCATCTTGTCTTAATTTGTTGAATAATAAACTCTTGTGGATAATAATTTTCCATCAAAATATGTTTAACCAATTCAATGTTTTGTTTATGGAATATATTATTGGAAAGTAATATCGCTCTGTCAATTAAGCCATAAATTACACTTATCTTTTGTGGAACTGGGTGTCGAGAGTAGAAATTTATATATCTTCCAGAAAATGTTGGTTTTCTATACTAATTTGTTAACAATTTTCCATTACTTAAACGTATCACTGTGACGTCAAGGAAACTCAACTGACCACAATTTGCTATTTCACTAGTAAATTGTAAACGGTTATGATATGAATTAAACGTATTAACTATTCTTTAACTATTCTTTCAACTTAATTTTTTGGAACACTTACAAAAATATCATCAACAAATATTTTATACACATCCTCTGTAAAAGGTAGTTTGTTCAAACAAAAGGTCTCCAAATCGTCCATCACTATATCTGCCAGAATCGGGGACAATGGTGATCCCATGGGACTACCATACGTCTAAGCATAAAATATTTTATTGAACATAAAAGTAGAAGAATTGAGCACTAAAGAGACCGCATCAATAATTTCATTTAAAGGAATGTTTGTTTTCTTGTTAATAAACTCCCACCTATTTTTGAGGCCTTCCATAATAAGGTCATGAGGAATATATTTATAAATAAGGATTTTACATCTAACAATATTACAATGTTATTTATATCAATTTGTTTGGTATTAATCCATTCAACAAATTTCCAACTGTTTTAATGTGAGATTCAAGTTTCGGTAATGACTCTGATAGTATATTACGTATATGTTTTGCAAGATTGTAAGTAGGACTGTCAGGTGAAGAAACTATTTTCCTCAATGGATGATCTTTTTTATGTATCTTAGGTAAGCCGTAACACCTTGGTAAATGGTGATTGTCCTTAGAAGATCTTAAAATTTTGTAAAGATCTTCAGTTATGTAATTATTAATTTTCCAACATTTAACCAACTCATTTACACTGCTTTGAATTTTAATAAATGGATCTTTATTTAAGTTCTTATATGTACTATTGTCGTTCAACGGAGTTTCATTTTTTGAAGATAGTCAGATTTCTCCATCACCACAGTGATATGTCCTTTATCAGCTTTAGTAACATGAATTTCATTGTTTTGTTTCAAATAGTTATTGCAAATATTAAATTCTGTAATGCAACTTTTTCTCCCAATATGACATATGGAATAATAATAATAATAATGATTTATTTTAGCTGGCAGAGTTAAGGCCATAAGGCCTTCTCTTCCACTCAACCAGCGAATAGTAAAATTATACAAAAATTCTGTACATATTACAATTTTAAGATATTAAAATACATACTAAACAAAATACAATGATGATGGATCTAATACTAGCTAATGCTAACAAAAACATAGAATATAATAAAATTAAAATTATATAAAATAAAGTAAGTAGCTTCCTACATGATTATTAATAGAATGCTCTATATAGTTGTTATGTAGTTAATGTTTTCATTGTGTCGAACTTAAGATATCAGTTAATTTGGATTTAAATAATGATAGCGATTGACAGTCCCTGACATGACTGGAATGTATTGTTCATAAACCGTCCGAACATAAAAATAATATCCGTACACCAAGTACAGCATTTTAGTAATCAGTGAACATATAATTAATCAAAATCATAAAATGAAATGGAATGACATAAAAATTTTACACAAAGAAAATAATTACCTAAAAAGATTAGTAGTAGAAATGGCCTATATAAAAAAAGAACAAAATAGAGCATGAAATAAACAAAAAGATTTAAATGAATGGTGTGGAATTGCTAAAATATTTTTAATTATAAATTGGAATTTTAAATTTATTCATTTAATTTTGTATACATATATTTTAAAAAATTAATTGTCTTGGTGATGGTAACTATGTACAATAAAGTTTTAACAACCATGTCTTGAAAATGATCTCACATAAGGAGATTGAAGCGTCGACACTATAAATTTATGATTTGACTGCGATAACGTTTATTTCTTTGTAATTATAATACTATTATCTTCACCGATCCCATTTAATAAAGTGCGAAAGTTGCCATGACCGAATACGTAGTTGGCCTATATACGTTATAGGCCTATATATATATATATATATGTGTGTGTGTGTGTGTGTGTATGTGTGCGTGCGTGTTTGTGTGTTTTAATACTCTAGCGGCTACAATGTTTATTTTATCAGTCCAAACTTGGCATATAGGTTAATAACTAATTAAAAAGTAAGATCGAGCTGGTTAACCGAGAAAATCGGGCCTTTAGATGTATAAATTCATATAAAATGAAAATTTTAAATTCGGTCTATGGCCGCCATTTTCGATGTTTCACAATGAAACTAAGTATATGCTATTGGAATAAAACTATCAAGATATTCCGTAAAAATCAGTGAAATCCGATCATTAGAAGTAGTATTTTATCTGTAAACCTAAATTAAAAATTCATTCTAGCAACCTATATATTCTATTTATTTGTTTTGTCCCAATGTGTGATTAACCCATAAATTGCCAATGTATCCTATATTACTGTTATTTATTTAATAAAGCAACGGAGAAATGAACAAGATGCTACTTAAATTTGTGTGAAACTATTCAACAACATGCAACAGGTAATGTGGTTCTGCACTGATTTTTTTTAGTGCAGTCCGAGGGCTAGTGTCAGTAATTTAACAAAATAAATGTAGGCCCTATATTCCGTAAACCAGTAAAATCGGACCATAAATTTGACTTGCTGAGGTATTCGCTTAGTAGACGCAGTTCCTGTGTGTTGGACTTTTAAAAAAAATGGTCAAATGTTAGGTGTGTTTAGTGTTTCTCATTTGTACTGCACTAGATTTTTATAAGTTTTTCAGTGCTGACTCTGGAAGTTAAGAGAAATAAAATCAACATATTGTTAGGACAGTTATGTAATATCATAATTTTAAAATCAATCAGAGCATCTCCAGTTGTTTAGAGTAAAACTAAATATGTCGTACCCGTATATCGTGTAGGGTACAAAGTTACTGAAGGGGTTAAAACAATACAAAAATAAAAAAATAGTAGAATTTATTAACACATTGATTTAAAAAAATCGTACAGTTACTATACAATGCGCACTGCCCTGTTTTCGTTCATGTGTTGTATAGAACATTATGATATGCAACTTTAGAGCGGTTTAAGGCCTTGGTTCTGAGCTGGGGCTTGAGCAGGTTCAAGTCTCTACGGTAAATACATTTTCTCTTGGAATTTCGCCCATTTCACAGGTCCTTTACTGGACCTGTGCTTACCCACCATCGTGAAGTACTTTGGTAGATAAAATAAGTAGTGGCTGAAGGTAAAAAAAAAATCTATAAGGGCTACGTGACCTAACCTGCTGACCATATGTCATCTCTACCCTAGTTGCTTGATCGTCCATTTCTGTAATTAGCACATGCGATGTGACACTAACAGCTTCCCAGTTGCAAAAGGGACTTGTACGCCTGGGGCGCTATGGACTTTAAATTTACAGTTTATATATTTGTATACCCATACCCGAGCAGTAACCATTCGTGTTGTAGCTTGAAGGTTCCAGCCATGTAGGCTTTGCCTTTCCCCCCAGTTTTTGAAATGTTAAAAAAACTGTTTAAGTGGGAGGGGATAATATCTCCTCCTGAAGTCAAGAATTAATCATATATATATTGTGACCCACATTGTATTAATTATAACATTTTTTAATTTCTTTTATTTTTGTCATTTTTTAGGATTATATATTTTTATAGTTTATTAGATATAAATAATGATTAAAAATTAACATACTATAAAAATTAATAAACTACAATACAATTATTCCGTTTGTTCTGTAGATAAAATGTCTGCCAACCTATTATCCTCCTCCGTCTTGAGCTCCCCAATTAGTTGAGTGATGTCTTCATGTTTAAGATTTTCTTTGATCTCAATACTTTTTTTGTTTATCTGCCTGCCAACGAGATTTTCCTAATTATCCTTTCTTTATATTGTATTTTTTTGTTAAGCACTGTGACATCCCATCAGGAGCTGACCGCATAAGTGGCAGAGCCCCCGATGAGTTGTTTATAAACCATGTACTTAATATTTAAGTTTAGTTTATTTAGGGGCAAGAGTGGCCACAAGGACCTTCTGCCGTTTCCATTGTAAGCATCATACCCACAGAAATCTGCTATAATATTAAGTAAGAAATAGGTATAAAACATAATTTTTGTCTCATAAAAACTATAGTGATATGGAATTAGAGGAACAGTCATCATTTAGAGCAAGTCGTTCCACAACCGACAATTTATTTTGCATTACTCAGGTAATAAAAAAGATAATGCAATATGGACAATCTTTGCACCTACTATTTGTATATCTAGAGCAGCGGTGCATATTACGCGGCCCGCCGGCCGCATGCGGCTCTTGAAGATATTTATTAAGGCTTTTGGGATAATTTTACCTTAATTACATTACATTTAAATTTTAAATTCTAAGTATAAAATAATAGTATCTTCGTTGAAATTCTACAAAACTTTGGATATCCCTGTGTCATTTCGAGCAGTACAGTACCGCACGTGTTCAACAATGCAATGCTATGTCCTGGCTAGTGTTATTGGTTTTGAATATGTGTACGTTTGTTTTTAAAACCGTTTAAACTTCTACATTGTCGTCCGAATCTATCACAATGAAATATTATACAATTGTACAATTTACTTTCATGAACAAGCGACTGGATACTGTGTGTTACCTAATCAGTTGAAATGAAGTGAATTTCAGTGTTTAATAATGGCTGGCGTTTTTCGAAAGGGAAAAAGAGAAAACTCGAAGATGAAGGAAGAGTTTTTCAAGATACTTGGGAGCATGAATTTTTCTTCATACCTGCTAAAAGGAAGGCAGTGCGATGTGTTTATTATGTCGAGACGTAGTTCGTTTATAAACGATTTAATCTTGATATGCATTATAAAACGGTGCATTCAAATTTTGAGTGCAAATGTCGTAAATATTCTAAATTGAGAGCAGAAAAACTAAAAATATTAAAAATGTCAATAGTGTCTGAACGGAAAATGATGTTGGATACCGTAAGTGAAAATAAATTGATTACAAAAGCACAATATGAAATAGCAGAAATTTTAGCACTCAAAATGAAACCGTTTGCCGATGCAGATATTTTTAAGGAGTGTTTTCTAGTCGTTTGTGACACATTATTTTCTAAATTCCCAAATGCAAAACAGATAAAAAGTGACATACAAAAGTTACAACTTTCCGATTCTACTTGTGTTAGGAGAGTTAACGAAATGTCTGTAGACATGCTCCTTTGTACTCTCGGTGAAATTCGTGAATGTGACTATTTCAGCCTTGCTCTGGATTCGTCCACAGATATTAGTTCCACCTCTCAGTTGCTTTTATTTGTTAAATATCGTAATAAGATAGGGATTATAAAGAAAGAATTTTTAACTGTAATACTTATGACAGGTCAGAACGGGGAATAGATTTTTTTGAAGCAGTTAAATCTTTTTTTGACAAATACAACATTGACCTAAACAAACTTTTATCAGTGTGCACTGACGGTTGTCCCTCAATGGTAGGTTGTCATACAGGATTCATTTCTCTGTTAAAAAAACATTTAAATAGAGACCGCTTATTAACATACCATCGCATTTTACATCAAGAAAATCTTCCTGCTAAATTTGACGAAACTTTCAGATCTGTGACGAAGAAAGTAATTAACATTGTTAATTCCATTAGATCACGTGAACTAAATCATAGGCAATTCAAGGAATTTCTCAAAGAGCTTAATTCACAGTATGATGATGTTATTTATCACAGTGAGGTCAGGTGGCTGAGTAAAGGAAGAGTTTTGGAACGATTTTTTAATCTTCGCCATGAAATAAAACTTTTTAAGTGAACGAGATAAGTAATACCCTGAACTAGACTCTTATTCATGGTGGTTAAAAGTTGACTTCTTGGCTGACATAACAGGAATACTGAATTATGTCCAAATTAAAATGCAAGGTACAAATAAACTTATTACTCAGCTCACAAATGCATTTTTATCTTTAGAAGAATAATTAAAAATGTATGCAGAAGAACTCAGTAACAATGATTTCTCTAGTTTCCCATGTTTCCAACATCTTATTGAAGAATATTCAGAGGAAGAAATAAACTTGCAACCCTTCATAGAATTGCTCACTGTACTGCACAGTGATTTCAGCGCGAGATTTAATGATTTTAGAAAGTTTCGAAACCCATTTCGATTAGTTGAAAACCCTGGTCAATAACAACAACAGATGTAACTGGGTTGTCAATTTTTGCTCCTGAGATTAAAAATCTAAAAAATGAACTTATTGATCTCCAGCAGGATTCAGAACTGGAAGGTATTTTTCAAGAGAAACGAAAAACTAATTCAATTTTAGAGTTTTGGAATACAGTTCCAGAAAAACAGTTCGAAAACTTGGTGTCGTGTGCATATAAAATTCCGTGTCTTTTTGGATCATGACTGAAATGACTGAAATTACTTTCAGTAAAATAAAGTTCAACAAGGGTAAACATAGAACTCGTGTCACCAATGTGAACTTGGAAAACCTCCTGCGGATATGTGTGGCAAATCAACCAGCTCGTATTGACAAAATTGTGCAGGAGAGTAGCACAGTTCGAACATCAACTTCACAGCAGTAATCTACTCAACTGTAAGTTGCCTTAAAATTATGTACACTACCGTAATAATAATAAAAATAATAATAATAATAATAATAATAAAATAATAAACTGTTAATTATAAACAAAAATTAGATGACAGTAATCAGTAATTGTGTTTTATCCATAAATGTAAAAAAAAAAAGAAAAAAAATTGCGTGTTACCAAGACTACGAACTGTGAAATTTGGTGCGGCTCTCCAACAGATATGGTTTCTTATATTTGGCTCTCTTTTAATTTCTAGTGAGTACCACTGATCTAGAGAAAGCATACGACAATGTCCCTATAGAGAAACTATGGATTGCTTTACGACGTATGGGAATTAAGACAATTATAATTGAAATTATACAAATTTTTTATGACAATGCATGTCTAAAATTAAAATTGGCAGTATATTGTCACATGGTTTTTCGATAAATGAAGGTCTTCATCAAGGTTGTTGTCTATCACCGACTCTGTTTAAAATATATGTATATGAAATATTAAAGAATTGGTGGAGAAAATGTTCAAGCATGGGAATTCCTATTACAAACAACAAAACTTTATACAACTTACATTTTGCAGATGATCAATTGTTAATTGCACAGGATTATGAAGATTTAGAATATATGACTAGAACACTAATAGAAGAATATGAAAAATGGGGATTACATTTAAACACGAAAGAAACAAAATATTTTTCAATTGGTGAACCATAATAAAATTTAATTTTGGAGACTGGAGAATCAATAAAATCTTGTAGTGAGATCACATATTTAGGAATAAAAATAAATAAAAATGGGAGTTTTGAAGAGGAAATAAGAAATAGGAATAATAAAGGAAAATTTGCAATTGCTTGCCTCAATGGAATATTGTGGGATAAAAATATAAGTAATAAAAATCAAATGAATATACATCATACAAATATTAAAAGCATAATTACTTATGGAGCAGAACTTTGGTCATTAACAACAAAAACAAATAAGTACGTTTTGGCAACGGAAATGGATTTTATACGAAGGGCCGCAAGAATTTCAAGAAGAGAAAAAATTAGGAACTCAGTTATATGGGAGAAAATGAATATTTAAGACACTATATTAGATTATATTAAAACTCAGCAATTAAGATCGTACGGACATGTCTAGCGAATGGAACAGGATCGACTACCAAAATCTGTTTTGGAATGGAAACCTGAGGGAAGACGAAGCAGAGGAAGACCTAAAACCTCCTGGAGTCAGGTAATATGTTTAAGTATGAAGGAGAAACATCTACACTCAGGTGATTTGATGAACCGACAAAATCGGCTATTAGGAATCGGACGATGTCAAAGACATTAATCAACGGATAATCTATCTATCTATGTTTTTCTCTTTCGCTATTTCTCTCAGCCAGAGCACATACAGGTCTATATAGCTGAATTTCTTTGTAACTAACGAAACAACACTAACAAAATAAAATAATATTTCAATTTCTTTAGCCTACAGATAAGAGGACACTAGTTTTCCCCTTGAAAAAATTACACATAAGTTAATCTGTTTAATATAAAATTTGGAGTTTCTATCTTTAATAATTTTACTTAATATGTAAGATTTTATATTAGTAACTGATATAACCGTTGAATGGCATCATGTTTTATAAGTAAGAATAAAATGATCACTGTGAAATTTTCATTTTATTTCAACAAGCAATTGCCAATAGAGCATACAGAGATGGAGTTATAAAATACACGTTTTAAGTTTTATATTCTAATAACCTATAGTGACTAATTACACGAAATAAAGGTAACTGATGTAACAACTAACGATTCCGCGGGATATGAGGGTTTTAATTAAAGTAAATAGCAGTTCTCCGTTGGGTATCAATTTGCTCATATTCTATAATATTTTGGGATGTAGGCATATGAAAATATTTTAATTGTCAATATACAACTTTGGGAAGCAAAGAAGATGCCTTAATTTTTATGTGTTACGTCATATATTATGTGGAATTCACGTGTGTATATATATATATATATATATATATATATATATATATGAGTATGTGTGTGCGTGTGTGTGTGTGTGTGTGTGTGTGTAGGGCTATTCAGAAAGAAGGAACAGACTTCAAACATTTATTTATTCCGATTCCGATTGAGGGTCTTTCCACTTTTCAGCGGTTGCCCTTTTACCAGCCGGCTGCTGGCCCTTCACATCCACATGTGTCAATCACAGAGGTAGATGATCAACAGCCAGTGTAGGGGTGACATGTGGTTAGCATGTCGAGTCCCCCAGCCGTTATAGCTGGTTCCTCAACCTGGAGCCGCTACTTATTGTAGCTACCCAATTGCCTCACGATGCTGGGTGGGCACCGGTCCCATACTGGCCGAAATACCATGAGAAAATTTCTTCCCCCATGGAGACTCGAACCAGCGCAAGTCCCGTAGCTCTGCGCCAAGGCTTCCTACCTTAACCGCTCGGCTACGGCGAGCTTATTCCAAACTACAAAAAATAGAAACTCAATTCCAACGTTCCTCGAAAGAGAAAAGTTTAAAGTTCTGATCACGGCCGCATTGCCGCTGTTTCATGTCATGTTGATTGTTTGTATTAAAATGGCGACACAACAGGACGTTGGATTGGAAGAGATGGAGCAGATGATCAACTTAATTACCGGTGGCCTCCTAGGTCACCCGACTTAACCCCGTGTGAGTTTTATCTGTGAGGTTATGTAAAAGACAGTGTTTTTATACCCGTGTACCTGACAGTCTTGAAAATCTGTGACATCGAATTGTTGAAGCTGTGAATTCGATAACTAGAGAACAGCTGATTCGTGTATGGCAAGAAATGAGCCACAATTTTGATATTTGTCGTGTAACACATGATGCTCATATTGAATGAATAAAATAGTGAAATCTTAACTTTTATCTTTCCAGGAACTTGGATGTGTTTCTATTTTTAGTAGATTGGAAGAAATAAATGTTTGAAGTCTGTTAATTCTTTCTGAATAGCTCTGTATATATAGTGTTATAATCTCCAAATCAAACTTAAAATAACAATAACAAATACACACACAATATGAGTTATATAACTACAAACTTGACAAAACTTTAAATGATTAAATACGTCTTTCAAACATTTTTACAAAAATTGCAATGTTTAGGATTACTTTTAATTTAAAACCTCCTGACAACATGGCTTAAACTGAAATTGTACTTACATGTGCACAAACCATAATCTTTTTTAATGCTGGTATTCCAAATTTTGTGAGATGAGCCATTGTAAAATTTTTCATGTCGAATATAATTATTTCCCTACTGTAATAATCTTCGCACATTCTTATCTCATTACTCATTATCAATATCTTGTATAACAGCCAATCAGTAATAGGTCCGCAGTCAGATGTTAAGAAGCCCGATATAACAACTCTGTCGCATTCACTTGTCAGTTTCGGCATTACGATTCCATAACTGTAAGAACAAAATTTCACTTTAACTTTTGGATTAATCCGACACTATCTATCTATCGTAATTCTGCCCGAGGGCGGGTTTTCACTGCAATCCTAGCATTTCCATGCTATGCTTTGCAGTTTTACTAGGAAACTACACATGTGCTTTCCACACCGATGAAGGATGATGATAATGATAAGCATAATAATGATGGCCGGATGATTTTCGGGGACCGTTGGGCTCTAAGCTTCCTGACATTTGTCCTACAGGTGAGTAAAAACCCCGAAAAGAACCTCACTCAGGAGCCTGAGGAGCTTCACAAGAATCCTGTGAACCAAGGAGGCGCTGTTGTGCCAGCTGTGATGATGATTACGTGATCGCTATTTTGATTGATAATGTTTGGAGCCTTATTAATGGTTCCAAATATTTTATCTAGCAGATGAGGAAATTGAAAAACTTACCAGAAATTGATCAAATTATAAAATTCTGGAGTATCTATATTCCAGTCTGTCATTAATTCTGGAGATAATGTTTTCAATGAATAATATTGATCCAGAGTTTTTTTAGTTTTCTCCATGTTGTTCTTACATCTGATCAACCAGCGTTCAAGTCTCTCGTCATCTGCAACAACATTTTATTATGAATAATCTTTTTTTATTTAATATTGAAAGCACTATATATTTGCACATGGAGAAAAATGGAACATGCGGTATGGATAGACAAAGTAACAAGCGAATGTTTGATGATGCAAATTATAAAAATAAATAAATAGTAATAGTAGTAGTAGTAGTAGTAGGACTTTATTAGACAAAATGTAAGATATTTACAATATTATTTACAAATATGGGTCCCCCGGGCAGTAAGCCGTACGAGCTTGCACCGACGTAGCCACAACCACGCTGACTGCTACCAATATTTGCACCGGCGTAACCACGCTCAATGCCAAAGATTACACCGCGTGTTAGTGCTGGAACAAACCGTTATTGTTGATAACTATTTTGAATAGAAAACATAGATTGCTCAAATTAAAATATCTTTGCCCGGGCCCATAAAAGGCAAAGATTAACTGAACTTTCCTTAATAAATTTTCAAACATGTAATGTGCATTGAGCTACAAGCTATAATCGTGGAAGCTTTAAGGAAAGAGGAACTCACACACGCTTGACTTAGCTTTGGAAATTTTACTTTCATATCGGAGATAAGCTAGCTGCTAAATGAATAGGCATGATTAAGTAAAATATACAACTAAAGTTTTAATGCGAGTCAAAAAGTATAGTCAGATATAACATTGAAAATAAATAAATAAATAATTAGTTTAACAAAGAAAACAACACTATCATTGATCATCTTGTACAAAAATAATATTAATAAACATACATACTTTTACACTCACACTAGTCCAGCCTCGGGTTGGGGTATACACTCCTTGCGACCCCACATTGGCCTAACGGACTAACAAACCAAATTAGTTCTTCTGAGCTATATTGACTAGACTCCAACGATAACTCAACAGATGATGATCTGATGTTAGAAATAACAGCTATTTATGAGAGTTCACAAGGAGAGGGGAGAATGCGCGATAGCCCACGGGCTACTAGGAAGGGAAGGGGTAGCTAGGAGAGCATTTGGCACTGTTCACAAAGATCACATACGAAATGGAGACGCGATGATGTAAAGGTTGCACAGCATGACGTAATCCCTGTATCGAAATCTTGATTTCGGTATAATGTTGACAGTCCTTACAATAAAGTAATAATTGGTAATAGTATAAAGACAAACAAAAAAAAAACAATAACATTACAATTACATAAAGAAAACACAATAATATTACAGTTACATAATAATACAATAGCATTATACATTCATTAAGTTATGTATAATTATTAAGAAATTAATGGTATTGCATTTTGATAACATATATTTATTCATGAATGAGTGTTGTTCTTATTTTCCGCGTTTTGTCCAGAAATTTACCCAGGTTTATCCAATATTATGGATTTACCAATAACTCGTACCATGCCAATCTTTCCCGATTTGAATTTAGAAATCTGTCCGGTAATAATTGACGTCTCCAATATTCTAAATCATCACATTTTCCTAATATATGTATCTCATCTTCAAAGTTCCAGCACATTGGACATAGTCGCATATAAATAAATTGACTGACTCATTGGTTAAAACAACTGCTAGTTAAAGGAATATTGAACAGGATAAATTTCCGGGAAAGAAGAATATGTAAGATGATTGATAAAAACATAAATAATAATAATATGCAGATACGAAAATAAAGTCATAAAACGAGAAGAAACAATAATACTGGAATTTGCAGCAAAGGTCCCATATTTGGAATGAAAGCTATGAACTACGAATTATTTAATTAATTAATTAATTAACAGCTATTAGATTACAAACGTGCTTTATATTAGAATCTCATTTTGATATCGAATGCCAAATAGACTGACTCCTAGTTTTGATATCTAGCAGAGTAGAAAAAATATAAACGACAGTAGGACCGAAAAGAGTAACAAGAGTTTATTTTTAATTATGTTACAATTTTTATATATATTTAAGGAAGATCAATAATTGATTGCTACTAACAACACTTCAAGTCTACAACGTCGTTAATAGCAGATACTGATCCAGCTAATCATGGAACTTATAACTTCCGAAAGGCCTCCAGATAACAATTTAAATATAATATTTTAACACAGTTGAAGACGATGGCACCTGCCAATAGCTATATATTTTAATATTTATCTTATGCCAATTCACCTCTACGGAATTTGATATGAAATTTATTAGTATTAATTTATTGCCCAGATATTCAATTTACTATCTAGGTCCAACACACGGCATCGTAAATTTTAAATATTACGTGTGAATGTGTGTCCCTTACCTTGGACTATTCTGAGATGCTATCTGCGAATATTCTTGGATAGTGGTTAGATAGTTTTCGGGGACTATTGGATCCTAATATTTTCTGATATTTGTTTTAGAGGTGTAAGAAAATATGCGAGAGGAAACTCACTCAGGAAACCTGTCTCACATAAGGTCAAACTCGGGCTTACTGCGTCTCAGGGAACGAAATTACATCTAGACCATACGTCCGCATTTCGTGGCTAGTGATCCAGGCCCTTTGATAGGTTTACTCATCCTGCATGTATCTAGGGGGACCAGTACATTGCAGAAGCAAACAAAAACAAACCTAACTTGTATCACTGGTGGTAGCGGTACGTTCTTTGCATCATATCTTTATCAAAACCCACGTGCCTTTAAGCAAGAATGGGAAGATATATTTATATTTTCTGTTACGTATAGAAAGATATCAACTTTCTTTTACCCTCTAAAATTGTTAACGGTGTTCGTGAATGTAATATGGAACGACTTGTCACAAAGATATTCTAAAATTACTAGTACGAAATGCCCAAGTTTTGTATAAAATTAATGAAGCTCCTGCACAGATACGCATATCATTTTTGCAGGACTGGAGCGAACAACAGCAATTAAAATATTCACAAACAAATTTAAATATAGTGCATTCTCGTAAAACATATCTGAAAACCAAAAATTCGTCTTGCTAGCTATCATATTGAAAGGGAAATGGCAAAATATTTTAAACTAATAATCATGGCGAATTTATTAAAACATTTATAAAGGAAGTAGGATAGATAAT
Source organism: Diploptera punctata (assembly GCA_030220185.1). NCBI lineage: Eukaryota > Metazoa > Arthropoda > Insecta > Blattodea > Blaberidae > Diploptera > Diploptera punctata. The sequence continues at coordinate 146,273 of JASPKZ010006444.1, read as the reverse complement.
TTGTCCTGAAAAAGTGAATATTTTCAACTTGATTCGATAGTCGTCACGTATTATTCAAAGGAGGTTAGATATAATAGAGAAATTCGAGATTAAAATTAGATGGCTGTGTATCGTATTGTCTTGCCCTTGACGAATGTACTCAGCACAACTAGAGCGGTGTCGCAGAGAAATTCGAAGAGTGTGAATATTTGTTATAGATCTGATTCCGATGAAGGGTGCTCCAATGGGGACGATCTTTTCAATGGACTCTGTTATTCCATTGAAGAAAATTATTTATATTTGAATAAACTTGATTCAGTAGATATAGACAGAGCATGAGCATTTACCGGAGAAAATAAAGGTTTGGTAGGAGAGTGAAAACTTAGTTCAAGGAATTAAAAATATATAACTATTAACTGTAGTCCTTTGCGTCATTCAGAAAGAGGTACTTGAAGAAAAACAATAGAAATCAAAATGTTATGAATTTGGTTCTTAACCTGACAAAATCAATATTCAAATCATTAATTGACTTGAGGGAAGTAATTTCAGATTTTATGAAAAACTATGGAAGATGTTTAACGTATTATAAGTAGTGATATAGTTCTATTTCAAATATAATTAATTGAGATATTAATATAAAGTATATATTAGCAATATGCTGTAGTTGTACTCTATCCTTTTTATTGCCGGTACATAAATTTCCATTATAAGGCATGGAAATTCCCGAGATGAATGTTGAAAACTGGATCCTTTTTATTGCCGGTACGTAAATTTCCATTATAAGGCATGGAAATTCCCGAGATGAATGTTGAAAACTGGATCCTTTTTATTGCCGGTACATAAATTTCCATTATAAGGCATGGAAATTCCCGAGATGAATGTTGAAAACTGGATCCTTTTTATTGCCGGTACATAAATTTCCATTATAAGGCATGGAAATTCCCGAGATGAATGTTGAAAACTGGATGACATATTTGGAATTTCTTACCGACATAATAGAACACCTAAAAAATTAAGTAGATACCTTCAGGGACTTCAACAAAATGCAATCCGTATGTACACAGTATCAAGTCTCGTCTTTTACTTATAATTTATGAAAGTAAAACTTATCAATAATTTATTTCATTTTCCTTTATTGCTATCATTTAGCAATATATCACACACCAAATTACAATGATATAACGCTCATTTGAATTAACTGCTAATACAATTTAATAACAATAGTTCCACCGACTTTAAAAAATGGAAACTGACTTTCAACTGTATACAAATATTTTCAACGCATATATAATAAACCTGCGAGAGATTTACACAAGGAAATTGCTTATCTCAAGAATGATAAGTTGTTTTTGAAAATCCAGTGTAAATATATGAAATGTTAACATATTTTCTGATTCCAATATTTAAACGAATTAATTTTCCCAAATCTTCTGTTATTTCCAACCAAACTCACGGCCAAGTATGCTTCACATACAACTGTGAACATTTTTTAATGAACATTATGAGAACAAAAAGCAGAATGGGCATTGCAGATGAACATCAATTTCACGGTTAAATTATATAATTTTATTCTTGACTTACTAGTTAATGAAATAAACATTTTTTAATACCATTAATTCTTCGACATGCTTTATGGTTAATTTTACACAGAGTTAGCGCAAATATACGAGAAAATACAAATGGAAATAATGTCCGTAATAATACAGTGCTCAACTACAACCGTGTTCATGTTTTACTCATAAGTCAAACTGTCCGCCACTGTACGTTATAATAATGTAATTAATAGGTAAACAACTCTCGTTTTGTTTGCTTCTATTGGCGTCCTGAGGAGTCAAAGTTTTGCCGAAGTATGCTGTAGGCTACAGTGATAGAACGCGCGAATAATTGCAATAATGTGGTCTAGCAGTGCCTTCTCATTCATTTTGTAGTAGACAAATGTATAACATAGAGTTCATCGATGGTATTTCATTTTAGCATCTCGTGACTGGTCAAGTTTTTGTTTTAGAGCTAAACGGTTATTTCCAAGGAGAGAGTAAAGAAGTGCAAGAGTTGTAATTTTATATATTTACTGACATCATCTTCCTTCGCCTAATACAATGATGTCACTTCACGCGAATTTTCCTTCTTCTTCCAATCTCCCGTATTTCAATACATTCTCCCTTCCGCTTCTTAAAATTCCTTTAACACAGCTTAATTTTTGTCAACTTCTATTTATGCCAGTGGGATAATTCACAATTTTTTTGGGCGTGGAATCTATTTTAGTCAACCTTCGTATGTGTCCAAAATGTAATTGGATAATTATAGTGCAAATGAGAGTTTACTGTAATGCGATGAAATAAATAAATAAACATTATATATATATGAAGAAAAAGGTTAAATATTATTGTAGTAATATGTGAATAACGATCTGAGAAAATATGGAAATGTCTGAAAACTAATGAGCAGTTGAGATTGCAACAAGCTAAAAATAAGTTATACTAACAGTATTGATCTTCAGAAAATAGCTATTATTAATGAATACACGAGAATAGCAATTTAAGAGAATATTGAACGAATAACCGACGTCAGTGTTAAAAATTAAAAACCTAACCAAAATTACTCATCCTAACCATATATTCGTCCTTCGTTGAGTAACATATGTTGATGTGGTATTGCAAGCTGTGACTGAAGTTAATCAAAGTATTGAAACAGTCATCAACTGTCTTATGAGCTAGAATGACTTTTATTTTCATTTTTTTACAAAGTATAATTTTGGACGTTCAACCTTACTCCAATAACATTGTTCTTTATTCTACTTCTACTAGATATTTTGGCAGAACACAGCAAAAATTCATCTGTATATAATAATTTTATTCTGAAAAATATGTATACCTGAGTTAATTTTAATAGTGCCGATTGGCAGTCTACTATATCCTAATGTACTGTAATAGCTACTGAGATACACTCACTCACTGGCACTATCGAACCCGTAAGGTTATGGCCGCGCGGACATAAGCTCTCCATACATCCCTATCCTAAGCTAATGCTTTCCAATCATTTCCTGTGTAATATACTTCCCTCAAATCATAGTTAATGTTATTCTCCCACCTCATTCTTGGACTACCAACAGGGCGATTTCCCTCTGGCTTTCCTACAAGAAGCTTCCAAGCAAGTCTTTCATTCCCCATACATGCAACATGTCCTGCAAACCGATCTACGAGACTTAACTGTTCTTATTATATCTGGTTTCCAATAAAGACCATGTAGTTCATTATTATGTAGTCTTCTCCATTCACCTGTCTGCTCATCTCTCTTTGGTCCAAACATTTTCCTAAACACTTTATTCTCACATACCTGTAATCTCCTTTCCTCCCTTAAAGTAAGAGTCCATGTTTCGCAGCTATTGAGATATGAATTTGAATTAAATTCATATACCGTATATCACACGATGTTAACGTAAAATGGATTAATGTAGTTTTGAGATATTCAAAGAAAGTAAATTTGAGTCTAGACTTTAATTACATTGATTCCTTTATTAGAATTTGAGTGGATTCGTTCCGTGTCGTCAGCATATGAATATAAAAAACCAGAAAACGTTTCTAAGTTAATTTTAAGTAAATCATTACTATATATTAAGAATAAACTTGGATTCTAAGACAGTTCTCTGCGGGACACCGATATCAATATTAGTTAAATCACGGTAGTTATCAGTTTTGATAGTGTTCTGTTACTTATTAGTTTAAATATCAGTTGAGTGATTTTCTTACGCCAATTTTATCTAATTTATCTAGATATAGGCTAGCTGTTATTTACAGTACGAGTATCAAAAACATTTTCTAGATCTAAGAATATTGCAAGACTTGTTTCCTGAGTGAACTTATATATTTTTTCGAGCTGAGATTCATAATTCATCCTCTGGGCTCAGCATCATTTTAACTCACTCTTGATTTTCCAGTTTATTGTTGTAAACTATAGCACTTCTTCTGTATTTACTAACATGTTTTAGTATTTTAAACCTTTTCAAACAATTCTTACAACATTATTTGACAACTGTTAAGTATTTATTAAGAGTGATTCCATGAACAGATCATATCGAGGTGAAAATTTTGAAATTGACACAGTCATATTTTTTTGCCGTAATATATACTATCTTTAAGGATAATATTTTTTGATTATATAAGATAATGTTCCATAAGTGCACTATTTTAATCTAATATTAGTGGTAGAACTTGTAATATTCCAAACCTGTAAAAAACACGCAAAATTTTACCAATTAATTGTTTAATGATTTGGTCGTATTAATTCGTTTTATTTTACAAAAACTTTTGTTAAACCATACTTTGGTCCTCCCTAGTCGTAAATGTAATAATATTAATTGCATTCTAATGTTCTATATACCTTAAATGTGTCCTATAATTGTTAACTTCAAGCTATGGTCAGTCAGTCACGGAAAACGTATAAAAATTACTGTACACAACATAATAATTGATGGAATAAAATTTACTTTTGGATTCTACGTTATCGGTACACAACTAACAAAAAAGTATTGAAGACATGTTCTTGAAAAGTCCTTATTTTTCCCGCTAGTGTCCCGTGACTGACTGACTTTCTATCCTATCATATATATATGCTGATACGCATGGTGCAGTCAGTTGCTTGCTGCACTCCACTGAGGATTAACATAAACATGGTCTAGGTAATCTGGTAGACTGTTCGGCTCAGCTGTTCCATAACATTTTTACTGGCCCTTTTTCTGTGTCAATCTTTTAGCTAAAAGACAGTTAGCGAACTTTTTTAAATATATTCAGGGAAACAGTTGCAGTAAACGAAGCATCCAAACTTGTTGATTTCTCAGAAAATTATACTTACAAAGAACAAACTCAGATTCAGGTAGTTCATTGGAAAAATTAGCATAGGGCCTATCTCAATATTAATTGCTGTTGCCTAGTTTAGATGGAAGATGACGGTGAAGTTCAGAAGAAATACTTTGCTCTAGTGTCAGATTATGTGACACATAGCAAGTGTGCTATAGATGTTTGCTATAGAAAAGTGTTTTTTTAACTATAGTGATTTCTTCCAAAACTTGAGGTGATAAAAATTTTCAGTTGGAGCAGCAGGTAATAGAAATATGCCTATACATTTAGCAATGTGACACTACTTACTTGCATATTTGGATTTTGACATAAAATGAAATTTCTTTGAATCGTACAATGGAAAGGGGGCTAAAAATGCGATTGGCGGACAAGTAAAAAGGATGGCACGGATATATAAAAATCGGAAAAGAAGATACAAAATTGCGCAGAATTATGTAATGTGAGTAGTAAAACCAACCAAATAACTGGAGTCACAAAATTATATAGAAGAAGGAAAGATTTTTTTAGAAAAAAAAAACAATTTGAATATCTTGCATCTATCACAGACTCATTGCATATACAACATGAAGGCGTTGGACCCGTATGTTATAGAGTATACACAACTGTCAAACAACCAGCGCAACAAAATCGTAAGTTCGTGTGATAAAAAACTGAATGGCGTGACAGGCCTAGAAAGTCCTTGGCTGCTAATGTCATATCCAAGTATATCAATCACAGAGGTGGACAGTCATCTAACCAACATATAGGGTGACACGTGGTCAGCATGTTGGATAGTCCAGCCGTTATGGCTAGTTTTCTCGACCGAAAACGGTTTCTCGACCGAAAACGCTAAATATTGTAGCTGTCCAAATTCTTCATGATTCTGAGCAGGCACCAATCCAATTGTGGTCGAAATTCCTTGAGAAAATTTTCTTCTCTCATGGGGCTCGAATCAGTGCTCTCTATTAATACATCTTGACTCAAACCATTTAGTTACAGCGTGGAACTTCATGCGTGACAGGAAACATCATTTTTTATTAATGGGTCAAGTCAGGTCAAGTTAGCGGCGAAGACTAGAGAGAGAAATTATAGTATAAGCGATCTAATATACATCGATGTTATTATATGAGTCATCAGAACTCGGGCTAATTAGAGTTATGTTTTTATGGTTGTTTAAAAGTAGAATTCATTGCGTCAGCAATTGTTTACTAACTACAGCATACTAATACGACTTACGATCATTTGTTTTGAAAGTACATGCACTCTGATAAATAAGTAACTTATTAAGAAGGCTTAAATTTTTAATTCAGTAGTTCAATCTAGAAATCAAAAATATGAAATCTTACATCAGGTAAACTGTAATAAATTCCACTCCAAGCGCGGCAGGCCTAGAAGGCCCTTGGTCTACCAACCGACTGCTGGCCTCACGTCCACACGTGTTCATCACAGAGGTAGACGATCATAATGCAGTGTAGGGGTGACACGTTGTCAGCATGTCGGGTCATCCAGTCGTTACAGTCAACCTGGAGTCGTTATTTATTGTAGCTACCCAAATGTCTCACGATGCTGGATGGGCACCTGTCCCATACTGGTCGAAATTCCATGAGAAAATATCTTCCTCCATGGGGACTCGAACCAGCGCAAGTCCCATAGCTCTGTGCCAAGGCTTTTGCCTTAACCACTCGGCTATGGCGCCGGACTAAATTGTAATCAGTTACTATATATATATATATATACACACACATGCATGCAATTTTAGTAGTTATATTTAACAATAGAGAAGGCACTTTGTCATTAAGTATTTAATACTTTCGTTATTTTTATAATTAAAAATGGTACATGGTAAGCGAGTTAATTTAATTACAATATTGATTTAAATTAATATTTATTTTACAGCAGAATTAAATTTAACAATTTTCGTAGAATTGATAAAGTATTTGCAGTTCTTTATTAATCTCTGTTACTGAAGCTGTTTATCTACATTCATAGTTTTTTGTTACATTTCTGCAATATTTGCATTTTTAAATTCTAAATATAATTCAGATATATCAGTCATAAATTAATGTCAGTCAGTCACACATCACACATTAGGTCATAAGTTCGGTATTAATTGTGATTTAGGTTTCTTTTTTTATTTAAAATGCAACTTGAAATGTGCGCTCCAAACGTTATTTTGGAAAATTGAATTAAGAATCACATCTCAGAGAATTATGTAGATGAACATGTTAAGCTGCATGATGAGTTGACATTTATGTCAGTCAGTTACACATACTTTGATAGATAATAAATAACATTGTATTTCTTCGGAAGTTGTATATTTATGTACAATCTTAATCAGACACCTTTCCTTTATCATATCACGTATATAACACCTGTAATTTCAACCAATTGTAATATTTATGCAAGCATTTTGCAGCAAAAGTGTATTGTAAATGTCAGTAAGTCACATGTGGAATTGCTCTGAAATACGCAAAACACTAACATTGTGACACTGTTAGACAATATTTTGATGCTGACTGCTGTTTTCTCCCACAGAGTATATTACTTAGTCTATGATTTTCTCTCTTCTTCCATTGTTACACCGAGCGATAACCTACTATCAACCCACGGTGGATTATCGTTGGTTTGGGTTATCGCTGGTTGAAACGACGTTAGGAAGTGAAAAGTGGGTGTACATCCATTTTTAATAAACCTTTGGTAATTTTAACATTATTAATATATTTGTTAAAAATATATTAGGGGATTTATTGCAAATATTGTTCATTCAAATTTCACAGCGACCATCCAGCGTAAACTGTATAAACTTTAGTACTATATCGATTCAACGTATCTACCAAGTTAATATTACTTAGATTTATTTTGATTCCTATTCTTCTATTATTCCACTGGACAACAAATTTTAACTTTTTGTTAGTTACGGAATTGAAATGACCAGATGTCGATGTATTTTGTCATGCTGAACACGAAAATGGCACTGGAATTGTCAGCAGTGATGGAGTTTGTACGTAACTTTGACAAATATCTTTGAATAACATAAAACCCTTTCTTAATTCTGGTAATATTAAGAATAGCATACCGCAGTTAAGGGCGTTTCCTTTTAGCTGTAATGAACTTTGGAGACATCTCCCACGACTGACCAATCAATAGTCTGCTAGCATATATGTATTCCATTGCCTTGGTATCATCTTTCAAATGATGAGATCATCTGGTGAAAATGTTCTACATGTTCACCAGAAACTGCACTACAGTTTTCCGGGAAAATGTCCAAATGAGAGTGGAGAAAATGGATTTTTAATGGCATATTGCACTCCATTTGACGATAAGCTCACAACATATTGTCCACACATTGTGTGTAGTTTGGGGCCCCATGGTTTTCCAAGAAATTTAAGGTAACTACTTTGAATGATTTCCATGCATTCTTTTTTCTTTTCAAATTTTCCGAAAAGTGTTTATCCTTGAAGAGTTCTCTGACCAAGAAACCAATAAAAATACCTTTCTTAATTTACGTTGAGTCTTGTCTCGGAAATTTTGTAAGTTCCTAAATGCACTACCATCAAGTACCTAAATGCACTCACATCAGAATCGCTGCCTCAAGACTGAACTTTGATGAATTTAAAAATAATCGCCACTCTTCTATTCTATGTTGAATGTTCATAGCAGACATTAGACCTTGTATATGGTTGCAGAATACAATGTCTTTTTTTAAATTGCTCAAGTGGCTTCTCGTGTGTTCTATATGCAGAGACCTTTACATTCTTGTCAAGATACTTAAACTGTCTAAGTCGCGAAGCCAGGAGCTCTACTTTGGCCTTTGAGAGTTCTGAGTCTCAGACAAAATAATTTAATTCCTCTTGAGTCATTCTGTGTGACTGAGTTGGAATTTCAGGATTGAAGTCAGGATTTTGGGATGTGAATGGTCTGGGTAGTTCTTCCGAAGTGCTGGATTTCCTTTCATCGTCCGAATAAATATTATAGGGGTCTGGTGATACTGGAATAGGAAGCTCTTTAGAGTGTGACACCAACGAATAGCTGAATATATGTTGGGATAATTCACGGCTGACCTATTCTTCTTTGAAATAAACTTAACTGGTGGGACCATGCAGAAATAACAATCAATTACACGATTAGTTTATTCTCTCCACATAATGGGGATTTCTTCTTTCCTTTTAACCAGTCATTGCGATTTACATAACATACAATTATACGAAATATGTGGAGCAAAATGTTTGTCAAGATCCTCTATTTTGCACCCGAAATAAAGATTGGTTACGCTTTCATAATAAATTGAGTTATATGTTGCTTTTGCAACGCGAACGTCACATTTCCGCGAATATAATCAAATTTATCTGGACTATATGCACAATTTCGTGGCATTTAAGCTTTTATTACACTGCAGTCATATCTCTGCGCATAATTTTAAAACTGTATCTGAGAAAATATAGACATATCACACATGTGTTATACAAGACAAAACTGCGGATCTATATAGCTTATACAGCAAGGTACGAACCATTGTTCACACACGAAATTCCACTTCTACCGATTTGACAACCTGTTGGGGTAAACACTGACCCTTTAAGATAAGTCTTATCTATATTATACAGCTGTCACTGTCTCCCCTCCTCTAAGGGTGTTTCCTTGACCTTCACACTGACTACAATATTCAAAGCATATGTAGTAACATCAGGCGTGCTGATAATTTAAAAACCAGACCACTGACATTATTTTAATTGCCATATTCGTAATTAGGAGTTACTTCCGTAACTTTTTGACTGTTGTCCAGTGTTATTTAATACTTTCCCATTTCCATCAACATGTGGCTAGTAGCGGTAATCCAATGTGTGGTTCGTTGGTGGGTTATCGCTGGCTCTATAAACTCTGGCGCATGTGCACTGTTCTATAGGATTTTCAAAATATATTGGGTAAGTTGAAGTGCTGTTTCTCTCTTCCTCTGTACTTACATTTTGTCTAAAACCAAACCGATTTGTGCTTAACAGACCGTTTTTTAAAGAACGTCATTAATCGTGTACGTATATATTGTTATAATTTTTTTTTGTAAAACCTTGAAAAGAGTGATATCGGCATGCAGTTGTCAAGGTTACTTTTGTCGCCGGTCTTGTGTATTCGAACAATCATGGCGCGTTTAAGAGCTGATGGAAAAATTCCATGAGAAATTCGTAACTTAAATATATAAGATAACTGACTTTGCTACAGTTCCAACAATACGTTTATGAGTATTATTATTCCATAAAGTGATCCCACAACAGGCCCGGAGGCCCTTGGGGTGTGTGTTTGTGTGTGTACTTGTGTGTGTATTCTTATCGTAGTCAAAATATTATCTACCATAATTTGATTAAGAATTGTAAAGAAATGTTTAAAATATATTTAATGAGAATATCGCCATTCCTTTTCAAATAGCCTAAAGAATACAGTATCGCCTTTTGCACTTTATACTATAAATAAATAGATTTCAGCATATCTGGTATGATGTGGTTTCTGTTATGAACTTTCAAGCATAGGATGTCTCAATATTCATACAACTGCTCCATTGCCTCAATCATTCTTGCAAGATATTTTTAAATATGCAGTCGTAAAAACAAGAAATATGATTATCATCGATAAAGTAATTCTTAATATTGCACCTCGTTTCTCATAAACGTTTCCTAATCCCAGTAAGTGTAATTTTACTACACGTGTGTCGTATACATACTTCACAATAATAAATAATAATAATAATAATAATAATAATAATAATAATAATAATAATAATAGGGCCTAATAATAATAATAATTATATTAATAATAATTATTATATTAATAATAATAACTTATTGATCTATATTTAATTTAAAAGGCTGAGGATATTTCGGTGGACTATTGATCCCTGTTCTTGTTTCTGGTACCAGGGTTCGCGAGTTTTAACGCGGCAGGGGTTGATAGTTTTGTAAGGACGGAAAAAACTACGAACATTTTTTTTTTCGGAAGGGAAATAAAACCCAGGATCCCGTGTCTTTAATTTAAGTCACGTAAACGAAGTTTAATCCTGAAATAAGAGGCCTCTGACTAAAAATAGCCTCTTTTTTCCTGGGGAAAGTTCTAAACAAATTAGCAAAGTTGTTGAATATAATATAAAATTACTTACCCTCTGTTTTTGGGAGATGCGGCTGTTGTTGTAACCATAGTTTTATTCCATTCACTGCTTCTTTAGTTGTTCGTTCATCCAAACCAAGTTCTTTTCTAACTTTTTGCTTCACTTCTGGGCTTGGTAAGAGAAAGTCCATCTAAAATAGAGTGGAAAAAATTATATTGACTTATGACTTTTTAGCATGATATTGGAGTCGGTAATATTACCATAAACAAATAATTCCTAGAAATTTTCTAATATTCCAATAAAAAGCTTAAAGTAAACTCAACAAAGGATTTGGATACAGGTCTATATATCGTGGTAAGTGAATTTAAGTACGAAACAACATCAGAAGAACCTTAATTCCTAAATCGGTCAAATTATGATTTATTGTACCAGTTACTTTAATTTGTCGGGCGCGGTGAAAATAAAATAATATATAAGTACACAGTAATAACTGTATATTGCATAATTTGACACAAATTTACATAATATCTACTCGGTCGTTTTTCTGTGATTTTATTCAAATGTTTAAAAAATAAACCAATATATCTTATAGAAAACATTGCTATATTTCTGGCTAATAAATTCATAAGATTATGAGTTAAATGTACGTTAAAATTTAAAATGAACGTGTTTTAAAATATAATTTTATGTATTTATTTGAATAAAACATTAAATGTTAATTTACAAAATACATAATCAATCTCAAACTAAAGTTATCAATATTAATCATTCGTGTTACAAGAACCGATTTTTATCGATTTGGAAATAAGGAATTTACATTAATTACGAAATGCCTCTATCCAAATTTAAGATAATATGTACTGTACTTTTAAGAAGGGTATAAATATTTTATTAGTGAATATTAATTTTCTTCTTCTTCATAACTCGTAGGATTTTCTTCCTGTTTATTTCCAAAATCACTCCTCGGAGGAAGACGTATTGGAAACTTTCACTGTCTATCCATCCTTTGGCTGGTCTTCATCTTGTTCTTCTCCCGTACATTGTCCCACCTTCTTTAGCTCTTTTTTGCAAGTCGGTTGTCTTCCATTCTTTCTATACGACCTTTCCAATATTTTCGTGTGTCTATGATAAATTTGGTTATTAGCTTTTGGAAAACCGATGAGCATATTATTCTCTTTCAAGGAATACATTGGATTAAACCTGTCATTACACACATGCACAGAATTAATATAAATATGTAGGCTTATGCATTTTTAATTTACTGACCAATACATTATTATTACTATTATTATTATTATTATTACTGTTGAATACAATACAGATCCCGCGCCGTAGCCGAGTGATGAAGTCAAGATGCCTTAGCACAGAGCTTACGGGATTAGCGCTGGTTCGTGTCTCCATGGAGAAATAAATTTCCTCATGGAATTTCATCCAGTAAGGGTCCCAGCATCGCGAGAAATTTGGGTAGCTAAAAAAGTAGCAGCTCGATGTTGAGAAAGCAGCTATAACGCCAGTCTGACAACATGTCACCCCTGGATGGTCTGTGATTTAGCACATGTAGATGTAGAGCTTGTCGCGCCGTGGAGTTTGTAGGTAAATATAATTAATTTTAATTTTTACGAGATCACACACTATTTTCTCGACTAGATTTATTCATAATTTTGGACTAATAAACCTGAAGATAAAGTGATATATGTGTTTTTCAAATATGCTACAACGTTATTGAATATTATCACAAGCGGGATTCCACATATTTATAATGCACAGAAATTATTTCTTTGCGATTGGTAAATATGCGATTTAAAAAGGAAAAGTTCTGATATTTCATTAATATTAATATAGTGACACATTGGTGACATAAATAGTTATGTTTGAATTTTTAAAATAATTTCAGTTATTTTAATAGCTTTGTTTATTCAGATAGAGTAGGCCTATTTATTATAAGCTTTTAAATAATCTTAAGGACGTCGGTCTTCATAGGTCATAGCACCATGATAACACAGCGTTTATCAATGTTTGAATGATGCTAATGAAACCAGAGTCTCAAGCTTTGATAGTAATATAATTCTTTAAACTCTCTCATTATCAAACTATTATCACACATATTTTAAGCTGAAACACTACTAATTTGAAAATAAATAGGAATCCATTGTAAAACCTAATTTAAACACCGGATATAATTCCCAGCCCCTGAATCAAACACTAGTTTATAATTGTCTCTTATTCAGTAATGTATATCCTTGCAATGTGTTGAAATTGTTCTTCTAATGATACAAAAATAAGAATTAATAAGTAGTCTTGTACGCAAATTAGCTAGTAATGAGCTGTTAAGTATCTCATAAGAAGTGTCCATCTCTTTTGTTTTATGTTTTATTATATCAGAATTAGGAAAGAAAATTAAATTGCATGAAGAATTTTACCGACTTTTCAATACATTTAGTCAAATCCTATCTAATTTTTGGAATTAAAAACGTTGCTTGATAAAACAACTCCAGCGTAAAATTGAATCACTTATATAAATTACCCGGCGTGCGCTGATACACCTAAATAAATTAAATATTACGGTTTAATTAAATTATATGCTATAGAATACGACGAACCAGAAATGGCGGTTGTTAGTCATTTTCTTAATCCTGATTGCAGGTGAACTCCCTCTTTTATTGGTCGGATTTCGCTGAGTTTGGAATAATACGTACCTCGGTTAATTGTATTAAGATATACTGAATTTCGTTGTAAAACGTCGAAAATTGCGACCGCTAGAGCGATTTTAAACATTTGTTTCAGGTGAACTCCTACACATAATGGTTTTAGTACATAGACAGCATGAAACCATCTCCATGAAAAAATACATATATGTGGCAACTTTGTTCTTGGCGATCGATTGAAAGAAGTCTATTAATTCCAGAATACCAACATCCTATTTCATATACGCTATATATATATATATATGTTATATATATATATAATGTTCTAAAACAATTAGGTGTAGGAGTTCACCTGAAACAAACGTTTAAACATCGCTCTAGCGGTCACAATTTTCGAAGTTTTACAACGAAATTCAGTATATCCTAATAAAAATAATATATATATATATATATATATATACATTTACCGTGGTAGATAAAACCGTTGAACGTTTTCATAAATTAATATTTTTATATTCTTTTAATCAAATGGCAGACGTGTACATTCACTATATAATATGTTTTTGTGTTCAACTGTCTCCGTTTTCATATAACTGAGTACTTGGTAATGTACCACGTGAAGAAATTTATTTAAAATACTGTATTTTACTTTCTGTTCACATATTTGTGTCTCAGAGTATTTCATTGTTTTCTTCTTCTTGTTTTTTGTTTTAATTGTAATTCAATGTGAATGAATGGTTTCCGATGACATTTATATTGGTGATGATATAATTGTACTTTGTGCCTGAGAAAATCCTCTACTGATGTAGGTAAAATATATTTGAATTTAAAACATCTTAAAGTTAATATCAAATGCCAGAGTCTGATCCATTTCCGTTGATAATGAAATGCAGGCTTATAGTTTTGTTTTGTTAGGTTAATATTATTGATCTTGAAGTACGTGACTTATTTCATCATCTTCACGAAATTCTCCACACATTAGGCATTTGGACCTGTTCCACATCCTGGATCCAGTTGATATCTCCATAGCTTCTTAGGTCTACTAACATATCTTGATTCTTCCATTTGGGGACATTCTAGTCGCATTATCATAAGTAATGCCACGAGTTATTTCCAAATTATCGATAAATTCACGACTCACGAAGTGAGGAGTGAATTTATGAGGAGAATTTGGAAATCAAGAGTGGCATTTGTTAGGACTATTTAACGAATAATATTAAGCGGTTTACTCACAAATCATTATTTAATTATATTTATTTTAAAATATTTATATATTTAATGTTAACGGCGATGTTTGAAAACAAATGAGAAACGATAGGTTCGCTTCATTTACTTCTTTTGTTTATCACTGCAACCAGATCATACTATTTATTGCCAAAGGAACGCAATATTGTAAGAATGCTCTCAAGTGGAGAAAAAATGAAACACATCAAAAACTGTATATTAATTCATTTCTGATGTCGTATGATGTAAATATAACAATTATATTTTCTGGATTATTACCCATCAACGTACACACTAAATGTTTATCTTGAACTATAATACGTTTTTATAAGGCATATACATGACTAATAATATGTTTTTGTAACTGTAAACAATATTTAAACTAAGTGAAACAACAGTAAATAATACAAATAATTTATCTCATACTTTGAATATGAATTATTCATATTGAAAATGTATCTTCTTCTTCTTCTTTTTCTTCACTTCACGGGCTAGGCAAATTGCCTGTTTTGCCTCACAGTTGTTCTGTCCATCTTTTCACTGGCCTTCCTACATTCCTTGAACCTCTTGGCTTGTAGTTAAATGCTGCGTTTGGTAATCGTGTTACGTTCATTCTTTCTACATGTCTAAACCATTTTTCTCTACGTTCTTTGATTTTATCATTCAATATAGGCTATATTTAGCTCTGTTCTTATATCTTCATTCTTTATCCAATCCATTCTTGTGCAGCCTTTTGTCCTTCTAAGGAAGTTCATTTGTACGTTTTGTATTCTATTTTGTAATTTTTTGGTCATTACTCAAGTTTCACCCCCCTAAAGTAATGCAGGAACTGCCAGTATTTTATAAAATTTCAATCTGGTATCTCTTCTTGTTTTCTTCTTTAACCAATTCACTTCAGGTTCAGATGTTCAATGCTTTTCCCCAGAAACCGGATTTAAGTTACCGTAAATTACATTGTCTCTTTTAGACATTCAAAATAAACAAACGATAAATTCATAAATGCCAACAAAATATTACCTAGCCAAGGGATGTGCAAAATATTGCAAAATATATAAGAACAGAGTTCAGCGAGTGTGACTTGTCTTCTGAGTTGAAGGCAATTAACTGCCGGCGAGTCTACCTCGTCTTTTGAAATCTCGATAGTTTGATATTTACGAATCTTTCAGTGTTTGTGTTCATAGTAAAATTACAACCCAAATAATTAAAATGTATTACCTGTTCCAGAGGTCATCAATGATATTGAGTTTATGAATATTCAGACTTTATGAAAGTAGAATTTGATTCATACATAATTCCTCGTTTGTTGTCTATTGTGATTTTCATCCTATATGTTCACTTCCCCAAAATTATATTAGTTTCGTTTTTTTATATTTTAAAATTATATTAATTGATGTAAAGAGTACTACAAATTATTTTCATTTTCTTGAATAAGAACCACATCGCCAGCATTCATTAAAACGTTTAATATTTTAAAACGGTCTATTCTTATACTTACATTAACATTACTTTTCCAATTTTAGATGATGTAATTAATATATAAATTAAAAAGGATAGGTGATAAACTACACCCTTGTCTTAGGAAATTTATATATATTAAAATTATAATAGATTAAATTTAGAAAAAAAAATATACTTTTCACTTCACAAAATAAGTAGGAGAACGAATTTTAATAACTGATCAACAGTGGATCTCCTAACTTCGTCTCCTATTACAATGACCTGTGAATTGACAAGCGCCAGAATTTGTTTATGTTTATGTTTATAAGAGAGGAGTATTTATGGACTTCACGTACGAAATAATAAACAAAACTTACATTCCTGCAGTCACACCAAAGATGTCTTTCCATTTTCAGGGCAGTTCTTATAAACCATATCTAAAATTTCCTGAGCTCTGGATGTCATTATAACATTAAAACATCACAACGAGTTCACAATCTACACTATTTATTGCAGCGCCAAACCAACAATACTCAGTTATGCATAAAAAATTAGAGCGAGAAGATTTGGCTCTAAGTCACGTGATACAAATGTAGCTTAGTATTTATGAAGATCTAGTCTTATAGCCATTTATTTTAAAACACACAATATCTGATAGAACTGATGACGTTTACATTTTTACTTTAATAATAAGGCTACATTTAAAAATTTAGGGCTAAAAGCGTGCGTGCACTTACTTCATGAGTGAGTGCAACAGATAACAAAATCTAGAATTTTTTAAACGGTGCTTAGTCGGTTGATGCATAACGCCGTCCAATTATAAGTCATTATTCAATTACTTATGGAGATAAAAGATAACTTAAGAGAAGGACAATGTGGATTCCGGAGTGGAAGATCATGTATTGATAATATTTTCTGTATTAGACAATTACAAGAGAAAATCCTAGCAAAAAATAAAGAACTACATATGATCTTTATTGATTTGGAGATGGCATATGATAGTGTACCTTGACAATTGTAATGGACGGCAATGAGAAATATGAATATAAGTGATATATGGATTAATATTGTTAGGAGTATCTATAGTAATACAAAAGTTAAAGTAAAAATACAAAATAATTTAACAGAGGAATTCACAGTGAATAAAGACCTTAAGCAGGGATGCAGTTTGTCACCAATTCTTTTTAACATTTATTTAGACCAGGCTCTTAACTTGTGGTATAAAATGGTTCTGAAATGGGTATTCCCATAGGAGGAAAAGTACTGCATTCTTTGATGTTTCCAGATGATCAAATACTTTTTGCAGGGGATGACGATGATATGGAATATATTATATATATGATAAATAAACTAATGGAAGAATATAAAAAATGGGGACTGAATATAAATTTACAGAAATCAGAATATATGTGTTTGGGAAAGGATATGGATGACCTCATACTCGAAACAGGGAAAATTAAAAAAAATGTGAATTTTTTAAATGTCTTGGGTCAATAATTACAAGTTTAGGTAGAGTAAAATTGCAATGACAAAAAATGCAACTAAGACTTGGAATAATTTGGAACATAAATATTACAAATGAAACTAAAATGAAAATTTATAAGAGCATAATACAGAATGGAGGTGAAACTTGGTCATTGACGGAAGTACAAAAAAATAAAATTAGAACAGTTGAATTTGATAATTTTAGAATAAGCTTCCAAAAAACAAGACAGGATAAAATAAGATATGAATTCCTTTTGAGAGAAATGAATGTCACCACATCTGTTGTTAAGAGGATTCAAAATCAAAGGTTTAAATGGTATGGCCATGTAAAAACAATGGAAAATAAAAGATGGCCAAAAAATATATATCAATGGTCACCCCTTGG
Organism: Diploptera punctata; assembly: GCA_030220185.1. Classification (NCBI taxonomy): domain Eukaryota; kingdom Metazoa; phylum Arthropoda; class Insecta; order Blattodea; family Blaberidae; genus Diploptera; species Diploptera punctata. Next base: position 128,195 of record JASPKZ010006444.1, on the reverse strand, counting down.
AAGAAATAAACGTGGCAGACCAAGATGGAAGTGGAAAACCTACCTGTAATGGATGATAGGAATTTGGAAGAGGGAGATTTGAATGATAGAGATAAATGGAAACTGAAGACGGCAAACCTATACGTGGGGGAAAGCCGAAGAAGAAGAAGATTATTCAATTACAGGTATTTCATTTGAAGTTACAGTACTATTTTTAATGACAAGGTAATTTTAATATAGACATTTTAGTTTAATTCAGATCTCATATAAAATTACCATTTTTATGAAGCCTTTAAGCTCAGTAATTACACTGGTCAACAGTGATTTTGTTACATAAAAGATTTTGGGTTATTCTTATGTATTTACATCTGCTGATTCCAAAAATGAAGTAAGAAATTTTCCATCACCCACCATTTTTTTGTAATTTTGAAAATAATTATTTTCCTATTTATTAGAATTTTTGGTACATAACATGATGATTATAAGGATTATTTTACATTTATATTTCATTTCATTGTGCCAACAATATACTTATAATGTTTTGCGATTGTTGCCTTGAATTCATAACTTACAACAATGACATTCTCCTACAAAACTGTGATTGTATGTTTTAAGTTCACAGTTGAATAGAAGCTTTCTTAAAAGAAAGAAGCTAATTCTGTGCTCACTTCCGTAGTCAAGTGAATTGTGATAGAAGTGTATTGTAAAGACTAAGTAGTGTATTGTATTGTAGTGTATTGTAAAGAGAAGAGTAAAATTGTATTTGTATAAGAAATATGTCTCGAAAGTGTGTTAACGATAGAAACAACTTCTGTTTCGTGTGTGGTGAGCTCACTTTCAAAGCGCAGAAGCGAAAGTTTACTCCTCTAATAAGAAGAGCTTATCACTGTTATTTTAACAACAAAATAGACCAGAACAAGATATGGGCCCCGGAAATCTGTTGTACCAAATGTGTAACACTATTAACTGGCTGGTTGAAAGGATCCCGTCATATGCCTTTCGCAGTCCCAATGATATGGCGCGAACCTAAGGATCATTTGACAAGACTGCTACTTCGGCTTGACAAATATATCTGGAATAACTTCCAAGTCAAGACACACCGTTAAATATCCAATGTTAGATTCAGCAATTCGACCGGTACTTCATGGGCCAAGTTTACCCATACCAATTCCAACAGATCACATAACAATGATTGAAAAACTTTCTGATGTTCAGGATTTACAGAATGATTCAGATTTTGCGGAAGATGATGCTATAAATGAAACTCACTTTCTAACACAGGAGGATTTAAATGATTTGGTTCGGGATCTTGGTTTAAGTAAAAGCAAGGCAGAATTACTTGCTTCAAGATTGAAAGGATGGAAGCTACTGCAGGATGACACCAAAGTAACTTTTTTCCGCAATCGCCAAAAGGAATTTGAGGATTTCTTTTCTAAAGAAAATGACCTAGTTTTCTGCAATGATGTTGAGAATTTGTTCCAGTCACTGGGTGTTGAGCATAAATCTGAGGATTGGCGTTTATTCATAGACTCCTCGAAAACAAGTTTGAAAGGAGTGTTACTACATAATGGAAACATATATCCATCCATTCCTTTAGCCCATGCAGTTGGTATGAAGGAAATTACGAGAATATGAAGCTCTTACTATCCACTATAAAGTAGGGCAATTTTTTCTTGGCAGATATGTGGGGATTTGAAAGTTATAGCCATCTTACTTGGGTTACAGCTTGGCTATACTAAATTTTGCTGCTTCTTGTGCAAGTGGAATATCAGAGATAGAAGTAATCAATATATTAAAAAGAACTGGCCAAAGAGAGAGTCACTTAATCCAGGACAAGAAAATATTCTTCACCAACCACTTGTACGTTCTGAAAAAAAATCTTATTGCCTCCACTACATATTAAACTAGGCTTGATTAAAAATTTTGTGAAAGCAATGGATAGTGATGGCAGTGCATTTCTCTTCCTCAAAAATAAATTGCCAAGGATCGGTTAAGCTAAATTGAAAGAAGGGATATTTGTTGGCCCTCAAATAAAGGAACTGATGAAAGATACGCAGTTTCAGAACAAGTTAAATATGCAAGAAGCAGCTGCATGGCAATCTTTCAAAAATGTTGTCTCAAATGTTCTGGGGAACTTCAGGTCTGATAACTACAGAGAACTTGTTAATGAGATGATTGAGAACTACAAGATAATGGGATGTAATATGTCTTTGAAAATTCACTTTCTGCACTCCCATCTTGATTTCTTCCCTCAAAATCTAGGGGCTGTGAGCGACGAACACGGGGAGCGCTTTCACCAGGACATCGCGGAAATAGAAAGGCGCTATCAGGGTAATTGTTGTCCAAATATGTTAGCAGACTACTGCTGGACACTGAAGAGGGATATTCCTAAAGCGAAGTACAGACGAAAATCCAATTCACATACATTTTGGTTGAGCAAATATAATTTCAGCTAAGATATAATAAATTGTAATGTATAGACACGAAAATTGTTTTCATGTGATTACTCGAAAACCCTGGGTGATGGAAAAGTTCCGTAAAAAGATTTGAAATCAGCACAAAAATTACGTTACAAACACACATTTTCTCCCTTGTAACAAAAAAGTTCAAATTTTGTTGGCCAGTGTTATTTATGTAAATTTAAATAAATAATAAATTCCTTATATGGAATGAATAAAAAAATTAACGAAATAATTAAATAATTTGCTTAAAACATCCAATTAAGAACAAATGTCTCTACAAAATTCGATACGTCTCGCGTGGTGAGCTTCTCGACATAAGAAACATTTGTTTGGGTTTGTTTATTTGACTCGTATTCTGCACTGTTTTGAGTTTTTCCTCTCAATTATTTTTAATACTGTTTTCTGGAGTCTTTCCAATCCTTCCTATTTCTTATTATACTTGAACGATGGCTTCCTACAATTTCTTTGAAGAGATTAGCCATTCTCCATTTTAGAATTTCGCTGGATTATTTGTCAATGTAAAGGTCTCAATTTGTGAACTTCAGGTCCATTTTTCGTCTGTAAGTTTTAGAAAGATATAATGCTAAATATAAATGTATATGATTTATGGAACACTACAAATGTTATGCCTAAATGAGGATATCGTATTGTATATTCAGCTTTCTCAACCAAATTACGTTTGATTAAACTGACAAATTTTAAGAACATTGCTCTTTTAGTTCACGTTCTTGTACCCTACCATTTAGAATTCTAAATACCTCTTTTTACCTTAGTTTAATCTCTCCTTTATACGTACATTTACAGGGACACGACCCTCGACGACCTCAGCAAATTTGTTTATCTGGACTATTACAGATACTTTATTTGACCACACAAGGACACAGAGTGCCTCCCCGGATGAGTGATCAGCTCAGTGCCAGGGCTACCTCGGTCGGGATAATATTTCTGGGTGAATTTTTTGAAATTTTCTCATTTGCAAGTCACAATCGGGACATTTTAAGGTCCACATGGTTTCGAAATATCAATTGGCCATCATAATCATCATCCACATTACATTCACTCATTCATAATGAACAAGGCGAATGTAATGTGGATGATGATTATGATGGCCAATTGATATTTCGAAACCATGTGGACCTTAAATGTCCCGATTGTGACTTACAAATGAGAAAATTTAGAAAAATTCACCCTGAAAAATTGTCCCGACCGGGGATCGAATCCGGCCCCCTGCATACAAGGATTTTTTTAATTTACTGTATTCTTTAAAGGGACTTCTTTTTAAATGCAGTCAATTTTTGGAACGAGTTGAGTGAATTATTATGAAATATCAAAATAACAAGTGAATAAAAGTAATCTAGAAATTATCCCAATGTATAGGCCTAAGTATTATTTTATTGGACGTGAGTATAAATTACTGAAGTAAAACGATCAAACATTAATTACAAACTATATATATATATATATATATATGATACATGGATATTAAATTATCCTAATAAAACACTTGCAAATCGCTAAAATAATGATTTCAAAATAGTGAGTTAACTTGAAAATTACTCGAACTCACGTACAAATACTGATGTGTATATATATCGCCAATAAATTTAAAGACCATGAGATCAAACACGTAGAAGTTGTATAATAATCCAGTATAAGCTAAGTTAAAATAACCAATATAAACTCTAACTATAATCTATATAATTGGCAAAAATAAGTAAGTAGGCCTATATGTATATTAAAGAAAATAAAATGTTTCTTCTATAACAAATAGTTAGTTAATTAATAATGGATATTATTGTAGCCAATGGCCATGTAGAAAGAATTATTTTCATATCTTACTGAAGTCTGTTATGGAGGTTCCTATGTTTTTACACTGTAACAGGTGATATCGGTCGCAGTGCGAACCACATAGTTTGCACTTGCACTTTTCTTCTGGGTTATGGCGCTTCACTGTTGTGCATATCCGATGGTGGAAACCATGGACCGCGATTCTAGTCACGATGTGTCTGAGATCGTATCTAAACTGCTGTCCTTTCCCTATAAATTATCACATCCGTTGCGTAGAACTCAGGCCATATCTGTTCTCTCTTCTCGTTGAGTTCCCTCAGCAGTTTTTTGTAGGCATCTGTTGCCTGTACGAGAAGGTCCAGGTGGAGCTCTTCTATGAAGAAGTGTTCCTTTGTCAATATGCATGTTAGGATTGAAGGCGTGTATTTTGATACGCTAAGCGCTGTCTTTAAAACGTGTGCTTTGACTTTCTCTATTTCCTCTAGGTTTGCCTTATTTAAGTTCTTCCAAATCACTTCTAGTCCGTTGGTGCGACTTTTAAGCGGAAGATGGTCATTGCTGTCTCCAGCGATAGTTTACTCAGGTTTTAATACTGTTCATTGCTTTTGTGGCCGCTAAGGCGCGTTCTTGATGTGCTTATCGAAGGCGTGACCTCGGCTCTACAGCGTGATCCCTAGATATTTGAAATGGTTTACATTTTGCAGTAAGTCTCCCTTATACTGAATGCAGTCATTCGTTGCGAGATAGTTAGTTAATTTATTTAATAGTTGGTAAATTAAAAGAAATAGTTAATTTAATCACATAAAATTTCGGCCACACACATAGTCTTTCAAACTTCTCATAATAACCATGTACACATCGCTACTGTAACTAGTCTTATTTTGTAACAAGTATGTATAGTTGCGATATCACTTTTGAAATGGGACTGCATATATTCATTCTCATTAATAATCTGTCCTCCGATCCTCAAGAGTACATGTTTTTTGTAATATCGGGCTGAAATTAAATATACAACCATAATTAATTACAATGTCCTGTACTCAGGGAAATGTAAAATGGCCCTGATTATATAAATAAAAATGCAATTTACCGTATTCTGAATTAATAAATCGTAATTATATAATTTAAATAAAATTAACTAAAGTTATTCATCAACAGAAAAAACTCCCTAATATTATTTTTTTTTCAATTAATAATTTGTTTTTTTATTATTTAATTATAATAGTATGTTAAATCTATTCTATTCTAGTATTGAGATTTGTCAATATATTTACTTAATGCCTTCTATATATAAGCAATAGATTAATTCATTATAGGCTGAGGCTAATTGGGATTTCCAGATCATTGATGGAACTGATATTTAACCTCTGGGATGAATTTGGTTGAAGTCCGGAGGGTCTAACTTAGCCAAATCCACTCTCCCCACCTCCAAGTTGGTGCCCCTCGGGACATTCTTATGATCTTTTAAGATTTTAAGATGCAAAAGAAAGAGTGGGTTGTGGAAATAAACGGGAAGCTACCACACCAATATATCCCTAGTAAAGCTGCAAACATCGCATGATGAGTCTTTCCACGGTAAAAGACTCCGGACGTAAATTATCTCCCCATTCTGATGTCAGGGAGAGGGATACTGCGGAAGGAAACATCATGCAGTCAAAATAACAGAGGAAAGGAATACTAAGGATTGGAGCCTGGAATGTGAGAACTCTTCTGCAAGCATGGAAAATTGGAAAATTTGAAGGAAGAAATGAGAAGAAACAAAGTGGATGTGATGGGAATATCAGAAGTGAGATGGGAACAAAGTGGTGAATTAGTGAGTGATGAATTTAGAATGTTTTATTCCAGTGGTGATTCTGAAGAAACTCATGGTGTCGGTGTAGTATTAGGACCATGTGTGAACGAAAAAAGTGATATCAGTACGTTATGTGGATAATCGGATCATAATGGCGAGGTTACAAGGGAAAAAGTGGACTTGGTGAGGGTGCAAATTTACATGCCCCATAGTGGGTTAGCAGATGAAGAAGTGGAGGAAAGATATGACAAGATAGGAGAGATTGTTGAGAGAGAGAGAGAGAGAGAAGAAGAAGGGGTCATGTGTTATCCTTATGGGTGACTGGAATCCTGTAGTTGGAGAAGGACAGGATGGAAGTACAGTTGGAAGATATGGATTAGGAAAAAAAATGGGAGAGGTGAATCACTGGTGAGTTTCTGTAAAAGGAATTCAATGATAATTGGAAATACAATGTTTTAACAGCATAAAAAAAGAAGATACATATGTATAAGCCCTATGGAAAACAAACGATACCAGATCGACTACATGCTGATATAGGAAAGATTCCGAAATTGCTTGAAAAATGCGAAGACCCTACCAGGAGCAGTTATCAATTCAGACCATGTCTTACTAATAGGCGTAGTATATATTTGCCTGAAGAAAACAAGAGGAAGGCAGGCAACAAAGAAGTTTGCTTGGAGAAACACAAAACTGAAGACGAAAGGAGAAAATTCCAACAACATTTTCAGGAGAAAGCCTCTACCATGGAAATCTCATATGGCAATACCAAGAAACACTGGAGTCATTTGAAAACCTTTATACAGATAGCTGCAGAGGAAATAATAGGATACAAATAGAGCAAGAATATTAAGAAACCTTGAGTCAGAGATGTTATAGAAGATGGAAGAAAGAAGAAAATTAAAAAAAATCAATACAGAAGAAGCCAAAAGAAAATATAGGAAACTAAACAACGGACTTAGAAGAGAAACTGACAAGGCAAGGGAAGAATGGATGAAGCAGAAATGTGAAGAACTAGCAAATCGTGCGAGGAAAGGAACATATGATTTAATGTACCAGGAAGTTAAAAGCTTGGACTATGGAAAGAAGAGCAGGAAAACTATGTGGCTGATTGAGGACGAAAATAATGAAGAAATAACAGACAAACAGGGAATTATGACTACATGGGAAAACATGTAGAAGAGCTGTATGAGACAAGTAATCGTCCAGCTAACTGGGATGTAGAAAATGAAGAAGGGGTATCAGAAGATGAAAAAGGATTTTCAATTATGATGAAAGAGGTTGAACTAACAATTAAGGAAATGAAAAATGGGACAACAACAAGGGTAGGATGGAATCGCCATTGAATTGGTTAAATGCTTTGGTGAAGGGAAGAAATAAATTCTGCTTTTATGCAACAAGATATATAAAGTATGAGTGGCCCGAAGAATTGACTGATATAGTGTTAATACCAATGCCGAAGAAAAACAATGCAAAAAATGTAAGGAGTTCAGGCCTATCAGTTTGATATCACACACTGCAAAGATTCTCCTGCGAATACTGAATCGACTTTTACGTTCTAGGATGGAAAGCGAATTGGAAGAAGATCAGTTTGGTTTCAGGAAGAGAAAGGGTACAAGAGATGCAATCAGATTGATACGAACAATAGGAGAAAGATGTATAGAACAAGATAAAGACTTTATTCAGTATTTGGTGACCTACATAAGGCCTTTGACAGAGTAAATTGGAATTGCTCCTGAAGATCTTGAAGAAAATAGGCGTGAACTGGAAGGAGAGGAGGCTCATAAGTAGTCTTTATATGAAACAGCAAATAAAAGTGAAGATAGGAGAAGAAATGTCAGAGGGAAGAGAAATTGGAAGGGGTAAGGCAAGGATGTCCTCTATCACCTACTCTTTTCAACATCTTCCTGCAAGACCTAATGAATAACTACTTCAGCAATTCGGGAGGCGTAAACAAGGGAGGAAGAGGAATAAAGTGCATAAGATTTGCTGATGATATAGCTTTGCTGATGGAGATAAATGATACGCGCGAGGATTATGGAATGAAGTTAAATATAAATAAGACGAAAGCCATGATTATAGGACAGAAACCAAAGAAGATAAACATGAGGCTTAAAGATGAGGTCATTGAGCAGGTGGAGAGCCGCAAATACTTGGGTTGCGCTATCAGATGTAACATGAACTGCGGTCAACAAATAAAGGAGAGGACAGCAATGGCAAAAGAAGCTTTCAACAAGAAGAGTAACATTTTCTGCGGACGTTTGGTAAAACAATTAAGACGGATGCTATTGAAGTGCTTTATGTGGAGTGCAGCATTGATTGGTGCAGAGACTTGAACATTACGATGGAATGAGGAAAAGCGACTGGAAGCTTATGAGATGTGGATATGGAGAAGAATGGAACGTATAAAGTGGACAGAAAAAGTAAGAAATAATGATGTGTTAGACAGAGTGGGTGAAAGAAGAACAAAGCTGGGACTCATAAATAGAGGAAAAGAAATGGGATTGGCCATTGGCTAAGAAGAAACTGCCTGCTGAAGAATGTCCTAGAAGGAATGGTAAACGGAATGAAAGTTAGAGTAGAGAAAGACATCAGATGATAGACAATATTAAAATAAATGGTTTGTATGCAGAAAAAAAAAGGAAAGCTGAGTTAAGGAAAGAGTGGAGAATGTTGAATTTGCAGCGATAGGCCTCCTCTTGAGCAGAATACTATGAATGAATGAATGAATAGTTTATTATTTTCTTTGTTTATTTTCTATTCTTTTTATGTATAGTTAATTCAGACTGTTATTTTTGAGTTGTATGGGTGGCCGCTTGTAGTGGAAGACGTGTGTAGCGTCTGCTCTCTAATTAGTGTGCATAATTAGTGGTTTAAGCTTAGTGTACACAGAAAAGTTGTAGCATAAGTTAGAGATTAAGTTTTACTGATCATTTTAACATAATTATATTTTCTCTAGGTTAAGTAGCAGTTTAGTTATTAAGAAAGCGTCATTTGTGACGGTTGCTTTGTTCAGCGCAGACATCTTTTCCCCTCCAATTCGCTGTCCCCCACCATCTTTCCCGGCAGGCATGTTGTTCTCACCGCTTCCTAGATACTACTCCTGAGCGCGCGGTCATTTTGAATCTGCAACTGAGCGCGGAATTTAAATCTTCTTAAGTAGTAAATAAGAAACACAGATATATAGCACATTCTAACTCACTCGGCTATAATTATATAATACCGCGTGTGAAATTTAAATAACAGGACAAAACGATAGCCACCTAGATTAAGTTTTAATAAATAGGTAGGCCCACCCCGGGCCTAATGGCCCCAAATCCCGTCGTTCGTGGGCCAAGAGGTCCAACGATGTCCGGTAACTAACAAATTTCGGCCAACGAGCCAATTGATAAGTGATAATAGTGAAAACTCTAAATTAAGGGAGTATTATAATTAATTAAGACAATTTAGTATTAAAATAAGTAAGCAAAATAGGTATATAAATAAATTAGCACTTAAGAAATCCCTTCTCCACAGATTTATAGTCTGTGGTAGAGGGGACATCATATATATATATAAATATTCATATCAGTGTTATACACTCTAAGTATCTAAAAATGGTACTCACTCGGACGAGAAGCTACCCTTCTCTTAATAAAACAGCAAAACAAAACAAAAAAAACTAAATCTCAAAACAAATCAAAAACATCGAAAAGATCACGTACAGGCATCAGTCGTCAACTACAATTCACTGATAAGCCTGAAGTACATCAAGCCACACGTATGCCGGTCAGAGAGAGACCATCCTCAGGTTTAGTGAGAGATCTAGTACGAGCATGCCTACTGTCTCAACAGACAAGGACTCTGTACACTCAGAGCCCATAAACGAGACACACAGAACAAACAGTACACAGGATTCCTTAAGAGAATACCGCACTCTAACAGAGCTTGCTCAAAGCCAGGAGAGCCAAAATATACTGAACTCTGAGGCGGGTCCCTCAAACACTGGCAATGCGTATGAAGTAACTCACAGGGAACCTGGCTCACCCCAGACAACTAACACTCCACAAAATGTGGAAGTCAGGGACACATACAGCACAACAGACGACAAGTGTGCAGGAATGGCAAAACAATAAAACAAAACACTCAGCCACCTGCAGCAAACACAACGCCAAATACACAAGCAAGGAGGGAAAGAAGAAACACAAACTCTACAACTGGTTCTTCTGTTACTCCGCAAACTCATTTATGACAAGACCTACACAACAAATGCCTCCTGTCATAATTGACAATACCTACCAAAGGGACATGGCAAGACTAAACGACACATTCACAACAAGGTATTCTCCCCTAGCCCTACACTGTGTACTGACCAATCAGTGTACACAGGTTAAGACATCAACTAGAAGGGATTATGTGAACCTACTTAAATACTTAAAAAGAATCTCAGGATCCCTTTCACATAATCGAAACGAGACGCAAGGTCCTCAGCGTCGTAATCCGTGGCGTACCAAGTAACACCCACCCAGAGACAATCGAGGAAGCACTTCGAGTAAAAGGCTTCCAAATCACAGAATGTAAAAATATGAAAACCCCAACTGGAGCTCCTTATCCCTTATTTTCAGTGGAGCTTCCGGATAACGCTGCAAATAAGCAAATATATAGCCTAAGAAGTCTGTGCTATTACTCAGTCCTGGTAAAACCATACAGGAATAGGGACCCTGTAGTGCAATGTAAAAATTGCCTAAAATTCAAACATTACAGGGAATCATGTATGGCCTCGCACGCTGCAGGATCTGTGCTGATTCACACCCAGACCCAGACTGCAGACTGCCTCCGGATTGCGCACCACGCTGTTCAAACTGTAATGGGGCGCACACAGCAACCTCAAATCAGTGCCCAATCAGGAAGGCAGTGATGAATTCCATTAGAAACAGGGGCAGAAAAACACTACACAAAACAACATTGCACACACGCCACAAAGAGCACGAGGAACGCCAATACAAAACAGACGAATTAACAGACCCTATAATACACCACAACACGTTCCTTAAGCACAAAGAGAACAGGCGTTTTGCAAGGCACTTGGTAACGGTCGAGAGGGTCATGAGGGAGGCGGAAGGCCGTGAGTATTCTCTGGCGGTCCAAAGAGATCCCAGAACTCAGGCTCATCCGCAGCCCACAAGGCTCCAAGAGCCTCGGGATCGTGCTCCAGCACCTGAAGCTCGACCCAATAATAATACCCAAGAACACCAGCAGCAACAATACCAGCCCACACAATCGGAGGACCCACAAATGCTGGAAATCCGACGATTTCAGCATCAACTGCAGCAACAACAGGAACTGCTTTCTAGGCAAACTCAGCAACTTAGAGCCGAGTGGCAAAAGTTGCGAGAGGAGCAGAACAGATTCCTGGAGCAGCGGAAGATGTGGGAAGCCAGGATACAGTATGGTAAAGGTCCTACTGAAACAATCAATAACCAACATAGTGATAGTCCACTCCCAGATCGTCGGGACGCTAACAACGTACCAGACGACAGGAGTGAGAGTCACTCAATACACGAGGATGGTCTTATCTTGGCGGTCTTTGTTGCACTAGACGAGGCATTGACACGCGGAGGAGAGAGCCCACCCTCAGGGTATTGTCACACGTAGCTGCACGCTTTGTCAGCACCCTATTGAGCTTCTACTGATCTTGGGTAATAGGGGAACCGGGATCCTATTCTGGAATGCTCAAGGGCATCCGTAATAAAAAAGCAGAACTACTACACTATTTAAACAAAAATAAAATTCCCATAGCACTAATAACGGAAACTCACCTCACGGATAGAGAAAAATTCAACAACTGAAACTATTCAACATACAGGTTGGATAGAATCAATAGACAAGGCGGTGGTGTGGCCATCTTGGTACATAAAACCGTCAAACATAACCTAGTCGACTTACCCATCACAAATAGGACGGAATGCCTAGTCATTGGACTTAAAATTGGCCGCCATACGGTAACACTAATTTGTACTTATAATCCTCCAGGAGATATAGACATAAATGATATAGAAAATCTGATAGGAACAAATAACAAATATAATACTAGCTGGCGATTTAAATGCCAAGCATACTGATTGGGGCTGCAGAACAAGTAATAGGGCCGGCAACAAACTCAGGGGATTTTATTACGACTCCAATAGGAGCTTTCAAATCCTGGCACCAGATAAGCCCGCTCACTACCCTAATAACATACATTTTCGACCAGATATTCTTGATATCGCTTTAATGAAAAATATTAACATTCCCTGTGATATCACGGTAGAAAATAACCACCAATCAGACCACCTCCCAGTGCGCCTCACACTAAGAGGTAGACCAAGCAGAGTTCAAAGAAGACAAATCCCGAATTACAAATTAGCAAACTGGACCCAATTAAAAATAGATATTGAAAATTCATTACAAGATCGACCATTAAACACGCCTAAAGATATTGACACGGGAGTAGACAGCCTAACAAATAGCATAAATACGGCTATTAACACTAATACTCCAAAATAATCTATTAGAACTAACCAGCCGTATCTCCCAGATCATATCCTACGCCTATTAGGCAAAGGAACGATGCAAGAATAAATGGCAAAGGCATCACAATAACTTGCAATACAGGCAAGAAATGAATGATCTGCAACAAAGAATCAAGGTTGCTATAAAAACATTCGTGTCAGGCACCTGGGAAAATGTAATCGGCAGTCTAGATACTAAGGACATGCCGAGAACATGGAACATGGTTAAAAAAGTAACACACAAAGCGGATACATATCCCCCTCTCATCTTGCCTAACGGGAGAGCCGTCACAGATCAGGAAAAAGCGGAAGCATTTGCAAATCATCTGGAGCGAACCTTTGTACCACATGACCCTCCGAATAACCCGCAATTTACAAGGGAAACGGAAACAATGGTCCAAGAATTTCTAAATAGAATACCCAATAAACAAATTAGAAAAACAAACGTCTCAGAAGTCAAATGGCTAATAAATCACCTTCCCGATAGAAAAGCACCTGGCCCTGATGGCACAAAAAACATAGTGCTGAAACAATTACCCAACATCGGATATGCATTTTTGGCAAAAATAATAAATACTATGTTCGAAATGAAGTATTTCCCAAAAACATGGAAAACTGGGCGTATAATATTATTCCCCAAACCTGGAAAAAATCCTAGAGAACCAGGAAATTATCGCCCGATAACATTATTAAACACAATGAGTAAGGTATCTGAAAAAAAATATATGTAAGCGCCTTAATCACAATCTAAAACAATTAAATGTAATTCGGGATGAACAGAACGGATTCCGTCCAAAACATAGCACAGTAAACCCAGCTAATGAGACTTGTTGAACATATCACTAGAGGGTTCAACGAAAATCGTGTCACGATTGAATTATACTTAGATATAAAACAAGCCTTCGACAGAGTGTGGCATCACGGCCTACTACGGAAAATGGTCAAAACAGGATTAGATGACGGAATAATTCATTTAATAGCTAAATATATAAACAATAGGCAATTCGAAGTTGCTTTCCATAACTCAAAATCCGCCCTGCGGCCCGTCTATAGTGGAGTGCCACAAGGCAGTATTCTAGGACCTACACTTTTCAATATATACATAAATGATATTCCACATGACAATAGACATATCAACACTCATATATATATATGTATGCAGATGACACTCTAATCACTAGTCAATCCTCCCGAACAATTCACGCGTCTAGACAGATTCAAAATAATCTTAATATTCTCGAACCATGGTTGGAAAAATGGAGAATAAAAAAAAACGTAGATAAATGCCTAGAAGTTCTTTACACAAAAAGGTATTCTCAATATCGATACATGCCCCCACAATTAAGTCTTTATGGACACAACATCGAGTGGAAAAACGAAGCCATTTATTTAGGTGTAACACTCGACAAAAAACTACTGTTTAAACAACATATCCAAAATACCTTAGGCAAAGCGTATGGGACATTGAAGCTGCTATACCCTATTTTAAATAACCATAACAAAATTCGAATAAACACAGGGCTAACAATCTACAAGGCCCTATTAAGGCCAGTACTCACGTACGCAAGCCCCATATGCGGACACGCAGCTAGAACTCACATAAAGAAACTGCAAGTTTTTCAAAACAAATTATTATATATGATTACAAAACTACGGCGTGTAACACCGGTTGACATACTACACGATCAAACGGGTGTAGAAACAATCGAAGAGAATATTAAACGCACGGCTCTTAAATTTTATAATACATGTGAAGGCCATGATAATCCACTCGTGGCATCGCTGGGAACCTATGAAACAGCCAACAACAAACACAAGCGTCCAAAATGGATCCTGGACAACACTTGATCGGTGAAAGCTGATAGGGCACACACACACACACCACCACACACACACACACACACACACACACACACACACACACACACACACACACACACACACATACACACACACACACACACAGACACACACAACACATTACACAATTATTCAATTACAATTACAGCATTAGCATATAATGTACATTAATAAAATATATTAACACACCAAATTAAAAACTAATAACTAATCTTACTGCTACAGGTTTATCCCACCAGTTCCAGAGAAACTGACATCACCTGACAACTGCAGATAGAACAGCAACAACTCAAGAATACAAAAAAAAATAAAAAATGCACGTTACCATAATTGTATGATTAATTGTAATAATCTGAAATGTACGCACATTATATTTAGATAAAGAGAAGCCTGGATGCCCTCCCAATATAGAGTCATCCGAAAGCCAAACTTGGCAAGATCCCGCGTGATCGACTATTCCGATTGAGGTTTTAGGCGGTTTTCCTCAATCCATAGAGCAAATGCTGGAATAGAACCCCAAAAGGTCCGCTTCCGACTTCACTCTGCTAATTAACTTCAAAATTAAATTCAAAATTTAAACCGGGGCTAATGTATTTTACATGAACCCGGGGTTCTACCTATTAAGGAGGACCATAATGGATCGCTCACCGCCAACACTTAAGTGATGGCCGCAAAGCTTTCCATCTATCTATCTATCTAAGACTGTTATTTCTTTGTGTATATAATCTTCCATTAGTTTAATTTGAATCGTATTTAATTTTATTGTATTACTAGCTAATACACGGCGTGCTCTGCTACTCCTAAATAAATGTTAATGTGTATTTACCACCAGCCGTGCGCTGTTGTACTCTACTTTTTCGTAGAGTTTTTTTAGATGTTCAATTCTGTGTACATCAATGTGTGTACTTGTAATGGTTAAGGCAGCGCAAGCCATTTATGCGTCAAATTAGAGATTTGATTTACGTTTTTTACTACAAAGAGCGATTTTTAAGGGTGTAGGAGTTGAGTATCACAACTCTCTTAACACATTGGTGACGGGCCACGGAGATCTCCGTGTTTAAATGGCCAGCGCTAGACGACCGGTCACGGAGATTTCCGTGTTTACGTTTTCTATGGCTTCCCTGCCTCTTCGCTTTTGAATGAGGCATTCAATTTTGTTTCTTCTCATTGTGAAATAAATTTTAGTTGTAATTGTACCCCTCTCTTCTCTTTTATGAAATTGCCAACTTTGCAGAATTGTTTACAATTTTAATACAGACGGCTGGTGAAATATGGAATTTTAGTGCGGGTAGTTAGGCGATTAATGGATACGTATGTAACCTGTAAATATATTTTGCAGAGCGGAAAAATTAAAAGAAAACTCTATTTTGCGTTCTGGAGCCGAATTTATATCTGTGGCATCATGTCCACCAGGATAATTATTATAATAGTGTGGCTATAGCTGAAAATTTGCTCGAAAGAAAGACGAGAGCTTCTGAAGCAATAAAGATTAACAGAGGGCTTCCAAAATCATTTGTGGAAGCAGGAAATAAACTCAAACCAGGAGAAAGTGTTTTTGCAGTAAGGGGGACCTTTTGCTACAAACATGGAAAGATAAAAGGACGTAAGAATGGTTAGCACATTGCATCAGGCAACACGAGAGTGGGAGGAGTAAAGTTGTAAAAATGCCCTATTGAATACTTCAATATAACAAGTATGTAAGGTGTTGTAGACAGGGCTGACCAATACCTATCATATTACTCCATCCTTAGAAAAATAGTGAAATGGTGCTAGAAAGTTGTATTATGGCTTCGGGATTGTACACTCCTTACTGCTTTCAGGGTCTATAAATTTCAAAATCCTAACAGCAAAATGTCAAACAGGAGTTTTTTGCTTGAAACAGCCTCTTGTTTGGCAGTCGTGAAATTAGGAACAGATGACAGAGAAGACGAGGAAAGACAGAGAGAAAAGAAACCACTTCTAGGAGACCACATCACGACCCACCAGGGAGGCTAAGACATTAAGAAAAATAAATTAACACCAACTGTGATTGGAAAGAGAAAAATACCCTCAAAACGTTTCCGCGATTTTAGTGAACACAAGAAAAGAAACTCGCTACGTATGTTCTTTTGCACTTTGCCTTTACATAAAGGTAAATATTTCCAACGCTATCAAACCCTCAATTTCTACTAGAAAGTCTGGTGAGAACACTAATAAAAATTTATTTATGCATTATTGTTATTGATTGTAAATATATTGATGTAAAAGCCACACTGTGCTAGCGCGGTTTAAAATTTAAAAGTCCACCCTACTGACAGAAATGTCCGGTCCAGCAGCGGTGGGTGCAACGCAGAGCTGTCGGTCACCAATGTGTTAAAGTCTATGTTCACCCCGGGAATCTCCTGAACATTTTGCAAAAAAAACCATCATAATCGGATCAACGGTATGGCCGCGCATAAAGTACGAACAAACAAACAAACACGCATACATACAAACAAACAAACATTCATTTCTATATATAAGATGTTCATCCGGGAATCTGTTGAACATTTTGCAAAAAAAATTCACAATCGGATCAACGGTATGGCCGCGCATAAATTACGAACAAACAAACAAAGAAATATACAAACAAACAAACTTTATTTTTTATATATCAGATTAGACATTATTTTCATGATTGTTCAATTTAATAGATGATTAATTGTTTAGTATGTACTATTATTGCAATTTCCTTGTATTTAAATGCAACATATGTTTGTCCTGGTGTATGGAAGAGGAGGCGGCATGGCTTTAACTCCACCAGGCTAAATAAATATAATCTGTTCTATTGTAAATTGTGGTTTAACCTACCACCTTATACGTACATTTGCATACACCACACCATCCGCGTCTTAGGCACGGCCTGTTGGGGGAGGGATTTTAAACTTTTTAAACATACATATTATGTTTTGACTACTCAAAGACGTGAAGAGTCTCCCAGAATGAGTAATCTGCTCATCCAGGGCCTCCTCCGAGAAGATACGAACATTTAAGACGAAATATATCATTCACTCATACATTCATATCAAACATAATAATAATAATAATAATAATAATAACAATAATATTTTATTTATTCTGGCAGAGTTAAGGCCATAAGGCCTTCTCTTTCACTCAACCAGCCAAAATACAAATAAATATTATACAAATATAGATATACACTATACTAATTGTAATCAGTTAAAGATACATTAAATGCAGCGATGTAAATTTCATGTACAAACAACATTTCATACGATAATTCAGTAATAATAATAATAATAATACTCTAATGATAATAATATAATAATGATAATAATAATATAATAATGATGATAATACTAATAATTATTATAATAAGATTATGAGTGTGATAAATTATACGAGATACACCAAGAAATATATATAACTTACACAGAGAAATGATCAAGTCGAGGTTAGAGCAAATATAAATTTAGATTTCTTTTAAAAGTTTCCAATGTCCGGCAGCCCCTTATTTCTTGTGGTAGGGAATTCCAGTTGCGAGAAGTGAAGAAAGTATATGACATGGAGTGATGTGATGTCCTATGTTGCATATATTAAGTAAGAGACTATGTTGTGATCTTGTGTTTAAGTTATGGTTTGAGGATAGATACTGGAAACGAGATGATAAATAATTAGGAGTCGAGGTATGTAGGATCTTAAAGAAGAGAATTAGACAAAGCGATTTTCTTCTCTTTTTTAGATGTAGCCATGACAATTCGGGGAATAATGGAGAAATGTGATCGTATTTTCGAACATTAAATACGAATCTGATACACATATTATGGACACGCTGCAGTTTGTCCGACAATCCGTCACTTATGGCAGTTAGTAGAATGTCACAATAGTCAAAATGCGGCATCACTAAGGTTTGAATTAAAATTGTTTTAAGAGCAGTAGGAAGAAAGTTTTTGAGACGCTTTAGGGAATGCATTATGGGGACGATCTTTTTAGATGATTGTTTTACTTGGACATGCCAATTTAAATGTGAATTCAAGTAAAGTCCCAAGTTTTTAACGACGTCGGTATAAGGAATTTGTTCGTCATCTAATATGACAGCCGGCATATTACCATTGTTTATGGAGTGTAATAGTCTTGAATGTCCGATAATTATTACTTGCGTTTTGTTTACATTTAGTTTTAGCTCATATTGTCTGGACCTTAAAGATATATGTCTGAGGTCAGTGTTTACTTTGTCAATATATTCCTTAATTTCGTCAGCCTAAAGTGTGAGAAATCTGTAAGTCATCGGCGTAAAGATGATGCTTGCAGTGTTGTAGTTTCCTTTTTACATCATTAATATAAATTGAGAAGAGAAGAGGAGCGAGGACGCCACTCTTGAAGTACCCCTTTCCTCACCAAGCGCCAGGAAGAAATGCGATTATTAACAGAAACTGTTTGCTGACGATTAGTGATGTAAGATCACCAATGAAGGCAGTTGACCGACAGATGTAGAGTATTTAGTCTCGCTAGCATTAGGTTTATATCTACTGTGTCAAAGGCTTTGCTGTAGTCGAGTAGGACTATTGCGGTGAGTTTGCTCTCTTATGTCCTCTACAATATCAAGTAGTGCAGTACTTGTATGATGCCCTGTTCTAAAACCAGATTGATGCTTATCAAGTAAGTCGTGTGTGGTGAGGTAGTCTGTTAACTGTGAGTGTATTATGTGTTCCAGTGCTTTAGATAAACAGGGAAGAATACTAATTGGTCTATAATCATCGAGCGTTGTGGGAGTGTTTGATTTCGGTGTAGGACGAACTAGAGCCATTTTCCAGAGTTTGGGATAGGTCCCGGTCTTTATAGAGCCATTACAAATGTGGGTTATTGTTGGGAGAATTGGGAGTTATTGTTATATTGTTTATTCCTTGTGCTTTAGATTTAATAAGTAATACTGCTCTTTTGGCGCCATCAGGTGAGATATAGGAAAAAAAGAATTTGTCTCGGGTAGGTTGGGAATATGACACTAGTTCATCTATTGTCTGTTGTTTGTGTTGTGAGTTGTTGTCAATAGGGAGGCGGGTAAAATAGTCATTCAGCTCATCTAGTGGCAGGTCAGCTGTTTCTACCTGTATTTTATTTTGACAGAGGCCTATTGATTTTAAATTTTTCCACATGTCAGATGAGTTGGACATGGATTGTGTAATAATATAATGGGCACATTTTAGTTTTGCATTTCTAACAGTCTGATTGACTTTATTCCTCAGATATTTGTATGTCTGTAAGTCTGTCACTTCTTTATTCCTCCTGTATTTCCTGTATGCTGCGTCTCTCTCAGTCATAAGCAAGCGGATATTATCAGACATCCAGGGTGCAGGTGATCTGTTTATACGTCTAGTCTTGATAGGTGCATGTTTGTCGTACAATTGTAAAATCATTCATTACAACGTTCAACTTTCTCGTCTACAGTCCTAAGTGTCCAAGGTAGTTTTGAAGCGTCATCAATTAATAGAGCATTATTTATATATTTCAAATCTCTGTATGTTACATGTCTAGATCTACGTTTAGAGCAAAGGAGTGAATATTCAATGTATATTAAGTCATGTGCTGGGAGCATGGAGAATCTATCTGTCCACTAGTTATAACTTTTTGAGGATTATTTGTTATAATTAAGTCTAGTAGTGTGTCAGAGTAGTCAGTATGATGGGTTGGTTCTGAAGGCAGTATTGTCATATTGCAAGACCGGAGAATTGTCTGTAGTTGTATAGTGTTATACGATTTTGTGGCTAATAGTCTAGTGTTGAAGTCTCCAAGTACAATTACATGTTCATAAGATGGTATCAGATTATGGAGAACTGTTTCAATGTCATGAGTTGACCGACATTTGGGGGCTTATAAACTACTCCTAATAAACATTTCTGCATTTTTGTTCTAATTTCTATAAATAGATATTCGGGTCGAGACGAGTATTCACTAGGCGAATGGGATAGAATTTTTGGTCGAATATCGGAACGTATATACATCGCCAAACAACCTCAATTTTTCCCTGTTCTGTCATTCCTTATCTAGGTGTAATTTTGCATGTTTACAAGAGAAGAATGAAGTGTATTTTTCAGCCATGTTTCGGAAATTAGAATAGCATGCATGAAAATATATTTTGGGATTCCGAGAAGTGGCACAGGAGTGATTGTGGTATTTTGAGCGTATTGCTGTTGAAAGAGAAACGTGATTTTAAAATATGTGACGTGGAAGGGGTGTGTTGAGATGGGTTTGGCATGAAAGAGGACAATGGTACTGACAAAGACCGAAAAGGGGCTGCAGGTCCATTACTTAAATCTATAGTTGAAATGTTGTATACCTAATTAGAACTAACTAAAAACAAGAAAACAGTACATATTAAATATCTATTGGTGTTTAGTGTATGAAGTACAAAATTATATTAAAATTAGTTAGCTTAGTGTACATTAATTAAAAAAATAAATAAAGAATAGATTATAGACGAAAAAATGAAAAAAAAGTAACACAGTAAATGAAATATAACGTGTATGGCTACCATTCAGTAGAGGCTTAAATAATGTCACCAACTGTAGTGATACGTCGTTTAGTGTCACTTGCTTGTATCGCACCATCTAATGTCCACACATTCTTCATTTCATATTTTTGTATGCACATTTGAAGCAGGTCAAGCCGTCTCTTAGTCAGGTCTTCCCTGATGGTAATACCAGATCCCTTTAATTGTTTTTTATTTCTAAATACTTAACTTTGTTTTCTGTAGCTTATAAATTTAACAATTCGATTAAGATAAGGATGATTATGATGAGAACAATGATTGGGGACTATTTGGGCCCTAGAATGTCTTGGAACTGCCCTTACTGGTGAAGAAAACCCGAAAAAAACAATGTACAGGAATTTTGTCCCGATCGGGTGTCGAACCGGGCCTGCTCCATACGAGGTAGCTATACCATGCTGATATCACATAACTGAACAAAATACTGGAGCTGAATTATCATTTATCACCCATCATACATTCGGGGTAACGTAACTCCGCCTTCCAGCTGCCCCAACCTAAGAAATGGATTTAAATTCTGCCAATGCCGGGGGAGAAAGCCAGAAATGTCGGAAATGCAGCCTGATGGCATTAGACAAAACATATTTTTAAGAAAAATATACAGTTATATTTAGGTAAAGATAGATCAAAGAAAGAGTTATATTATGCACTTCTAAGGTCAAACATAATATTAATAAAACAATTGTATATAAATAAATAAATTACTTTAGCGTCTGCTCAGATAAATTCTTATTAATATATATATTTATATAAATTATATGGATTAATCTGCCCTTACTTGGTCAACTTCTCGCGAGACTCTTGATGTCACTGACACGAGTGCACTTTCTCATATGTAACGCTCTAGTTAATCCTGGGTCAGATTAACAGAGTGAGAGTGTGTGATGTCATGCTTTATGTTATCAAATTGAATTACGAGAAAGATGTTATACATATTATTAATTAACTGACCAATACTCGGCGTGCGCTGCTGCGCCTAAATAAATGATGTGTTTTTTACGTTTAGATGAATAAGTAAAAGGAAAAATAATTATAAATTTATATCATTATTATTTTTAGATACCTCTTGCTGATTACCCGGCATAGCCCAGGAATCTACGTAGCTCGATGTATTTGACATTAATGAGCTGAAATACAAAATGCGTTATTTCGAGTTATCCGTGCTGCTGTGCTCTGCTTGCCAGGGAATCTACTTATACCGATCTTCTTGGCATCAATGAAAGACAAAAATGGTTATTTTCAGTTATCCATAAAAGATAAACATATGCTGTCGCGGGGTTTTTTGTTGAGTCTTTTGAGCTATTCAATTCTGTGTACATTAATTTGGTGTATTTGTTATGGTTTAGACAGCGGAAGCCATTTAAGCGTACAAAAAGCCACTTTTATTTTACTTTTCACTACAAAGGGCGATTTTAAAGGATGAAGGGTTTGAGCGTTAAAATTCTCTTTTAGCGTATAACCTTCCCGGGAATCTCCTGAAAATTTTGCAAAAAAAAAATCATAATGTGATCAACGGTATGGCCGCGCATAGAGTACAAACAAACAAACACACATTAATTTTTATATATTAGATGATTTGGTGGCAAACATATAAATAGAGATAGCATCCAGACAATGCAGTTACGACTTGATAATCTGGACATAGCGCCTTCATTTCTATATCAGAAGTTCTCATGTTAAATCCCGAGCATGGTTAGTGGAATTTCGTGCGTGTGAATATCATGAGCAAGTAACTCTTCTTTCTAGCATGTGACCCTTCCAATTAACATTTTATCAAGAGAAAATCGTGGGAAACACGATCAACAACAAACATTATTATGAATGAATGAAGCAAGTTTGTTCCCTTCTTCCAGATGAGCTACTCCACCTGAGAAAATATTCTATGTACTTTACACTTGAAGGGAATTCTGTGCTATCATGCCACCTACATAAATTAAAATAAAAAAAAGGAAGAATACTCAATTTATTGTTTCCCAGTATATTTATGAATAATTTTATCTGAGAGAAATATAATTATAAATGTTGATATTTTTCTCAAAACAATGTGAGAAATGACTTGAAATGAAGTGAGAAGTTGAGCTTAATATAACCTAAAATTATCATATTTGCAATGTAAAATAAGTATTATTAATTGCTCAGAAAGTGTAGCAAACGTATCTCAAAAACCCACTAACAAACATGAGAACGCTAAACTAATTTAGTGTACTACTTCGCCCTTTTTCTCACCGTTATTTGCCCAAACTAACAAACTAATGCAGCTGGACTTGCACACTCCTTGGATAGAAACGCCTTATATATGAGTAAATATATTTTCAATTGGCTCTAGCGGGAACATGTGTTATCACATTGGCCAAGACAACACTAGCAGTCACTTGTTCTCCGATCAAATATTCACAGGTGGCACGGTACATAGAATAGACTAATTTAGTTTTTATTTGTATATTATCAGTACATTTCACGCAATCTTCTGACGATTGATAGTAGATCAGTTGACAAACTATATTAGTTGACTTCTAACCAATATTTCTGCTTATACCCATGTGCATCTTAGTCTGTCCTGAGTTCTCTTCCCTGCTCAGTGATCCCACATGTTGGTTTCCTGCGCCCTTCTGGCTTATTGTTGTTTCGTTAAGTGTCCGCCCTATCTACATTTCATAATTCTAGCTCATTACGCGATATTTACTAAAACATTAATTTCTTGTATGTTGGTTTTAGACGTCGCTCGGCGTTATAGCTGGTAACTCCTCTACTTTCCTTTGTCACGTTTGAATAATTTTCTTTGTCTCTTCGTAAGCATCGAAGTTTGACAATCGTACAGCAACACTGGGAAGACTCACGAATGAAATGCTTCCAAACTTAATATCTTATCCGACGTTGTCTCCAAAATTATGTTTTTGAGCGACCAGAAAGCTTTTCAGATTTGAGTTTTCCTTCTCTTCATTTCATTGTCCATTCTTAGGGCGAATGATACTATCTTTCGTAAATAGAAATATTCATATACCGGTACATACTGAATAGTAAAAATTGTTCATTTCCTTCATAAAAGTGCTCTCCTGTAAAATAGCAATTTTCTATCCATTCCCTGTGACCCTGTGTCCATGATACAAGTGATTAGAAACTCACAATTCACCTCTAGGTTCTAAGTTCTCATGTGCCGCTCCATATGAACTTTGTGGAGCCAATAGTGGATGTTTCTCGGGGTTTCTCAAGATTTCCCTCATGAACATGTACTCCGTACTCATGCCACCCATTTCGTTACATTTCATTTCCCCTTGTAACGATACGACACAACTAGTCAGACAAAAGCATTGTATATATAGCGGTAACCAGTTCAGTTAAGTACTGTGTGCATTCGCGAGTAAGCAGGAGCATCACTGGTCAGGAAGTGTGTAGCAAGACACTGAGAAGCGGCTTGTCACCATTAAAAATCATTAAAATCATGCTATGGCATCGTGCAATAATCGATGTTCTTGATTGAATATTGGAAATATATTAAGTTGAAGAGCTAAGCCCTATTACCAATTATTAAATGGATACAACTACAGTTGGTAACATTATTTAAGCCCCCATCGAATGTTAGCCATACACGTCATATATCATCCCTCGGTTTTGCATTAGGCCAGGTAAAAAGAGAGGGTTTACTTCTTTATATAAAATTATTTATGACTATTTAACTCATGCCACAAATGCTAGTCAATGACCAATCACGTCTTAATGAAAGTTGTTTTACAACCAATGACAGTCCAGTTTCACCTCGCCCTTTATCGATACCTCTTTATCAGCTCCTGCTTTTGTGTTAAAGAAAGCTCCTCTTTTTAATGTTCTGAACGGGTCAAAGAATTATTTTACTCCAACAAATAGATTGATTATAGCAAATAATGAAAAGATTCCTTGATTTTACTGAGTTCTTTACTAAAAAAATAAATGAATAACCCGTAATGTTGATTAAGATATATAGTTTGATATGTTTCATTATTTCTCCACTTGGGTGCACTCTTACAATATTGCGATCTTATTTGGCAATAAATAATATGATCAAGCAGCAGTGAATGAACATAACCTCACATTTCTGATTTCTTTCAAACATCGCCGTTTACATTAAATATATAGATATTTTAATATAACTATATAGTTTAATAATGATTTGTGAGTAAATATCTTAATTTTATTCGTTAAATAGTCCTAACTAATGCCACTCTTGATTTCCAAATGCTCTAGATAAATTCACTCCTCACTTCGTGAGTCGTGAATTTATCGATAATTTGGAAATCACTCGTGGCATTACTTATTATAATTTATTGCTTTGGGTTATGACTCACAATATTTATTGTGCACCTCGAATAACTTTTGTGTTTTAACTGATTCTGAATTTTAAGGGAATTTCCTTTAAAACGAATGGCTAATATAAGTACTTACAAGTGACGTTTTCTAAATAGCAGCATATAACTTACGCATGTCCTTGTTTACGTCTATGTCTATTGTGTGTCCATTATAGCTCTAGCGATCGCCATTTGTATTGATTTCGCAACGCAACTCGGCATAAGCTTGTACCCATCAATTAAATAAAGTTAATTTTGAGTTCGTATAATATCAAAATATGATAATTAGGATTGAGGGTGATTTGAAAAGTTAAAAATCGCCCTAGCAATTGTTTAATATTCGTAACGAAATTAGGTATAAAACATTGAGATAAAATGAAGTGATTGTATAAAAATTAACGAAATGATAACCTTTGAAAAGGTGGTTTATCTGAAAGTCGAATTTTAAAAATGGTCCTTCATACTTTTTTCATAATTACACTGAATACGAAGGATTTAATTTACGAAATAAAAGAAGACATTCCGTAAACCAGCAAGATCGGATATAGAATCAACTTACTGTAGTATTCGCTTAGTTTGCGATGTTTCTTCAGGATTAACTTTTTAAAATTCGTGTTGAGTCGGTCCTGGTAGAACAGTGACTTGGTGTTCAGTTCGTTGTCAAAAAAAATAAATATAACGGACAATTTTTACAATTCGATTTTCACATAAACCACCACTTCGAATGGTATCATTTCGCTAATTTTTACACAATGATGTTATTTTATCTCAATTTTCTATACCTAGTTTCGTTCCGAAAATGAAAAAAAATGCTGCTGGTATCGCGATTTTTAATCTTTCAAGTAACCCTCAATCCTAATGATCAGATTTTGATAGTTTACGAACTCCAACTAACTTTATTTAATTTATGGGTACAAGCTTGTGCCGAGTTTGGTTGCGAAAGAAATAAAAACAGCGGTCACTAGAGCATATATTCACTGCTTCCAAGATTCTCGGGTTCAAACCAAGCAGGAGTCGATGCATTTTTAGAGCGTAAAAATACTGAATATTTGGTTCTTCGAATATAAGTTGTAACGTAGCTCCTGTGTTGTAGATTTACGGCCACGTTAAAGAACTTCACCCTAAAAAAGGAGGTGACCACTGTGTCGCGAATGACTATATATATATGTTGTGTGTGTGTTAAAATCGCTACAAGTTACGAATATATCGATTATCTATCATTATATTTTCAATTATATCTCATTCTGCCACTATGTTTGTTTGCTTCTATTCGACATCTACCGGCATCATTCTGTACTACATCTTATTCCGTTAAGTCACGTAATTTTGGTACGCATATTTCAACAATTAATATTTAGAACATTAGTCAGATTATGTCATAGGTTAGCTTTAGTTAAGTGATCGTGTATAGCGGAAAAATTCAAGTTCACATATATAGCGGCTGAATCAGCGGATAGCTGACATATCAGTAAATTTTCTCCTATGTTGGCTATTTTGTTTTAATCCTGACCCAGCTATTAATGCATGACCCAGGAAATTTATATAAAATTTTAGCTTATTTCTAAACCAATTCTAATTAAATTTTATTGGTACTCTTCGTATTTTCTATTTAATTAATATTTATTTTTTTAAAAGAAGAATCTCAAATTTCTTGGAGCCAACTAATTAACTGTCACTATCAAAACGGCCGCGCGGACATAAGCTCTCCATACACCCCTATATAGAGCTAATATTTTTCAATCATTATTTGTGTAACTTACTTCCCTCAAATCATGATTAATATTAATCTCCCATTTCTTTTTTTTTTCCTGCCTTCTTGGAGCTTCCTCTCTGGTTTTCCTACAAGGAAATTTCATTTCATTCTCCATTCTAGTCACTTGTCCTGGCCATCGCAGTTTGCAAGACCTAACTCTCCTCATTATATCCGGTTCGTACTTCATTTTGATCAAATATTGGTTAATCGAGTCGCTAATATCATTCTAAAACGAAAACGTCCGATTTTTGCTTGTTTCTTTTTTCTAAAATACCGTAAGTTGTGTAATATTCTATAGTTTCCGAAGAGTCCTCTGAACAAAAATTATCAGTCCTTCCACGCCCAGATTTTAAGTGCGAAGGTAATGAACTTAGCTGTTAAATTACATCGTTAAATAAAATACTAACAAATAACACTATAAGTATGCTCAGGGAGCGGGATGACTTAAGACTTCCACAAGGTTTGTGACGGTTCTATTATTTATGTGATATCAGTGCATTGTAGTCATCGCCATACGTATAAACAGATCTCATAATCAGTAGGATCTGTGCCATTATTTTTATACTGCAGTTAGTTACTTAATGGACCTGTAGTCTAATATAAGTTCGCACAAATTGCTTCAATTGTCGTAGTTACTATATTGTTGTACGAGATACTAATTTAATAACATGCAAAGTCTGCTCTCGTAGTGCGATATTGAAAGACGAAATAGTGAATACGTACGTAACCTCATACTTAATCCATCTCGGTCCCTATCCTTGGGTGTATGGTTAGTCCCAATTGTGTGTTTCATTTTTAACTAAGACGGGGCTGTTAACAAGTGCTCACTTCGTGTTAAAAGGTGGTTCCCCTCGTATCCGCGTACAATGCACTCATAACGAAACAAAACAATTAACAAATGAGTAGTCTATCCGACATAGGATTGAATAGGAGGGGAGGGGTTGAATAAGAAAGGTGCGGCTTCTTTTCACAAGGGCACCCGGTATAATTTCCGTGAAATCTAGTTTATGGATTATCGATAAAATACCTAAATCAAATTGTTTATTACTTATGGGAGATTTAAATGCACGAATTGGCAACATCAAAAGAGGAACATACATAGGCACACATGGAGAAAACACACTAAATAAAAATGGAGAAAGATTAACTGATTTTTGCTATGTATAATCATTTAAAAGTTATGAATAGTCACTTCAAACACATTGACAGTCATAAATATACCTGGGAAGCAAGAGGACAACGGTCAATAATAGATTATGTGATAGCAAATAAGAAATTAGCAGATATTATACTCGACACGAGAGTATTCCGAGGTTTTGAAATTGAATCAGACCACCATCTGCTAGTTGCTCCAGCTCGATTTCCTCCGAGATGGTATAAGAAGAAATCATTTATAACACAACCCACATACACCTACAAGGTGCAACTATTAAATGATCCTAGTATCCGCTGGCTTTACCAGAAGAGGTTATCAAACTTACTCAACGTAGAAATTGGCAACACTATAGAAGAAGAATGGACCTATCTAAAACATATGTTAAACACAGCAGCCAACGAAAGTATAGGACGAAAGAAGAGATGGACAAGAAGACATGGCTTACGGAAGCGGGATGAAAACCTCGCCAGAATTATTAATGATAAACGAGAAGCATATAGCAAATATCTATCAACTAGAACACTTGCTGACGAAATAGATTACAAACAGAAAAGAGCAATAGCAAAAAAGAGAAGTTAGAAGATATCACAGAGAAAATTGGAATAATTTTGTTACCCAATTGGAAACGGACATTACAATACCAAATCCAAAAACATAAAACATACTAAGGCAATTAAATGGAGAGCTACATGAAAGAGTTAAACTAATACCATTCCTTTAGAAAATTGGATAAAATACTTTCAAAAGTTGTGGCTGCAGCAAAAAAACAAATTTTAAATCTCGTAACTTCTAACAATAATTACATAGATGCTTTTATTTTAGATGAATTAAATACAATACTCGTCCACTGCAAAAATAACAAAAACACCAGGCGAAGATGGTATTAACCTGGAATTATTTAAGTATGCCAGCTCTGCCTTTAATGAAATATTTCTCAAATTTTTAAATAAAATCTATAATGAGTGCCCTCCCCCAAAAGGCTGGCAACAAGCTGTTGTAATCCCACTACACAAAAAAGGAGATATAAATAACTGTGATAACTTCAGAGGAATAAGCCTTTTGGACTCAGGCTACAAAATCTACACCAAGTTGCTCAAATCAAAATTAGCTGATTATTATGACAATGTATTAGATGAAGCGCAAAATGTATTCCGAAAAGGAAGATCCTGTACAGATGGATACTTCACTATTAAAATTCTAATAGAAAAACACAGAGAGTTTAATATTGAAACACGCATGGCGTTTATTGACTTGAAGAAGGCATTTGACAAAGTAACTAGAAACAAATTATTAGAAATCATCAAATATGATGGAATCCCAGACCAATTGATAAAAGCTATATATGATATTAATAAGGATAATTACATCCAAGTTAAGATTGAAAATAAAATCTTGGAATGCAGACCAATTAATCAAGGAGTTAGACAAGGATGTGGTCTTTCACCAATGCTCTTCATAATATACATGAACTCAATTATTAAAGAATGGAGACTACAACCACATGGCAGTATACCACTTAACAGATTATATAATTTAGACACCCTATTATTTGCAGATGACATTGTGTTTATAGCGAATTCAGAAGATGACCTACAACGTTCAGTCCACTCTTTTCACCAAATTGCAATAAACTACAACATGGAAATCTCAACAGAAAAATCTAAAGTCATGGCTTTCCTAGGAAAAGACCCAGTTTCGCAGTAAAATTGTTATTAATAATAAAATATTAGAACAAACCAACACATTTAACTATCTCGGATACCAAGTTACATACGAAGAAGAAAAAGATTTTAGTCAAAAAATTATAAAATTTAACAGAGTAACAGGAATTATAAATAATATTTTCAAGCCAAACACAGTACAGCAACACACACGAACTAGAATTTATAAAACACTGGCCAGACCCATATTATGTTACGGCAGTGAGGCCTGGACAATTCGCAGTGTAGATGAACAAAGACTAACTGCGGCAGAAATGAAATTTATGAGACGTACTGCGGGCTATTCAAGGACAGACCATAAAAGGAATTCTGAGATTCTCAAAGAATTACACACAGAATTAGTCATGGAATATGTACAAAAATACAGAAACAACTGGAAATCTCACGTACGAAGAATGAGCAGAACAAGAATACCACGTCAGATCTTAAATTACCAGCCACCAGGCAAGAGATCTTTGGTCAGGCCCTTCAAACGTTGGATTGAGACCGTAACAGACCACTAGGTCTATCACATGAAAGGAAGAAGAAGAAGAAGAAATCTAGTTTAGAAATATGCAACATATAATGTTTTGTATTCATCTTGCTCTTATGTTATGTGCATGAAAAAAATATCACTAATTAAACAAGTATTCCTGAATATAATGACACTCTGGTTAACTTTTCAGACATATTTAGTCATGAGAAATTTAAAATACAAAAAAAAAATCCTACTTCTTAAAAGCATTGTGTTGCTACAATTTTCTCAAAAACAACTCATTCAATTGTTTCCAAAATTTAGTATGTTATTGTCCATAGTTACTTTGAAAATACTAAATTTGCTTGTATTTAGATATGGATTGTGATATATTTAAAAAAAATTCAAACACCAAAAATGTTTTTCGTTAAACATTTTGCATTCATTTACTTTTCAATTTCAAACTTTATCAATAGCACAAAGATAAATTTACCTTATAATTATAGAGCTCCCTCAGGGGTCCTCATCTAGGGGATAAGTGGATAGCGACCACAAGGTGCCCAGGCTGTGCAAAACATTTCTTCCACTTACTTGTGTTTTGCACTCTTCTAACTTTACTATCTAACCTCTCTTGGTTAACTCTTGTTTTTTTCGACCCTGACTCTATTAGGGCATCCGAGGTCTAGGGAGTTTTTCCTTTCTTCCATTTCTTCTTTCCTTTATTTTCTTTTCTTCTCCACAAAAGGCTGACCAGAGGCTATAAGATGGCAGCCCCATCACTGGTCGTGCCTTCCTTTGGCCAGCAACCAATCGAAGGGACTGTTATTATGCTTTCAAGTCTTATACGAGAATTTCCCGGAAGGATCACGGTGGAGGGAAAATTTTCTATAGTATCGTAACAGGCCTTGGCCTAATACATGGAAGGAAGAAGAAGAAGAAGAAGATAATTATAGAGCTC
This sequence comes from Diploptera punctata, assembly GCA_030220185.1. Classification (NCBI taxonomy): domain Eukaryota; kingdom Metazoa; phylum Arthropoda; class Insecta; order Blattodea; family Blaberidae; genus Diploptera; species Diploptera punctata. Next base: position 96,903 of record JASPKZ010006444.1, on the reverse strand, counting down.
CTTAATCGGCATATCTTTGCTACAAATTATTCTCCTATCCTTCATAGCATCAGAGAACAGTGTACCAAAATTGAAAAAAATACAAGGTACGGCAAAATGCAAAAAAAAAAAAAAGTGCACATTAGCAGAATACAGAGACGTCATTTTTAAAATACATTTTAATGCGTTTATATGTCCAAAATTTACAATAATATTACACGTAGATAAAATAGACCTTCCTGGGTTTCTTGAAGCAAAAAGAAAGAAAAATAGACTATTGTTAAATTAACAATTACTGGGTGCCCTTAATGAAAACTTATTAACATATCTTAGTTAAGAGATTGCAAACATTCTGTAAGATGAACATAGCACAATGATCCTTCTTATCTTCTGTATTTTTAAATCCATAGTGTTTCAGTTCTTCATTCAGACTGGGCGCACAAATCACCCTGAGCACCGCGATCTAAAATATATTGTGCTCTCCAAGTACATTGCGGAAAAAGGAGTGGAATCTACTCTACTGTGTTATGTGAGTTTTAGGTCGTCTTCCGGATCCGCCACATCTGGTTCTTCTCTCATGGCTAATTTTCGAGTTGGACCCGTGGCCACGAGAAGGGACTACAATCCTCCTGTTGAACCATTTTTATTGCTCAGGCTCGGAGTCATGAACCAGCACCCTTGTGAGCCTTAACTACTTCCCCTCAATCACATATTTTCGACACCTGTGGATGCCAACCAAACTACTTTAGCTAACATGAAATGAGCTGAAAAATGATTTGAAATAAATTAATGACAAATGAAATGACATGAAGTGGAGGGAAAGGAGAAAGAAGAGTGTTGGTGGGATGGAATTAAGGAAACAGGAGAACCTCGATTACCCCCCAATAATACCCCTCTGTAACCGCCAGGATTCGAACCTGGGATACCAGTCGGGCCAGCTGCGTGCAATATATCTAGAAGGCTTTAAATCTATAACTCAGAATGTAGTCACATATCAAACTCAAGACCGAGATTATTTTTGCAGCGTAATATAAAGCTATCTGTGCTATTTTACATAATCTGTGCATAGAAGCAGTTGCTTACCTTGAAATATTTTTTATTTTATTCTTGGAAGATTATAGTATATATATTTTTTTTTCATATTCGCCTTCAGCAGTGGTAAAATAATTTCGGTAACTTTCCATTCAGTTTGTTACACAAAATATTGCTCAAACAATCATCATAAACCTTTGGTAGAAAACCTTGATTTTTTTTGTTCTCCAAAAATTAACACCGACTCCGCTTAGGCCTATATCATAATAATAAACACCCGGCCCATTTTAATTTTCAATTATGATTTTACTTCAGAATTTTATTATGTAACAGTGAATGATTTTAGGACAGCTTGTTTGTAAATACATACAAGATAAAGGTATATTATATGGTTATATTTGTTGGTGTTACAATATTAATATGTGATATGTGTATCCCAATAGGCAACAGATTTTTGCTGATATTACAATTTGCTGATGACCAACTGGTATTAGCGCAAGAAAAATTTGTTGTGAAATTCATGATAGAAAGTTTGAAAAAACATATATGAATCATGGGGTCTCTCTGTAAATTTACAAAAAAACTGAATATTTGGCAATAAATAGCAATGAAAGAGAAAATGTAACATTGAAAGAAGTAATTCAAATAAAGCAAGTGAAACGTACTAAATATCTGGAATAATTATGGATAAAATTGAATGTATAGGCAAAGAGAACATAAAGCATAGAATTGAGTAGCAAAATAATATAATCGTTAAATTCCATATGGTGTGATAAGCATATTTGGAGAGACACAAAACAAATATATTGATAAAACATTAGTGGAATCTATTGCAGTGTATGGAAGTGAGGTATGGGCACTCAATATGTTGTACAAGAATAGACTAATAGCTCTATAAATTGATTACGCAGAAGTCCCAGAAAGTAAAAATTAGAACACGTCACAAATAAGAAAATTAGAAACATAATGGAAGCAGAACAAAGCATAATTGAAAGAATTGAAGAGAAGGAATTAAAATGGTTAGGATATATTTTAAGAATGGAGGATAAGCGATGGCCGAATCTACAATATCCATGTCAACCGAGCAGAAAGAAGAAAAGAGGGAGATCAAAGTTAACATGGAAGGAAAGCATGAAGATATTAATGCAAGCAAAAGGGCTAAGCATTGAAGATGCACAAGATCGCAGGCATTGGGGGTTTGACACAGGAAGACGGCGCCATCTGTAGAAACCCGAAGATAGATAGAATATGTAATGTAATTAATGTAAAAATATGCATATACATGTGAAGACAAAATTTGGGATGTCGATTTAAGCGAAATTATGCCTATGTAAGTTAAAGTTTATTCATACATATTTTAGACACGTCATTCGTGCATGAAATATTGTACAAACATTAACGTGAATTATAAAAACCTTGTGAACACAGCTGTATGTGAGTGAACCCCAAGTCTCGGAAACGAGATTTATCACTGGGGTTTTCTCATTTTTTTATCTTACTGTGTGCTGTAAAGCTTGTTTTAAAGTCACTTTCAATTATAAAGTAACCATTTAACACTATTTAGTCTTACTAATTACAATAAAGCTTGTCCTAAAATCACATAGTAACCCCATTTTACTGTATTTTGATTTACTGTGTAGGCTACAATAAAGCTTATCCCAAAGTCACTTCCAGTCACACTATAGCCCATTTTACAGTTTTTGTCTTAATATGTACAATAAAGTTTATCTTAAGTCACTTTCAGTCTCACTTTAACCCAATTTTAGAGCATTTTGTCATATTGAGTACAAAAAACTTTGACCTACAGTCACTTCCAGTCAGTAACACCGTTTCACAATATTTTGTAATATTGAGTACAAAAACGTTTGTCCTAAAGTCACTTCCAGTCTCAAATTAACCTCATTCTAGAGCATTTTGTCATATTTAGAGCAAAAACGTTTGTCCTAAAGTACTTCCAGTAACAAAGTAACCCCATTTCACAGTATTTTATGTTTTTGAGTACACAAACGTTTGTCCTAAAGTCACTTCCAGTCACTACGTAACCCCGTTTCACAGTATTTTGTAGTATTGAGTACAAAAACGTTTGTCCTAAAGTCACTTCCAGTCTCAAATTAACCCCATTCTAGAGCATTTTGTCATATTTAGAGCAAAGCCGTTTGTCCTAAAGTACTTCCAGTCACAAAGTAACCCCATTTCACAGTATTTTATGTTATTGAGTACACAAACGTTTGTCCTAAAGTCACTTCCAGTCACTAAGTAACCCCGTTTCACAGTATTTTGTAGTATTGAGTACAAAAACGTTTGTCCTAAAGTCACTTCCAGTCTCAAATTAACCCCATTCTAGAGCATTTTGTCATATTTAGAGCAAAGCCGTTTGTCCTAAAGTACTTCCAGTCACAAAGTAACCCCATTTCACAATATTTTATGTTATTGAGTACACAAATGTTTGTCCTAAAGTCACTTCCAGTCACTAAGTAACCCCGTTTCACAGTATTTTGTAGTATTGAGTACAAAAACGTTTGTCCTAAAGTCACTTCCAATCACTAAGTAACCCCGTTTCACAGTATTTTGTAGTATTGAGTACAAAAACGTTTGTCCTAAAGTCGCTTCCAGTCTCAAATTAACCCCATTCTAGAGCATTTTGTCATATTTAGAGCAAAGCCGTTTATCCTAAAGTACTTCCAGTCACAAAGTAACCTCATTTCACAGTATTTTATGTTATTGAGTACACAAACGTTTGTCCTAAAGTCACTTCCAATCACTAAGTAACCCCGTTTCACAGTATTTTGTTGTATTGAGTACAAAAACGTTTGTCCTAAAGTCGCTTCCAGTCTCAAATTAACCCCATTCTAGAGCATTTTGTCATATTTAGAGCAAAGCCGTTTATCCTAAAGTACTTCCAGTAACAAAGTAACCCCATTTCACAGTGTTTATGTTATTGAGTACACAAACGTTTGTCTTAAAGTCACTTCCAGTCACTAAGTAACCCCGTTTCACAGTATTTTGTATTATTGAGTACAAAAAAATGTGTCCTAAAGTCACTTCCAGTCTCAAATTAACCCCATTTTAGAGTATTTTGTCATATTTAGAGCGAAAACGTTTGTCCTAAAGTCACTTCCAGTCACAAAGTAACCCCATTTCACAGTATTTTGTCTAATTGAGTACAAAACAGTTTGTCCTAAAGTCACTTCCATTCATAAAGCAACCCATTTCACAGTATTTTGTATCATTGAGTACACAAAATTTTGTCCTAAATTCACTTCCAATCTCAAATTAACCCCACCTTAGAGCATGTTCTCATATTTAGAGCACAGTCTCACATCATCCCCATTTTAGAGCATTTTTCATATTTAGAGCAAAAACGTTTGTCTTAATGTCACGTCTATTCATAAAGCAACCCATTTCACAGTATTTTATATCATAGAGTACAAAAACGTTTGTCCTAAAGTCACTTCCAGTTTCAAATTAACCCCATTTTAGAGCATTTTGTCATGTATAGAGCTAAAATATTTGTTCTAAGGTCACTTCTAGTCACAAAGTAACCACATTTCACAGTTAATTGAGTACAAAAGAGTTTGTCCTAAAGTCACTTCCACTCATAAAGCAATCCATTTCACAGTATTTTGTATCATTGAGTACAAAAAACGTTTGTCCTTAAGTCACTTCCAGTCTCAAATTAGCCCCATTTTGGAGCATTTTGTCATATTTAGAGCACAGCCTCAAATTAACCCTATTTTAGAGCATTTTGTCATATTTAGAGCAAAAACGTTTGTCCTAAAGTCACTTCCATTCATAAAGCAATCCATTTCACAGTATTTTGTATCATTGAGTACAAAAACGTATGTCCTAAAGTCAATTTCAGTCTCAAATTTACCCCATTTTAGAGCATTTTGTCATATTTAGAGCAAACACGTTTGTCCTATAGTCACTTCCTGTCACAAAGTAACCCCATTTCACAGTATTTTGTCTTATTGAGTACAAAAACGTTTGTCCCAAAGTCACTTCCATTCATAAAGCAACCCATTTCTACTTATCCCTATCTTCTTGGAATAAATGAGCTGAAAGTCAAAATTCGTTATTGTGAGTTATTCGTAAAAACATCCGGCGTGCGCTGCTACGCTTGCCCGGGAATCTACTTTTCCCGACCTTCTTTGTTTATTTATGTATTTAGCCTAGTGGCCATCAATTCCACTCACCAGGACAAATATATGAAATTTAAATACAAAAAATTACAATAATATTACACACTAAACAATAAACTGAAGAATAATAAAAATATTGTCTAACAATAGAATAAAATTAAAGACGATTAGCACGAGATGTCGGCCGGGTTTTCAGCCCTGCATGTTGGTCGCCTTTGTCCCCAGTTTACAGTCAGATATTTATTTCCGTATTTCCGTTAGAGGCTGTATGGATCCGAGGGCCATTTGGCCACTACAAAGTTTAGGTCACTTATAAATCCTGACCCCGTCACGACTCGAACCCGCAATATTCCAGTTTGTAGCGTATTGCCATAACTTACAAAAGTACGGAGCGGCGTGCCCTTATTTATTTCAACACCACATTACAAAAGTATTGTAAATATTTTCAAAACTAAAGGACCGACAATTAATTGGAGTAACTGTTCGTCGTTATTTGTTCTTTACAGAACCGGAAATGTTAAGTATACATATAAATTCTTTTTGATTCATTAAAACTCTTCACATTTCTTATAGACATAGGCCTATATCATTTTCATAAACAGGATGCAAATCCTACAAATTATGAGTAACAAGAAGAAGAAAATATATTATCTCCTTTTGGAACAGCTTTGGGGGGATATAGACTCTTTAAAAAATATATATCCTTTTTATCGTTTTTATTTTTCATTAATATGAAATTTTTGTATTATGATTACATGAAATGGCTCTATTTTCTAACATATGACGGAATATCAAAAATACCTTCAAATAATAGTATGTCAAATTGCAGGATATTAAAACAAATAGTATAAATTTTCTTAGCTTTAATCGTCCTAGAGTGTTTTTCCTAGCCATGATGTTTGGTTTTTTTTTAGCATTTTTTCTTTTTACTGCCATGTCAAAAGAAGGCCAGAACAAAGATTGCCTAAAATTGTTATGGAATGGATCCCAATGCATATGAGGAAGAGAGGAAGACCGAAGAAAACTTGGATAGAAGGGGTACAAGCAGCTATGAATATCAGTGGAATGGAGGAAGATCAATGCAGGGACAGAGAGGAATGGCGTTTGGATTGCGGAAGACGGCGGTAGCTGCCATGATACCGGGTGATGATGAGTCTAAATTTTATTAACATTTTCTTTTATATTAAAGTTTCCTAACGATTTTCATTTTTTAAATATCCGACAATAAGTTCCATAAGTTACATTGCAGCTTCTAATCGGCTCAACTATTGAACATCGGACGCTATTTCTCTATTAGACCAATTCCAAAATATTTATGGATTTTAAATAACTATGATGTCGTTTTTATTAACATTTCCTAATACTTAAATATTTTATAAAGCATTTTAAATTATTTCTTAGATTATTTGAATTTTTATTCCCTTCGACATATTTTAGCCATATTCAGCGCCACATTCGCAATATACAAGCCTGCATATACTTTTAAAGTTTTTTAAAGTTAAAATTTCAGCCAACATATAGCTTTTTTAATTGATATTTCTACATACTATTTTGTACAATTAATTATCTTTAAAAAATATATATCCTTTTTATCGTTTTGATTTTTCATTAATATGAAATTTTAGTATTATGATTAAATGAAATGGCTCTATTTTCTAACATATGACGGAATATCAAAAATACCTTCAAATAATAGTATGTCAAATTGCAGGATATTAAAACAAATAGTATAAATTTTCTTAGCTTTAATCGTCCTAGAGTGTTTTTCCTAGCCATGATGTTTGGTTTTTTTTAGCATTTTTTTCTTTTTACTGCCATGTCAAAAGAAGGCCAGAACAAAGATTACCTAAAACTCTCTATTTTAAACAACAGCCATAATTGTTTTATTTAATTATATGTTACCCACATGCGACAACCAAATAGATACAAACATACCTCATGTTCTTCGTACATTCGATTGGTATCCGGTACTTGTTTTGTGTGTCAGTTTACACACTATGGGTAGGCTCTGTTACTTTTTATGATTCATTGATTTGTATAAATCGTTATAATTCTTAGAAAACTGTAACCGACTTATGTCTCTTCTCTCTTTCTCCTATGGTGGGCAACGAACTTTAAGAAAGTGACTGCATCTCGAGATTATAATGCGAATCCACGTTTGTCTGCTGGCACATGAGTTTAGAGTTTATCGACTTCGAAAAACAAAATCGAGCCACATGATCGAATATTAACTAATTACGTAAATATTTTAACTGGTCTACGTACATTAGAATACGGTATTCAGTTCTTCTCAGGTTCACATTTCAGAGCCCACATCTCCCAAGCCGGTTGTCATGGCAACGGTATAATTTCAAGCATTATAGGTTTTAACCGAATCCCAGATAAGGGGTTTTTCGACCTGCTATCTGTCCGTCGAATCTTAAATATACAGTTAAAATGCATCATATGAAAGGGAAAAACAATAAAGTAGATCTCAAAGAATAAAAGTGCCAGACATAGAAAATAATATTTATTTTCCTTGACTGATATTTTAGCCATATCGGTAGCCATTTCCCCTTCAAATGAGAGGTGAAAACAAAGTTATTACTATTTTTTGTATCCAGCATATTTAGAATTAAATTTCATGAAGTTCTATACATGTATTTAAATTCTACTATCAGATTATATATATCCATCCATAGTAATTCTGCTCGAAGGCAGGTCCTTCACTGGAATCATAGCAATTTCATGCTATACTTGCAGCTTTACTAGGGAATTGTATGAGTGGTAGCTTCCCTTTCTACACAGGTGAAGGATGATGATGATGATAATGATAAGGGTGATGATGATGGCCATATGATTTCGGGTACTGTTTGGGCCTTAAAGTTTTCCTGAAATTTGTCTTACAGGCGAGGAAAAACCCTGATAAAAACCTCACCCAGAAAAACTGCCCCGATCGGGGACCGAACCCGAGCCCGCTGCGTGACAAGGCAGCACGCTACTTCGAGACCACAGCGGTGGACTATATATATATATATATATATATATATATATATATGTTATAATTAAATATATAACATTGAGCAATGCAAGCTTAATATGGTATGATAAGAAAAATAAATGCCTGGACGGATTCCTGGTTTGAATCCCGTCCAGGCATTTATATTTCTTATCGTACCATATATATATATATATATATATAATTTGATAGCTTCCATAGCTTTCTTTTAAAACTTAACAGAACAAAAGAAATCTTTAAATATATATATATATATATATATATATATATATATTTTATATGAAGATTATTTGAAGATTTAGAGTATAATAGAAGAATATGAAAAATGGGGATTAAATTTGAACATGAAAAAAGAAAAACAAAATAATTGTCAATTAGTGAACCTGAACAAAATTTAATTTTGGAGACTGGAGAAACAATTGAACCTTGTAGTGAGATCACATATTTAGGAATTAAAATAAATAATAGGAGTTATGAAGAGGAAATAAGAAATAGAAATAATGAACGAAAATCTGCAATTGCTTACCTCAATGGAATATTGTGGGATAAAAATATAAGTAATGAAAATAAAATGAATATATATCATACAATTGTTAAAAGCACAATTACGTATGGAGCTAAACTTTGGCCATTAACAACAAAAGCAAATAAGTATATTTTAGCAACGGAAATGGATTTTATACGAATGGCAGCAAGTATTTCAAGAAGAGGTAAAATTAGAAACTCAGTTATAAGGGAGAAAATGAAGATTGAAGATAGTATTTTAGATTATATTAAAACTCAGCAACTAATATGGTCCGGACATGTCCAGCGAATGAAAGAGAATCGACTACTAAAATCTGTTTTGGAATGGAAACCTGAGGGAAGACGAAGCAGAGGAAGATCTAGAACCTCATGGAGTCAGGGAATATGTTTATACATGAAGGAGAAACATCTACAACCAGGTGATTGGATGGACCGACAAAATTGGCTATTAGTAATCGGACTATGTCAAAGACATTAATCAACCGATGATATATATATATATATATATATATTAAAACTTGCTCAAAGCGAAATTGCATTTGACCATTTTCTTTTCCACATTAGACAAAATTCCGCATTACAAAATAAATAAAACTTATTAATAATCTTACATTATAGAATACCGTATATGTATATTTATGTACCTTGGATTAATTGTAGTTCCGCTGCCGTTGAAAAGTGAAGTGTACTCCGTAGTATGATGGACTTGGACGATAACGCTCGAAAAAAAACAGCCCCCTATTATCAGGGTTAAAAATGTCTCTTAGGCGCGTATCCTGAAATTAAAATATGCGGTTTTGGTTTTCGCTCACTAATTGCACTTTCGTCTTTGATTCCCCGCAAATTTCATTCTACACTACATTGTGTCGTCCTTTAAAACTGTCCAGGCAACCTAAAGATTCCTTGAAATCATTATTCCATTAGGGATTTAACAAGAGCTAGAGCTTGACTTTGGAACCTCGGTCCGAAAATGTTTGGAGATTTTTCTTCTATCACTTTCACTTTTTCACTTAACGACAATGATTCATACGTTTCAGCTACCTTTATTCCGTAAATTAGAACTCTACCTGTGAAAGATGAGTCTCAGAACTGCACTAGTTTTAAGATGTTACAGCGCAATTGGTATTTGCAAGACAGGTTTCTGTGCTTCGCATAACGGGTTTGCAATGACGTCGAATGTATACAGGTAGAATCTATATAGTAAAAGCTTCTTACGGCGAGGATATGTTCCGCAAATGTGCCGTGAATAAAGAAACCGCGAATATGGAATGTAATTTGTATGGGTATATAGGGGATACTTTCCAAGGTTAGAGAATAAAATAAAAATTATCAAAATAAAATTAATTAATGAGAGATTTTGATCAATTTGTATTAATTATTACTGTCAGGTTTGTTTTGTTTTGATAATTATTTTTCCAATTTGTTTGAATCACTATTTGTAAACACCCTCTTAGCACCTGTCTTCAATAAAAATAAAATGGTGGTTATTAAATAAATAAATAAATATGGGTTCGATCCCCAGTCCGGACAGCTTTTCTGGGTGAGGTTTTTATTAAGGTTTCTCCTCGCTTGTAAGACAAATGTCAGGAAAACGTTAGGGCCCAAATGGTCCGCGAAATCATATGGACTGGAAACTTCTTGTAGGATAGCCAGAAGGAAAACGCCCAGTTGGTAGACCAAGAATGAGGTGGGAGAACAACATTAACTATGATTTGAGGGAAGTAGATTATACAGGAAATGATTGGAAAGCATTAGCTCAGGATAGGGATGTATGGAGAGCTTATGTCCGCGCGGCCATGAACCTACGGGTTCGATAGTCCCAGTGAGTAAGTAAGTAAGTAAGTAAGTAATCATATGGACATCGGAATTATCATCATTCATATTCATCTTAGATTAAGCGTAGGATTAGGGACTCTCCTTTCGCACCACTTTTATCGCCATCGCCCAGCATACCTTCGGGGCAGTGTAGCCGCGCCTTCCATGCGCCCCAACCTCAGAAGTGGGTTACAAGTACGCAATGCCAGGAGAGAACACCAGGAATGTCGAAAGATAACCTGGGGCATTTCCAAAAAAAAATACTAGTATTTCGCCGGGACCAATAAATTTGATCACATTGGACAGATTTCCGCATTATTCACGTTCCGAATTAAACACGTTTTACTGTATGTATATACATATATATATATATAATATATATATATATATATAATTTCTAAAAAAGAACAATGAAACGGAATGAACGTAATTTTATAATATATTCCTCTGATATTCATAGCTGCTTGTACCCCTTCTATCCAAGTTTTCTTCGGTCTTCCTCTCTTCCTCCTTTCCATTGGGATCCATTCCAAAACAATTTTTGCCAATCTTTGCTCTGGCATTCTTATGACATGACGATACCACTGCAATCTTTTCTTTTCTATAATGTCTATGATGTCCGGCTCCTCTTGTACACCCATCATTTCCCATATTTCTTTATTTCGTATTCTATCCATTCTGTATATATATATATATATATATATATATATATATATATGTGTGTGTGTGTGTGTTGTTGTGTGTGTGCGTGTGTGTGTGGTTTTTAAATAACTGTAACCATTAGACTATTTTTTTTGCGATTATTTCACAACCAAATAACTAACTCTTCCCTTGGATTTTTAAACGAATCCTCAATTGTCGGAAACATTATAAATACAGGATGTTACATGACTTCACTAACAAACTTTGAGAAACGGCAGCTCATACAGAGAGGATATTTTTGTTATATTAATGAACATATTCTCCCATACACGTCATTTAAGATTTATGTTCATCGATAAATTTCCAAACACATAATGTACGGACATTAAATACAAACAATTGTAGGCCTACACGAAATACATTTGTTCTGATTATGCCCATTGTGTTTCATATAGTCTGCACTAAGGCTCAATAGTTGTTATCAGACTGCAGAAAAGCACTCTGTTTACATGCTTACAAGTGATCTGCGACTTAACACTGTAGACTGAAATAGAAGGAGTCACGACTATAATATATTACTTAACATTGCTAATGTAAATAGGTGCTCAACAACAAGTGAATTAATACAGTTGTGGATGTGCAATAATTGCCAGAGGAAGCAGACTATACCACTTACACAGAACATAGGGATCACTAGTTAGCCATTTGCCCTGACTATGCCTGAGCCTCTTGCTCGCATTTCATAAACATCTCTGTTCGTTTGTTCGTAACTTCACATATCGGTACCATTTGCCCTCAGTGTGGTTATTATGTGCTTGGTACCTTTACAGCAACGACCGTTTAACTCTTTGAAGCATGGTAAAGCTTTGTTCGATATGGTGAAACGCGCAATTGATTCAGAGAGGCAGTTTAGTTCTGGTGGGAACTCGAGTTTCATGTATACTATGTATGACATGCCCAAATAAAATATTAGGATACGTGGGATTGACCGCACCTTAAACAATGTCTTTATACTTAAATAAATGCATATTCTCTCTGTATGTTCCTAAGATTTTGTTAATGAAATCATTTAAAAACTTTGTATACCTTCTTTCATCACTTAAAATAATTTTACGCGTTGTATGTTCTCTAACACTGTTGCCAAAATGTTAGATACTCGTACTTACTATCGTATATTTAAAAACGAATGCGTGTATATTTGTACTTTATAGACTTCTAAACAGCTCTTCATGAAAATTTTTACATGCACGTTTTTAAGTACGACGAGTATTTAGCTGCTATACACTACATTCTAAAACCACTAGGTGTAAGAGTTCATCTAAAACAAAAATTAAAAATTGCTCTAGCGATTGCAATTTTCGACGTTTCGACGTTATGCAACGAAACTGAGTATATGCTATTAAAATAAATGTAGGTAGGTGTTGTGAGCGAATCCAACAATTAGAAGTTGGGATTTACCAGAAACCCGAAATTAAAAATTTACTGCAGCAACCACCATGTTTGGTTCGTTACCTTGAATCTGATACAATTTAATTAACTCTTAAATTTTGTTTTTTACTTATTTAACTAAAGTAAAAAAACACATAAGCCTATTTAATTTAATTAGGCGTAGCAGCGCAAGCCACGTGTGGAGTAACTCTGCAAGGAAATTTGTGGTAGGGAAACGTAAGAAACCCCGAGAAAACCTGCCAGCGCTCCGGTTCATCCGTCACTAACCACATATGGAGTGACCGAGACTGGATCTCGATACCTCAGTGATGATAGGCGAGTTTGTAACCGCTTGCGTTGTAGATCCACATAACACTTACTATAACTGCTTAACGTTTCCTCTTGTATTTTGAAATATTCAATTGTAATGGAGAAGATGTAAGTAACTTGTAGTAACACCCTGTGTGGAGAGAATGTCATCAACTGTACGTTAGGGGGCGCTACATATTGATCTGCATGAGGCGATAAGATGAAATTAGCTCTAGCTTCTGATTGGTGTCTCGTGCGACATGATTTATGGCCCGTATCATTACCATCCTCATCAACTGGACTTATCAATTTGCCATTACAAACATCATTGGCTACACTACCATGTGACAGCAACTCGGATCTATAATTGACCATTTATAATTGTAAGTGTTGTTTGAAATTTTTCATCGTGTTATTTTCTTTTGTCAATAAAAATACAGTGAAACAATACACCCTGTTCTAAATGGTTACACATATATACAGATGGCTCTAAGCTCAACACAATGGCCCTATGGGAGCTGGAAATCACTGTTCACCCTTCTCCCAATACACTCCACTTGGACTAAATAAAACTGCTTTTGATGGAGAAATAAAAGCACTATCACAAATCATATGCCATCAACAAATCAACGACCGTATTATCATTCTGCCTTATTACAAAGCTGTCATACAAGCAATAACATCATTCAAAACAGTCCAAAGCAATGAACTAGTAGATTGCAAGAGACATCTCACAGACTTTTATCAAAAACAGTATTACAATGGTTACCATCTCACTGCGGAATCAATTGAAATGAAGTAGCCGATATACTGGCAAAACGAGGAGCAATGTGTTTACACCAGCCCAATTCAAATATTGCTTAGCAATCATTTTTAAGAAACAAACGGTTAAAAAACACACTCTGAACCCATATTCTGCTCCGAATTCAAGAAAAAATGGAAAAAAACACTATCCATACTACAGTAGATGCACCTAAGGGAAGCTGTAGCATATTTTCGATTACACAGGATATGATTGTCTTGCAGCTCATTTCCATCGAATTGAAGTTTACATAAGTCCTCATTGCCCTCTGTGCTCCACACACACTAACATGGACAGAAACCACCTGCTACAGTGTCAAGCACTTCATCTGCTACGCTGAAGGCTAGATACTGGGGAGCAAGAGCAAACTTTGCTATGATATTTTATTGTTTTAATTTATTGTTATGATATTTGTTTACTCATAATTATGGACTATTAATGCTGTCAAGTCACCTGCATTTGTATAAGTAAATAAATAAAATACAGTGATTTTGTAAAAATAAATTAAAGTACACGTGTTTCAGAAATCCGGCTACATTAGAGCCGATAAATTGAACGTTTACTCCCGCTAGAAACTCGTTCGCTGAGCTTCCCAGTCTCTTTGCATCAGCGGAGGCACTAGGCGTATTCAGGGGAGCGGGAGGGGATTGAGAAATTCATGCGCGGGAGTTTTACTAGGTCAGATTTTCGTGAGCAGTTAACAAACTTCATAAACAAAATAATATATATAAAATGACTGTGAGAGCTAAAGAGAACGAATTAAATAACCCATCTGAAGGAACCTATATTTTACACACCTAACGCTTTAAACATAAGCCAATATATTACTTGTGAGAAGACTTCCAAGCAGGCCGTCGAGAATAGCGGACGTGTTTTTGTTAGAGTGGTTGAAGTGTGCAGGGGACAAAGCATTATGGAAGACGTTAGAAAGCTGATTGAAACATTGTCAACTGAAGTGAAAGAGGGGTTTGAAAAGTGCAACGTGGGTGAAAAAATTCGTGATATTGAGACGAACATGCATCGGATGGAGGACAGATTGAAATTGCTGGAATCTAAATTAGACTATCTCGAAAACCAGAGTCGCCGTAATAATATTGTGATATATGGAGTGCATGAAGAAGACAGGGAGAGCTGGGAGGAAACTGAACATATAGTTAAAAGAGTAGTGGCGCAAATCGGGATTGATTTGGTGGACAGTGATATTGAAAGAGCGCACAGAGTAGGTCGTTGGAATAGTGGAAAGAGACCGATTGTATGCAAATTATCACACTACAAAATAAAATGTTGGATCCTTAGAGACAGTAAATATCTTAAAGGGACCGGTATCAATATTGCCGAAGACTTTAGTGAGAAGGTGCGCCGCGAAAGGCACTTTCTTAAGCGACACATGCTCGAGGCGAAGAGGCAGGGCTGCCATGCAATCATGCAATTTATTAAATTGATTATAAATGGACGAATCTGGAGCAGGGAAAAACTACAAAATATGGACAACTCTGAAAATGAATTTGAAGAGGTCATTGACAGCGAGTCCCCAAAACCTACAGAGGACGCTTCAACAGCAGGTGGTCTCCTCACAGCAGAGAAGGGAGAAAATTCTACAGGAGAGAAAGAGAGAGGGAGCACTACGATACTATCTCCGAGTAATCCAGTAAACATACAACACAAAACGGCCGAACGCAAAAAGCATACTCCACCTCTAAGGGCCGGTTTCACCAACACAGGTAACCGTGTTACCGGTGAATTAAACGGAGCGTTTCCCAGCTTCACTACAATTTGCGTTTCACCAACAACAGTAACTTTTCACCGGGAGTTATTTCGTCGTATTTCGTTAGTAAACCGTAACCGCACGAATTTGGTCGGTAGAATCGGAGGGTGATATATAACGGAGGGTGATTCCTATATTAAAATGGCGTGTGAAAGACTGGACATTTTTTAACATTGAACGTGAATATGGTTTTAATTATTATTTTGAAGGTCAATTGAATTAAAAAATACTCTAGTTGGGTAGAAGAACTGTGTGAATAGTTTGAAAATTACGATTACAGCGATATCGCAGACTTTCGAAGATACCATGCCTGTCTACCTGATAGGCTACTGCACATTTGGATCATCGGAGAGGTAAGTTTATTTCATTATTGAAACTGACTTTATTGATGTATAATACCAGTACTTTACACAATGAATTACTAATTTTATTCAGTCATGCTTATATATTTAAAACCAAGTTAGTATCGGTACAAAATAATGTGAGGTTATGTTTATTAATTGACTATTTTTTAACAATATATTTAATTACTGATTACAGATTATATTTTAGAAAGTATTTGAGTTTTATTTGATATTCATAATATTTTGAGTTCTTAAATACAGTCGGCCTATTTTTGTTAAAATGGTTAGCAAATAATATAAATCTAGTATGAATACTGTCCTATTATATAAAACAAATCAGGCATAAATACAAGTAAGTTTAATTCGTTAATGAAAATTATTTTATTCATGTATAATACCAGTACTTTACACAATGAATTACTAATTTTATTCACTCATGAATACATATTTAAAAGCAAGTTAGTATCATTACAAAATAATGTGAGGTTATGTTTATTATTTATGAACTATTTTTGAACTATATATTTAATTACCAATTACAGAAATATATTTTATAAAATATTTGGTTTTATTTGACATTCTTAATATTTTGGGATATTAAATACAGTAGGCCTATTTTTGTTGAAATTGTTAGCAAGTACCGTAATTTAAATCTAGTATGTATATACCTACAATATAGAACAAGTAATGAGATCCTAGGTCTAAATACAAATATTTCTAGAAATAATTTCCAAAAATGTGTTAATCTTAAATGCCTTGTAGATAATCAGTACCGGTAATATATCTGACATCCAAGACAATTTTCCTGTTATTTAACGTTAGAGCAGTGGGAATTATGCTAAAATTGTATAGTGGCCTAACATACGTTGTCATTAATTGTAAGACCAAGTATTTCTCTGAAAACATGTTCCAGAACAGAACAGTCATTATATGTAATGCAGCAGTTTCTCTATTATTTGATTTTATTATTCTAATTCTGTGATACTACTTTTCTTTAAATAATATGTTTTGACGAGTCTTAATATTGTAGACTAAACACCTGTAGCACTAAAAATAATTCATGAAGTAACTGCAGATCAATGATAACATTTGATATATCAGCATGTGCAAATCTATGATACACAGAAGTTACAAATTGTAAGAAATGCAAGTTACTAAGCATACAGGGAAAAACTGCACTTAAACTAGCGTCAAATATTTTCAAAGTCCTATAGAATAACAGTGTGCATGCACCAGAGTTTGTAGAGCCACCGATAACCCACAATCGAACCACATATTGATTATCATCCTGGATTACTATCCGTCGCTATGAAATTTAAATGACCAATATTTGCAATAAGTCCCCAAATCTATATTATAAAGATATATTAATAATATTAAATTTACCAAACTTTATTAAAAATGGGTGTACACTTACTTATCGCTCCCTAACGCTGATCCAACCAGCGATAACCCAAAACAGCGATAGAAAAATCATAGACTAAGTAATATACTCTGTGGAGAAAATAGCAGTTAGCATCACAATATTGTCTAACAGTGTCATAATATTGTGATTTGCATATTTAAATAAATACTTCAAAACTGTCTAATAATGTTATAAAATTGTTTGAAAAAGTTTAAAATAATAAATAATGTTAGTAAATACAAAAGAAGAGTTATAGTTTACAAAAAGAAGAGCTATAGTTTACAATAATATAAATGAAAAATGAAGCGCTAGTAAAAGTGCAGTTGAGCCAGCATACAGTAATCCTTATGTATTATACACCAGTGGTATACTATGTTGATTGTGAAATCTATAATTTTAATTATTGATAAAATAACTTCAGCTAGTTATGAATAATTCACTTGTACTGCTATATGCGTGTATTATGTGAGTTGATCTGTACAACACAATAAGTTTATATTACATACTGCTTTTTTTTTTTAGAAATCAAGCCATTTCTCCAATAAATCAGCTGCTCCCGACTTTGGACAATGATTAGATAAGGGTTCATCATTCAGGAAGGGTCAGGAGATCAACAGTCCTAAGATATTGTCTGCCGAGTCAGTTGTGCCATTGCAAGTTCTCGACTTCAAGCTACATCCCTAAAGACCGGAAGTTCAATGGATTACACAAACAAAGAATAAAGACCTGGTGATGGTGTTGCAGAATAGTTCAAGTAACTTGAAATACTACTTCTCTTTAAAAGTGAAGGCTATTTGTAAATCAAATATGACATTTTGTGACATCATTGCTAGGTGAAGAACAATTTATGGCAAATTATAACATTTGCAACTATTAAGTCTAACAGTTATAAATATTTATACACATCAGTCTTAAACTTAGAACAGCTTAAAAAAATAACTCACCCTAGCTTACATTTCTCATATTGTAAAATGTAACGTTGTTAGTTACGTCATATAACTTTGTTATAATTTCTCTATAAATTATTTTTTTCATAATTGGTCCATGTTAATGTATTTCTGTCTTCTTTGTACACACTTGCAGATAACATGTACAATGAATCTTAAATCAGAATGTTGAAGGTTATTGAGAAGCTCTTCAGTTCTAGGAAGTGATGTAGGAATTAATTTAAAACTGATTAATGAATTTCATATCATTGGGCTACTGATGTTTTACACAATATTTTAAGATATGCAGGTGAGCAAGTACTTCAGGACGTTCTTAATCTCAATTTAGTTGCATTATTTGAGAAAGAAAAATATTATTTTAACCGAGACAACAATGGTGTAAAGTGAAGGCTCATCAAATCCCATTGTAGAGTAAATTGTTAATTATATTTTTGTTCTATAATATTTTAATCAGTGATGATACTGTAATAATTTAAAAATATTTTAGGTTTTTATGTGATTTATTGTTATACATTCAAAATGTGCAGTACAATTTTAAATATTTTACTAAAACTGATTGCCTGTGAACATTTGAGAGATGCTGTAGAATGTTACGCAGTATGAAATTATAAAATGAGTAAATTATATACATGTTCCTCAGTCTTATTGTTTTGCAGTTTGTTGTATCTGATAGAAACAATAAGATATTTGAAGCAGTAAATAATAAGAGTTTATTTATATTAATTATTGTATAATTTTGAAAAATATTAAATAAAATATAATTTCAAAATAATTACTTCTGTGTGTTACCCACTAGTGTTTTCAAGTCATTTTCAAACATATTCCTGTATTTAATGTTTTATTTTAGGAAGTAATATTTTGAGGTTCTTTTAATTAAATTATTTGGAGTCTGTTCATCTTAACTCAATATTAATGTTGATTTGTTCTTGAACATGTTTCGATTATAGCATATCAATGATTATGATATAAGCGAAACATGTTCAAGATAATCAACATTAATATTGACTCCAAATAATTTAATTAATATTCCTGTATGTTACGTTGGAGACTATCTTTTCTTGAGGAAATGCAGTGATGGAATTGAAGACTATAGGGAAAAAGAGAGGTAAGTCAGTAAATGTGATAAAAAAATATTAGTTAAGGGCACATTCATATAGCTTGAGCAGTGAATTTTATATGGGCTAAATTATGGAGCAAAAGTAAGGCTAGTCATTGAGATTTTTTTTTTTTGCAAATGCCCCAGGTTGCCCTTCGACATTCCTGGTGTTCCCTCCTGGCATGGCGTACTTGTAACCCACTTCTGAGGTTGGGGCGCCTGGAAGGCAGGGTTACATTGCCCCGATGATATGATGGATGATGATAGTGGTGCACCAGGAGAGTCCCTAATCCCAAGCTTAATCTAAGATGAATATGAATACAATGATTTCGATGGCCATATGATTTCGGGGACCGTTTGGGTCTTACAGGTGAGGAAAAACCCAGAAAAACTGTCCCGACCGGGGATCGAACCCAAGGCCCATTTGATAGTGAAAAAAAAGGTAAGTCTATAGTGAACAGGGGAAAAGGAAGGCAAGTCATTTTAATCTAACTGTTGCAGTGCAGGTGTAGAGTAATAGAACTGGATTTATTCAATATTGGTCTTATTTGGGAGGAGAATTACATGTACACTATTTTTTCATTGTATTGCTTCATATGTTGTTTTACTAGTAATATTGTGCGAGAAAAGTGAAAACTGGAATCACATACATTCAAAATGAATGAGTATGATCAATAACTGTGTATCTTATGAAAGCTGTAAGAAGAGGAAGAGTTTTTGGCAGGATGAAAGATACTAACAAAAAATTGAGAGCTCAGATTCATGAAACTGGAGACTCCTGTAATTTTAGGTTAAAATATTTAAAACGTATTGATGTAAATCAGCAAAATAAATGAATCAAATTCAAAATTTACAATATTAGAGGCACAATCTTTATATATATTAAAATTAATTTTGGGAAGTAAACATTATGAGGTTATATCATTAATAGTGAGTGGAGAACATATTTTTAATAACTCACGTCATACAATTTCAAATTTATTTGATTTAAGTCCATTGGTTTCGAATGAATTTTTCATTCATCTTCAGTTTATTTTCATGACACCAACTGTTGAAATTCTATGTTTGTTGATTTCACCATGGTTACCTCTAACGCTGCCATCTTTTGGTTGGCTTTATAAATTTTGAAATAAATTTTTTTTCTATAGGAATATCAAAATTCATTGATCAATATTTATTCTTTTGAATGAATATCTTCTCCCAAACTGTTAATTCTAATAGTTTATCTAATTGTTTCAAAAGTTTTGCATCTCTATTAATTTTATGATGTTCTAATAAACTATGTGCAGCAATTGCTGATTTTTCAATTTCACAATTTGAAACAATTGGATAAACCATCAGAATGAACAGTTTGGGAGAAGATATTCATTCAAAAGAATAAATATCGATCAATGAATTTTGATATTCCTATAGAAAAAAATTTATAATGCCAACCAAATATGGCAGAATTATAGAATTGGTGAAATCAACAACTGAAAATAAACTGAAGATGAATGAAAAATTCATTCAAAACCAATGGTCTTAAATCAAATAAATTTGAAATTGTATGAGGTGAGTTATTAAAAATATGTTCTCCACTCACTATTAACTTTATATATATGTTTGGTCCCACAATATTAAACAGAGGAGGCCAAAATAAATGAAGATGATGCTCTCCTTCATAGTAAAGTTTCAGATACAAGGTAAGAATTTCAGATGAAAATTATGCAAATGAAATAAAGATATATGTAAAAAAGTTTTCAGGTTTATAAATGCCATTTCAAAATAGAGAATTGAAAATATCCGAAAATCTATAAATACTAATGCAGAGATAGGCAAGGATATGTAAGGCAAACACACCAACAGGCAGACCAAATTGTCCAAAACTGGTTATGGAACACACATCATTTAAGGGTCCTGAAAGCCATTATAGCATAAAGAAAACAGAAGTTGTATTTACCTGGGGAACTGTGTATTTTTAACAACGTATAACATGTATAAAGACAATTATTCTGAAAACTTTATATCTTCTGAAATGTATTAAACCATTTTCATAACACAGTTCAACATTTAATTTGGATACCCCAGAAACGATTCGTATAGTATCTGTGATGAATTTACTGCTAATAAGAAGTCGCTCCTGTTCAGTTAAGTACCATTGCAAATGAAGAGATGAGGCTGGAGATAGAGAAGAAGGTAATGTATCTTGAAACTGAAAACAAGGTTCACATAGCAAGAACTGAGATTATTTATAACGGCCAGAGAGAAGCATGGAAGAGAAGTACTAAATTTATTTCCATGGATTTTCAGAAAAATCTCCCCTGTCCAAACATCATATATTACAAGCAACGATTTAGCTACTTTTCTTTCAACATTCAAAAGTTGTTTGATAACAAGGCCATTTTCTATATTTATTCTGAAACTCATGGTAGGAAAGGAGCCAATAAGGTAACTTCATTTCTTATTAATCAGTATATTACAAACATCCTTAACCCAAAAATCTAGTAGTTAAATATATTCTGTGAATCTGCAGGAGGGCAAATAAAAATTACATGCTCTTTAGATATTTACACTACATTGTTCATGAGAAGACACATTTGCAGTCAGTTCTTGTCACATTCCCAATAAGTGGACCTACATACCTAGAATGTGACAAGGGTATGGGTCTGATAAAGTCAAACATTTTTAGTGAAATTCCTTAAGACTGGGTTGGAGTATTCCAAAGTGCAACAATGAAAATAATGAATATATGTAAGACAAAAAGAAAACTCTCACTGTTCTTATAATAGGTCCAGGAACAACCAAAAAAATTAAGCTTCCCAAGATCTACTCCAAGTTTTACAAATTAAACTAATCTGTTCCATCACAAGTTCATCCGCAGACAGGACGTTCCTATATTATGATTACACCTGAATAACCATGAAGCACAAGGGTTTGTAATCTAGCAATTCTATGCATTGAGAGGGAGAAATGTTGGAATTTTTTTAAGGACCTCTCATCAGATTTGTTGCTTGATGGCTCCAAATCACCTTATATATATATAACATGGCTTGCATTATCATAATCATTTTGCATGTTATTAAATAATTCTTCCAAGAATGAGAGTTTACAGCAGCAACATTTTCAGGAGATGGATTAGATACTTTGTGAAACACTGTAATACATGGTCCCAACCAAAATAATTGCTCTTCTTATACCATTAAAATGGCTTGTTCCATGAAAACTTTTACATAACCCAAATATACTAAAGCATTCCAATGATGATGATGATGATATATACACTACCATATTATATTAATGTAAAAGTGTTTTTAAATCAATCATTAGGTTAATTTAAAAACAGGCCTAATCAAGAAAAAATATTTTTCGTCGTTACGCATGTTTTATGGATAGTTTCTTATTTCCTATAGTTTCAACGTTTCTATATTAATTCTATTATAGTTTTGAAAATCTTTCGTTGGACATGTTCTTTATTTCTGGCAAATTTTCCACGTGTACGACGTGATCTGTGGAACGTGTTTGTGTTGGTTCAATGTGTTTATTTAGGTTTCTATGGTAACGCGATAAGTAACAACCAATAGCATTTCTTTCCCCTCCTACAAATTTGTTCCGCTTGAATATGAGGTATGAGAAATATACGATTCAAAATAATTTTAACGGTAAACCGCCAGTTTGTTTACGTCGGTGTTATATGGCGTGGTGAAACGCAAACACGCTTAGTTATTTTTCACCCGGTTATGTAACTCGTCGTGAAGGTTAAATTTCACCGATGTTGGTGAAACCGGCCCTAAGAGGTGAACGACCGGCGGACACAAGAACTCCAACAAGAAAATCACTAAGATTTCTGAATTTACCCGCAGAAAAGGAACTATTGAGAGGTGGAAGTTCGAAAAATACTGGTAGGACTAATGACAAGGGAACACAATAGTGTTTGTTGACAGTCGGTTCATGGAATATCGAAGGGTTAAAACAAAAACGTTCAATGAACAGATGTGTAGAGTTTATTGAGACTTTTGATATATTAGCTCTAGGAGAAACATGGTTAAATGTTAATGAATTCGTAAATCTATGTAATATGAGAGGTTATTTTAAGGGTAATGAAAATAGAGGTAGATATCCAGGCGGTGTTGCCATTTTATATAAAGCTAACTTAGACCCATATATTAAAAAGGTAAATATTGCTTTAAAAGAGGCAATTTGTATATATTACCATACAGGAAGAGCAGAAATGTGTTTGTTGTCTATATACGGCCAACCTCTAAATTCCGGGTATGCCAATCCAATTTTTTTCGTTGAATTATCTGACTCGTTGGCAGAAATAAAAGATAGGTTTCCGGAAGCGGGAATAATAATTTTAGGGGACTAATATTACTACTTTGGTATTACACACACATTTTCATGGTGAAAGAAATAACGTTCTATTTATGTAATACAGCTCAAATAGTGCAGCACTCGATTCGAAGTATTAGTTCTTCAGTACTGGTAGTGTGAGTGAAAACGTCCAATAAGTAGACCAATATTGAGGTTGGAGAATAACATTAATTATGATTTGAGGGACGTAGATTATACAGGGGATGATTGGAAAACATTAGCTCAGGATAGGGATTATGGAGATCTTACGTCCGCACAGCCATGAACCTATGGGTTCGTTAGTGCCAGTGAGTTAGATTAATAATAATAATAATAATAATAATAATAATAATAATAATAATAATAATAATAATAATAATAATAATAATAATAATAATAATAATAATAATAATGGCAATAATAACACTGATATAGGGTGGAGCATTAGTCAGTTAACCCAAAATCCAAATATGTGATTTTCTGTAACTTAAAACATCCATACATTTATACTGTTTACCTTATTAGCAAATTACCTCAAGTAGAAATATTTGAAATAATATTCTGAAAATCCGGTATTCAAACCCCAGATTCAACTTATCTATTTTTGTTTCCTTGCAACTATGTTCATTGCATAACTAACTTATGCCGTCTCCATAACACCCATATCAATTCGTACGTCATCATTACTCAAGCACAGTTCTCTAAACCTCGAGTATCTTCACCTTCCCTCTCTGTCGCTCCTCCTATCTCAAGCCTTCCGCCTATGAGGGCTCGCTCCCTAGAGCTATGAGATTATTATGTCTAATGCTAGTTGTAATTTCATATTTAATGCGTATAAATCATATTCCATGGCCTACCAGTTTATAAAAATTACATTTCTTAATAAAACTTACAACCACGTAAGATTAAATTTAAATACATATACAGCTTTTTCGTTAATAGTAGAATTTACAATTTAATTATATATATTGTAAAAAATAATTTATAAATTTATTTTAAACTTTACTGTACATGCATATTTTTCTTTAGTTATAGAATATGAATTGCAGTTATCCACTAGTATTTTCATCATCATCATCAACTTCACGGATTAAGTCTGTGCCTGTCCCGATCTCACATATGTTCAGCTCAGCGCTTTCTTGCTCTTCCTACCGATCTTCGTTCTCCAGGATTATACATCAGTGCCATCTTTGGTATTCTATCCTCTACCATTCTTTGCAGATGTTCTATTCAATTGTCCCTGTGTTCTTCTATTTGTTGAAGAAGTGGTTGTATATTTAGTTCCTTTAGCACTAGTATTTTTATGAATTTATTTTAAATCCTATTCATATTGTACATATTAAATTAGGCGGTTAGAAATAAAGGGGCGCAAGTGGAAGTTTATAGTATTCAGAAAACATATGTTTGAAGTTGAAGTTATATGAGTATAACTAAGTGAACATGATAAAATCATACTTTATCCACTCGTAACGCATACACTTATATCCCTTTGCAAACTAAATAAAATTATGCTCTAAGAATGTAAGTTAGAACAAAACTCGTTTTTTTTGGAGAAAAAATAATTTACATCCGTTTGCTTCTAACCGTCTCAGACAAGAATATGGAAGGCTACCTACAATAATATTGTGGTCGAGGCACAAATTGTATATCACCATGAAATATATTACTGTTCGTATCCCTATCTGTCATTGTACAAAAATAAAAGTAATGAAAAAATTATCGTTTCTTCAATACCAGTGGTTTAAGGTTAGAAAAAATATATAATCTTCATAACAATTTATAACATTAAAATTTTATTTAATCTGAATTCAAACAAAATTTCTGTATATTTCACTTCACAATCTACACACTTCTGACATAGTATGTTAAGGAGTAATATTAGAAGGGAAAACAATGTTTAATGGCGTCTAGTGATTTATTCCTGAACAAGTTAGCGGATTTGTGACAATAAAGAATAAAAATATCGAATAAGGCGAACATTTTATTTAGTATAGAAATGAAATCAATGTATTGAGATATTGCAATATTTATTTTTGGTGAAAAGAGAACCAAGACCATCAATATCTAAAAATATGTAAATATTTAGGCTGTTAGTTATTGTATTTATATTTCCGTCCCGTGTGGATTTGCCAGTCTCCCATCGGGTACCTCCTCAGGTGGCGGATAGGGGAATGCTCACCAGATATGGCGGATGCTGAGGAAATAAAATACCCAGGACGGACCAAAACTAGTGCAGCTGCCTTGCAGTAAGATACTGGATTATCAAAGGCTAAAGGAAGCAAACCTTTAACAAAAAGTACCCGTCCCCCAGGTTGGACGTTGATGCAACGGGCCAGTTCCTCGTTCATCATAAAAAAATGCTAAAAAACCAAACATCATACCTCGGCAGCTGGAAAATCTAGAATGTATAGAAAACGAAATAAAGTAATAAGGGAAATTATGGGTGTGCAAGAGGAGCGGGACATCATTGACATCATAGAAAATAAAAGATTACAGAGGTATGTCAAAAAATTCCAGAGCAAAGAATACCTAACCTTATTATGGGATGGATCCCAATGGAAAGGAGGAAGAAAAGAATACCGAAGAAAACCTGGATAGATGGTGTGCAAGCAGTTATGATTAAAAAAGGATATGGACTAAAAGGAATGGCGTTTGGTTACCTGAAGACGGCGGCAGCCGTCATGATACCGGATGTTGATGTTGATAATATATTTCCTTGATACCACGGCAATTACAGTGTTCCAAACGTTGCATATAACCTACTGTCTCTTATTGTTGTTTTTGTCACTATGACTAATGATAATGGATTAAAATTCTATTGAACGTTTTTTGTAAGATTTTTTTTTGGTTAATTATTGACACAGAAATATAAGTATTTTATGACAGCATATGAAATATAGAAGTATAAAATAAATTAAGTAAAGTAAAGCAATCTCATTACAGGCCTCGGGAGGCCCTTGGGGTAGTAGGAGGTTAAGGCTCCCACTTAACTGGACAATCGGCACTTGATGTCAGCCGGGTTGTCAGCCCTGCGTGACGGCCGCCTTTACCCCCAGAACAAACATCTGGTACTCATTTCCGTTAGTGGCTGAGTCGACCCCAGGGTCATAGTGTCGCCAGAAGGTTTGGGTCAGTTTAAAAATCCCGACCTCACCGGAACTTGAACCCTCGACCTTCCGGCTTGTAGCGCAGTGCCTTAAACATAAATAATTTTCATTGAACTCTTTTCTGATAAAACCCATCCTTATCTACTACTTTTCTCTGCTAATGGGAGTATTCTGCTTGAATCGATTCAAGCATGTTGAATATGGAAAATTAAAACATATTGCTATTGAATTACATTGCCATTAATTACAAGCAAATAGGCTTGATACACAGAATTACATTATTTCCCAGCAGATGGCGTTGATTTCTGAATATTTACAGCGCCATGGTTATAGATGTCAGCACAATCTACTTCCATAATTAGAGTCTATTGTGTGTGATAAGAGAAGTTCCTTTTATTTCCATCTTGATATTCCTCCATGATCGTACACCGTTATTTAGTCTCATGGGCTTGTGGTCAGCGTTACTGACTACTGTTCACGAGGTCGCGTGTTCGATTCCCGGTCAGACCACAATATTTTTTTCTTGAAAGTAATTATTTCTGTGGTTGCCCAGGCTCTGGCATTTAGTTTAAGTTTAGGTTAAGAAATCTCCTGGCGCCTCATCATCATTTATCACCCATCATATCAACGGGATAACGTAACTCCGCCTTCCAGATATTCCAATGTAAGAAATGGATTGCAATTTCACAGATTCCAGGGGAGAAATCAGAAATGTCATATAATACAACCGGGTGGCATTAGACAAAAAAGAAAAAAATTGGACCCGCTCGATACAAATCATTGCTTCTTTGTTATAGAGTTGGTTGTGTAATTATGTATATAAAAATAAAAACGGAAAAGGAATTACAAAACCAGTGTAACAATTGTTAATTGCCTACTTCGTACACTGGTTGTTATGATCATATTGGTATCAAATATGTTCAGATTTTCCTTAGACATAATGAAAATTGTTACAATGACTTATGTCATTTTTATCTTTGTTTAAGCAAACTGCAAAATATTATTACGCAGTAATGCGGACATACGGAGGATTTCTGCGGTGTATGATAATGGTTTTTATTGTTTACAATGTTGCTACATTCGAAGTAACAGATTTGAAGCCAATGTAGCTGTGAGAGTGTTTTTGTATGCTTTGTGATATTGTTAACTCGTGCTTGGTACTGAAAATACTACCAAAAGTAGTACCATTCTGCGAAGGCTATATTCCTCCTCTATTCGATGCAAAGTTATCGTATTCGGGCGACAGTGAACACTGCTGGAAACAAGGATTCATCATCGGTAAGGAGAATGCACATTTTATATTCTTTATAAGAAGGTAAGACCAGGATGTGTTTAATTCCTAAGGGAAAAAAAAACAAGCAAGTCAACGATCTGGAAGCAGTTGAACACCATACTTAATTAAAATTTAAACTTGAAAAAAAGGGTAAGAAATTTGCGTTCGGAAGTTGATCCTCGCCACAATGCCGAATGTGCCAAAATATCAGAGAGCTGTAGAAATGCTATCAGGCCGTTGAAAAATGGAAATCCATTGGCTGCATGGACAGTATTCCACCGTTCAAATAATCAAAGAATTTTTATAAATTTCTACGAGCAAATACGCTAAATTCTAGGAAAGGATTATTTGTAATAACGGGATACACCTACAGTCGCAAGTTGAGTTGCCAAATATATTAAGGTCAACTCGCAATATTACCTGATGTCCTGACCACAATTAAATCTTATAAACCCCAGGTCTCTATAGTTCAGATACTGGTAAAAAATGGAACCATCAAGATTAGTTTTCAAGTCATACGTGATTTTCAATACGCAAATTCCTTGAGGATGAGGTGAGAGAAATGGGAATAGGTGTTTTATCATATAGTGATATATTATTAACATCTAAAAAAAATGAATATAAATAGTGGCATGAAAGAAGAAGACAGCGATTTGTGTGTATACATGTAAAATAATTCATTGTTTGTTAATGTTGTTATTAACAAGTTGTACTACAGATATTGTACTTGAATATGGTTGAAATAATTGAGTTGTGAATAAATAAAATATACACATATGTTACATATATAGATATATACACAAACATACATATATGCAAACATACAATCATACATAGATAGATCATCGGTTCATTAATGTCTTTGACATCGTCCGATTCCTAATATCCAGTTTCGTCGGTCCATCCAATCTCCTGGTTGTAGATGTTTCTCCTTCATATATAAACATATTCCTTACTCCAGGAGGTGTTAGGTCTTCCTCTGCTTCGTCTTCCCTCAGGATTCCATTCCAAAACAGAGTTTGGTAGTCGATCCTATTCCATTCGCTAGACATGTCCGTACCATCTTAATTGCTGGGTTTTAATATAATCTAAAATAGAGTCTTCAATCTTCATTTTCTCCCTTATAACTGAGTTCCTAATTTTTTCTCTTCTTGAAATTCTTGCGTCCCTTCGTATAAAATTAATTTCCGTTGCCAAAAGGTAATTATTTGTTTTTGTTGTTAATGACCAAAGTTCTGCTCCATAAGTAATGATGCTTTTAATAATTGTATGATATATATTCATTTTAGTTTTATCAGATATATTTTTATCCCACAATATTCCATTGAGGCAAGGAATTGCAAATTTTCCTTTATTATTTCTATTTCTTATTTCCTCTTCATAACTCCCATTTTTATATATTTTAATTCCTAAATATGTGATCTCACTACACGATTTTATTAATTCTCCAGTCTCCAAAATTAAATTTTGTTCTGGTTCACCAATTGATAAATATTTTGTTTTTTCATGTTCAAATATAATCCCCATTTTTCATATTCTTCTATTAATTTTCTAGTCATATATTCTAAATCTTCATAAACTTGTGCAATTAACAATTGATCATCTGCAAAATGTAAGTTGTATACATTTTTGTTGTTTGAAATAGGAATTCCCATGCTTGAACATTTTCTCCTTCAATTCTTTAATATTTCATGTACATATACAGGGTGGACCGCTCGAATGGACCTAATTTCAATTGCTTGTTACTGGCAAACGGTTGAAGATAGAAACTTAAAACAACGTTCATATTACAGAAAAACTCACCAAGTTTTGATATCCAGATCACCACATCTCTATATGAGCCCCAGCAGTCACTGTGACGATATCAAAGCGATGAACAATTTCTTGCCAAGTACGTTGGAGTATGTCTTCTGGAATGTTCTCAATAGCCTCTATGATGCGCTCACGAAGATCACGAAGGTCTTTGACTGGGGTGGTGTAAACTTTATCTTTGACATAGCCCCAGAGAAAGAAATCCAGTGGTGTTAAATCGGGAGATCTCGGGGGCCACGCGATTGGTCCTCCCCTACCAATCCAACGGCCAGGGAAAATGTTGTCCAAAGTCGTACGAACTTCATTGGACCAGTGGGGAGGAGCACCATCTTGCTGGAAAACGATGTTAGGCTGCAGTTGTTCAATTTGTGGAAAGAAGAACTGCTCCAGCATGTCAAGATATGTGGTACCACGAACAGTTTTCTCGGCGAAGAAAAACGGTCCAATGACCTTATTATGTGACAAACTGCACCAAACATTCATCTTCGGACTATCACGAACATGCTCTTGAATAGCGTGAGGATTCTCCGATCCCCAGATCCGCACATTATGCCGGTTTACCTTGCCTGACAAAATGGAAAGTGGCTTCGTCCGAGAAGAAAATCTTGGTCATGAAGTCAGGATCAGCGCCGAGACGGTCCAGCATCGTATTGGCGAATTCCACTCGTTTCGGCATGTCATTCGGCTCCAGACGTTGCACTAACTGCACTTTATATGCGTGCAGTTTGAGGCGTTTGTGGACAATCCGTTGTAATGTCGATTTTGGTATTTGAAGTTCCCGCGAAGCTCTTCTTAATGACTTCCGGGGGCTTCGCTCAAATGCGGCTTGAACATTTGCTACCATTTCATCGGATGCTCTGCGACCACCACCATGCTTCTTCAACACAGATCCTGTAGCTAATAATGTATCACGCCACTTCTTTATGCTTCTAGCAGTTGGAGCATCACGGTTAAACACACGCCGGAACTCCCTTTGAACTCTAATGATTGATTTAAACTCCGCATACCACAAAACAGCTTGCGCTTTCATCTGCGGAGTCGCCATTTTCACAAACAATTAAATCTAAGAACGAGAAACGTATCTTTGTGCCATCTACCGACAGGATTCGAAACTTGGTGAGTTTTTCTGTACTATGAACGTTGTTTTAAGTTTCTATCTTCAACCGTTTGCCAGTAACAAGCAATTGAAATTAGGTCCATTCGAGCGGTCCACCCTGTATTTTAAACAGAATCGGTGATAGACAACAACCTTGACGAAACCTTTATTTATCGAAAAACCATGAGACTATATATTGCCAATTTTAATTTTAGATATGCAATTGTCGTATAAATTTTGTATAGCTTCAATTATTGTAGTCTTAATTCCCATACGTCTTAAAGCAATCCATAGTTTCTCTATAGGGACATTGCCATATGTTATCTCTAAATCTACAAATACTAGGTGCTAAGGTTGTTCATATTATATTTTCTTTTCTAGTACCTGAGTAATGCAAAATAAATTGTCGGTTGTGGAACGAACTGCTCTAAATCCTGACTATTCTTCTAATTCCATATCACTAAAGTTTTTTTCCAAATAATATTTTAGTATTCGTCCATAGAGTCTACTCATAGTACTTGTCACTGTTATACCTCTATAATTTTCACATTGATCTTTTTTCCTTTTTTATGGATTGTCGAAATGTATCCTAGTTTCCATTCTTCAGGAACTTTTTCACCATTCATAAATTTTATAAATAATTTTCTCAGTCGTTCAAATAAATTGTCGGATCTATGTTTTAATAGTTCCGCTGGTATTCCTCCTGGACCACAAGCTCTTCTATATTTTAATGATTGAATATTCATTTTAATATCCTCTAGAAAGGGGGGTAAACCCCCTAAAGATAGAAGGGATAGAAATAATAAAATTTTTACTATTTTTTTCATTATTAATTAAAAAGGTTTGGTTAATAAAAGAAATCTGTAGAGAGTTTATAATTAGAATAATTGCATCCAATTGTATATGTTCATCTTCATTTATTTCTGGAATATTTTGAACGTTTCCTAAATTAAATACCCTGGTTTCTGATAGTAACGTTTCAAAATTATTTTCCCATTCAGTCATATATATTGATTGTACATTTGTTTATCCACTTCTTTTATTTCTCAATTTTTTTTTTAATTCTTCAAGATTCAGAACTTCGTTTACCTCCAATACATGTTTGAATTTATAAACAATTTTGTTCCCTGCTCTGATATTGCTAAATTTATAAACCCCATGTTCAACTTTTATAAGATTCATGATGTGTTCCGTTGAGGTTTATTCAAAATTAATATAAAATTATAGAATGTTCACCTGAAAGGTCCGTCTCCTCAACTTAATTATCATTTAACTGTAGCGCTTTCGGGACTTGTCCCATCATCGGCAGGATTCAAAACTGGTGTTTCACTGAAGATCTGGTAGAGGGGGTTGCATGTATTGGGTTCGTTTTCGTTTATCAGGCTGTCGTTGTGAGCTGCTTTCATGATTTCCATCTCTTCGAGTACGTTTATCTTCGCTGGATTATTTTCTCTGTGCATTACTGTTAGGGTGTTTTCAATATTTAACATGCTATGTCCTTCATGGATAACGTGTTTTGCATAGCTTGATTTACCTTCTGCGTGAATGAAGTCTCGAAAATGTTCTTTGAATCTGATGTTAAAACTCCTGTTTTTCCTTCCTATATAAAATTTGTTGCAGTCCTTACATGTCAGTTTATAAACTCCTTTGCTGTTGAAAATGTTATTTTCTTCAATGTTATCGTTTATTATGTTGTTTAATTTGTTATTGGTTCTGTATGCTACTTTTACGTTTTTATCGGCTTTCTTTAGTGCATTGGCTAATTTTGTCGTTTCTTTTCCTGTGTATGTAAGTGTTATCCATGTTTCTTGTTGTTGTCAGATTCTTTTTCTAGTTTAGTTATGTTGGTTATGTTGTTCTTCCTTTTTTGTTTTTTTACGAGCTTATCTATGAATTCTTCATTATAGCCATTGGTTTTTGCCATATACTTAATGTAGTTGAGTTCTTGGATATAATTGTCTTTGCTTAATGGGAGTTTCAACATTCTACTGACTAAGCTATTAAATGTGCTAATTTTCTGTTGAAAAGGGTGTGTAGAATTTTTGTTTATGGCCAGCGCATTGTTTGTGGGTTTCCGGTAGATACCGATTTCTAGTTTATTGTTGTGTAGATTTTTGGTTATAGACAAATCTAAGTAGTTTATGCTGTTGTGAACTTCTATTTCTTCGGTGAAAGTGATTTTTTATGCATGTTGTTTAAGTCTTGTAGTATTTCTTTTTCTTTTCTGTTTTCATTTTCATATATTACTAGTACATCATCGACATATCGTGTTATTAGTTTTATGTTGAATTTGTGTATTAGTTCATCAAAATGTTTATTTTCCAGTTCTTGTAGGAAGATTTCTGCCATTATTCCAGATGTAGGACTCCCCATCGGGATCCCGTCTTCTTGAATAAATAGTTCATTGTTAAATTGGAAGTAATTTTGCTTTATTGTTGTTGTTATTAGTTTGTAAACTTGAAGATAACTTTATCAATCAGTTAAACAAACTAATAACAACAACAATAAAGCAAAATTACTTCCAATTTAACAATGAACTATTTATTCAAGAAGACGGGATCCCGATGGGGAGTCCTACATCTGGAATAATGGCAGAAATCTTCCTACAAGAACTGGAAAATAAACATTTTGATGAACTAATACACAAATTCAACATAAAACTAATAACACGATATGTCGATGATGTACTAGTAATATATGAAAATGAAAACAGAAAAGAAAAAGAAATACTACAAGACTTAAACAACATGCATGAAAAAATCACTTTCACCGAAGAAATAGAAGTTCACAACAGCATAAACTACTTAGATTTGTCTATAACCAAAAATCTACACAACAATAAACTAGAAATCGGTATCTACCGGAAACCCACAAACAATGCTCTGGCCATAAACAAAAATTCTACACACCCTTTTCAACAGAAAATTAGCACATTTAATAGCTTAGTCAGTAGAATGTTGAAACTCCCATTAAGCAAAGACAATTATATCCAAGAACTCAACTACATTAAGTATATGGCAAAAACCAATGGCTATAATGAAGAATTCATAGATAAGCTCGTAAAAAAACAAAAAAGGAAGAACAACATAACCAACATAACTAAACTAAAATATATATACAGTCAATATGCCCATTTCACCAATAAATATTTAAAATGGTCAACTAGTTTCTACAGCCAAGCTGTCATTCTCAAGACCAGATATTGACTGAAGACAATATAGATAAAAAATAAAGATACAAATTCAGTTAAAAACAAACTACGTCACATGACGCAATCATTCACAAGTGAAAGTAAAACATAATAAAACTAATCCTCTTTTTTATCAATTAGAGAAAAGAGGGGGCTATACGGAATAGGGCCTTTGTCTTTGTTCATTATTTTATCCTTATTTTTATAAATTTCCAAACTTTCAAGGACGTTAAGGAATTTGAAATCCCTGACCGAACGAACCAGCCTAAGATTACTTTTGTTGATAGCGTGACCGTACTCAGAAATATGCTGGGCAACTCCAGATTTTTCAATTCTGTTGAGTCTGAAATGGGCAATATGTTCATTAAATCTAGTTAAAATGGATCTTCTGGTTTGCCCAACATATTTCAAGTCACAGTCATTGCATGCAATTTCATAAATCCCGGATTTCTCTATACAATCGACTTTATCTTTAGGGTTTCCGAGTAAACTATTTAATGTCAAAGTGGAAGTGAAAATCAATTTAGTATCTAGTCCTTTGAATATCTTGTTCAAACCTCTAGTTAAAGAGGGAACGTACGGCATAATAGCAAAATTAGCTTTATTAATAGGAGAATGGAAAGCTGTAGAATCCATAACAAGTTTTCTAAATTCAAATTTACGAATCAACTTATCAATAATATTTCCATTGAAACCATTACACCTAGCTATATCTTTATGGTTTGTAATTCCTTATTATATCTATTTTTACTTAACGGAAAAGTGATAAGACGGTGAACTAAAAAAGTGAAACTGGCCATTTTATGTTGATTACAATGGTGAGAATCTGCCGGGATATATCTAAATGTACTGGTATCTTTTCTATAAATGTCAAATTCCAATCTATAATTGTTTCTAATTATTATCATATCTAAAAAAGGCAGCCTTCCATTCTCTTCCTCTTCATACGTAAAATTTATGCTGGGAGTTCGGCCATTTAATATTTCAACAAATTCCTGTACAATTGCATTTTTTGGTATCAAAAATAGCAAAAATGTCGTCAACATATCTGAGCCAGACCCTTGGAAAGTAATCTAATTCCTTCCCAAGCTCCGTCTCAAATCTGCACATAAAAAGATCAGCTAGGAAAGGAGACAATGAATTACCCATTGCCGTTCCCTCCTTTTGTTCATAAAACTTATTGTTAAATTGAAAAATGTTCTGATTCATGCAAAGTTCCGTTAACTTGATATATTGATTGACAATATGGGGCTCCAATTTATTCTGTAGTAGTAGGTCTTCCAAGAAACTCAGCGTCTGAGGTATCGGTATACTAGGAAAGAGAGATTTCACATCAAAAGAAATCAAAATCTCTCCATCCTTCAGCTCGATATTCTTGGTTTTCTCAATGAATTCCAACGAATTCTTAACAGCAAAGCCGGGCTGTGGTAGGGGAAGATTACCAAACTCACAACTCAACCATTTAGAGATATTATAAGTGGGTGCAGATATAGCTGAAACTATAGGTCTAACTAATTTTCCTGGTTTGTGTATTTTTGGTAAACAGTACAATTTAGGTACCAGAGGATTCGAAATATGCAATTTGCGTTTTAATTCTTTAGTAACCAGATGATTGCACGAATTCACAACATTAGTTACGTCCCTGATCATTTTAGGTAATGGATTTTTATTAACCAACTGGTAAGGACCACCATTAATCATATCATTAACACGATCATAGTAGTCCTGTTTATCCAAGACAACGACCCTATTCCCTTTATCAGCTTTCATGTAAAAGCAATCCCTTCTTCTCAAACCTTTAATTACTCTCTTGTTTTGTATATCAGTGCTATTTGATGATTTCTTAGTAGTAGCCAAATTCTTCGTAACGATCTGTTTGCTAAATTCTCTGATATATTGTTTTGTGGGTTCATTAAAATGTTTGATTTAAGATTCGATGCCAGCAATAACATTTTCAATTTCAGAATTGTGATCCGGTAAAGCAAATTTTAGGCCTTTATTTAACAACTGCAGTTCTTGGTCATTAAAGGTTTGTGAAGAGAGATTCTCAACAATACTGACCCTATCGGAGCATACCCCGGACCCTCCCCTGCGATCAATAAGTTTTTTCAATTTAATCTGTTGGGAAGAACGTTTTTTTCTGAACCTTAAAATTGATCGATCGAAACATATTTCTCTGAAATTCACACCAGTCTAAAAATTCCAGTTCGGTAAGATGTGCTGTTAATGTTTTCCATAGTTTATAAGATTGAATTTCCAATCTGCTCCTCTTCGAATAAAGGTATTTAATTTCGGAATCTAGCCACTTTGTTTGGTAAATTTGGTTATTCTCCCTCTGTTTCTACATTTTTTGACACATTTACTTGAATGAACTTTGGAAAAACTGATTCTTTTTTACAATTCTTCAAAAAGGCAATGTCCAAACCAATGAAACTTATTTTCATACTTATTTTATGGTATAGATTGTGATCAGATTTCCTAGTCATCATATTGAAATCAGTCTAATAAATCACAATCTCGGTAACAATATCACTTACAAACACAGTGGTTCTAAGCTGAACCTGAAGAAACCGGAGAGTAGAATACCAAGGTGTGATTGAGTTTGAAGTTGAAGTTCGTAGTCGTTCAAAAGTCCAATTGTATTATCAAAATTATAACAGGTGATGTATTTGCTAACGATTAACAAATCCACTGTGTAGATGATTAATTATTAATAAAATCGTAGATTCTTCCCTGATGAAATATAACACTAGATCCCCTCTTTTCTCTAATTGATAAAAAAGAGGATTAGTTTTATTATGTTTTACTTTCACTTGTGAATGATTGCGTCATGTGACGTAGTTTGTTTTTAACTGAATTTGTATCTTTATTTTTTATCTATATTGTCTTCAGTCAATATCTGGTCTTGAGAATGACAGCTTGGCTGTAGAAACTAGTTGACCATTTTAAATATTTATTGGTGAAATGGGCATATTGACTGTATATATATTTTAATATTGTATCACTAAGAAGATCAATTGTGTACTAAATAACTAAACTAGAAAAAGAATCTGACAACAACAAGAAAACATGGATAACACTTACATACACAGGAAAAGAAACGACAAAATTAGCCAATGCACTAAAGAAAGCCGATAAAAACGTAAAAATAGCATACAGAACCAATAACAAATTAAACAACATAATAAACGATAACATTGAAGAAAATAACATTTTCAACAGCAAAGGAGTTTTATAAACTGACATGTAAGGACTGCAACAAATTTTATATAGGAAGGAAAAACAGGAGTTTTAACATCAGATTCAAAGAACATTTTCGAGACTTCATTCACGCAGAAGGTAAATCAAGCTATGCAAAACACGTTATCCATGAAGGACATAGCATGTTAAATATTGAAAACACCCTAACAGTAATGCACAGAGAAAATAATCCAGCGAAGATAAACGTACTCGAAGAGATGGAAATCATGAAAGCAGCTCACAACGACAGCCTGATAAACGAAAACGAACCCAATACATGCAACCCCCTCTACCAGATCTTCAGTGAAACACCAGTTTTGAATCCTGCCGATGATGGGACAAGTCCCGAAAGCGCTACAGTTAAATGATAATTAAGTTGAGGAGACGGACCTTTCAGGTGAACATTCTATAATTTTATATTAATTTTAAAACCCATGTTTCTATACAGTTATCATCGATTTAAACTGTGAATTTAGTTAGTATTTTATGATAGTAACGTAATGCATTTAACAGAGTTTTCAAGATCAAAGTGATTATGCCATTAGCTTATATCTAGTGACAAAGATTTCATTTTGGAATAATACTTCTGTCAATTAATAAGAAAAATATTTGATACGAAATATCTAATATATTTTTTTAACAATTGTATTGTATCATCATCTTAATCGCCTGTTATTCTTTAATCAGACATAGAGAACACATTACAATTTGAAACCACAATTCATTACAAAAAGACAGAAATGTGTGGTAAATATATTTTTGTGCATATTAGGGTGGAACACACCAAAATTTATAAAAAAACAAAAAAATATTACGGAATCCATTAGTTTTTATGCAATTACTAGTAACTGTGAATTTGATTATACTTAGCACTTGATATGTAATAATGGATGTATAATGATTAAAGGGGGTGAAAAGGAGAAATTAATATTTTCACAGATGCATGTTTTATTTAGTCAATGTTCAGTTTTCTGAAGGAAACCTTCAATACGCGAAACAGAATACAACTGAGTAAGTTTTCCATTTTGGTCTCTTGGATTCGTCTGATCGCAGATTCTGCCAGTATTAACGAACCAATTTCTATAGCGTTCGAACTTTCTTCTGCCAAGAGAACTGAAGAAAATTGGTTAAACATATTTATTACTTAATTATAATCTGCTAAATTAATAGATATACGCTTTATAAGCACACATGACTACGGAAATCCCAACAGACCCTAAAGGAAGTCAGGAGAAAGAACGAAAAAAATTACATTAGCGTATTACTAAAATTGGTTTACGACGAAATTATCTTTGCAGACTAGGACATATGAACAGCGATGAGTATTTCAGTATTTTGTGAAATATCGTGTGAGTTGCAGATCAGAGCTAAGGTCTGTTTATGAGTCGTGCTTTCGATTTCTTCGTCCAGGAGAACTAAAAGGAATTGCTCACCGCTTGTCATTAATTTGGCGAGCCGTAGGGCTTTTCCACTAAGATCTACTTGATAATGACGTAACAAGCTGCTTGTATAAGTGAGCATAGTTCATTACAGCTGGCTGCTGGACGTTGTTTATTGACTAATTTTCGACCATCCATATCATATATATGTTCAGTAGGAGAGATGTTTGGCGAACGAGCAGGTCATTGGGAAGATGATTCTGCTTTGTGCTGAAGAGAGCTTGAAAGTTCCTGTCAACTGTAGGCGGGCATGGAATCAGGACTACGCTGAAGAAATGTATACATTATGCCTCATAACGTCTTCGAAGTAGCAGTTACTGTTGACTTAATCCTGAATATATAGCTGCCGAGATCCTGAATCAATGAAATCCCACACCGACTGGTGGTCGGCAGTAATATTCCAGAAAATGCGATCTAGATAATACCGCTCAAAACTATTTCGTATCATGCGCATATGACTATTATTGAATTCAGTTGAATCGGGATTGTCCAAAAGACGCCGTGTGTTTCTAATGCGTGTGCCACTCTGTATTTTCATAAGCCCATTGCATCTTGAGATATCGTTGATCTAGGATCAATGGAATTTACCTTTCTGATCCCCGTTCAAAATCCGTTGTTTGTTTATAATGTACCCTTTTTGGCACTAGGGAGCATGGTGACTCTTAGAGAAAGGTTAACCCCTGTTGACTTA
Source organism: Diploptera punctata (assembly GCA_030220185.1). Classification (NCBI taxonomy): domain Eukaryota; kingdom Metazoa; phylum Arthropoda; class Insecta; order Blattodea; family Blaberidae; genus Diploptera; species Diploptera punctata. Next base: position 57,497 of record JASPKZ010006444.1, on the reverse strand, counting down.
AAAACACTGTTCATACACCTAGTTATACGACTAACAAGCCATTTCAGATGGCAACGCTGGATTCAGGTATGCTAAATTATTTTGAAGTTGTAATCACCTGCTTATTATCTCCTGTGTTATAATATGTATATATACATGTCACACGCGTATCTACGTTCATTCATAGTGTTGCACGTTTACAGAGAATAGTGTATTTGTATTTACATTCTTAAAAATGTAATAAGGAAAACTTCGATGTAGTTTTCACGGATCAAAAATAAACTTGATTATTGTAGAGTAGGTATCTGTATTCAATATGTTACAACAATCCGTAAGTTTCAAGTCGTTTCAAATTATCTGTGAATACATCTCGTGTTTCCTCCCTAAAGAGTGGTGATTAGGTTAGACTGTGTTATCCTTGTTAGACTTTAAGTTTATTTGCTGTGCCTTAATTAGTCCCTGGCTCTATCGAACCCATAGGTTCACGAGCACGCGAAAATATACATATCTATTCTGAGCTAATAGTTTCCAATCATTTATTGTATAATATCTTATGTTACAATCTCCGTACGTTTCACTGGGGGACATGTGTGCTTCCTTAGTGGGAAGTATTTTAGTCAAACTAATTTTGTTAAGCTTATTTCTCAATAGATTTCAATGAGCACACGTGGTTAGTATATCGCTTCGAGACGATATCTAGTAGGGAACTAGATGAGTAGTGGCTCGGATGGATGAAGGACGGTTAATTTTTTTTACAGGCCCTTTTATACAGGCTTGCGAAGGTCATATAATTAAAGACGGATTAATAACAAATATATTTACTATAATCACATAAATAAGTGAATATATATATATATATATTAATTAATTATTTAATAACATAATTTAAGTTTTTATTTAAAGGGGAGGTAAAATTAAATTGGAATATATCTACATATTAGTAATACAAGAAAATTCTCTTATGAGCCTCAAAATTCTTCAGATTCGGGGCCCTCGGCTATCGTTCCTCCCGGAGGACTTGTCTCTTGGTTTTTCCACCTTAACAATCCATCGACACCGGCCGGGTTTGAACTCGAGACCCTCGAGACAAGAGTCAGGAAGCATAACCACTAGACCACTCCGGCAACGTATGTAATATACTCCCTCAAAATCATAGTTAATATTATTTTTCCTTTTCATGCTTGCCTACATACTAGAGAAATCACTGTGGTGTTCCTACAAGAAGTTTCCATTTACTACTTTTATTCCCATTCGCGCCACATATCCTCCCTATCACAGTCTATTACAACAATTACGTTTGGTGTGCTGCTTATTAGTCGTTGAGGCTCTTTGTTTTCAAATACATTCGTGGCTGCCTAGATGGGGTTGTGGCAATGAATCCTAACCTACTTGTCGGAAAATTGTGTTATACCTGACAAGTTGATGAATCGGGTGAAATGTGGAAGAGTCAGATTTGGAACAGGACGTCGTAAACGGCACTGCCTATGAGCCTCGCTATCCCAGGCGAAGGCACATGTGAAATGAAGATCTCAATCACTATTCAGGGAAAACATTATTTGATTAGATGCACAACAGAGAATTTAGGGACAAATGTCATATTCAGGGTATGACCAAATTTATTATAGATAGACCAAAATATAGGAAAGGTCATATGGAAAGAATATAAGCTACAATCGACTTGCAAAAAGAGCTAAATAAGATAAACCAATGAACGGGAGATGATCAAGAGGAAGACAGCTAAGAGATGCATAGACAGTGAATGCACATTCAACACGTCTTCTTCCGATGAGTGATTTAGTGATTTTGGAAATAAACAGGATGAAAATCCTACAAATTACGATTAAGAAGATGAAGAGAAGAATAAGTATGTAGAAATAAGTTTAATAATTGGAGCTGAAATATTAATTTTGATTTATGTGTAGATAAATCCATTAATCAAAGTCGTATCGAAAGGTCAAGGAATACAGCCATGACACTAATTGTCATATCAACCAGTATTGCTAGCTGAAGTGGAGTATAAAGGACATTTCTAAAGCTAAAGTGATAACTAGGTAACATTTTTATTAATAACCTCAGTTTTTAGACTCTCTAAATAAGTTTGTAAACATGTTAGCTCAGCATGGGCAGTAGACTGATTGGTCGTACGTTTTTAGGTTTGGTAGTGTCCTTTCCGGGTTTGGGTAGGATAAATACCTGTTTCCAGAGGTCTGTGAAGTGATGGAATTTGAAGAATAATTTCCAGATTGTATGGAGTAGGATGAATACTATGGCAGCGAGATTATCACAGTCTGCGAGACTTAACTGTTCTTATTAGATCTAGTTCTCCATAAAAATAATGTAGCTCACTGTTATTCACTCTTCTCCAATCATCTTGCTATTCGTTTCTCCTTGGTCCGAAAACTTTCCAAAGAACTTCATTCCCAAACAGACCTGCTGCTCCCTTAACATGAGAGACCATGTTTCGTATCCATATAACATGACTGGATTAATAAAATGTTTATGTAGTCCTGTTTTAGATATAACTTTTTAATATATTGGAATGATAAGAGTTACTGTTAAGCATGCTAATATACGTTTTCAGAGTTGAACCCAATTTAATTTTCATTATTAAAATTCAAAACACACCGCATGCTGGACATTAATAACTTAATACACCAATTATTACACACAAATATAATAATCCAAATAAAATCAACGTATGGGAGAATTGGAAATATTAAAAAGATCACCAATGACCAGCTATTAAACGAGAACACACGTAGTAATTCAAAATCTTTTTTTAGAGTTTTAACTGACCAGCAAGTCTTACAGTCGAAATCAGTGGTTGCAGACGTACTTTCTGCTGTTAGGACTAGTCCCCAAGGGCCTGCAGTGACTTCATGTTTCAACGGTTGAGGAGATTGACCTAAAAGGTATATAATCTTATATTATAATTCTGTATGTGCATATTTAATTTATTACTGTAACTCCTTTCTCTTTATAATTATTGTTTCCATATATTTGAATTCGGCTACTTATATAAAATGTCATAACTTTTATTAATTCCCCATTTGTAATGAATGCCAAAATTTGAAAATATTTACATTTTTTGTGTGTTTTATTCCCTCGTGGATTTGAACTGGCCGAAGAACTTGTATTCCCAAACGTACTTTGCTATTATGCTGCATCAAAATTCATTGAGGAAACATTCAGTATCAATTCAGTAAGTAATAGTATAATATCCTTAATTCGTGTCAAACTCAGAGTTAGGTGGAGATATGAAATACAGTCTTTATATTTACAGAGGCCTGTAGGCCGTCTACGACTGACACACCGTCACAGGGACAAATGTATGAAATGAAACGAAACGTTTGATATAAATAACGGTAATTTGTGACAGAGCAAAACGGGAACCCCGACAGAAACCTGTCCAACCCCGTTCTGTCCACCATAAAACTCATCGGGAATGATCGAGACTCTCTTGGGGCCCTAGAGGTGACAGACCAGCGTCGAACCGCTTGCGCGGTATTTCAGAGTCTTCTTATTTCCACTTCTAAATCGCTATTTTTCTAATTATCAATATTTATTCGGTTCAAATGCCACACACACACATATACATGCACACTCATTTATATATATATATATATTCTGTGCGTTTGACCCATATTTGTAAATAATATTGTATCTTATTTTTCGTTTAATAAAGTCTTACTTATACTTTATATATATATATATATATATATATATATATACATTGATGCGTGATTATTAATGGTTCCATTAGGTTACTTGGATAAAAGCCCCACTGTTGGGAGACTATATGAAGCAGGATTTTACTCCGGGGATGGTTTGGATAGTAGAGGATTTGGTGGGCGCTGGTTTCGTAAAGGGACTTCACGGTTTCACCTGGGAATTTAGGTGTTAGGTTCGCTCAGGTCAAATTATCGGTAGGCATGAGTTCTCATTCAGGGATTCCACAAGGACTTCGTCTGGCAGAATTAGTGTGTAGAGTGCGTCGTTTTGAATGCATTTTATTCTTGCTTGAAGCACACGAAATGTTGGAGCTCAGTACAATCTTTAGTTTGAATTACCTTGCACTTATCTCCAATCGGCGTGGTCGTTAGTTGTGCGTTTACCCCGTTAATAATTATCCGATGGCCTTATCACCCCTTGATTTACTGACTTAACTTATGATGTCTAAATATTCAGGCGCTTAATAAAAATAATGTTTAAGTCGCGATATTCCGATGAAAAATGCAAAGCCCAAAATATGTGTTAAATTTCCACTGGTGACCAGGCTGCCAGTGTGTCGGAGAGTATATGTGTGTAGGCGAAGTGACATTGTATAAATGTATAACAGAAGTGACGAGGAAAAGCCTCCCTCACCTATTAGGTAAACTCGTTACTCCCACTATATCGATCTCGTGACCTGAGATCAGTGCTTAGGCACACATAACAACACATATAATTGGTTAATGTACTCTTATATCTTACTCATGGGGGTGTTATAAATTTGTTATTGGCGATTCACGCCGTCGGAGGTTGGACTTTATCCGTGCTGGCTTCACTTACAGTCGGGTCACAAATATAGCTATGTTTGGGTATTCCCTAGGTCATTGATCTCTAGGCTTCAGGCGCTAGAAAGTTCCATCTTCCCACACTTTTTGCTAGCGTTGTTTGTCTCAAGATGAAACCCCCGCTTGTAAATTTAGCTAATGTGTTATGGCTATCAGCAATAAATCTGTTAACAGCTGGCTTAGAAGATATTTCTACTCAATCGTGCGAGCAAAGGATTTGTGTACATTTCAGTTTTTTATCCATGTGTCGGCCACTTCCGCCTTAACAAAATAAAGGGTGGCATTACCTGAGTTCTCGTTACACTTGTTAATGACTAGTCGTTTAATTCCCATTGATACTAACTTCTTCGGATCATTTTATACGTCATTAGCTCTTACATAATTGGGTTCTACTCGCTTCCCTGATTAATTTGAATATACATACGGCCTATGTCTAATAACTGCTTCATTCACTGATCTTTATAATTTTTTCTGATTTTTTATTGCCGACATTGGGATTTATTTATAGAGTTACTCTATACAAAGGAGGCTGATTGAATGACTTGCTACAATATATTTATATATATATATATATATATATATATATATATGGTATCATAAGAAAAATAAATGCCTGGACGGGATTCGAACCCGGATCTCTGAGTCTGTACCTATATATATATATATATATATATATATATATGTCCACCGCTGTGGTCTCGAGGTAGCATGCTGCCTTGTCACGCAGTGGGCCCGGGTTCGATTCACGGTCGGGGCAGTATTTCTGGGTGAGGTTTTATCGGGGTTTTTCCTCACCTGTAAGACAAATGTCAGGAAAACGTTAAGGCACAAATGGTCCCCGAAATCATACGGCCATCATCATCATCATTATCTTCATCCTTATCATTATCATCCTTCACTGGTGTGGAAAGCAACGGGAAGCTACCACCCTACAATTCCCTAGTAAAGCTGCAAGCATAGCATGAATTGAAGGACCTGCCCTCGGACAGAACTACTATGGTTGGATATAAATTCCTGAGGTCGCTAGTCATTTTATTGAAATGTAATTCGATTGTCTTCTTTTTTAATGTCAGTATTCGAATATCTGCACTACAATATTTTTCACCTTACTTTAACTCATGCCCCAAATGGGTGTCAATGCCCAATCACATTTCAATGATTTTTGATTTGCAACCAATCACAGTCGTTTTTCGCCTAAAATTTACCAACTAAAGTTTATCATAAAAAATAAAGCACCTCCTTTTTAACATTCTGAATAGGTCATAGCATTATTTTGCAGTGACTGTCTCTCCAAGACATACGACTACCAGATTGAATATATAGTGCATCAATGTCAACACATAGCGCAAGCGGGAGGTAATAAAAAACATTTGTAGCAATTGATTATACCACCAAAAAAAGAAACCACTGTTTGCACTTTCTTAAATGTATGTTTTTCTCCAGGTAATAACTTTCCAGAAAAAATATAATTATCATATTTACATCATAGGACATCAGAAATGAATTAATATACAGTTTGATGTGTTTAATTTTTTCTCCACTAGAGAGCATTCTTACAATATTGCGTTCCTTTGGCAATAAATAATATGATCTGCTTGCAGTGATGAATAAAAAAGAATCAAATGAAGCGTACCAATCGTTTCTCATTTGTTTTCAAACATCGCCGTTTACATTAAATATATAAACATTTTAAAATAACTATAGTTAAATAATGATTTAAACAGCTTAATTTTTATTCGTTAAATATTCCTTACAAATGTCACTCTTGATTTCCAAATTCTCTAGATAAATTCACTCCTCACTTCGTGAGTCGTGAATTTATGGATAATTTGGATATCACTCGTGGCATTACTTATGTTAAATGAATAGGCTTACTTTTTGTTCCCTGTTTTTATTTACTTTCAGTCACCCAGTCTAATATTAAAATTTCTGCATAAATAATGTTGGTATGGGAATGGTTATGTTTCGCTGCGTGTGTGTATTTTCAAACGCATACTTTACAACCGTGTTTTATCCATTTGTCTATCACAAGATTTTATAATTTTTATTAAAATTAGCCCACAGGGGTGATCTCAGGGTAGCGTCGCTGCCACAATCGTAATGGCTCCTCGGTAGGGAAATATTTCCTGGGTGATTTTCTCGTTTTTTTTTCTCACCTGCAAGACAAATGTCAGCACACTTTAGGCCCCAATCGGTCCCCAAACTTCATCTTGTCATCATCATGTTTAGTATGAAGTGTGTGTGTGTGTGAATGTTGTGTTGTCTCGGAGGAGATCCTGACGTTGAGCTAATCATTCATTCGGGGTGGCCCTCCGTCTCCTTGTGTGATCAAAAAGTATGTTTGTGATCCATAGTTTAAAATCCCTATCGCGACAGGTCATGTCGCTGTGAGGCACTGTGATGCGTTTGGCAAGTAAACGTATCTTTGACAATAGAAACTATACTGCGTTAATTAAATTTTTAAATTACGATGAATTATTGTATATTGTTTAATTAATTATTTGTTTTTTAAGGTAAGTGTAAACCAGAGGGAGGAAGCTCGCACTGACGATGTTCATTAGTTGCTTCACCAGTTCTCATAGGGATAGAGAGCACATATTTGGTCAGTTTCTAGAGACCATGGTGCATTCGCTCACCAATTGTTGATCCGGGTTACGTAGACAGTTTAAATTGAAATGCTTTGTACCTGATTCAAATTAGTTTTGACATATCAAGTAATGGGCTTGCAATATTTATTGTCAACTATTTACTTAATGAAGATCCGCCACGATGTTGACCAGAAAAGTGTTATTATTACTTATGGATTATTGGTTGCAAACTAAAATATAGTGTTTGACGATCCATATGCACTAGTGATTTGTAACACCAGCAAGTGATAAATATAATTTATTTCAAATGTATCACTTTCGTGATTGTGTGGCACAGTTTGTTCACTGTTTATAATCAAAGATGGCGGACGTGGTAGAAGACCGCATGGAAGACACTCTTAAAAGCATACAAAATATCATGGATAGAGGAGGTTACATCAAGAAAGAAATGAAGGAGAGGATTCTGAAAGCGGTAAGTGAGATCAGAACCTATTTTTCAGTAATTAAAACGGCAAAACACGCCATAAACGAAGTGATAAGTGAACCACAAAGTGAGGTTAAAACGCTCATATCGAAAAATGTGAGAGAGAACACCGAGAGAGAAGACAGCCAAACCCCCAAAAGACAACTAGCGACATCTGTTGACGCAGAACAAGAAACACCGAGCAACAGCGACAGTAGCCAGCAGGCGGAGACATCTACCGATGAGAAGCGGAACCCGGACGGCGGACGGCAGAAAGAAGGGAGCGACTCCAACACACCAGTACTAGTATATGACACAACACGCACACCGCCGGGCGAAACAGAAGATAATGAAGGAGACGACAGCAAAAATCGCCAAATACAAAACACCTCCTCGCTGTCAAATGAAGACATTGAGGAGAAAATTATAAAGAAGGTAAACAAACAGATACAGGACATGCTAGAGGACATAAAATGGATGATAAAAGATAATCTAGAAACAAAGGCAACCAAAAGAGACACACAGAGACAAAGAGAAGAGGAGGCAGAGAAGAAGAAATCCTACTCACAAACAACAAGGGAAGGACGCCCGCAGTCGACAAGAAATATGATAACGGGGACAAAACAAACTACTGGAGAGGGAAGCAAACTGCAAGCGGCCGAAAAAAGGGCATGGCTTTATATAGGAAAGCTGCACAACTCCACGACTCCAGAGATGATATACGACTATCTACAGGGAAACGACATCGACGGCGAAATAGAAGTGGAGGAATTACCCGCCATGGGAAGAAACAAGGCCTTCAAGGTTGGAATAGCCCTAAAACACTGCAAAAGCGCCGAAGACCCGACTTTTTCTGGCCCGAAGGAATAGTTGTACGGCACTTTCGTTTCTCGAAACGAAACACGGGAAACAAACGTTTTCTCCCCTCGAAACGAAACACGGAGAACACACTGTAAAAACCAGGACAAGGAAGAAAAATTAAAACACTACTGTGGAATATAGAAGGACTACGAAATGCACTAAACATGTTACCAGAAGACTTTTTCGACGAATATGATATAATAACACTCACAGAAACATTTCTAACAACCCAATGGAGCACGGAAAACTTCTACGCAATTAACTCATATGCCAGCCAAGGGGAAAGAGGAAGACCTAAAGGAGGGATAACAATGCTAATAAAACCAAAATTAGCGCCGTTCGAGATACTTCAAAAATCAGAAAACATGCTGCTAGTAAAGACAAACACATGCACAGTACTAAATGTCTACTTCCAGCCAGAACACAAGGCAGAAGAAATCCAGGAGGAGATAAGCCAGGCACTAAGCAAGACGAACAGGACAGACAATATGATAATAATGGGCGATCTTAACTGCAGAATTGACACACCCACATATAAAGCGAAAACTGTAGTCGGTCATATAGAAAAAGAAGGGCTAACTCTAGTAAACAAAGAGAAAGAGTACACTTACATCGGACCAAATGGAGCCAGCACAATCGACCTTGTCTTCACAAACAGCCACAAGACCCACCAAAAGATAAGAAGAGACATACCAGTAAGGAAACATATACCAGTAAGTACCGACATATATATAAAAGACACACAACAAAGAAAAAACTCCAGAAAACCAACAAATAAACTATCGAGAAAGATTGACAGAGAGAAACTAAACACAGAAACGATACAAAAGGCATCAGAAGAAATAAAAGAAGGAAAAATAAATCAGGCAGTCGATGCAATAGAAGGACAAATAAAACAAGCGACAGTAAAGAAAGAATGGAAAAGAAGAAAAGCAAAGCCATGGTTCAAACAAGAATGCTACGTAGCGAGGAGAGCCGCGATCATAGCACTCCACAAGGCAAAACTATCGAAAACACACGAAGACCTACAAGAATACCAAAATACCAGGAGAGCCTATAAACAAACAGTGGAAAGGTATAAAGAAACGTACCAGGCGGAAGAAGAGAAAAAATAATAGAAAAAACAGAGGAAAAATGGTATAAAGTGACCTCACCAAAACAGCCATCCTTTCCAAGAGATATACCAATACATACGTGGGAGAAACACTTTAAAGAAGTACTGCAGGCCAAAGAAACACGCCCAGAAACCACACGAAGGAAAGAAGAAGTGGAGAAATCCTGCCTCTTCACCAGAGAGGAAGTAAGACGACACATTGCAAGTTCGAAAAACAGAAAAGCCTGCGGACCTGACGAAATTGCCTTCGAACACCTCAAAGAAACAGAGCAAGCTCTCGCAGACACCTGGACAGAGCTTTTCAACGAATGCCTAAGGCAAGGCAGCATTCCGGACAAGTGGAGAATAGCAACGCTGAAGGTGCTGTACAAAGCCAAAGGAGACACGAAGGACCCAAACTCATACAGGGGAATAGCCCTAGAGTGCACAACACTAAAAAATAATGACCAGCATACTCACAGAGAGATTAAGAGCGATGACAGCCCACGTCATACCGGAACAACAGTTCGGGTTCGTAAAAGGGAAATCGACGACACAAGCAATTAAATGTCTACAAGAGAGCATCGAAATAGCCTTAGAACAACCGAGAGGAAAACTACATGCCATCTTCATAGACTACAAGAAGGCTTTCGACCTCTTAAACAGGCAGCTGATAATAAGAAGAATAGAAGAAGCAGCAGGGAGAAACCAAATAACTAGATTAATTGAGAACATCCTCTCCAGAAACCAAGTGCAGATAGACGATGGAGTTTCAAAAACAGAGCAAATAGATCAAACAAACGGCGTACTCCAAGGTGACCCGTTGAGTCCCCTACTCTTCATAATAGCAACAGCAAAAATACCCACAGAGATAGAAACAGAAAACGTCCAAATCTTGGCATACGCTGATGACATGGTGATTACATCCCAAGACATCGAAAAAGCTCAAACAGCGTTCGACAAACTCGTAGCATGGGCCGAAAAGAACGACCTAGAAATAAATGAGAAGAAAACAGTAAAAATGACCTTCAGGAAAGGAGGAAGACTCGCAGCGAATGACTGCATTCGGTATAAGGGAGACCCACTGCAAAATGTAAACCAGTTCAAATATCTGGGGATCACACTGCAGAGCCGAGGTGACACCTTCGATAAGCACATCAAAGAACGCGCCTTAGCGGCCAGAATAGCAACGAACAGCATTAAAAGCCTGAGTAAACTATCCCTGGAGACAGCAATGACCATCTTCCGCTTAAAAATAGCACTAATCATGGCCTATGGAATAGAAGTGATTTGGAAGAACCTAAATAAGGCAAACCTAGAGGAAATAGAGAAAGTCAAAGCACACTTTTTAAAGATAGCGCTAAGCGTATCAAAATACACGCCTTCACGCCTAACATACATACTGACAAAGGAACCATTCTTCATAGAAGAGCTCCACCTGGACCTTCTCGTGCCGGCAACAGATGCCTACAAAGAACTGCTGTGGGAACTCAACGAGAAGAGAGAACAGATATGGCCTGAGTTCTACGCAACGGATGCGATGATCTACAGGGAATGGACAGCAGCCAGATACGACCTGAGACACACCGTGACGAGAGTCGCGGTCCATGGTTTCCACCACAGGATATGCACAACAGTGAAGCGCCATAACCCAGAACAAAAGTGCAAGTGCAAACTATGTGGGTCGCACTGCGACCGATATCACCTATTACAGTGTAAAAACATAGGAACATCGATAACAGACTTTTGTAAGACATGAAAACAGTTCTTCTACATGACCATTGGCTGCAATGATACCTATTATTCTAAGACTTTGAACTATTATTTAAAATCTTACGTTATCAGATATGAGGATCAATCTATCCTAGAAATTGTCACAAATGATGGATGTCTTCCCGAAATAATACAAATTGACACCGTCAATGAAAATAATTGGCACACGTCACACAAAACTTATAATTCACCAGAATTTTCTTTCCATATGGTCAAAACCGAACCCAACCCATGTTTTTGTGGCAAGCTGGACAATTAAATTGAACGTACACCATCATGTACGAACCAAGAAAGCAAAATGACATAAGAATAATACATTACAGTGAGCAAAGAGATAATATCATCACCATTACATCGACCTGATTACAATATGGAAATCAGTGCATACCAGAGTAGTTACAACAATAATAACAGAAAACCCGGTATTGAACACAAAAATGTTAGTATTTATAGTACTATTTCGACAATTGTTTCTAACAAGGTTCTAAATATTTTACTTTTAAAACTAGTTGTCTGTCATCATTAATTTTTAAGCTGACAATTTCATATTGTATATGTCTACAATAGTAAGAATGAATCTGAAAAGAATGTACCCCAAGTTTTCTATAGCGTTTCCTTAATAGTGTATAGATAAGAAAGGAGAGGGACGATATTAATCAGGTACCGTTTATGAATGTAATTTTGTCACAGAGAAGTGAAGAGTTTTTTGGAATATTGATTAACTAAGTAAATAGTTTGTTATGTGGAGCGTTTTCATAATTGCTGTATATATTATTCCAAATTTTTATATAAGGGACTTTTAGCATGTACACGTATTTGCCTTTTGTGATTGATATAACATTGCATATTATGGTTGGACAAAAATTGGATAAGGTTTTGACTTAATACTCAGATCGTGTATTGCCTCGTAAACTTGCACATCCTTTAACGAAATGAAGTGAGATGCAGAATAATTTATTTACGTTAACTACTGTAACTAGCTAGTAGGTTCAATACTTGTTAGTCTTTGAATGCGCAAGTAGTGATGTTTGGAGTCAATATGGATTCGAACGGTGTACTGTACTAAGGTTCTGAATATAGTTTAGCACTATATTTATTCCGCAGAGTTCAGGCTCGAATGCTGGCGGTTCCAGCGAGGTATTAGTGGTGGGCCACACCGGGATTTTTCGGGTTTTCCTCGGTGTTTTCCTCTTTCCCGAATTTAATCCCATCAATACACTCCACTCCTCATCCCTCCACGATTATGTCAATATATTTTCATTCATTCATTTCATATCCCCTTCCACCTGATCTTGTGTTAGGTAAAAAATAGCCTGGTTTAGCAAATCACAGTTTTTTACATTTAGTTTTATTGATCTAAGTGGGACATGAACATCTACTTCTCCATGATTCCAAGTCTGTGTGTTAACGTAAGGCAGAATTATGCCATAGGGAGGGTTGTAGTCGCTCCTCCAGCACTGGTCCCAGGCGGTGAGTCATGTGTGTAAACGCATGGCGTGTGTTGAATCAAGGACAGAATAACAGGCTACATATCACTGTGGAGTATATTTCAACTCTTTCATTGCACAAAGTAAAGAACGTTAATAAAATTAACCTAAAATAATGTTGGCGTGTTAGGTCATAAAACCTGAACAATTGCTAATAATCTAATCTAAATTATTCTTAGTTTAGTCTTTCTCCTTGAATCCATATATCCCTGGGGTTGACATTGATTTGAAACAGTTAAAAACTGCAAAATTCCTGGAGTTATATTTTTTTATAAATGCATGTAAATAATATTATAATTGAATATTTAAGTTATTGAGCAGGTGCTCCTCGCATTGTGTAACTAGCAAATTGAATAAATGGCTAGTTCGAAATCAAATGTTTTAATTCAGAAGGTAGGTCTTTAAGTAGGTGAATCGCATTATGTGGAAAATATCTTGTAAGTTTTCTTGGCAGTTTTCGAAGTGATACAAACCCTCAAATTAACATCACTTACTTTCACTAATGCACGTTACTCTACACGTTTCTTTATCGCATTATAGAAACCAACGCTATTTTTAGAATATAAATTCGTTACTATTTACGACTCTTTTCTATTATGACTCAACACATCAATTCTTCACATCAATTATTTATTGGACAATTATTAATTATATTCCATTCCATTCCATTAATGCAGTTTAACCTCTCGCTTTATAGGTATTTTTACGTCCCACGTGTCACACGTGACACGATCTGTCGGGTGAGGGATATTATGTAAGGATCATACATATTATTTTTATTAACCACACAAGGACATGGAGGGCCTCACCGAATGAGTGATCAACTCAATCTCAAGGCCTTCTCGGAGACAACACAATATTAAGACGAAACACACCATTCACACATACACACACATTCTACTTGGCTAATATGATAATGATGAATATAATGACCACTTGATGTTCGAGGACCGTTTGGGCCTCAATGTTTCCTGAAATGGTGAGGATAAACCGAGAAAGAACCATTGCCCAGGAATCTTGTCGATATCGGGGTTCGAACTCAGGCCTGCTGCATTTGAGACCACAGTGGTGGACGTTAATTATAATGGGAATATTTATATTTTTTATTATTTCGATGTGTTCTACACACGCCATTCTTATTTTAAAAGTGCATTGTGAGCTACGTTCTGTATATTAAGTATAAAAAAGTGTGTTTTAAGCGTAAAAAGTAAGATTTAAAGACATTGAAATTCAAGCGGTATATAATGTATATTTATTACATTATAAACGTATCAATAGTGAATTGAAATGTTACTATGTATTGTAAATCAAGTGCAATAAGCGAAAATCACCAGAACCATTGTTTAAAAATTTAATATAGGCTCCAACATGATTTGATCTTCTATTTTGGTACCGTCTCTGTAGATATTGAAGTTTGCTTGGCCTTCCGTGTCTGACACGTCTACTTTCAGATAGTTTTCTTCTTTTATCATTAGTCGCCGTTCTTATCAATATCTGAGATTCAATTTGTTTGCTTCATATAGGCCTATGTATTTGTAGAATCATCTGATATACAGTAACGTCTTAATGTTTAGTTAGACTATTGCCCCAAATGGGAGACAATGAATTTTCTCTTACAACCAATGGCAATCGTGTTTTACTCATTCGTTATCGAATTCTCTTTACTACCTCCTGCTTTTGTGATAAAGAAAACACTTTTTTTATTATTCTGAATAGGTCAGAGCATTATTTTTGCAGTGAGTGACTCTCCAACAAACACATCGAATATAACAAATAATGATCAGATTCCTTCGATCTACACATTTGATAATTGTGTGTTCAATAATTGTGTTTTCAAATAATGATTTTACTGAGTTGTTTTCTAAAAAATCTATAATGTTATATTACATATTATAATAAACTGTTTGATTTTTATTTTTTCAGGATGTTGTAATCCCACTACACAAAAAAGGAGATATAAATAACTGTGAAAACTTCAGAGGAATAAGCCTTTAGGACTCAGGCTACAAAATATACACCAAGTTACGCAAATCAAAATTAGCTAATTATTATGACAATTTATTAGATGAAGCGCAAAATGGATTCCAAAAAGGAAGATCCTGTACAGATGGATCCTTCATTATTAAAATTCTAATAGAAAAACACAGAGAGTTTAATGTTGAAACACACATGACGTTTATTGACTTGAAGAAGGCATTTAACAAAGTAAATAGAAACAAATTACTAGAAATCCTCAAATATGATGGCATCCCATACCAACTGATAAAAGCTATATACGATATTTGTAAGGATAATTACATCCAAGTTAAGATTGAAAATAAAATCTCTGAATGCAGACCAATTAATCAAGGAGTTAGACAAATGCTCTTCATAATTTACATGAACTCAATTATTAAAGAATGGAGACTACAACCACATCGCAGTATACTACTTAATAGATTATATAATTTAGACACCATATTATTTGCAGATGACACTGTGTTTATAGCGATTTCCCAAGATGGCCTGCAACGTTCAGTCTACTCTTTTCAGCAAATTGCAATACTACAACATGGAAAACTCAAAAAAAAAATCTAGGAAAAGACCCGGTTCGCAGTAAAATTGTTACTAATAATAAAATATTAGAACAAACTATCACATTCAACTATCTGGGATACCAAGTTACTTACGAAGAGCAAAACCATTTTAGTAAAAAATTATAAAATTTAACAGAGTAACAGGAATTATAAATAATATTTTCAAGCCAAACACAGTACAGCAACACACACGAACTACAATTTATAAAACACTGGCCAGACCCATATTATGTTACGCCAGTGAGGCCTGGACAGTTCGCAGTGTAGACGAACAAAGACTAACTGCGGCAGAAATGAAATTTATGAGACGTACTGAAGATTACTCAAGAACAGACCATAAAAGGAATTCTGAGATTCTCAAAGAATTACATACAGAATCAGTCATGGAATATGCACAAAAATACAGAAACAACTGGAAATCTCACGTAGGAAGAATGAGCAGAACAAGAATACCATTCAAATCTTAAGTTACCAGCCACCATGCAAGAGACCTTTGGTCAGACCCTTCAAACGTTGTACTGAGACCGTAACAAGGCCAATAGGCCTATCACATGAAAGTAAGAAGATGTTTTATTTTAGTTGCTCCACTAGGGTGCGTTCTTACAATATTACGATCCTATTTGAAGTTTCCCAAGCCAGACGACAATAAATAAATTATATGACCAAGGTGCACAGGATAAACGGATGAAACATAACCACTTCTGATTTATTTTCAAACATCGCTGTTTACCTTAACTATGTACATAGGCCCCTATTTTAAAATAACTGCATTTAAATAATTATTTGTGAGCAAACAGCTTAATTTAATTCGTTAAATAGTATTAAGAAATCCCATTATTAATTGATACATTCACGATGCACTTGTGACGCGTGAATGTATCGATGATTTGGAAATCACTCATGACATTACTTATGAGAAATATAGAGTAAGTATGAGAAAATGTTAAAGATGTATTTACGAGTGACGTTTCATTGATTACGTATCTCAAAAGAAACAATTTATACTGTAGAGATTATTTCAAAATATTATTATTTTTTTCTTCAGTTTTATTTTGAGAAGCTTTTACATATGTCGACATATCGCACCTGTGATAACTTGTTATATTTCAGTAGACTATATAGTGTATGTCCATAATTATATACAGTATATATATATATATATATATATTATATATATATATATATACTATCTACTGTTATGTATTTATGTTTGTCTCCATTTATTATTGATTGTAACTGATATATGAAAATACCAAAGAAGCACCGAATAAAAAGTAGCATAAGAAGTATGTTGTATATGAATTTAAACATAGAAAGTGTAGATATATAATTTTTTGTAGGAATAAAATGTTTGGACTAAATTAGATCATATACGAAATGAAGACATAGGATCGTAATTCGATGTACAATACATACGTATTCCATAGGTACTTTTGACGTCGGAGAAAGAATACTCAGAAGAGTGAATGGATCAACATACGAGTATTATGAAAATGATATCTGAAAAAATCATGAATGAGTGTAATATGCTAGATATTACTTATAAAATAGCAAAGGTTAAAATGGTTTGAACATTTTGAATGAATGAATGATTGTTCAGAGAATAGTTAAGATGAATATGTAAAAATAAATACACGATAGAAGAGGAGGATCACCAGACTTAAAGCATTATGACGTGAAACAGACCAGGGCGTCTACAAACTTAGTATGAGAGCGTCTCTTTTTACACGCTTTATATTATCTTGACCTGTATCTATCTATGTAACTGAATCTTTTAACACGATTTTCACCTACTTTAAATCATTGGATCGTCTTGAAACTTTGTATACTTGTAAAAGACCCGTGACAATACAATAATTTCATAATTTGTTTCTAAAAACATGGCCAGAATCATCAGCAAATCAAAAAAAAGTTTTTTTGGATCTATGTAACGGAATTTTTGAACATGATTTTCACCCACTTGTAACATTGGATCGACTTGCAACTTTGTATACGTGTAAAAGACCCGTGACAATAAAATAATTTCATATTTATTTTCTAAAATCCTTGCCAGAATCATCAGAAAATCAAAAAAAAAGTGTCTTTGTATCTATGTAACGGAATCTTTTAACACGATTTTCACCTACCTACAAACATTGGATCGACTTGAAATTTTGTATACTTGTAAAGGACCCATCACAATAAAATAATGTCATATTTTGTTTCTAAAATCCTATGCAGAATCATCAGAAAAAAATGAAAACTGGTATAATAGGTTGCGGACTTGTCGACTTTTTAGTCAATCGTTGTAAGAGCTGAGTTGGTAGAGCGGTGAACCCTAGTGGTATATGATTTCAGTACTCCATAGTTCGCTGGTTCAAATCCGGCTGGGAGGTTTTTTTTTTAGAAGAGTATTACTTTTAGCTCATACTACAATAGTATCGAATATAAAGATATTTACATTTTTATCTTATTCTGTAAAATATTAAAACTAAAAAATAAAAAATAAATAATAGTTTTAAAAAACTAAAAAAACACGCTTTATTAGAAAACCGAAGTGAAAAAAAAAGAAAAATAATTTTAATTTCCAACACGCTTGGGATAAATAATTTTACCATCAAAAGCGTGGGATGCTTTGTATGATTTTTACATGTGCTTCTTAGAGACTTTACTTTTACCAATATCTGTTTATTATCATATATATTAATTGATAATGAGCACCCCACGCTTTTGATGGTAAAATTATTTATCCCAAGCATGTTGGATATTAAAATTATTTTTCATTTTTTTACTTCGGTTTTCTAATAAAACGTTTTGTTTTAGTTTTTAAAACTATTATTTATTATGTACATTTTTCAATCCCTTATTTGCACATATGTGAACCTGTGGTCCCGAGGTAGCGTGCTGCCATATCACGTAGCGGATCCTGGTTCGATTCTCGGTTCGGACAGGCTCCTGGATGAAGATTTTTCGGAGTTTTGCCATACCCTTATGAAAAATGTCAGGACGCTGAGTCTAATGATCCCTGAAAATCATCCGGCCATCATCATCATCCTTATCATTATCTTCATTATCCTTCACCGGTGTGGAAAGCAATGGGAAGCTGCCACGCCTATAATTTCCTACTAAAGCTTCAGAACATAGCATGAAAATGCTATGATTGCAGTGAAAGACCTACCCTCGGTCTGAATTAATAATAATAATAATTATTATTATTATTATTATTTGTATACATACATGTGTATACATATATTTTGTTTTTGTTTCACACACAAACAGTTGAATAATATATAATATCTGCATTGCCATATTACCTTTTATCATATAAAAATCCTAGCCGTACTTATGAGTAAAAAGCAGTGAAACAATGACCCACAGTCAAGTTAGGCAACCATGGACTCTTTTTAGTTCTGTCTTGGATATGTCTGTGGATGCTAGTAGTAGAATATTGACGTTAACAGATTATATCTGTTTTGATTATTGATACGAGTACAGTCTGGTTTTGCCGACAAATGTCACATTGGAATACATGTTGTTCACTTACCGTTATTACGACAGTCGATAATATCTCAATCGTATTTAAAATTAAATCTAATACGTCTATCGCATGCGGTTTAATTATTCAGTAAACATGAATAATTAATTATTTTGCGACTAAATATGTATCGAATTATCTTAAATGAGGGACGACTATGTTGTGTACCACTTGATGTGTATAATAATATACGTGCGATAATTGTTAAATTTATAGTTTCTGCGATTACTAACACAGTCGTCATGTTGCTGTAGACGTTACATTAACCTAAGGGCTGCTTATTTAAAACAGGATGCGTCATTCAATTTAAAATAATGCTCAGTCTGTTTTGACCTACTTTACCCATAATATTTCTAATGGAACATATTTGAGAATATCTACAATTCTTACAGAGAACACAAATATTTCCTTGACTTTTGTAGTAACCGGAATAGGGTCTGAATAATGATATTGGATAAGTTATTCACAATTTCTAAACCCTTTTCCATCTCCAATTTACATTTTCTCAGAAGTTTTATATATATATTTTTTCCAGTTTTCAAATTTATGTTCAATGAATTTCATATTTGTTTGTTAAAGGTTGAAAAATTACAGCATTTAAAATATTAATTGATGATGCCTTCTTGTCATTAAAACTAATTATTATTGGTACAATTTTGCTGTAATATTTAACATTATACATTGAAGCTTCTAAGAAGCTCGGCCACCGCGTTAATATGGGCTGAGGAGGAAGTGGAAACTCGGATTCTCAGATATTCTTTTATTCCATTAGTGTTCTTTAACCTGTCAACTTTTAGATACTTTATACATGGCACACGCCACCCGGACCTTACAGTGGCACGACCTGTCTGGAGAGGGAATTTAAACTATGGTTCACACATATGTTTTTCTCACCACACCAGGGCCTCTCAGTATATGTGATCATCTGAATGTTAGGTCTGCTAAAATGAACATGGGAATACGAACTAATGTATTAAGTATTATTTATGAAGGCAACACTACTCTCACATGGCTTTCCAGTCTAGATGGACGCTCTTAAAATAAAGTACACTGCAAAAAACCGACAAAAGTGCAAAATCTGATTAATATAAAATAACTACAGATTTTTCAACAACATTGTATGAGCCTTATGAGTAGTAGCAGGAGCATTATCTATAAAAATTAAACTGGCGGAGGTAGGAAAGTGCTAGAATATTACCAGCGGAAAGAAAATCTACGATGGAGAAATATTAGACTAGCAATGAACTATAGACGGTGGCCTCATGCAGGTGACAGCGTTGACTTCCAAGATAATGACATAAATGTGGAATATACAGTACATATATGAACACATGGAAGCAACAGCGGGCTGGAGTGGTAGATCTCCTGTCCATCATCTCAAATACAAACACTCTAACAACCACGCAAGAGCAGATAGCAATACTAAAAGCCATAGAAAAACTACATGAAATAGACTATGGGGCCCGAATAAATAAACGGCAATAATACATAGCGACAGCGCAGGAACAACAATAAACACTTTTAATCATACACTTCCTTCTTTATTACCAAACCTTTTTGATTTATAATAAAAATAAAACTGTGAAAATTTTATTAATTTCAATAAATTAATCCACAGTATAATGACAAAACTGCACACAATCCAACATCCAAAATAGTTTATACATTTTACAACGGTCAAAGCCTATGTAGGAAACGAGGATAATGTACTGGCAGATCAACAACCCAAAGATGTAGCAACTAACCTCGACACCGAATTAGTACAGAAAGCAATGCTAGCAACTTGAATCAAAGGACACCAGAGAGAAAAAAAGTCTCCACGAGTGGGAAAATAAGTGAGAGTCCACATTAAATGGGCAAATACTGGGAAAGGAGGAATGAAAACAAAACTCTAGCTGACGACCAATTAATATCAGTACATGTATGACACGGCACGTAAACAGATAAGAGTGGAAGAGAAACTTTCCAAAAACGTGCACTAAGTCCAGGCGGACAATGGCCCTTCAACAGTCGTGAAATAGCCTAATTGACTAACACACAAAAGTTTCCAAAAATAGATAAATAATATATATTTGGACAAACTGAAATAAAACGTATTATAAATACTTGCATGACGGGAAAATATGAAAAATTTTATGTGTAAATGTAAAATAATCTATTGTTTATTATGTTTTGTTATTTAGCATTAAGTATTACAAATATTGTAATGTAGCATGCTGGAAATAAATGAGTTAAAAATCTCAATGACCAGGTTTCCTCGAAGACAACAAAAAATAAGACGAAACACACAACTCACACGAATTCATCTTAAACACGGAGACTTTGATAATGCTGATTATTGAAGGCCTTAAACGTTCTTGATATTTGTGTTATAGGTGAGGAAAACTGAGGAAAAAAACATTACCCAGGAAACTTGTCCCGACCGGGATTGAATCCCGGTCCGCTACGTTAGGACGCTACCCTAAACTATAGCGGTAGACTGACTCTTGTACGGGTAGTTCTTTAAATTTATTAAATCTATAACAACCTTAAATGATGTTCTTCTACTTTCCAAAGTTTTAAAATAGATATTCGTGCCCACACATACAAATCTACTTTAAACTACCATTTTGTGTTATCACGGAATTTGTATCCGAAAAATATTTTTGCGGATAGCATGTTAGACGTCTTGCGCGTGCACTTTGGTTCTATAATGTTGCTCTTCAGTTTGTATTTTCGCGTTTTGTACCCTTGGACACATAGAATCCACGAAATCGTATCATCACTGCTGATGAAATATTCTACACCCTTTCTTGTATTAATGAATTTAGTCTAAATTGTTTAGACTAGTTTGTCTTCACCATTGTTTGATGAATCACCATACAATACAACAATTGACTCATCACTAGAATCACCACTCACTTATTATGTGAACTGACTGGGGTTACCTGGGCTGCAGTCCATAGTTCAGAAGAGCGGCATTTGTATCCTCATTAACAGATTATTAGGTATTATTTCCCCGATCTCTTCATAGGAGACAATGTACAGCTTGATTATGTACTTACATTAAAGTGTAGATAATATTAAGTACTGAAAACATATAGTTATTAAACTAATGTTGAAAATTACTCACGGAAGTTGTCTTCTATAGTTCCTGCTTCTCCACCAAGTTCTACAGGGAGTATTCTTTTTGGAATCTGTTTATGCAGTTCCGTGAAATCTGTTCCATGTATATTTAACTGTAACAACATCATTAATAATAATAATAATAATAATAATAATAATAATAATAATGATAATAATAATAATTAAGTTACAAATAATAATAATAATTTTATGGGATATCAGACATAATAACAACATTTAAGTCTCATGATCGGCAGACCATGTGGCACCAATGGTAAAGGAAGTAAATTTGATGTAGGAACGCGTGAGGGAAAAAGACTATTCGGTAAGATAAGAATGAGTTGGGAGAATAAATTTAACCTAAATAAATGAGGTAAATTATACAGGGAATTATTGGAAGATATTACCTCAAGATAGGGATGTATGAAGACCCTATATCGATTCACATCTTCGGCGATTAAATTTAAAGACGCCTCATGAATAAAGGCGCATAACTACGTGACAAACTCCGGTTGGATTCCGCATTAACAGACACATTTTCTAATAGAATTTCGGCTAGTGTTGGACTGGTACCCATCCAGCTTCATTATAAATTTGGATAACTACAATAAGTCCAGGAGGAGAAGATTATCACGGTTGGGGGACCCAACATGCTAACCATATGTCATTCCTTTACTGGATAGATGATCGTTCTTACTTACTTACTTACCTACTTACTTATTCACTACACTATCGAACCCGAAGGTTCATGGCCGCGCGGACATAAGCTCTCCATACATCCCTATCCTGAGCTAATTCTTTCCAATCATTCCCTGTATAATCTACTTCCCTCAAATCATAGTTAATGTTGTTCTCCCACCTCATTCTTGGTCTACCAACTGGGCGTTTTCCTTCTGGCTTTCCTACAAGAAGTTTCCATGTACGTCTTTTATTCCCCATACGCGCAACATGTCCTGCCCATCGCAGTCTACGAGACTTAACTGTTCTTATTATATCTGGCTTCCTATAAAGACCATGTAGTTCATTGTTATGTAGTCTTCTCCATTCACCTGTCTGTTCATCTCTCTTTGGTCCAAAAATTTTCCTAAGAACTTTATTCTCAAATACTCGTAATCTCCTTTCCTCCCTTAAAGTAAGAGTCCATGTTTCGCACCCATATAATATAACTGGTAGAATAATAGTTTTATATATTTTCAGCTTAACGTTTTTTGAAAGGAGTTGGGACATCAAAAGTCTCTGCAATGCATAATAGCATGCATTTCCAGAATTGAGCCTATGTTTAATTTCTTTTTGCATCTCATTCCTATTTGTGATTATTGTTCCTAGGTATTTGAATTCAGCCACTTCCTCAAAATTTCCCTCATTTGTCATTAGCTGTCCATTTCCATTATATACTGAATTTCTACGTGTGACCATATATTTAGTTTTACTGATATTTACTTCCAGTCCTAATTTCTTAGTGTTACTCAATAGTGTGTGCGTGTTGGCCTTTAGTATCTCCTCGCTATCGGCCAGTAGTACTACATCATCAGCATAAACTAACAGCTTATTAATACCATTGAGTTGTAAGCCTTCCTCATTCTCTAAAGACTTAATGGCATGCTCTAGTACAAAATTAAATAGTAGAGGAGATAGTGCATCTCCTTGCTTCAACCCATTCTGGATTTCAAAAGTGTCTGAAAACTGTTTGCCTACACGCACCCTACTCTTTGAGCCATTTAGACACATTCGTATAAGTCTAACTAACTTTTTAGGAATTCCGAACTCCAGCAGGATACTATATAACTTCTCCCTCTTAATTGAATCATATGCTTTTTTGAAGTCTACATATAGTTGATGTACAGTACCATTATATTCCCATTTCTTCTCTAAAATCTGTCTTAAACTGAAAATCTGATCTGTTGTAGACCTGTTTCTTCTAAATGCACATTGATGATCTCCTAGAATGTCATCAATATAGGGAGTAAGTCTGCTTACTAATATATTTGTTAGAATTTTGTACGAAGTTGAAAGTAATGAGATGCCCCTGTAGTTGTTGCAATCAGTTTTATCTCCTTTCTTATAAATTGGTACGATAATTGATTCCTTCCATTCATCTGGAAGAGCTTCTTTTTCCCAAATCATACTAAGCAACCAGCGTATCTTGTCCATCAATTTTTCTCCCCCTGATTTTATCAGTTCTGCGGGGATCTCATCTGAACCTGATGCTTTATACATCTTCAATTTTTCAATCGCCATTTCAACCTCTAATGCACTTGGCTCTGCGACTAGCATTTCTGCTGTCTGTAACTTATCCTCCTCAATGTCCTGTTCTGTATGTACATTTAATAGCTGATTAAAGTAACCTTTCCATCTATTTAATATACTCCTAGAATCTGCAATCATATCCCCATTTTCATTCCGAATTATGTTTGTTCTAGCCTGAAACCCTTTCTTCTCTATACTAATTCCCTGATATAATTCTCTAATGTTCCTATTTTTTGCATTCATTTCAAGATCATTAATCTTCTCTCTCAAATATTCCCTCTTTTTACTCTTTAGTAACTTGGTGGTTTCCCGTCTAACACTACCCAATTGCTCTAAATTTACCTCATTTGGCTCGTGTAACCATTTCATTTTTGCTAGCTTTCTTTTCTTTACAATGTCGACACATTCCTCATCAAACCATTTCTTGTTTTGCCTCTTTTTTAAACAACCAATGCTTTCTGATGCTGACAATTTAATAGTATCTCTTATAGCCTCCCATTCTTTATTTATATCAGTTTCTTCTTCGTTTGCCACATTGTCATCTGAAGATTCCAGTACTTCAAATCTATTAGCAATTTTGATTTGGTATTCTTGCCGCATTTCATCATTTTTCAAGTTTTTTAATTCATATTTTACAGAATCATCTTTAGCGTTCGTTCCTCTCATAAGCGATAGCCGTTGTCTGATTTTCACTCTGACCAGATGATGATCCGAATTGCAGTCTGTCCCTCTAACTGATCTAACATCAATGATGCTACTGTGCCAGCGTTTATCCACTAATACATGATCTATCTGGTTCCACGTTTCTCCATCTGGGGACGTCCAGGTGTATTTATGAATATCCTTATGCTGAAATGTTGTGCTCTTAACAATGAGATTCTTCGATGTGGCAAATGTGACTAATCTAACTCCATTGTCGTTACTATCTTCATGAAGACTGAATTTGCCTATTGTTGGTTTGAATATATCTTCCCGCCCCACTTTTGCATTAAAATCTCCTAAGACAATTTTCATATGATATCGTGAAAGGCTATCAAATAAGCATTCTAATTCTTCATAGAACTCATCCTTGATCTTGTCATCTTTATCTTCTGTGGGGGCATGTACATTTACAATTATAAAATCATGTCGTTTACCCTTTAGAATTATGTATGATATCCTATCACTAACAAACTTAATATCTCGGATAGCGGATAGGATCCTCCTTCTGACTAAAAAACCCGTTCCAAATGCAGGTCTTTCTGCACCCCCATAGTATAATGCAAAGCTTCCTGATTCCTGACTACCTTCTCCTGGCCACCTAACTTCCTGTAAAGCGACTATATCCAAGGGCGATTTATCCAATTCCCGCGTTAATATCTCTAGTGCCCCGCTATTGTATAAAGTCCTAACATTCCATGTTCCTAGGAACATGTCCCTGTGTTTGAGCCTTTGGCATGGGTTCCCTGAAGTAGTCCCCGCCCGTAGAACCGAATGGGGGACTATTTGACCTCAGGAAAATTTTACCCCAGATGAACCCATGTCCGCATTTCTTGACTGTTGTATTTTTAAGGTGAAAGATCGTCACTCGTTTGCCCAAGGTACTTTTTTTCGTCTGGCTTATCACCTTCGACCAGTCCGGCATGGGTAACCCTATCGGCAGCAATGCTACCGCCGGCATAGCTCTCAGGATCATTTAAGCACGCAAGCCACTCCACCACGACAAGGTAAAGATACCATGGAGGGGGATAGATGATCGTTCACCCCTGTAAATGACACGAGTGGTTGTGAGGGCGACGACCGGTTGGTAGGTCAAATGCCATCTATCCTGTCCCGTCAAGGAGTTCAGTTGGAATATAGAAATTCTGTATTGGAGAAAAATAATGTTTTAAATAAGTTAATACTACAAAACTAACACGTAAATACCAGAATAACTTAAAACAACTCATAGCTTGACAAAATATATTATTATTCTAAATTGATAGAAAATCTGGACCACATGCCGGATTACCAAAGATTAAAAATTATAAACCAATAGAAAAAAATTATGACAAGGACTTCCACGAAGAACCTCTCTAAAGTCAAACGCATCCAACAACTGCAGTGAATCTGTAATTTTATTTGATCCCACTATAGGCCTCGGGATGCCCTTGGGGTAGTAGGAGATTAATGCTCCCACTTTTTCTAGTCAATCGGCACTTCATGTCAGCCGGGTTGTCAGCCCTGCGAGACGGCCGCCTTTACCCCAGAACAAGCGTCCGGTACTCAGAATCTGTAATAGCTAGTTAAATTAATTGAATATATTAACTATTTTCCCCTTTAATATCGATTAAAATGTGTAATACAAATTGCATAATTTATTTAGCTTAAAAATAAGATAAAAATTTGTATAATGTTATGGCGGTTCCCACAATATTGTATGGTTGTGAAACTTGGACTCCAATGAAAAAAAAAACAGAAGGATAGAATACAGACAGCGGAGATGAGGTTCCTAAGACAAGTAAAAGGATGTACAAGACTTGATAGAATAAGAAATGAGGATATAAGAGAAGAATTGAAAGTACAGCCTTTATTGGATAAGGTCGCGAATTACAGAGAGAAATGGATTGATCATATGGACGGAATGAGTAAGGAGAGATATCCATTGTTAGCAAGAAAATTATCAAGCAAGAGGAAGACGTGATGTTGGAAGACCTATAAGACGTTGGGCTGATGCATTATGAAGTCGGAACGGGCAATTGCCTAATCCCTGGAGTGATGATGATATTTTGCTTAATTTTATTATCAGTATTTCTGACGTTAATAATCTTACTGTGGAATAACACAAGACGAAGTATTCGTGAATAACATTCTGGGTCACTTATGGAACAAACAGACTGATGCATGGACAAAATTGCGAGGACTTCCTATGAAGAAACTACTACTGTCTGTTGAGCCTAAGAAACACATTGTCATTTAACTTCCCAATGTTTACGTGTAAAAGTACATGCGACCTCAATCAGCTGTTTGATACAAGCCGATAAATTGACACCAGGATTATGCTCCATACACTTACTAAATGCATTTTACATCATCAGTTTTTCACCACTCGTTAACAATTTCCCTTTAGGGTGCTTTATATAATTTCGATCACACATTGTATCACCGAAATAAGTTAAAATATTTGTAACTGATATTCAACTTCTTCTTAAGAATAGATAAGTTTCAAACAAATGCGAACTTTTAGTTACTCTCCGACCTTCCAAGAAGCATATAGGTGTATATTGTATTCTAATCAACTACAGATTACATAAATAGCTTCAAATACGTAATTATATTAATCGATTACATGATCTATTTTTTCGCTTCCGCTGAACTGTGTTTTAACATGAACGAATCACAGTAACTGCAGCAATCACATGATTCGGGGATTTCCCGCCAATTTGTTTTCCTTAAGTGTGTTCCTAAGGCTGGACATAGTATAGTTGTCAAACGCCATTGAGGTGGTATTGTGTTACATTAATATGTAAGAATCACAATAAATACAATATTACATAATATATTAAAATTACATTTAGCTGATAATGATAATAATAAAAATAACATTAGTATAATAATGTTAATGGTAATTAATATTATATATTTTGATATGAAACGTTTCATAGGACGAAGATCACTGGGCCGTCCTATGAAACTCTGGAGGGAAAATTTTCAATAGGATCGTAACAGGCCTTGGCCTAATACTTGGAAGGAAGAAGAAGAAGAGTATAAAAGCTAATTCATAAACTAGGCTTAGATATCCCACCTCATAATACTATCTATTACTCACGATCTTTTACAGTTTCGCTTGCTAGAACATGGGATTCTCTTCCACCATATGCCAGAGATACCTAACTGTAAGTTTTTTCAGAAATAAACTGTTTCTTTATTAACTAGCAGAAACATCTCACTAATAATATTCTTCTAACAATTAATAATTTATTTATCTTTTATTTAATAAAAATTACATTCAAATTTATCAATATTTCTACCCATACCTTAAATATATATATATATATATATATATATATATATTTATATAAGTGACAGATTAATAAAATTAATCACGAATTATTACTTTCCTTGTAATTTTTCATGTATAATAGAAAGGAGCTGTACTTCATTTTTCTATATATTCGTATCATTTTATTAACTTTCATGTTATTTATCTTAAACTTTAATGTGTTATTAGATCTTATTTTTTTAATATTCAGTTTGGCGAAATTATCGTTTAGTATTTAACATTAGTGTGATTTTCTTTATTTGCATTTGACATATGTTTGTCCTGGTGAATAGAAGAAATGGTACATGGCCTTAACTCCTCCAGGCTAAATAAAAAATAGATAAAATATTTAAGAATTTAAATTTATATACAATATTCTAACAAAGTAACTAACTGGCATTATTGTAGCTCAGTACCAAGAACAATATTAATTATAATTTAGGAGCTAAATATTATGTATGGATAGTTTGTATCTGCGCGGACATAAACTCCCTGATTCAATAATGCCAGCGGGTTAGCATACAAGACTTGATTCCAGCCATAAGAAATTTCGGCACAGTTGACAAATTTGCTTTAAACATTGATTGTCATTGATATCGGAGAGCCTATTTTTGATGAGTCTGAATGGTGCGTGCGTGCGTGTGTGAGTCTGGTAACTAAACTTTATACGTCCTTGTTGTAATGTTTGGTTGTGCTGTATTCCATATCTCATGTTACCTATCTCTATTCCTTCAACGTTGTGCGTCATAATGCGCAACTAAATATGCGCGTCGCGTCTATCCTCTCTCGGACTAGTATACAATAACAATATAGAATCTACTTTGTTTATATGACAAGTTCGCTCTCAATACCCGAGTCTTCAGTTACGTATTCATGGCTGTGGAATACAATTTCTACCAGAGGAAGGTAGACCTCACATCCACATGTGTCAATCACAGAATCAGAGATATGGACACCAGTATGGAGGGAAATGCAGTGAACACGTCGGGTCCCCAGGTGTTGTAACTGGGTGTTCAATTTGGAGCCGCTACCCAAATTTCTTAACATGATGGGTAGATATTGTTTCCATACTGGACAATACTTCATAATGAAATGTATTCACGCTTGAATAGTCGAGCCGTCACTCTCCGTAACTGAGCATCAACAATGATTTCTTAGACCGTTCAGACACGGCGCAAGACCGATAACGATAAAAGAGCTATAAAATTTCATTATACAAAATGTTTTAGAATAAGTATTACATACTCCTAGGTGCTGTAGAGGGGACTTAGTAGATGAAGTTCAGATAAGGAACCCATGTCCGGAAATGTACTATTTCAATGTAAAATAGGTTTGACGATAGAAACACAATGGGCCGATATAATGTGTATTCTGTTTCGGAATAAGTATAACAGACTTCTTAGGGGTTGTACTAGAAGTGCGGTTCCACCTAGTGATCATGTTGTCCGTTGCACAAAGTGTAAATGCGATGTATGTTTTCATACACACGCCCCACAAGATCTGGCGTGTGATTAATAATTTCTGCTGCCGCCAGATTCGTACAAGATAATTTAGCTCCGTCTCGATAGGTGTAGTAAACCCCTAGAAGTGTGTAGTACTTATTCTCAAAGACAAGACACACGATATCAACCCATTGCCTTTCAATCTTCAAATTTATTTTAGATCAAAATGATACGTTCCTTGCCAAAACGTTATCTACTAGGTCCTCCCCGCAACCCCTATAACTTTGTAATACTTATTTGGTAACACCCTGTATCAATTACTGAATGTCACAAGTGTAAGGATTTCTAAAAAAAGTATTTTAAGTAGTTTGTCTCCGTTATTTTTAGTGAATGGTATAAAAGCGAATATTAATAGAAAGTGACAGTTAATTCTCACGTCTCTTAAACTAAGATTGCTGTGCGCTAGGAGGTCAATGTACGAATAACATTGTTTAAACTTACTTTTTCTCACACTACTGCACATTTGTGTCGCTACTGATGAATTAATGATTACGTTACTCGTTTCTCCTTCGTAGGTTCGCTGTTTCAACCATGCACGGTGTTAATTGGCTTTTAAGGACGTAAATATTTAGTTATATCTCTCGTTGGAAAGAATAGTAAAGCCCTGTTGTAGATTTACAGTACGTAAAAACTCTAGCCTGAAATAAGAAGCCTCTGAGCTGAAGTATCCTTCGTACTTCCGCATATTTGCATTGCGACGGTAATGACCTGATTTTTAATGAGCATAGTTGAATAAAATCAGGTTGAAAAAATCAATCGACACACTGACCCATCTCACCCCTATACTTGCGGATGATGATTAACACAATCATGAGGATGTGAGACCAGCATCCAGTTGGTAGGCCAATGGCGTTCAAGGCCTGTTGCGCCATGGAGTTTAGTAAGACTCTTTAACTCATGCCCCAAATGGCAGTCATTGACCAATCACATTTCAATGAATTTTGATGTACTACCAATCATATTCTTCACTTCTATTTTATCACTTCCGTTTTATCACTTTTATTTTATCAAATGGCTACCAGGTTGTATATACAGTGCTCTATTAGCGTGATACAATAGAAAAACATTCGTAGCAATTGGTTATACCATAAAAAAGAAACCACTGTTTGCACTTTCTTAAACGTATTATTTCCTAGGAATTAACGTCGCAGAAAAATATAATTGACATATTTACATCATAGGAGATCAAAAATGAATTAATAACCTGTAATGATGTGATTATTTTTTTCTCCAGTAGGGTGATTTCTCACAATGTTGCGATTCATATTTGGCAATAAATATGATCTGGTTGCAGTGATAAACAAATGAATCATGATGTTTCTCATTTGTTTTCTAACATCGCCGTTTACATAAAATATATAAATACTTTAAATAACTATATTTAAATAAAGATTTATGCGTAAACAACTTAATTTTATTCGTTAAATAGTCCAAACAAATGCCACTGTTGATTTCCAAATTGTGTAGATAAATTCACTCATCACTTCGTGAGTCGTATATTTATCGATGATTTGGAAATCACTCGTGGCATTACTTATGATAAAATATTACTGCGCATTATTGAGATGTAAAGTAAGTAAGATGTTGTGTTTAAATTTACGCATAAATTACTTGCAACTATATCCTGAATGTGATAATTTACTCTAAACATTGTACATTAAGAATTTCCGAGGATATAAGCATAAACCGATCATCTCTATATCAGCAACATTGATGTTTATATATATGTTATCTGGTAGCTCTGATCTACTATCCGACACAGCGGAACATTGATCTGCTTCGATTGTGCACGATTTGCGAACTAATGCCTTGTCATCTCGCGTACACTTGCTTCATGTCAGTCTGTGCCGTCGAGGAGAGCAGTGCTATTACCTACAATAAACTCGGTAAGTGCTTCATTTTATATTTGTTCCTGACTATATATGTTTATTGTCTACGTCCATTCATCGCAATAACTGTGCTGCTATGACTGCAGGTAAACGTTCCGCTAAGTCGTATAATAGTTGGTGAGCTGTATTTACTTCGACCTGTTATTAAAACACAAAACGTACCAAACAATGTTGTATAAACATAAATTGTTTGCAAGACAACTACATCCGTATTGAACGTGTTCATTCGTACCTTGTGTTGAATTAAATGACATATTTATGAATGAATAAGCCACTGTGTCCCATGAAAGGCTAGAGTCTCCTACAAGAGGGATGAGCTCTAATTTGTTGTGGTTCATGTGGAGAGCAACTCCGCATGTACGGATAGCATTGTTCCATCTTCTCTTATGATTTAAAGTATATTTTAGGTTGGCAGTATTGTTCAGTTTGTGATCGGACTCAATGTTTTTTTTTACTTTTTAATGATGCAATTTTGTCTTATGCAATTATTCAACTAGTAAGGTTAGCACATTGGTTGTACTTATGTTTAGGTACTGAGTGTTCCCACTTGTTTGATGTTGCGCACTGCCTCATTCTACACACTTCTATTGCGGGCGGTGGTAGATCAAGTTCCTGCTTCAAATCGTTTGCCCATCTGCGTCTGGGCCTGCCTTGAGATCTTCAGCCTGTGTACGGGTCCCACATAGTGGTTTCTTATACCCATATCCCGTGTTGCTATGTCGGTACGTGGCCAGCCCCGATTATAAACAGGCACACAAACCTATATGCCTAATATCCGTCACCCGCTTTTTTCTTGTATTAGTGATGCACCGATTCAACAATTTTTAATATATTTGAATGTATTCTATAAATGTCTTAATTAAGAACCATTATCCTATTTCTATTTATGTACTTAGTTTTTTTAATTATTTATTGATTATATATCTATATATATATTTAAAATTATTTGCTTCAAAATATTTTTTTTCGGTAGTGGAATTATTATTATTATTATTATTATTATAAATAATAATTTATGATATGAATTTATTTAATGCTTCTAATTTCTTATCTTTAGCAACGGAAGTAAACTAACTTGTCCATTATAGTTGTTCTCATTTCTAGTTGTTTTGCAAGTAGGCCTAGTAAATGACATCGTACATTTATTTCGTTGGTTGTATTAGAACCAATTCATTACAACGCTGAGAATTAGTTAAGCAAAACCAAACGGGGATAATTATGATCTACAAGATAATTAATTTTTATGGACGCTTAATAGATAAACTCTAATATTTTTTTATAGACTTACATATTTATGGCATCGAAATACAAATTGATATATATTCTTTGATAACACTGGTCTACATATTATTTTTTTCTGCTGACATAGATATTTTAACTTACCTTACCTAATTAGAAGTCGCTGATTTCAAATATCTAATGCGAAATTCTCTATCACGTTACAATTTTTCACAAATCACAGTTAACATAATAAGAAATAATTCTTACTTTCTAAAATTCAAATCGCATGTTAAAGGTCTTAGTCTGAATCAGAGTGATTCATGTAACAATAAAAAATCAACTAAATATTACAGTGCAGAGGCTGTCCAGAATTTCCCTACTTACTACGAAACTTTTGCTTCCTTGATTTTCTGGAGTATCTGGAATCAGGGATATCACGCTGCTAACACCAACAGTGGTCAGCAATCATATGAACGTTCCACCAGGCTTGATATCTGTGTTACATGGTCTTAATATCTTGGTGGAAGCGCTCGCCTTACATTACCAAGATTTGTGTTCATTTGGCTATGCAGACAATGCAGTTTTACACTCATATTTGCTCCCAAACTCTGGTATGTTGACAGCAAAGTTTCAACTAGCGCTTCATATTTGTCTGCTTAGATGTTACATCAAAGTTCTTTACAACATCAGAAAATGCACACCAAGCATTCTTCTCTACAGAGTTCATGGTTCTTAAGAATCCTTTCATAAGATGTTTTGAGGACCATAAAAAGTACCAGCTTTTAGCTTCTCATGTGTGAATGCAGTGAATTTAGCGCAGATATAGGTGATGCAAATACCGTCTTTATCCTGAGCCTTTACATACATGGGGATCGAGATACCGTGATTGATTTATATGGCGCTATGTTCGTGTGCTCGCAACACACGATTTAATTGACAAACGAAAATTATTTTTCATAAACAGAACATCCCTATGAAGTCGGCAAAACGTTTGTGAAAATTGAACTCGCATCTTTAAAAGTTTGCAAATTGTTTTAGTGGAATTTTGACATATACTACATATCTGAAAGGAATTTATGATCTTCGTCTGATATAATGAAATAATAACAGATCTGTTAATTTA
Source organism: Diploptera punctata (assembly GCA_030220185.1). NCBI lineage: Eukaryota > Metazoa > Arthropoda > Insecta > Blattodea > Blaberidae > Diploptera > Diploptera punctata. The sequence goes on along the minus strand of JASPKZ010006444.1, from coordinate 23,520 downwards.
TCGTATTTTTTTAAAGAAACCCCTTCTTTGAAATAAATTTCTCACAGTGTAACTACTACCACAACTTAAAAAGGTAGTCACATTTTGGATTATTTTATGCATTAGCAGTTGAAATCTAGTTAGTATATTGAAATTATATATATATATATATACATAGAAAAATAAATGTTTGTACTATTAGACTTGCTCGATAGCGTAATCGATAGCGCCCTAAGGTGTCAATCCAGAGGCCCGTCGCGTCCGAATATTTATTTTTCTTATCATATCATCTATATATTTTTTTATTTTTATGTACAGAATTTTAATGTTTACACATATTTCTGTACCTAAAGTTTTATTTTTCTTCTCCACTCGTCTCTCTCAGTCCAATCCATATCCTCTAGTCCCCTTGGTCTCATTCCAGTTCTCATTTATTGCATCCACGTGTTTCGAGGTCTTCCTCTCCTCCTTCTTCCAGGTGGACACCATTCCAATGTTTTCCTGGGTAATCTTTCTTATTGCATTCGGCGTACGTGCCCATAGCAATTTAATTGCTTATACTGTATATAATCTACTATTGAGTAACCAATATTAATTTTTTTTCTTATGACAGTATTTCTTATTTTGTCTAATTTTGAACATTTTGCTGCTCTCCTCAAGAAATCAATTTCCATCGACATAAGTTTTTGTTCTAAGTTTTTGTTGAATTTCCAAACTTCAGCTCCATATGTGACAGTACTTCTCACTATATTTGTAACTTATTTTTCCTGGTTATATGTCTGTTCCATAAGACTCCATTCATCATTGCTGTTATTGCTCTACCTTTATTTATTCTGTTCTTAATATCACTTTCTTGTTTATCCACCTTATCTAATTTTACTACCAGATACTCAAATTCTTCACATCCTCTAATATACCCCTTTTCATCTTGTAATGTCAAATCTTCGGTTTCGGCTCCACATCCCATATAAAATGTTTTTTCTAAATTTATTTTCAAACCCCAGTTATTGTAGTCGTCCAATAATTTTCTGAACATAAACTCCATGTCTTCATATTCTTGAGCAATTATTATCTGGGCATCCGCAAATAACAGTGTATATATTGTATCTGTTGATCCATCTCCAATTGGTATTCCAATTCCTGAACATTTTTTGCTCCAGTATGACAGTGTTTTATGTATAAATATCTTAAATAATGTTGGTGATATGCTACAACCTTGACGGAGGCCTTTTGTTACTATAATTTCTTGTGATATAAATTTTCCAATTTTAATTCTAGATACTGCATTTTTATACAAATTTTTTATTGCATTAACAATTGTATCATTTATGGCCATATCTTCTAATGCTTTGCCACAACTTTTGTAAAGGTACAGTGTCATATGCCTTTTCTAAATCCACAAATGTGAAATGAATTTGTTGGTTGTTATTATTCGTCATTTCAATCAATTGTTTTACCACAAATATGTGATCAATTGTAGATCTCTCAGACCTAAAGCCTGCTTGTACTTCATTCTCCTTATGTTTATAATTTTCTTCCAAATAGTACTTGATTATTTTTCCATATATACGGCTAAAAACATTCATTGCGGTGATTCCTCTATAATTATTGCACTCATACTTTCTTCCGTTTTTATGAATGACTGATATCAACCCAAATTTACATTTTACTGGTACATTTTCTCCGTTTATGCATCTCTCAAGACGGCTCCTTAACAATTCAAATAATTTCCTTGTACCATATTTAATTAATTCTGGCTGTACTTCTTCTTCCCCACAAGCCGTTCCATTTTTTAAACTTCCAATTGCTATCTCTACTATCTCAATATCTAAATGCATACTCGTTCTGTTTTGATCGTCAGTTGCCTCTGCAGTTCCACTTAAGAATTCCAAACGATCTTCAGTCAATAGCTTGATAAAGTATAATTTCCATTCATTTAAAGAAATTCCCTGAATATTGATTTTATTGAGTCCTGGTTTTCTTAAATTTTTCAAAGTTCGCAATGCTTCTGAACATCTTTTTCCTCCAATATATGTCTGAATTCTTTGACAGGTTCTTTCCCAATATTTATTCTTTTCTTCTGTCACCTTTCTTACCTTTGCCTGTGCTTTTTTATACACCATTTTGTCCGTCAATTTTTTGTACTTAACCGTTTAAGATATTTACTTTTGTTATCATCTATATCCTCTTAATCTCCTTGTTCCAAAAATAGGTTTTCTTATTCTCCATTTCCTTTTCTCCCACAGCCTCCCTAGCAGCCATATATATATTTTCGACAATATACTGATATTGTTTATCAGGAGTATCTAATGTATTTTCAATTAACTTTTCGTCCAGCCTCTTGCGGTAAAGGTATAGAATACTATCGTCCTCTAACAACTGAGTATTATACAGAGGTGTGTGCATAATTTCTGATGTCTCCAATTTCTCTTTTGTATCGTCACTTTTATTAAAATATAGAAAAACTATTTTTTTGCATTTACCAACTAATGATCACTGCCACAGGTTGGGCCTCTATACACTCTAACATCTTGTATTTTCAAATCCGTATTTTGTCCAACAATTATATAATCTATTATTGATCTCTGTTGTGAAGTATCTTAATATCTTGTGTATTTATGAATGTCTTTGTGTTGATAAAATCCGTTTGTACTTTTTAAAGAGTACTGCTCACATATTTCTATAAGTCTTTCGCCGTTATCATTCATTTTCTCCTCTCCAAAAGGACCGACTACTTCGCTTCCAATTCGGGTGCCAGTTCTATCATTAAAATCTCCCATCATAATAATTTCTCTTGAGTTCCCAATTCCGCTTATTACGTTATTCAAGTATCCATGTAACTCATTTTTCTTTGTGTATATGTATATATATATATATATATATATATATATATATACACTTACACACACACTTATAAAATATTTTTGTTCAGTATCTCGGTGTTTTATTTTGTACGCAAATTGTTTTACTGCCCTGTAGCCCTATTAGTTAATAATTAATACGTGTCACAGTCCACCACTGTGGTCTGGAGGTAGCATGCTGCCTTGTCACGTAGCGGGTCCGGATTCGATCCCTGGTCTAGACAAGTTTTGTAGGTGAGTTTCTTTTTTGGCGTTTTTCCTCACTTGTAAAACAAATTTCTTAAAACTTTAATGCCCAAACGGTCCCCGAGCATCATGGCCATCATAATCACCATCATTCATATTCGCTTAGATTAAATTTAGGATTAAAGAATCTCTTGCCGCTCCAATTTCATCTTCATCATCGTCATCTATTATATCATCGGGACAGCAGTAACTCCGCCTTCCAGGCGCCCCAACCGTAGAAGTGGCTTACAATTACGCCAATGCCAGGGGAGAACAACAGAAATGTCGAAATGGCAACCTGGGGCATTAAATAAAAAAATCTTTATGCCATATTGCAATTATTATTGTGATTTTGGTAAAGATATGCTACTATGACATTTAATGTTGTGTAATATTCTAATAGAAATCGTGTTATAATAATAATAATAATATAATAATAATAATAATAATAATAATAATAATAATAACAATAATAATTATTATTGCTATTATTATTAGTATTGCTCTTACTATATGTATTATTAAAATCGCATTTATTAATACTATATATTACTATTTTTTTTATTTTATTGCTTTAAAGGTAAAAAAGGCATAATTTTCTATCTAACGTGGTGATGTGCTTTAGCCCTTTAGGAGATAGAAGTTACAATTAAAGTTCTGTTAACGCTTTTGTACGATGTTCGACTTACTCTCTGGCTTAATTTCTTCTTCATCGCTGACTTAATCAGGGTGATCAGCTTCTCTGCAACTGGTGGCATATTCACGATATGAATGCTCCTTATCCTTGTGTTATATCCTTTCTGTAAAATAACAATATAATGTTTAAATATCTAAAGTATGTAAACACACTGTTATCATGTCGTGTTCTGCAGAAACCATATCCTCACACACATTAAAACTTTAGAAACGGGTAATTTGTACACTCTTGGACAAAAAAACTCATCTCTTGAACGCACATTTGTTCTAAGTCCTACTCGGCACAGCGCTGGGTTCAAACTAGGAAACTAATCATAATTGTGCAGTCCCTGAGCTACTGTGTTATGTGGCATGAACTGAAGACTCTGCTACGTGTCAAGACACTTCAGCGGTAAAGCATGCGGTCACTGTTTCTATTAATGAAAGTCGCAGTTTTTTCTAGATATTTGTATTAAAATATTTTATGAATTAACAACATATTAATTTGAATTAGTCTATACTTTTTAACTTAATAATTGTCGTTTATACCGTTGAGGGTATAATAATATTAAATTACATATGTCTTTTACCTTGTATACTATCGTCTTTTCAACTATCTAAAATTTTCGTTGATGTCACTCTAGGCCTTTTGAAGCATGCTATATCTTCTGGAGTTGTTGTAGTAGTATTGAATTATGTGTATATGCCTAGTAAAAAAGAAGTAGAACTGGAATCAAACCCGTGAGGTAACGAACGCAGATGATGTCTGTTAAACCTCTCGACCACGGAAACACACTAAGCCAAACTCTCTCTTTCATGTTGCTTAGTGTGCACTGAGTTAACTAGCAAACAACCCAGTACAATTACTGAAAACATGTTGAAGTGAATACGGCTTCTGCGAGCGCTCACGAAGATCCGCGATCGTTTGATAGAATCTGCGGACGACTTTTTTTTTCTTGTCTAAGGGTGTACTTCGCCAAAATTACTGTTTACATTTATGCTTTCTGCATTTACATTGAACTGTTGTGAAACTACGTCTGGGACAAAATATCGATCAGTGTTACATAAATGTAAATGGATAAATATTCATTCCATTCACTGTATGATGTCATTCGAATCTGACATTTTGTTTTTCTGTAACTTCAGCCATATCTCGAGTTGAATTAAGTACCATAGACTAGATGATAATACAACACAAATCCCTGTCTGCACATATACCCCTTTTTTTTTCATTTTTAAAAGACTATTATAATGCCAGATATAATACAGTTTACCTATGACTCTGACAAAAGTACATTATTTTCTACGTAAGAAATTTTAAATAAATTCAAAGAAAATAAGCAAAAATCGCAAAGAGAAGAGAGTAGTCTGATCCAAAATTTCATTTCCACCTGGTTAGGTAATGTTAAATATACAACCGACTATACCGATAGTGAGTGAACTTTCCAAAACATCAAATATATATTATGATAGTGATATACCTATTTTTTACTAAGTATACGGATTATATATTCAACTTGTAAACACAAGAAACAGGAGGCAGGTCTTCATAGTACATATAGGACTATGTGTTTGCTAATCATATAATGTTTGACATGTCATCATACGTAGACTAAAAGAATGTCATCTATTACTAGTGCGTATCCCAAAGCAAAACATATAGAACATACTAATGCGTAAGACAACTTACTTAGATATCTGCTTTCAAATCGTGAAAGATTGGCATGCTACGAGTTATAGGTAATCCCAGATAATTGGATAAAAATGGGAAGATTTCTGGACAAAACGCGGAAAATAAGAACAACACTCATTCATGAATAAATAAATACGTTAATAAATTGCATTACCATTAAATGTGAATAATTTTAATTAAGTAACGTTAATTATAATGTCATTGTATTGTTTTTAATTGTAGTCATTATTGTGTGTTTGGCTTTTTTTGTTTTTAATTAAGTATCTTCTTATTAAACATAAAGTTATTGTGACGGACTGTCAATAGCACGTACGGCTTACTGCCCGTGCGATACCACATTTGTAAATAATATTGTATGTATCTTACTTTTGGTCTAATAAAGTCCTTATGTATAGTACACCTACATTAACGGTATAAGGCACTGTGTGTTTGCTTTGTAAGTCATATTAACACACAAACATATATTATTACTTACCACTGTACAAGTCTCTAGTTTCTTGACCGTAGATAGACTCACTTTTGAGATTAGTGAAAGTGTAACATTTTTCAAATCAATTATATAAATATCTTTTACATAATAGTCTTCACACATTTTTACTTCTTTCGTGCACAGAAGTGTTTTGAAGCAGTCCAGCAAACTGAAGTCATCTCCAAGGTTCGGTGTTAACAAGCCAAATATGTTCACTCTGTCGAAATCCGGGGTAAGTTCTGGCATGGATGCAAAGAAACTGAAATTAAATTAAACAAATATATAATTTCAAATGTAAAGATTATGTTTCGGTTACACGATTATACCACAGTAAAAATGTTGACAAATATTTGTACAGAATAAGTCTTAAAGATGGAATGTAAGAGATGGGCGTAACTAACTAACTCACTGGCAGTATCGAACCGTAGGTTCATGGCTCTCCATACATCCATATTCTGAGCTAATATTTTCCAATCATCCCCGTATAATCTACTTCCCTCAAATCATAGTTAACGTTATTCTCCCTCCTCATTCTTGGTCTACCAACTGGGCCCTTTTCCTCTGGTTTTCCTACAAGAAGCTTCCATGTACGTCTTTTATTCCTCATTCGTGAGACATGTCCTGCCCATCGCAGTCTACGAGACTTGACTGTTCTCATTATATCTGGCTTCCTATTAAGACCACGTGGTTCACTGTTAAGTAGTCTTCTCCATTCACTTGTCTGTTCATCTCTCTTTGGTCCAAAGATTTTCTTAAGAACTTTATTTTCAAATACTCGTAATCTCCTATCCTCTTTTAAAGTCAGAGTCCATAAAATATAACTGGTGGAATAATAGTTTACATACTTTAGTGTAATGTTGTTTGAAAGGAGGTGGGATGTCAAGAGTATCTGTAATACATAATAGCACGCATTGTTCGTCGCCGTGCCGTAGTAGGTAGAGTCCCTACCTTCCACTCCGGCGACCTGGGTTCAATTCCCGGCGGGGTGGGGATTTTAAAAATCTCCACTTTGAGTCTGGGTGTGTGTGCTGTCCCTAATGCTCACCTGAGTGCACATTTCCTCAAAAATATATTAATAGAACGCATTTCCAGAATTGAGCCTATGTTTAATTTATTTGTGCATATCATTCCTATTTGTGATTATTGTTCATATAAATCTCCCTCATTTGTCATTAGCTTTCATTTCCATTATATAAGTATTTCTATTTGTTACCAAAAGAGATGGGCTGTGGCAATTCATTCATCCAGCCTCCTGTGTAAATCTAAATAAATCCCTATCGGCAATAATAACCTGATGATATTATAACATCATTAAATGAAGCAGTTACTGGACTTAGGTCATATTTATATTCAATTGATCAGGGAAGAGAGTGGAACCTGATTATGTAAGAGCAAAGGCCGTATAAAATGATCCAAAGAGTCAGCATCAATGTAATCAAATTATTAGTTATTAAAGAATACTGACAACTCAGGTAATGTAAACCTTTCTTTTGTGAAGACGGAAGTGGCTGACACATGATAATAACTTACTAATGACAATGATCCTTTGCTCGACAGATTGAGTAGAGATATCTTCTAAGCCTCCAGTTAACTGATTTAGCGTGATAACCATAACCCATTAGCTAATGTACAAGCGGGGGTTTTAACCCTGACACAAACATCGTTAGCAAAAAGTGTGGGAACATGGCAAGTTTCTAGCGTCGGAAGCCTAGGAAAAAACCCAAGCCTAAGAAGAAAAAAAACCCAAGCCTAGCTAATGTTTGTGACTAGACTGTACGTGAAGCCAGCACGGGGAAAAAGTCCAACCTCTGAAGGCGTAAATCGCCAATAATAAATTTGTAACACCCCCGGGATCAAAATAGGAGGGCGCATTAACCAATTATATGTTTCGTTATATGTGCCTAAGCACAGACCTTAGGTCCACGTGATCGAGGTAGTGGGAGTAACTAATTTACCTATAGGCGAGAGAGGCTTCTCCTCGTCACTTACTTCTCGTGTATAATTTCATCAAGTCACTTCAAAACACTACGTTCTAAAAAAGTTGGATAAATTCACTTCATATATATACAATTACTTGCAGTTTATAAAAGTCAAGAATAAACTACTTTTTACCAGATATTCTTTGTACATTAATTCTGCCCGACGAAGTCCTCGTGGAATCCCGAGATAAGAACCTCAAACTCTACCGAATACCAACCGAGCAAACCTAAGTTCTCACACATGGAGAACTCCTTCAGTATTCCTAGTGTCACTAAATCCAATCTTTACCTCTTGGCCCAACGATAAACCCCTTGCTCCATATTGGCTCCCTAAACGTGCGGGCAGAATAGGTCGTAAAGTAACACACGAATAGAAATCAACGGCAGAACGACTAAGGTCCCACAGACCACGAGGCAACCAGGACAGAGAAGATGATGGCAACAAGCAGACAGACAAGCAACTGAAGGAAGGAAGCAGTAAGTGACACAACAACAGAATAAGCATTTTTTTTACTTTTTACCTATATAAGAAATCAAAATATTACAGTGATTTAACGGAGAATATATCTGTGTGTATTTATGTTGTTAAGAAGTAGGAATAGAAAGAGGCAGGCAAATAAAGATAAAAAAATGGATAGGAAACACGAAGAGATTAGGGAGAAGGCTTGTGGGCAAACTGATTGAAGGAGAGAACGAAATCGTAAGGATGGGAGAGGACAACGAAGATGGCAGAGAGAACTTAGAGCAGAGCACAGGGGAAAGTAATGAAAACAACGCAAGAGTAGAAGCTAGAGGGGAAGTAGAGGACAAGGGAAATCCAAGCACCGACACCATGAAATACATGGAAATACTAATGTCGAGAATAGAGGAGATGGATAGAAGTAGGAAAATGGATTTAGAGACGATAGATAGAAGTAGGAAAATGGATTTAGAGACGATAGATAGAAATAGGAAAATGGATTTAGAGGCAATGCAGAGGAATATGAAACGGGAACTTGAAACTTGGAGAGGACAGATGGAGATAAGCAGGGAAAAGGATGTATTTACGTTGAAAGAAACATTAAGGGATGAAGATGAAAAAAGATAGAGAGATGCTAGAAGCGAAAATAAATGAATCGTCAGCGTGTGTAGAACTAAAGATAAATAAAATGGAACAAAAACTTATTAAAGACTCAGAGAAAACAGAAAACAGGGTAATAAGTCAAATGAGAACAGAGATGAACACTAGTATAATAACGTTACCAAACTAACTTAGGGGAGAAACAGGAGGAACTACAAAGGGGAAATAAAACGAGTCGACAAGAATGTGCTCTGTAGTGTAGAGAACTCGGACAAAAGGGTAAATTATATGTGTCTATTTGTACAAAAGCCAGCCCACGAACAAGAAACACTAAAGCCCCAAGTAGTCTCAGAAAATTGCAGAGTGCAGGATAAACGCCTCTGAATTGATCGAAATGATAGTAGAGCCTAGATTTAATGAGTTTAGGCATTGATATAGTGCAGAAAATGAATAACCAAACTGCCAAACTAAATGATGAAATAAGTGTTCCTCACGGAGAAAGATAAATAGTGTATGTCAAAATGATAGGACCCCAGAAAATAAATCATACGCGTCGGAGAGTGTTTCTTGGACGACGGCTAATTACAAAACATATGCACGTACAGAGATACTAGGGAACCCAGAGATCGCTAGTAATTCTGTGGCGCATATTAACATAGATGATAGAAGTAAGAACTCATTTGAAAAATTTTGACAAAAGTCTAGTCATCATATGTGAATCTAAGGATAAGATTGAGGCTGTAAAGACCCGATAATTACCATGCGAGTGTTCAGAGTTTGTTTGCGTGTGGGCGTAGTATCGCAAAACATGTATATAATAATAGTACAGGAGGCCCTTTGCGAGTTAACAGACTGTGAAATTAGACACTAATAGTATTAAGGGTAGATAGACGGACAGTGAAAATGACACTCGAAAAATAGGAGGGAGAGATTTTTTACACGTAAGAATGACAACGGAATGGATATATTACGTATGTGTGTATGGTCTTGCATTGTACTATATTGTATTGTGTGCACAGGTAGACACTACTGTGATTTTAGGTATGAGATAAAGGTCAATGTAAACGCTGAAATTATGCAGTACCCAGGTAAGGAAGTGGTTATATACCGACAAAAATCTTGATATAACATACAAAAGGTACAAACATATAAGCTCTACATAATCCCCAAACGAAAAAAAAAAAAAAAAACAAGACCTGATAAATTATACTTAAATGCATGAACCAGTTTTCACGGGATTCGAACTCAATACTAGCTGAGATTAGGACATAAATGAAAAGTATTAGTGGAAAAAAATAAAATAAATAAGTGTTGTATGGTAAAGTACCAAATATAATCAGTAATTAAAATAAATGACACTAATAAAGTGATAAAATAGGCCTAGATTAAAACGCTAATCGCGAGAGGAAAGGGCACAATGACTGCGAAAAAAAATAAAGTGAAATGTCAATTTAGATATTAATCATGATAATACCCCCATATTGATGAATATGATATAATTAATTGAATTAGGGTGAATACATAACACATGCATGTCCACTTTCAGCTAAGATTGAGGGCGATTAATAAATTGTTGATTTGAACTTATCGATAGAGAATGGATCTATGTTTTTAAATGTTTTAACCCAATCGCTCGAGCAGAAAGCTGCAGTATCTACTTAATCCAGTAAATGTTAAAATGAGCCCAGATAGGCCATTGTCATTGTTTAATACATATAGGTAATTGAGAAGAAACGTGTACAACAATCTGAATACGAATAATATCATGATGATTATGATTCTTTTGTCTAAAATAACAATCAGACAGCGTAAACATAGGAGCTAATGAGACAGGGTGAAGCTCAATGCACCTTAATTGAAAGGCCGAGTGACGGTGTGAACCTATAAAGCGTGAGGAATTTATTTGTTGATTATATTTACAGAATTTAATTTGTAGACGTGGGCCGAAGCGGCACGTCACTGTGTTTGTATAACACGTGCTATTTTGTTGAAAATATTTGAGGGCAAGGGATCCCGTATTATCTAATAATGAGATGAGATGAAGTCATGGTCGCTGGTGGAAGCGAATGTGACAATTTGTGCGAATTTGTATTCGATGTTAATAATGAGATGAGATGAAGTCATGGTCGCTGGTGGAAGCGAATGTGACAATTTGTGCGAATGTGTATTCGATGTTAATAATGAGATGAGATGAGGTCATGGTCGCTGGTGAAAGCGAATGTGACAATTTGTGCGAATTTGTATTCGATGTTCATAATGAGATGAGATGAGGTCATGATCGCTGATGGAAGCGAATGTGACAATTTGTGCGAATTTGTATTCGATGTTAATAATGAGATGAGATGAAGTCATGGTCGCTGGTGGAAGCGAATGTGACATACTATACGATTCTGCATTCGAAGGAAATGATTTTTGCACGCTTAAGAAAATAACGTCGTTTGTGCTGAGCAATGATATAGCCAGCTATGCTTTGGCAAAGTAAATGGGCCGAAATATGTTGAGAATAAAATATTAAGAATCATGAATATTTCATGGATTAATAATCATGATGAATTCGTAAGTATGTAATACCTATGGGGAAAAAATGATATCAGGGTGTAATACTATCAATAATAATTGTTTATAACGATAGCACAGCTGCTTAAACGCGATATTTTAGTATTTTGGTCGCAAAGATATAGATCCATGTAAATAAGTCTTATTGACTCAATTTAAATTAAATTTAGCAAAACTGAAGTATTATTTGACATATGGTTTGAAGTAGACAAAACTGGTTCATCGCAAATGAATTCCCAAGCTGTAGACGCACATTATAATGTAGGTAGATATTAAGGTGTAAATTAAATTGAAAATAAACAGTTACACATGAAGAAGCAATTTATGCTATACTGGTATTCAACTAAATAGTTTTGACTGGTAATTGTATAAGCATGAATGGTTTGAGTAGACCACCAAATATATTAAGGGTGTATCTTTTTTTTTCTTAATGAATATTTATGTATGTCTATATTGCAGAAAGTGAGTCTATTTAACCTCAAAGAACGATCCCAGGTAAAAGGGGTACATATCAGTGTTTACAATCTGAACATAATTGACGTGCTGGCAACACTCTCAGGGTTAACGTGCTCTAACCAAAATATTATAGCCATTTTTTCTTTAAAGGCCACTATAGCTATGATACTAGCATTATATTACGCGAGAGGATTATAAACAAATAAAAAAAAATCCCTTGATTTTTCCATTTGTTTATAGGGCATTTGTGGCAATTCATTCATATCCAGCCTCCTGTGTAAATCTAAATAAATCCCTATCGGCAATAATAACCTGATGATATTATAACATCATTAAATGAAGCAGTTACTGGACTTAGGTCATATTTATATTCAAATTGATCAGGGAAGAGAGTGGAACCTGATTATGTAGGAGCAAAGGCCGTATAAAATGATCCAAAGAAGTCAGCATCAATGTAATCAAATTATTAGTTATTAAAGAATACTGACAACTCAGGTAATGTAAACCTTTCTTTTGTGAAGACGGAAGTGGCTGACACATGATAATAACTTACTAATGACAATGATCCTTTGCTCGACAGATTGAGTAGAGATATCTTCTAAGCCTCCAGTTAACTGATTTAGCGTGATAACCATAACCCATTAGCTAATGTACAAGCGGGGGTTTTACCCTGACACAAACATCGTTAGCAAAAAGTGTGGGAACATGGCAAGTTTCTAGCGTCGGAAGCCTAGGAAAAAACCCAAGCCTAAGAAGAAAAAACCCAAGCCTAGCTAATGTTTGTGACTAGACTGTACGTGAAGCCAGCACGGGGAAAAAAGGTCCAACCTCTGAAGGCGTAAATCGCCAATAATAAATTTGTAACACCCCCGGGATCAAAATAGGAGGGCGCATTAACCAATTATATGTTTCGTTATATGTGCCTAAGCACAGACCTTAGGTCCACGTGGTCGAGGTAGTGGGAGTAACTAATTTACCTATAGGCGAGAGAGGCTTCTCCTCGTCACTTACTTCTCGTGTATAATTTCATCAGTCACTTCAAAACACTACGTTCTAAAAAGTTGGATAAATTCACTTCATATATATACAATTACTTGCAGTTTATAAAAGTCAAGAATAAACTACTTTTACCAGATATTCTTTGTACATTAATTCTGCCCGACGAAGTCCTCGTGGAATCCCGAGATAAGAACCTCAACTCTACCGAATACCAACCGAGCAACCTAAGTTCTCACACATGGAGAACTCCTTCAGTATTCCTAGTGTCACTAAATCCAATCTTTACCTCATGGCCCAACAATAACCCCTCTCCAGGGCCTATCATCATAATTTCTGCAATGATAATGTGTATTTTCTACTATATCAAATAACTGTGTGCAATATATATATATATATATATATATATATATATATATATATAATTCTAATGTACACTTAGCGACAAAAATAATGAGCCGCTTTAAAAAGCGGAGTCCCTGTTAAGGCTCACTGCGCATGCTCCAAAAGCTAAAACTCTTATTCACGAGGTAACATAATGTTAAATGTTTTAAATACGCGTATTTAGTTTTAATCGTCTTAAATAGTTAAAGAATAGTGAAGGAGACATGTTTCTAGATATTTACTAGTGTTCGACAAATGTAATATTCCACATTGCGACATTTTAAATAAAGTTCAACACTCGTTCATAGTGCAAAAGTACAAGACAATCAATATTTGGAAAACTAGAATCCGGCGTTCGAGTAGCGTAGATCGTTAATCCTCTTTCAGGAAGATGAAACATGTATAAAAGCCAGGGTTCGAATCCTTCAACAATGTTTTTTTTATTCATTTGTATTTTCGCAACATACATGTAAGTGCTACAACATTTAATTCTTGCCACGTAATCTTACACTATATTAAGTAATATTCCTGCCTTCGTAAACTCTACAACACTATTTAGCTATCGGCATAAATTTAATTGTGTGTGCAGGACCACGTTTTAATAATAATGCTATAAATTTATATAATAAAAGATAATATAGCTTCATATATTTATGTGTTTATTTATTTATTTGTTTATTTATATATAGAATGGAAGATGAGCGATGGTCTAAGCAACTATATCAACAGCATCCGACCAGAATGAGGAAGAGAGGGAGACCGAAGTTAACATGGAAGGAAAACATGAAGACATTATTGCAAGCAAGAGGGCCAAGCATTGAAGATGCCCAAGGTCGTAGGCTTTGGTGGTTTGGCACGGGAAGACGGCAGCAGCTGTAAAAACCCGAAGATAGATAGAGATTTATTTATTACGTATTAGTGAGGAAAAAGATTAACCCCTCAATTAAAATATTTAGTTTATATACGTTATGTCCAGCATAATAATAATCCATAGATGATGGGCAATAATAAAAAAATATTGTTATTTTTATTTTCCATCATCCATAATAATAATAATATATAATAATAATAATAATAATAATAGTAATAATAATATATTATTATTATTATACTTGAAAGAACATTACTCAAAAAGCCCTCCAAACAAAGTGGACATGGGGCGGTCATGTAACAAGACAACAACAAGGCAGATGGGCGCGGGAAACCACCATGTGGGACCCCTACATTGGAAGACGAACTCGAGGTCGGCCAAGAAGAAGATGAGCAGACACGTTCAAACTGATGTTGGGAGGACATTGGTCAACCACAGCCCGCAACAGGAACAAGTGGAAACAAGTAGCGAACAATCTAAAAGTGGACTAAAATTCTTAATAAACTACAGTGAAGTGCACAAGTGAAACACTCTATAAACATAATGTTCACGTGAATTAGCTCACCACGTGAACCACTTAAAACTTTAAAATTGAGCCCCCCCTCTTGTAGGAGGCCCTACCCCTTCATGGGACATAGTGGCTACATTCATTCATTAATTCATTCATATTATTATTAATGAGATGTATGAAAGGATGTGAAGAATGTAATTAACTGGGGATTAAAATTAACTCGAAATATACCCAAGAAAATGACATAAAATATAGAATTCAAAAAGGCAGATAAATAATAACAATGTTAAACGGTGATTTGTGGGATGAGAAGAAATTAGACATTTATAAATCCATAATTCGAAGTAGGCTAACTTATGGTGCAGAAACTTGGCAGTAAATAACAAAATTTAGTTTAAAACTTATGTCTACTGAAATGGATTGTTCTAGACGCTCACCTAGGTACTATAAATTGGAAAAAATCAGAAATACAATCAGACAATAAATGAAAGTCCAAAATTCAATGTTACATTTTGTGAGATACAGACACTAGAATGTTATGGTCATACACGTAAGATACCAGAGAAGCTCTGGATTGGATTACACCTGGGAAAGGGAAGAGAGATCCTCCTAGATTTAAATGAATGGATGATGTAAGAAGAAGTATGAGGGAGCTAGGTCTGGAAGAATTGGAATGTGAAGACAGAGAAGAATGGAGAAAGAAGATAAAAATGTAAAAAGCTTTGAAAACAGGAAGTTGTTTTATTACATTGTAAACCTGTTTATAAATAAATAAAATACTAATACTTCTACATAGTTAGTACGTTTTTTCCTTAATAATGAACATACAGAATAAAATCGAAAGCATTTAACTATTTAAAAAATTGCCTCATGTGGAATCAAACCTTTGAACTTTTGCATACGAATCAAGCCACTAAGCACTGAGCTAAGCGTACGCTTGCTAATTGTTCTTGATATAATACTCTTCAGAGGAAGAAGGAAACGTATTGTAGATCTACTGCGCAATTAATTTACTCGTGTGAATCGCGCGTTGGAACTTATCAAGAGTCGGCCCATTCTTTTTGTCGCTTAGTGTACTTGTGTATATCACTGAACTCCTCCTAAACAACTGGACCACGAATGGTTTAAGAGGGTCCAATTGTGAATTTAAACCATTGTGTAGGAGTTCACCTCAAGCGATAATTTATAAATCGCTGCAGCTCAGCGGTCACAATTTTAGATGTTTCACAACGAAATTCTGAATAGCCCATTAAAATATACAGAGTTAGGTATTAACCAAAAATGAGTGAAATCTGACAATGGAAGTGGTGGTTTACTTGAAATCCGAAATTAAAAACTGCCTCACGATTAGACCGATTTTCTTGAAATATTTTGTGTTTGTTTGAGTGGGTCCCTGAATGGTTTAGATTCACAAATTGACCCTATAAAACCATTAGGTGTAGGCGTTCAACTGAAGTGAAAATTTAAAAAACGCTCCAGCGGTCACAATTTTCAATATATATATACCAATAAAAAAAACCGAGGTAGGTATTGTTAAAATTTTTCGAAATCCGTCAATTAAAACTGGATGTTCACCTGAAACATGGAATTAAAAATTGCCTGAACGACTGAGCTGATTTTATTTGACATTTCCCAATACTCTTATTTTAACACAGTTCCATTAATGGATCATATTATAATATTATAATGATATTGTGAAAAGAAAAATTAATGTCTGAGCCAGGAATCAAACCGTGGACCTCTAGTTCTCCGTACTAGTGTGCAGTCCATTACACCATTCTATACTTGGCACAAACATTAACAATTCTTTCCACATATACAAAAGAGAATTATAGATTTGTATATGTGGAAAGAATTGTTAACATTTCTGCCAAGTGTAGAATGGTGTAGTGGGCTGCACACTAGAACTAGAGGTCCACGGTTCGATTCCTGGTTCAGACATTAGTCTTTCTTTTCAGAATATCATTATAATATTATGAGCAGATTTTGTTCATTTTTTTCTATGTGTTTGAGTGGGTACCTGGTTGTTTTAGATTCACAATTGGACCTTTTAAATCCATTAGATGTAGGAGTTCACTTAAAGTGATTATTTTAAAATTGCTCTAGCAGTCACAATTTTCAGAGTTTCACATCGAAACTCAATATATCCTATATATTAGGTATCGTCACAAAATGAGCGAAATCCGACAATTAGAAGTGGAAATTTATCTGAAATCCGAACCACCATCTTTGGTTACTCTCAGAGTACACCGTACAATTTAATTAAACTTTAATATTTCATTTATTTAGCAGTAGCAACGCAAGCCGGTTACATACACACACAGTAGTTAGTGACCCTGTAAAGTCCGGGTGGCAAGGGACACGTGAAAGAAATAAAAACGGACAGGTTAAACTCAGCTAAAAAAGAGATGATTAGATTAATAATAATAATAATAACAACAATAATAATAAGCTTCATGGATTGGTTTTCGTGTTCTGTTCCATCTCCAAAATTTGTAAGTATTCTTGCCATGGTTATATATCTTCCGATGTTTCTTCTTCCTTTCGTTTCACAGTTTCAAAATATTAATGGAATTGTATTTGTTGACAAACGCTGAATATATAACTGCCAGTTGAATCTCTGTTCGCCTATTTTCTTCTATTATTTACGAAGATTTAAAATTATAATATATAGGTTTTGATTTATAACAATGCAAAGCGTTTCAAATCAATGTATTCTTTGAAAAATTACTTTTCAACAAGGAGATAAGAGAAGAATACAGTTATTTTGTTTTTATTCAGAGCTTAATGGAACACCAGAAACAAAATCCAAGAATTTGTTTATATACAAACATGGCTGATCAATTATCATTCAATAATGACCATGAAGCGGATTCTAATCTTATTGGAAAATTAAGGTAGTTGTTGACTTTCATCGATGGAGAGTTGAATTTGGTAAACCACCACCACCAAGACCTCGAGGCAAGTTTGTAGTCGACATAACGTTAAAAGTGTGGTGCAGAAGAAAGAGACATTCGTCCGACAACGAGAGGGTTTATGCGGTGATGGAATCCCCAAAGAAGCCATCGAGGCAGAGTTGTCATGAGACTGACGTAAGCAGATCCAGCATTCGAATTTTGTAAGCCCAAAAATGGAAGATTTACATTCCGAGACTTTTCTATGCACTGAAATAGGAGACTGCAGCATATTGAGAATGGTTCATGAACAATTGTGACGAAAGAGATATTTTTCAAGGAAATACAGTAAAAGATCCTTATTCGTGGTTCCCATATTCGCGTTTTCGTTTTTCGCGGGTTAAATAATTGCGACAGTTCCTGTATTCGCGGCTAAAAAATTATTTATTCGCGGATCCATTCGATATATTATTATAAGGATTAGTATCCTTTATTAACGCATCGGAAATGTTTTTTACAGCAAGCACGTGCCAAGGGAGCTTTTACAAACAGTGATTCAAACCAAATGAACAAATTAATATCGTAGTAAAACACACCTTATTGCCAGTAAGCCTAAAGTTCGTTGTTAAAATCCACCGCCGCAGTATTTCACGAGCCGCTAAGTCTGCTGATAAATGCCGCCCTCGCCACAATCGGTGTTTCATTATTTCAACTTGTCATCCGTTGCAATAATTTTTCTAGAATAACACTTGTCTCTTCTGCTTTATTGCCAATTTATAATGTTGAGTAAAAGGAAAATAAATTTGTTGCGAAACGGAAACACATATTATTGCCGCGTAAAGTAAAAATATAAATGGTTGACCGTTTATATGCGTTGGCGAGTCATTTGCGTCTACATCACGCTGTTATAATGTTAATGAATGAAGAAATTGGAAGACAAAATAAGGAATTCTATCGCAGAATTTACAGCTGAATATGTATCCTAATGGAATTACCTTTTAATAGCGGCATAACAGAAAACAGTACTAAGTTACTTAAGTCCTAGCCTAAATGTAACAGTAATAATTAATATAAATTGTTCAAAATCTTTCATTAATTTATTTTATTTTGATATTTTTTATTTTATAAATTTGGAACGTATCCCCTATGTACCTATACAAATTACCATTCCATATTCGCGGCATATTTGTGGAACATATCCCCCGTGAATAAGGAGCTTTTACTGTACTACGGCATTCCCACCTCTATCTCAGGATTGAAATTACATGTAATTAGATTACATTGGCTACAACCCAGTCCTTACGTTTCTCTGTTCTAAGTCGTTGGAATTGCACCACGGCAGAATATTTTAGCACGTACTGGTTTAAGGAATACAAAACAGCAAATCAGTCTTATTGTTAGTTCCATGCTGAGAAAAAATATTTCAATAAACGTGCACATACATTTGAAACGCGCGGATATTATGATAATAATCATAATTACAATAATGATCAATAAAATCATGAATTATATAATCTGAAGATTTTTACCTTTTCTACGTTAAATTGGATTAAACCATGTTACTTGCTATTCATTCGTAAACTGGTTTTCTTTTCAGTTTTTTAATCTAAGATTGAGGTACACAAAAATTTGAGGTTCTACATTTCAGTTAGATTTAATACGCGACAACTTTTAAGAACTCTAACGTATTTAGTATATTTTTGTAAATATTATTCCGTGAAAGTTAGTTTTAATCACATTATAATTAACCGTTATCTCAGTGAAAAAAAGGATTTATTCAAGTCAACGTTTCAATATCCTTGTGCAAGATAATTTTCAAGATATGTGACATGGTTATTTATAATACATAGAAAGACCTCTTAAATAAGGAAAGATTATTCATAACAATAAAGACAAAAATAAACTAAAAATAGGAGCAAAATAATAAGAAATATAATTAGAAGTTAAAGGAAATGTTTGTTCCTTACTAAATAACAACAAGACGACTTTTTTTTACAACTTTAAATAATTAAAAATATTGTAACAAGGAATCGTATGTTTTACATCATTCACTTAAATATTTTTGTTTATTCAATGTTTTATTGTGTTCTTTTCTTTATAAAGGTCTGTTATGCTATCAATCTTTTATGATAATGACTTTCTTTGTGAAAACATTTTTGTGTCATCCAATTTCATTTCATGATTTTTATTAATTCTACGTTCACTGAATAATGAAAATTCTGCAGTTGGTGTACTGATGTTCTTTTTATGTTCGTCGATTATTTTTTAATAAATCTTTTTGTTTGGCCTACATATGACATTCAGTGTGGTGAATGTGGGAAGTCATATGTAAGCCAAACAATAATATTTCTTAGAAAAATAATTGAAGAATATAAAAAGAGCATCAGTACACCAGGTGCAGAATTTTCGGTAATCAGTGAACTTAGAATTAATCAAAATTATGAAATGAAATGGGATGGCATAACGAATTTACACAAAGAAAATAATTACATTAAATATTGATACCAGAAATAGTCCATGTAAAAAGAACAAAATAAAGCACAGAATAAACAAAAATATTGAAGTGAAACGTGTGAAACTTACGATTTTCGTTAAAATATTTTTAATCATTTCTATTTGTGAGTAAAAATTGTCTTGGTGATGGTAACTGTATATTTTTATAAACAACCATGCCAAATGCCTTGAAAATGATCCCACACAAGAGGATTGAAACGTCGACTTGAATAAATTATTTTTGACTCACATAAAAATTAATTATTGTTATTATTAAAATATCTAACATATATATATATATATATATATATATATATATACATATGTTGTTATTCAAATATATAACACACACACACACATATATATATATTTATATTTATATTTATATATCTATATATAAAATACTTTAATTCTTGAAGACTATTAAGAAATCTAATACACTTACATGAATCAAACTGAATTATATATATATATATATATATATCCATCCATAGTAATTCTGCCCGAAGGCAGGTCCTTTACTGCAATCATGCAGCTTTACTAGGGAATCGTAGGTGTGGTAGATTCCCGTTGCTTTCCACACACACACACACACACACACACACACATATATATATATATGTGTGTGTGTGTGTGTGTGTGTGTGTGTGTGTAAGTCTCGTAGACTGCGAGATGCAGGGTATGTGGCACCAATGGGAAATGCAAGGGGGCATGGAAAATCCTTAGAGGAAAACATAAGAAAGTGCTCAGTTGGTTGGCGAAGAACGAGGTTTGGAGAGTAGCATTAACTATGATATATGGTAAGTAAATTATACATTAGCTCAGAATAGGAACGATGTGTGGGCAGCTAATGTCCGCGCCGCCATGGATTTATGGGTTCTATAGAGACAGTGAGTTAGTGTGTGTCAAAAACACGTTTGTTTTTATGTTGTATAAAAAATCTGATTAAGTATTCATCAAATGCGTTCATTTTTTATGTCGTATGAAAAATATGTTTAAATAATCATCCAACACATTTTAATGTATGATTTGCAGATAGAATTGCATAAAAGAAAATAATTCAATCAAAATGTATTTTAGGAGCAATCACAAATATGCCTATTTTAAGAGATAAGATATTGAACTATTCTCGCTAATTTCGAGTGCATGCAATTATACAGGGTGCTTATTAATTACACCACACCAATGTAACTACTTAAATGATAGCTTGGAAAAATAGTAGGCCTATGAGATACATCTTGCAAACAATCATCAGCAATCTTCGTCAAAAAACTACTCTAAGCACTGAAGCTTATGATTGTTTGGAGTTTAAACAGTTTTTTTTCATCAATTCAAGATCTATGTGATTTTTTCACACAGACAGGTTTTTTTGACAATCGTTTTGGTCATCTAAGATCATACATTTTGTCGACATAGTTCTTTCTTTAGAATTTTTGTTCATGCAATAATTCATTCACGGTAATATTTTCTAGTTTCAGAATACTAGAATTTCTCTTCTTATTCAAATTATCGTGATATTTGTCACCTTAATTTCATTGGTCGTTATTTTTTAATATTCGTAGCTTCACTCAAAAGATATACTAAAAACTGTCGTTCTACAATATTAAATACTTAATATTCTGTGATAGTGAACCAGATTGGATTCGAAGAATGAATTTAAAAAAAAAACTATAACTTCTGTAAAAATAATTGTCGTGGAAAGTAAATTGCCTTAAATGTACAAAATAAGAAAATTCAATTAATACGTTATTAAGTCATGTTTTCGGAGATCTGTAAAATTGTTTTTAACATATGTATTTAAAAAATAAGGGGGAAATGGAAAACTGGATCAGGAGGGATACACTAAGAAATATTCAGTATGGAGGATATTGTAATGGCTACAAAATTTAAACACTCTGTAGCTTTTCATGTCTAAAACCGAATAGAAAGAATATGTCATCTGGTGTGATTCATATCGAAGGTAATCAGTATCTTCCTTTAAACGATTAGCAAAGATTTTCCATATATGGAATACATTTAATAATCATGTAACTGACACATCCCTGAATCTGAGCATAAAATAGTATGCACAAAGTTCCACACTCCCTAAAATTTAATATACGAAGTCCCTACAATATTCCTAGTGACTGATTCTTATAAGAAAGTTAACTGCAGCCAGACCATGGGCTGGTTTTCTACGTTACCAACCTAACTACAATAAGTCATTCAACTGAAAGTACTTGGGTCCATCATCAAACATATTAATAATCGCATGTGAGTAATAAATGCGCTCCTCGTGGAACTACGTTATAAAGTAATTTTCTTTCATATTAATTCAATGTTCAAACCCTTTGGCAATAATATTAAAACTGTATGAAACAAAGTTAAACTCTTAGAATATCTGTAACCGCTATTATCTTGAATGCCAACGATTAATGATCAAGTGATCATATTTGAGCCAATTATACTTTAATCGCCCTGAGTCAGATACGTTATAATAATCAGTATTATTTGCTTATATAATTATTTGTACACGTGTTTTCTTAATCTGCAAATGTACTGTAGTTAATAAACCTAGTTTAATTTTTATTTTAAAAAGTTATGCCTAAATATAGGCATTTAGGTTGGTTGCCCGATGTCCACAATCTGTGGATCAGTGAGTGTATTCCCTCATCCAGAATCACGAAAGTTGGGTTGCACACGACCACTCCCCAGGGCACCATAATCTTAAACTTCTAACATTGCTCACAAAATTATACAATAAAATTCTTCAAGGGAAAAAATACCAGATGATATGAAACTGAGTTATATAAGTTCCATATATGAGAAGGGTGATGACAAATTATGTTCTAATCATATAGAGATATGTGTAATTTATACGATTATTAAAATATTTACAAAAAACATTTGGAAAACTAATATTTTAAATATAAAAGAACGATCTGGGTTAGCTGCTGAATAATTTTTATGCTGATATATTTATTTATAAATACCAGGAAAGAGCACAATTGTTAGGATTGATATTCATAGATACCGACAATCGTATGATAGCATACCAAGAAAATAGTTATGAAAATAATTAAAACAAGTTTAGTTAGTGAAAAGATAATGGATATATTATTAAAATCATATATTCTCAAAGCAGATATCAGCTGAAAATGGGTACGTATTTTACTAAATAATCCATCACCTCTAAAGGATTTCTCTAATGATATTGCTTATTACCAGCAAAATGTATTTGGATGAAAGTTTAAGATTTTGGTCTAGGAAATATCAGGTCATGGGAATTCACATTGAAAATAATTACCTATATAACCATTATTTGTAAATGGTCAAGTCATCATTACACAAGATAGAGAATAAGCATCATACATAAATGAATATGAAAATTGGGATCACAAATTAATATAAATAAAACATAATATTTAACAATCAATAT